>OU343217.1:47268942-47650578 GCA_910596185.1 Chrysanthemum makinoi | reverse complement strand
TTTCTCACCCTAGTCACCACCACCGTCTCCGCTTTTCATCTTTTTACAAAGGAAAAAATATAACTCCATCTAAAAGGGTTTTCAAAATTCTCAGCTCTTCTCTAACCATTTCCTTCTCAAGGAATCTTGAAACGGAAAAACAAGAAAATTTTTCTACAACTAAACGCGACCTAAGGGATCAAAGTATTTAGTAAAACAAACAAAACCATAGAGAGTCTAAAATCAATGGTTTTCTTTTTCTCTATTTGTGACAATTGAATCAAGTTAGCCGTACCGTAAAAAGCATCAAAATCCTAGATTACATTCATAACCAGCAATAAAAAAGCGCATTGCACGAGAATAGAGATAAGAAAATGCAATAATAAAGTAAGCAATTTCCTTGTACTAATCCCTTGAGAAATAAGCATAAAAGGGCTTATTGCATACATAGCAAAAAAGGGTTTTATGCTAATCCCTTGAGAAATAAGCTTGCTTAAGCAAACAGCCACTAAAAGTTGTTATCCAAATAAGCAGAAGATGAATAGTACCTGAGAGATTAACCAAGCTTGTTCCATACGTTTAAGGAAACCATTATTATTATTGTTATTTGAGGATGAATTTTCAAAAGATGAAGATGATTCCACCATTGAAGCTTTTACAACAACAACACAGTTAACAGTTTTCTTGATGAGATTTAAACGGCCCTGGTGATTAATCAAGAAGTTAGAAGGTGGAAATAATATTGAAGGGCTAGAAGAAGATGAAGAACAACTAGTAGTTGAAATCATTGATTGGAATGATATTGAAAATGCTTGATTTTTGAATCTTGTTTGTTACTGTATTTGTCTTTCTTTTATTTTTGTGGCTTTTTTTTTCAACTACATCTTCTTCCACCGGTGGTCCATCCTCATTTACTCGTCATTCTAGGCTTGTTTGTTTGGTATTACGACTTTTTTTTTTTTTAGACAAATCGGCCGTGTTTGGGGCTGCTTTTAAAATAAGTTAGCTTATAAAATAAGTTTTGTTTGTAGTATATGTTTATAAGAACTTTTTATAAGTCCAAAGGAGTTGAAATTGGTTTATAGAAGCTTATAATTAGTCAAATTACTTAATCACTTTTTAAAATATAGCAGATTATCACGCAAAAAATATAGATATGTTTGGCATACAAGATTATTGAGAGATTATGCTTATTTTTATAAAAATAAGCTACTTAAAAAATAATCTTTGGTTTGCAGATATAACTTATAAGAGATTATATAAGAAAATAATATTCTATAATCTCTTAAAACCAAAGGCTACTTCAGGTAGCTTATAAAAATAATCTTTTTTTATAATCTTCATCTTCAGCACCATCTATAGTTCCAGCAACAGTTACTTTCGCCAAACATACCCATAGATATATCTGAATTTAATTTTACATTAATAAGCTTCAACTATAACTAGTTCGTCAAACAGCTTTATAAAAATATAAACTACAGTTTCCATATTATAAGGTATGTTTTGGCAAAACGAGTTCATGTAGGGGCTGCGGCTTATATTATAAGCCGAAAGTTGGAGCTTATAATTTTATAAAGCTATTTGACGAATTAGTTGAAGCTGAAGCTTATTAATGTAAAATCGCATAAAAATACATCAAATTAAATTCAGATATATTTTCAGCTCTTGGTGATAATTCATTATATTTTAAAAGTTATTTAAATAATTTGATTAACTATAAGCCCTGTAAGCCTCTTTCAATAAGCTTGGGCTTATAAATGCTTATGGCTTATAAAGCCTTCATAAAGTCCGTGCGACAAAAAAAGCTTATTTTATAAGGCGAACTTATTTTAAAAATTTAAGCCCTTATAAGCCCTCTCTAAAACACAACTGCAGCTCCGGCCCTAGTTACAACCCATTTCTCCAAATATATCAGAAAAATGAGTTTTTTGCTCAGATATATGTAACTTAGCCGGTTATGATTGATTATTACATTTTCTAAATCACTTTTAATTATATGTCTAGTTATCTTTGAACACGAGACTTTTTATGAGAATATCAAAATGTCTAATCATTAGGTCACCTTGACAGTGGTTGTTCTCAAGGACCCGTTGTAACTCTCCTTTGTAAACACGTGAAAGCTGATCACAAAAATTCAACATACGTAGGGTGAATGGGGTGAATGGCATGCGAATGGTGAGAGATCACTCATTGACTCCCATTGCATCCGACCTAAAGTATGCCATTTGTAACTATTTATTTATTTTTAAGGGTTAATTTCATATATGTCCAATTTAAACCTTATAATGTCATATTTACCCAACTAAATATCATAAAGACATATATACCCAATCTAAACATTATATTTGTCATATATACCCATTTCATTACTGTCGAAGTATTTTTTTGTGAGTTATTGCAGTTATCTTTCAGCCTTAGGATAAGCCTTCTAGATACCTGCTAAGATGAACAACGCGTTAGTCTCGCCCGGTGTTATCCCGGACCCGACCGGCGTAAGAGTAAGTATGTGTTTTACCGAAAGGTATAGTATAAATGTGTGTGAGAAAAATGATACATTTGTCTCCAACTACTGTATGCGTATTTATACTACTTGTGTCACTATCGGTCCCTCGAGACCGTTGTACTTTATGGGACCACCTGGTGTCGTCGTGACTGACCGCCCCCCATTAATGCTCTCGGTGTACTTTCGACATTCGGAGAATGAGACGAATTGTGTCCGGCAAGGTGCCAAAGGTACTGTCGGTCAACTCCCCTCGCGGTAGCCTGCCGGAGTGTCTATCGGAGAGCCTTCGGTTGTGTTCAGGTCTTCTGGTCGCGACCGGGACCATATACGTCGTCATGTCCCCCCAGTATCATGTTATTTGTTTTTGACAAGTGATATGATACTTAATCTAGTCGTTCTTGGAACCATTCGGTCACCGGCTTCGACTTTGGCTTCGCGGCCACTCTTAGGGCCATGAGCCCGGGCCCATTTAGTGAGCGGGTTAAAATATTTTACCGAAAATCGGGATTTTGCCACGCTGGCGGACGTGTGGTGGGCGGTTCGATTCATCCGCGTCGACATCTGACACGATAGGACGTGTCGTGTCCCCACCTTTTTGGCCTATATAAAGCGTTTTCACCTCATTGGTAATTTCCACTTTTACTTTTCGATCCCTTCGTCCTCTGTTTGGCAAATCCTTCGGCGAGTTCAGGTGAGTTTCATCCCCTTATTCCTCCGTTGTTTTTCCTTACGCCTTCTTGTCAATATCCAATGGCTTCTGGTTCCGTAGCACCCTCCGGGGATACGGCCCCCAAATCTGATATGCATGTGTATTCGTCCCTGCTATCCGAAGGGGAACTTGAACATATTATTAGCGAGTATGGTATTCAACCGATTTACATCCCCGCTTACTCCGGCGAGTTTACCATGAACAACCTTCCCCATGACGCCATCGGACTTTATGAGCAGTATTTTGCATTTTCCGGGGTCCGAGTTCCCTTTTCTACATTTCTTTTGAGCGTGATCCGATACTTTAAGGTGCACATTTCTCAATTAGTACCCATCGGACAATTGAGCATTGGTTATGTTTGAGATCTATTGCCGAAGCTTAGAAATTGAGCCCAGCGTGAATTTGTTCCAGGTTTTCTATACTTTGAATAAGCAAGGACATTGGTTTTCCTTCCAGAGGAGGACTGGAGGAGAGTCTCGCCCGCGCTTTTTAAGGAAACATGTTCAAGTCTAAAGAACTGGAAGGATAGCTTTTTCTTGATCGACCGGAGGGCTATCCCGATGCCATGCCGGAGGCATCCGATTCAAACGTTCGCATACAGTGTTCCGCTGGAGGTTTTTCGGAGGGTGATGTTCGGAGGTTGTGTGAAGGGGTAGTTGAGCTTCGACCGGTTCATTCCGGACTTTTGTTTGAGGTCGGGTTGACTAGAATTTGGAAGCACCCCGGGTTTCGCGTGGAGTTTAAGGATATTGACAAGAATGGTAATTCCACCGTTTTTTTTGGGTGACCCTCTCTCTTTCCTGTGTGCAGTTATCACCATGTCTCAGTATCTTCGTTTGAGGTCGGAGCAGGGGTCCCGATTGGGTAGGGCGCCCCTGGATGAAGGAGAAGAGATTCCTCAACACGTGACTCAACCATTGAGGGCTGATCAACTGTTCCTCGAGGTGAGTCGAATCCGCGGATTGTGGAGAGGCCGACTCCGGCGTGCTCAAAGCCAGGGAGAGAAAGAAGAAGCGGAGAAGAGGTTACCTACCGTGGGCCTTCGTCATTGCTAAAGAGAAGAAGGCAGGTATCTCCTTATATTGAAGTGTTGTCCAGTCCGGAAGATTCTCAGGACGCTCATTCGATCTCCTCCATAAATACATTGAGGCCGGATGATGTCGTGGATGAGACTGGGCTAGATAACGAGGAGTGATCAAGAGGGAGGATATGTGACGGAGGGGGTGTTGTCCGTCGAGGATCCTCCGATTCTCTCGGAATCTACTCCCAACCCTGCCGCTCAAGGTATGCCCCCTTTTTTCGTGGCATGTTATACGCTCTTTATTTCGACATCATTTTCTCGCAGGTGAGGCTGGGGTGTCGAGAGAACGCGGGAAACTCTCCAGAACCGGGACCTTACACCGAAGATTACGCAGGAGGTATCTATCATCCTCGATCTGTTCCTTGCTCTTTTTCTTATTTTTTTATTTTTTATTATTTTTTGATTGCGTAGGTTTGTCTGGACGAAGAGGTTTTGGGAACTTTTCATCCCCGGCTAGGGTTTAACGGCCAACACGAGCCTGAATGACGCAGCCCTCTGTAGAGATATGATGGCTAACCTTGCTCCCCCCTTTATTCGCTCAGAGCAAGATGATCAAACTGACGAAAGGGCTTTATATAGGGGGTGGTTTGAATTGTGTCACGGCTCCCTCGCAGTTGCAGAGGTCTTCAAGCGGTTTGAGCGGTTGAACCATCATTATGCGGAACTGCACCGAGCCCATTCTGCATGCTCCGGACTTGAGACATTGCTTTCCGAGACCCGAGCTAGCCTTCACTCCCAAGCTGCTATCAATGAGAAACTAACCGCTGATCACCAGGCCCTTCGGGAGGTTCACCAGACTTGCGGGCAAAAGGAAGGGGATTTGAAGGCGGCTTGAGGGTTTGGAGGCCGAGGTTTGTGCGGTGCTGAAGGCTAAGGTACGGAGGCTGCCGAGAGGATCAGTCATTGGAGGAGTCGTTGGAGAAGAAAGGTTCGGAGCTGGAGGAATCTGAGAGAGAGGCCTCGGACTTGAGAAAGAATATGCAAGAAGTTGCCATCCGGTCGGCGGAGGAGATGCTTGCGTTTCAACTATGTTAAAGAGTTGATCCCTACGGTGATTCGTAGGTTGCAGGGTAGTAAAGAGTACCAAAGCCTGGGGGCGATCTTCAATACTGCTATTGATTCGCTGGTTGGGACGGTGTCAGGGAGGAACGATCTGACGAAGAGGTCGAAGGATCGTTCTGCTCGCCGAATGATTTCGATATGGAGGTCGTGCAGGAATTTACTAAGGTTTATGATACGATGTTCACCCGAAGCTACCCATATATTGAAAAAATCAAGAGATCCTATCATCTTCCTTTGGCTGATCTGATGAACATTCTTCGAGGGGACGGGGCCACCCCGAGTTGGGACTTCCTGAGGATCTTAGCTTCTACCTTGCTTTGTAGACTTTTTGATGTTGACAATGTTTTGTTTGTAGACTTTGGTGGGCCTCCGTGCCTTTAGGTTGTAATTTGAATCATTTATTCTTGCACCTTTGCAATGTAATTTAGGCCATTCGTATTTCCGAATGGCCCTTTGTGCCATGTAATTAAACAATTTATCCATGTACTTTCGTAATATTATGCAGGTTGTCCATACATCCGGACGACCAATTTTGGTTATATATCCGTGTATGCTTGTGTGTGCATTTTATATTTTTGCTAGTGACTTGGCACTTTCGGCCTTGAATTGAGTCCGTGAGCGAATGTACTCCGGCCTTCCCTAGTGACTTGGCACGTTTTGGGGGTAAATTATGCCTGTAAGTAAATATACCCCGGTCTTCCCTAGTGACTTAGCACTTTTGGGGGTAATGTTTCGCTGTTGGTAATATACCCCGGCCTTCCCTAGTGACTTAGCACTTTTGGGGGTAATGTTTCACTGTTGGTAAATATACTGGTGGCTCATCCCTGGCGTCGCTCACGCCTACGGGTATCTACTGTCGGGCATATATGCCTCAGCTCATCCCTTAATGTCTTAGCATTATTCGGGGGTATGCAGTCGCCTACCGAATGGTATGTGGCCTTCCCTAGTGTCATTGCACTTACGGGGGTAAATTAATTTTGGTTGAGGGGTTTTCGGATGCGCGGTCGGAGGTAGCTAATCTCCGCCGGTCCGTCCCTTAAGCATGAGATATGATCACGGAAAATTTTCCTCCTCCGTCATAGGTAGGGGAATATATATCATTGCTTACTGGAAGTGAAAATAAAGTAGTTCATGCCCGTAGGCTTACAATGCATGCATTTTTTTTAAAGAAAACATTTCTTCAAATTCATGGCGTGCCACTTCCGGGGCACTTCCTCTTCATCAAAAGTTTCCAACTTGCGAGCGTTGAGATCGCCTCTTTGATCCGATAGGGGCCTTCCCACTTGGGTCCCAATTTGCCTTGGTCTTCGACTCTGCTGGCCTCGTTTTTTCTATACACAAACTCCCTGTTTGAAGGTGACCAACCGTGCTTTCCGGTTGTAGTACTTTTCCAATTTCGTTTTGTATCGGCTTCCATCACAATGCTTTTCCTCCGTTCTGCAGGTCGAGGTTGAGACGGATATCTTCTTCATTTTGTTCTACATTCGACGGGATCGTCCTCTTCGAGCCCTTCCCTTATCATCCTTACTCTGTACGTTGGCATGCCTATCTCTGCCGGTATGACCGCTTCGCTTCCATAGGTGAGGCTGAAGGGTGTTTCTCCGTTGCTAGTCTTGATGGATGTCCAGTGTGCCCAAAGGACGTTCGGTAACTCGTCCACCCATCCGGCTTTTGTGCGCCCCAACCTTGTTTTGATTCCCTCCATCAAGCTCTTGTTGGCCCTTTCTACCAATCCGTTGGCCTGCGGATGGGCCACGGCTGTATTAATCTGCTTGATGTTGAGTTTTTCGCACCAGCTTTTGAAGGGGTTGTCTACGAATTGCTTAGCATTGTCTGTGACGATGATGGCAGGGAGACCGAAGCGGCACACTATGTTATCCCACACGAACTTCGTGACATCTTTCCTCATAATCTTTGCCAACGGTTTGGCTTCTGTCTATTTTGTGAAATAATCGATGGCAACTAAGAGGAACTTGACCTTTCCGGCGGCCGATGGTAGAGGTCCCACTATGTCCATACCCCATTGGTAAAAGGGCCATGGATCCATGATGGGTGTTAGCTTAGTTTTTGGAAGCTGCGGCACTGGCGAATGGATCTGGCAGGAGTCACACTTGATTATTTCGTTTCTAGCATCCCGGTGCATTGTAGGCCAGTAGTATCCTTGCCGCATGGCCTTCGCCACGACCGAGCGCGGACCGGAATGCATTCCATAAGCTCCCATGTGTATCTCCCTTATGACGTAGTTTGCTTGTAAGGGACCCACGCACCTCATCATGGGTACCAAGTAAGATTTTTTGTAGAGTATACCATCTTCCATGACATACTGGCTGATTTTCATCCTTAGGTTGCGGGCTTCATTAGGGTCTTCCGGCCAAATTCCTTCCTCAAGACACCGAATGATAGGGGTCATCCAGTTGTCTCCTTCTTCTTCAACGACACTATTAACTTCCTTGCTTTCCGTCGACCTTTCCCTTAGCACCTCCACTAGCACTTCCTTCGTCAAGTGGTCAAAAGCGACCGTGGCTAGCTTACTAAGGACATCTGCCTTTTGATTCTGACCCCTAGGGATGTTCCGGATGCTGAAGTTTTCAAAACTAGCTATGTATTCCTTTGCTTTTGCTAGGTATTTGATCATACTTTCGTGACTAGCCACATAATCCCCATTTATCTGATTAGCCACCAACTTAGAGTCCACCCGGACTTCAAGGCTACGGACCTGCATACTCTCCGCCATCCTTAACCCCGCCAGTAGGGCTTCGTACTCGGCCTCGTTATTAGTGTTGTCGAACTCAAGTCGGATGGCGTAAGTGAACTCCATTCCCTCTGGATTGATTAGTACAAGACCCGCTCCAGAACCTTTATTATTGGATGCTCCGTCCGTATACAAAAGCCATTTCTCCTCCTCCTTCTTCTTCATCGCCGGCTGATTGAAGTACTTGTCGTTTCTTTCTCCGATGGGAGCTTCCGACAGGAAGTCTGCTAACACTTGACCTTTAATTGCGTTCCGGGGCTCGTAGGTTATGTTGTATGCACCCAGCTCCACCGAGTATTTAGCCAACTTCCCGGACGCCGCTTATTGAGGATCCGCTTTATTGGTTGGTCCGTGATTACCTTAATAGGGTGTGCTTCGAAGTATCTCCTGAGCCTTCTTGACATGTGCAAAGCACACGGTGCTAATTTCTCGGGGCATAGTTCCTATCGGCCGTTGAGCGTTCGACTTACATAACGGACGGGTGATTGTTTTCCTTTTCTTTTTCGTGAGGAGAACCGCTACTGACCGCTTCCTCCGCGGCCGCTAGATACACATACAGTGTTTCCTTCACCGTTGGTGTGGTTAGTGAGGGAAGGTTCGTTATCAACTTTTTCATTTCTTGGAATGCCGACTCTGCCTCTTCCGTCCATCGATACTCCTCTTTATTCTCCTTAGTGATGTTCTTGAGTGTTTCGAAGAATGTTAAGGATCTTTCAGCTGAACGAGCAAAGAAACGATTGAGCGCCGCCAATTTGCCGATGAGGCTCTACATCTCTTTGAGTGTCTTCGGCGATTGCATGTCCATTATTGCCTTCGTCTTCTTTGGGTTTGCCCGAATTCCTTCTGAAGTTACCATATACCCTAGGAATTTTCCTTCCTCCATTCCGAAGGAGCATTTTTTAGGATTTAGCTTCATGTTGATCTTTCGAAGGTTATCGAATGTTTCCGCTATATCCGCTAGCATTCCCTGCTCCTCCCTACTCTTGATGACCATGTCATCCACATATGCCTCGAGGTTCCTCCCTATCTGTGATTGAAAAGCGGAGTCTATCATCCGTTTATAGGTGGCTCCGGCATTCTTCAAGCCGAATGGCATCTTGGTGTAACAGTAGGTTCCTTGCTCAGTGTAGAACGCTGTTTTTCTTCGTCTTCCCTTGCCATCTCACCTGGTGATACCCTTTATAAGCATCCAAGAAACATTTGTACTTATACCCCATAACCGACTTCGATCTTCCGTCGATCTCCGGCAAGGGGTAATAGTCTTTGGGCAAGGAATTGATGTTCTTGAAGTCAATACACATACGCCAGCTTCCATCACACTTCTTTACCGAACAGGTTGGATATCCGGTAGGGTATTTCACCGGCCCGACAATGCCGCCTTGACCCATTCTTCTACTTCCTTTGTGATTGCTCGGCTCCGGTCCGCCTGCCAACATTCGGCGGTTTTGACATACCGGATCTATTGAAGGGTTGGCATTCAGAGTGTGCTCAATGATCCCTCTGGGGACTCCTGTCATATCCGCTGGCTCCCATGCGAATATGTCGAGGTTCTTTTGTAACAGTTCTTTGAGGCGCCTTTTGCCCTCAACGGATAGCGCACCTCCTATTGTTACGCTTGTTCCGGAATGCGGGTTGATCGTCACTTCCTCCGTTAGACCCACCTCTCCGTGCTGTTTCTTCCTTATCCCGCCGCAAGAGTCTGCAATCTTTCCAATCTCCTGCATTCCGAAATGATGACGGAGCGAGTGACCAACGTGGCAATTCCTTGAGGGGTTGGGAATTTCATCATGGAATGGACCGTAGAAGGTATGGCTCGCAGGATCTTCAATCCGGTCCTTCCTAAGATGACATTATATGGTGACGGTGCCCGAATGACTGTGAATTTCATCCTGACCTTCCTGTACAACCCCTCATCTCCGAATGACACATCTAGTTCGATCTTCCCCAGTGGACGGGTCACCTGTCCGGCAAACCCCAGCAGATCTGTCTGCGTTTGCTTCATTCGAGCCCTTACTTCCGGGGGCAAGTTGTTGAAGCAATGTTCGAACATTACCTCCACCGAGGCTCCTTCGTCTACAAAGACTCTCCTGACTAGGTACCCTTCCATTGTAGCTTCGACTATGAGGGGATCTTCCGATACGTCTCCATCGGGAGAGGAGGAACGTTATGGGGACATTCATCCATCTTTGCCCTTGTTCCGACGACTTCCTCTTCCTTCGTTCGGGCCGGGTTTGGATCATGTTGATGACCTTGTCTTTGACTCCTGCGTCATGCTTTGGGGTTTCTCTCCTTCCCTTCTGCCTTAGATCCTTGACCAGATGATTCAGTTTTCCGATTCTAATGCCAGCTCTAATTGTCTCTTGAGTGATAAGATCATTCGTGTAATGCCCTTTTTCCCCATGATAATCGCAGCACTGTCTTGGTTTTCCCGCGGGGTGAGTCGCGCATCGGTTTTGGAGGAGGCAGCGAATGGTGTTCGTGGCTAAAATTTCCTTTGGAGGTTTAGTGAGCGAGTCCAAGGTTAGGCGAGGAGTGCTTCGATTCGGGTGATCGCCGCGATGGGGCAAATAGGGCGCTGGCCGATCACCGTGACGGTGTGTGCTACCCCTATCCTTCCCTGAATAGGTGTAACGTCCTTCATTCCTCCTGTCCCCTCCATAGTGGTTCCTGGCTGCTCTTTCATCCTTCCGAATGGTCCATTGAGGCTCTTCTTGTCGTATCATAATGTTCACCTCGGCAGCTCGTCGGCGAAGGCGCTTCTGATCGTACAAAGTCGTCGACCCTAGTCATCATCTCTTCTACGGTTTTAGGGATCGTATCGGCGAACCGCTTGGCTAACTCGGGACACTTACACCCATTCATGAACGAAGAGATTCTCATGGTCTCCGGAGCTCTTTGTATGAATCCCGCCTCTCGTGGTCCATCTTTCTTTGAATTCTGGCAGCGACTCGTTAGCCTTCCTCACTATTTTGGTGATCTCGGTAGGGTCCTTGACACAAGCTTTGTGCAAGGAGAAACGAGTCTCAAACCGATCCCCTGGCTGCCCATTCGTCTATGCTCCCGGTGAGAGTCCATCAAACCATCCCCTGGCCTTTCCGTCCAAAGTTTGCTGAAACATGCGGCACCACACGGGCATTGGCCATTCTCCATGCCCCGCAGCCCTGTGAACCTGTTGAGATGATCTTGAGGATCCGTTGACCCGTCGTACAACTTGATGTGTGTGGGCATCTTATGTTCGGGCGAGAGAACTCGATGATTCGCCTACTAAATGGAGATTTCAGACTTCCTTGAAGCGGCTTTGCTAGGTCTTCGCCTGTCACTTTACTCCCGTGACTATTTCTTTCTTCTTATCCACGACCCACCCTTATCAAGAGCCGCTTCGTCTTCAAAATCCAATCGTATTGGCTCCACGGTGTCCCTCCGGTTGTTGTGCTCTTTTATCATTGACTTGAGAGCTGTCACATACCCTTCTAACTGCTCTCTCGTCAATGGTGTGGAACTTCCCTCTACCCTTCCGGAAGCTTCAGGTGGTGTCGAACCCGTCATTCTATAGCTCTAGCAGATAGAATGCGTGTCCCACCTGATGGCCAATGTCGAAGTATTTTTGTAGTTATTGCAGTTATCTTTCACCTTAGGATAAGCCTTCTAGATACCTGCTAAGATGAACAACGTTAGTCTCGTCCCGTGTTATCCCGTGACCGACTCCGGCGTAGAGTAAGTATGTGTTTTACCGAAAGGTATAGTATAAATGTGTGTGTAAGAAAAATGATACCTTTGTCTCCAACTCAGTATGCGTATTTATACTACTTGATGTCACTATCTGGTCCTTGAGACCGTTGTACTTTATGGGACCACCTGGTGTCGTCGGGATCGACACTGCCCCCATTAATCGCTCTGGTGTACTTCGACATTCGGAGAATGATCGAATTGTGTCCGAGCAAGGTGCCAAAGGTACTGCCAGTCAACTCGCCTTCGGCCCGTAGCCTGCCGGAGTGTCTATCGGAGAGCCTTTCGGTTGTGTTCCAGGTCTTTCGGTCGCTGACCGAAGGACCATATACGTCGTCAATTACAAAATCAACTATAAATAAATTCATATTATTCAATTCCTATTATACCCTCAATAATATAATAGCATCATTCTCATCTGTGCATACACATTTATCCTTGTAAAGCAAAAATTGAACAATTTTACTAAACGAACAACACATGTAATGAAACATCAATTTTTTTCAAAGCAGAGCACATGGAGACTGAAACCAAACCCGATCACTCAATTGTTCCGCCTTGCATATTCATCCATTGAATACTAAGCAAGCAAATGAAATAAGTTATAAAACCCCAAGCTAAATAACCATTCATAGTTTCATACCAAAGAAAAATATAGATAATAAATGTTGAACCTGACATAAACACTAAATATCATAACAATGCACAACTGTTGTTTTTTTTTAAAGGTGAATTTCTTATTAAGTGCTTCGTGTCGCGGTTCGACAGCGGGAGGTCTAGACTACGTTGTCTAAACCGGGTCCGCGCTAGATAGCTCCCTCGAAGCGGAAATGCCTATTTCAAATACCCGATGGGGGGAAAACCCCCTACTAATCCGCCCGAAGGCACGACAATTAATAAGGGTAAACCCTTGCCTTTTCCAAGATTCGAACCTGTGGTTACCAGGCCCAAACCCCTTCATTAAAGGACTACCTTGAAAGAAAATCCCTCATTCAAACCCCTTGCAGGATTTGAACTCAAGACCTCCCTCCCCCAAGAGCCCCTAAAGACTCCAAGATGGCCAATAGCGGTTAGTTTTAACTGTTGTTTGATAGACTATATTCGTTCTTCAGGGAACCGAGCCGGGCGAATATATGAACCAACCAATAGATCTCTAAACTATCACAACACAACAGCTCTAATCACATAACTGTTGCTTCACAATTTTATGAGTTTTTTTTCTCTTGTTTCTTTGTCCTTAAAAATTATACTGTATTAGCATCCATAATATCTGATTGAAACATAAAACAATGAGAAATTTAATAAGTTTGGAATGATTTTATTACTTATTAAGGGTATAATAGGACTTTAATAATGAAAATTAGTTTTTAATTGATTTTTGTAATAAAATGGGTAAATATGACAAATTTGATGTTTAAATTGGATATATATGTCATTATAATATTTAGTTGGGTAAATATGACATTTTATAGTTTAATTTGGACATATATGGAATTAACTGTATTTTTGAAATTATCTGAATACTTATACAATAGAAACATATATTTTCTTTTAATAACTAAAGAATTTGACTGAAACATATTAATGTGTAAATGTAAATTACCTATTTTTGGTGTAACAAATGTGACGTATGCAAGGCAATTGAAATATGAGAAATGATTTGGACTTTTTAAAGATACATTTTTTTGACTTTTTGATTTTAAAGGAACAGATTTGTCACACGTATTTAAACTTTAAAGATACAAGTAGTCATATTTTTTGTGAAGGAACACATTATTGTCACACGTATTTGACTAATACACGAGCATTTTTCTTTTACGTGTACACAATCGGAATGACATATTATTAGTTGCTTTTGGGAGTAGAACTAAGAAAGTCAAAGTCAAAGTCAAAGTCAAATTGTATTCTTTTTTCTTTTTACACACAAAAAAAAATGTGAAAAACAAGCAATATGTTAGTACCAATTCATCATTACACCAATTACTTTATCAGCAAACAATAATAATAATAATAATATTACTTCAAAATTATTTAACGAATCAATGTTATATACCACGAGATAGTTACTCAAATCTTGCATGTAATAATCATACAATGTGAATTTGTTCCGAAACGTGCACTTTGATGTGCATCATCCGCTCATATGCCTCTCGTGGGAAAAATCCCTTTAAAGCGTATTAACTTGCTAGAACAATAGTCAAAATTGTATTGGTTATACAAGTAGTAGCTTTAAAAATCAATCTCACCTAAGTAAATCCGACATCCATATTCTTAAGTTGCAGTCGCATATTGCATTGTTAAACTTCTTTGTTTGACAAGCTCGTGAAGATCTTGAACAATTTTGAATACAGAATCAGGCCTTGCCAGCCTCAATGCGTTTTGAGACATGTAATTCAGTTCGTGCGCTTTTGGACCAAACCATTGACTAACAATTGTCGCAATCTCATTTGGTGACTTTGAAAATTTCCCACATCCATTCTCAACCACATATGGTACATTCCCAACTTCCTGCAGAACGAGAAATTAAAGTTATAACCAAGTACAAATGGCTATCTTGACCCATTGTTGTCTAACGGGTCAAATGTGCAAAATAAATAATTAGCTAAGATGGTAACGGGTCAAATGGGTTGTTATTGGTCAAAAGGGCTGTTATGGGTCAAAAGGGCCAAAGGTTGAACAAAGTGTATTCATACTGAATATATGATAAAACC
Source organism: Chrysanthemum makinoi (assembly GCA_910596185.1). NCBI lineage: Eukaryota > Viridiplantae > Streptophyta > Magnoliopsida > Asterales > Asteraceae > Chrysanthemum > Chrysanthemum makinoi. The sequence goes on along the minus strand of OU343217.1, from coordinate 47,636,055 downwards.
TCCTATATCGTTCTTTTCGAGATATTATATTATTATTTCAAAAAAATAATTATAACATATTTAGCACACTAATTATCTGTTAAATTACAAAGAAACAGAATAAATGTGCCTAGGGTCGGCCCGTCCTGTTTTAACACGCACTTACAAACTGCCCATTTGGACCCAAATTTTTTTTTATCATCATACTTGTGGTACGAAAATCACATATGCCACTATATATGCTACCCACCCTACAAGCAGACAGACCCACCCATCATGCCAACTCTACTACTCTAGTATGCAATAGCCAATAATAAAGGAAGAAAATTATTTTAAAATTTTAATAATAATTACCTGCCCGGCTATGTAGTCGTTTAGAATTATTGGAAGTCCTCGGATCATAGCTTCTGCAATGGTCCCCGGACCAGCCTACCAAAAGTAAATATATAATAAGCTAAGTCAGCATTTAATAAAGTAACAGTTGACTTTTGAGAGTCAAATAATTTATATCATAACTTCAAAATTGGCAAGAATGATTTTGTTTGTGTAGAAAGAATAAAAACAAGAACCAACTACATATAATGCACTCCGTCCGTGCTAAAAGAAATCCAAGGTTTCACTGAGCAACGGTTTGATTAACAATTTGACTTGTGCAAAAAGAACACGCTTACCTTGGTAATAATACAATCACAAGCGCCCATGCATTCTTCCATCTTAGTAACAAACCCCTTCACCTGAAATTTGTTAAAAATTCATATTAGAAAAACCAATTTTATCTACAATAACAAACAATAATCCAAATCTTGTTCATAATGATATTTTAAGAGTTTAAAGCTAAATTCATTTACATGCTATTTATTTACTAAAATATTCCAATTTATTTACAATAATGATGATGGGAATACCTGGACGGGAATCTTCCATTCAATTGCTTGTAATTTATTAGCGAGCTTTTGGTTGCGACCACAAATCACAAGTAGCTGACCAATTGGCTCACCAAGATTTTCGTCATATAACGCTTTCCCTAGTGCCTTGCACGTAGCCTCAATGGGACCCATTCCCTCCCCGCCACCCATAAGTAAAACAGCAGGAAGATCCTCATCCATACCAAGTTCCTTCCTCAATTCATCCTATAAGAATACAAAGATCATCAAGTTTGACCCTAAAAGTCAAAAGTGCAACCTATTTCTATAGGGTGTTCACTTGAGAAACCTCAAATTTGAAAAATACAACTGAAAAGGTACTTTAGTATCATATGCAAATAACCTTATGCGTAACACCCCTTGAATTAAATAAAAACGAAAAAAAGCCAACCTTGGGCCGAATAGGCTTAACAAAAGACGGTCGAACAGGGAGGCCGTAAACTTTAATCTGAGAAGGTTGTAGGCCAGCTTTTAAAGCCCGTTTCGCCACTTCTTCCGTAGGGCAATAGCATCTTGTTACAAGCTTATGAAACCTAAAATATAACCAAAAAACCAGTGGCTCAAATTTGTGACTCAAAACAATGTGTTAACTGTAAAGTAAATTAGTATGGAGAGCGAAACAAACCATGTAGGATGGCAGGTGCTTAAATCTGTAATGACTGTAGTAAATACAATCTTGTCTAAAAGACCCTTTGACCTCAATATACGAAGTGGTACATGTTGCATTAGGGGATGGACACTGATGATAATATCTGGGCGGTACTTCATTAGGCCTTTTGCAACCTCTCTGTGACAGCATATTGATAACGGGTAGATTAGTCACCACAATCAATTTAAAAACTAGTTAAAATGATTATTAGGATTGTTTGTATGACATATTCCGTCAATATAACTTTTTATATCATATGGTTATAGTTTAAGCTTTTAACACAATTTTAGCTCATACGCACTTGTTAGAGAGCATTTGGATGAGCATTTTGACGGTGATTATCTGATTTTTGTTACTCAAGGCACAATAAGCACTGTCAAGTGTTTAGGTAACCTACTTCTGTTCTTGTATATCTAATTATTCAAGGGTCAATTTCATACTAGCTAAACTGATCATCAAAGTTTATAATAAAACAATTGATATACACTTAATCCCTTGTATTATAAATAATATCCTAAAATAATTAGAATTAGTGAATACCCAACGCCATCAAATATAATGGTTACAACGTCAAGTGGTAGAAGCACATCCAAACACCACTACCACACAATGTTTTATCGATTAATATTTCATATCACATAATCACCATCAAAACGCGTAGCCAAACACCCTATATGTTCCTAGAGACTGAGAATCAAAAGATACACATAAAGGTAGACAAATTCTTAGTTACCACCGATTTTCACGAAAATATAAAAATAGACGTTTATGAGCTTAATTTAGTTGCACAGATAATAAGCAGAGTATCCAGACTTTATATACTTTTTACAAAACAACATTAAAAAGTGATTGATTTGATTAGAATCTTCACCTGGCTATAAACGTGGAGGTGGCAGCAAAATTCGATTGATGCACCACACGAGGAGCAGAAGCATAATACGTCATTCTCCACAAAGAACCATGTTTAACCAAAAAGTTATAGCTTCTTGGCAACTGATTAAAAGGCCATGGAGTATGATCTGTCCATAGATCAGTCACAAACACCTAAAAACGCACAATTCTAATAATCAACACAGATTCCATTAAGTTCCATCCATATTAAAACCAATTAGGGAGTGTTTGGGATAGCCTACTAATAATGTTCATCCGCTTATTGCTGTTTTGAGATAAATGTTTTTGAATAAGCAGTTTCATGTTGCTTATTTGAATAACTTAGTCAAATAAATAATTTCATTGGCAATCCCAACCACCCCTGAAAACTACCTAGCAATTACATCAAATCGCAATTAGCAGTTTTTATGAGACATCCAAAACAACCTCTTCAAAGCGACTTATTCACGAAAACCAACCTCATATTCAAACAATATATAATCAATTATCAGGGTGTTAGGATTACTTATAAAAAGATGTTTATTTGCTTGTTCAGAAATCACCCATCAAAATAAGCAATTTAAAGTTGCATATTTAAAACAATTTATATCGCTCACTAACAATTAATAAGCAGTCCCACACAACCACCCTGGAGATTATATCAAAACGCAATAAGCACATAAAGCAAACTAACCTCATATTCATCACCAAACTTCTCATTAAACGCCCACTTAATCGCTTCAGCCGAAGCACGATGCCCACCACCCGTATCACTCATCAAAATCAGCACTTTTTTCTTACCATTATTCTCAAAATCACTTAACGGCACATTCCCATCTTCCAACACATCACCACCATTATTACCTTCCCCCAATCCACTAACATTACTACTCGGAGAATTCCCCTTAACCGAAGCGAAACCAAGCGGAATCCTATCGCAATGAAACCGAATAAACTTATTAAACTCATTAAAGAAACTATGAACACTAGAACCAGTTCTGCTACTCCCTGAACTCAATCCACACACAGTTTTTAAACCCCTTTTTCTCCCATAACCCCTAAACTCACCAATAGTCTTATTATTATCATTTTGCGCAAAACCAGCCAAAACTGAAGATGACCCATCTGAACTCAACTTGTTAACAGTACTATCAAATGTAAACTTACTAAACTTAGAAACAAAACTAAATGCATTACTACTTTCTATAGTCACTGAAGCTGTTTTTGATGATTGCATAGCTAGTTCTTGAAATTGGTCATATGGGTATGAGTAAAAACTTTAAAAAAATGGATTTCAAAACATGGGTTTTGTTGATTAGATAAAAACATGAACTGGGTATGCTTGCAAATGCTATTTTGTTCTAATTCTTGAAAGTGGTCATGTGGGTATGATTAAAAACACAAAAAGAAGGGATTTTGAGACATGGGTTTTGTTAATTTGATGAAATCATGAAGTGGGTATGAGTTAAAATTGGATAAAGATTGGGGGAATATGAACAAGGGTTTGTGACCACAAAGATAGGATTTATGAAGAGGAGTAATATTCTTTGGAATTTTTAGATGTTATAAATAGTGTTTGTTTTTAGAGACATGAATGTTGAGAGTGAAATGCGTTGAGCATTAGGTAGTTAAAAGTGTGGGTCATGTTTATTGTGCACCAAAGGTTTGTTTTGTGGTTTGGTTGTTTAATGCTTGTTTTTTTGGTGTTTGAGTTAGGGTTTTTATAGGAGAGGAAGTTGTTTGTGTAAGTTAGGTTAATGTTTCATTGTCTCTTCAATTTAATAACTAGTAGAGTAACATTCGTGTGTATTGGTCTACTAATTCACATCTAATGAGTTAAGATCAAACGACAAGAAAATTAAAATGAGAAAGCAAAGAAGGAACTGAAATCACACATTTCAAATTCACTTACAAAAATAAATACATTTTCTTTTAAATTTTTTTTTTTATTTGAAATGTATGGCTAGAAATCATTCTTATTCTTCTCATTTTAGTTTTTCTTCTCATCGAATCTCGTACTTACAACTAATATGTAAGAGGCAAACAGTATAATATCGCTATATGTGTGATCTTCGATTTATGTTGTATGAACTAAAAGGAAGTGTGATCTTCGATCTATGTTGTATAAACTATAGGGGTGTAATAATTATATATAGTTTCTCATGGAAAAACTACAAAAGAAAAGGTACATAATACAAATTAGTTTTCGATTTTGGTCATGTATATTTGGTTTTAGATCGGCCGTAATAAGGGAATGACGGTCGAATCTTGGACACCCAAGTCGCGTCTTCCCCATTAGGGTCACTCCATGAGTTGCGTCTTTGAAGGAAAAAGGAATGACTCGGTCGATTGCAAGACTAAGTCGTGGAGAGGGTTCGACACAAAAAACAACACCCAAAGGTCTCTTTTTTTACCGTTTAACATATTTAAACAAAATCTTTAAAATTTATATAAAATTACCCTCTAAATATCCCAATACTCTTTTATTTTTATATACACTTTCAAAACCAATCTTTATTTATATCCTCTAATCATCTCAACTAGAAAAGATGTCTCAAAAAACTCCCAAAAAAAAAAAACCCACGCCAACAAAACGTTCCAACACCGTATCACCGTTTTCATTTGGGTCAATCACCAACCGTTAATTTTCAATCCGCAAGTTTTGTATACGAATCACAATAACAACAACAACATATTTACCCAAACAATCCATTCCAACCTCCGTTTAACCAACAAATGTACCAACAACAACAATAATCAAATTTATATCGTCCACAAATGTTCCACGATTCATCGTCACCACCACCGTACCAATCTCAAAGTTCTCAACATTATTCATCAGTTCACCCTTTTAATGTTGATGAGGTAGAAATTTCGGATCAGTTTTTTTATACTCAACAATATTCTCTGGTTCAAGGTTCAGGTGGTTCATCCAAACCCATTCAAGACAACTCTTCCGTCGAAGAGGTGGCAGTCATCACAAAGAAGGTGTCAAGATAACGTCAAAGAGCCAAAACGACTACAAAAAAGAAGCTAGACTTCCATGGACCTAAAAGGAAGAGTTAGCGTTGTGTAAAGCTGGATCAATATGTCCGAAAATAGTGTCAAAGGGGATGCTCAAAAGAGTAATGGGTTTTGGACAATTTGTACTATTTTACTTTGAGAAGGAAATGGGGGAATCGAAAAGAGGCTACGATGCCCTCAACTGCAAATGGAAATCGCATATTCGTCCTAAAGTTGGTTAATTTTGTGCGGTTCATGAGAATGTAAAACAGAGGAACCAAAGTGGCGCAAATGACCAAGGGGTGTTCGATTTAGCGGTATCTGAATATCATGTGATGTACAGTCAAAACTTCACACTGATTGACCATAAAATATTTTGAGAGAACATAGAAATTGGCAAGAGATAGAAATACAAAAATTTTACAAATCCAAAGATGCTGCAAAAAAAAAAAAAAAGGACGTCGAGAACCGCCTCACACAACCTACCGGACTTAGCACATGGTAGTTTTAATCTCAACGACAAAATGGATGATTCAGAAGAGGAAGACGTTCGGGAAGTTCGACCATTGGGCAGGGACAGAGCTAAGAAGAAAATGTCATCCTTGTCTGTTTCTTCAGAATCTTCAGCTACTACTCCCGCACCATTTGTTGATTTGTTAGTCAATAAATGGAAAAACATTCACTCAGGTTTCTTTCCAAAAAGAAGGAAGTACAACAGTTTATTTTGAGACGAAGCAGCGGCAAAATGAGATGGAAAAAAAAGATGAAGCAGCGGCAAATTGAATTGGAAGAAAAGAAGTACCAACAAAGGCAAAGCTACAACATCAAATGTTCATCTTCCAAAAAAAAAAAATGTTTTATCATACCCTGATGCCTATTTGACCGGAAGACAACGAAAAACAGTGTTGGAGCTGAAGCAACAAATCAAGAAGAAATATAATTTAGATTATTGTTTAAGTTTTTTATTTTTATTGTAATGTTTTTAATTTTAATTGAATTATTAATGTAGCATTTTTTAATTATAATGAAATTTTAAATTTTATAATTAAAAAAATGAAAATGAAAAAAATAAAGGTTGGTGATGAAGTTAGTTGTCATATCACGCTAAATTGGTGATGAAGTTGGTTGTAAAAAGTGAAAGCTGAATTAACGTTAATGTGACGGTAATGAATGTTGTCTTAAGAGCTCCTTATTACACTTAGGGCTTGTTTGTTAAACTTTTTTATTGAGTCATGTTTAATTAAAAGATTTAATGGAGACAATCTCAGTTTTATCATTTAATATTTTCAGTCATCTTTCTCTATTAAGTTAAAAACAAATAGTTTTCATATGATTTAATTAATTCAGTTTTTTTTTTTTTTTTTTTTTTAAGTTAATTAAGTTGAAATCAAACACCCTTTAAATTTTAGTGAATAAAGATGATTTACTTTTGTTACACTTGTACAACGTAATTTTGACCTAAAAGAGTAACACACTAGTTTATTTTGTTCAAAAAGGTCATGCAAAGTAGTGTACTTATGTTGAATACTACACTTTAAGAAGTCATTAAGGTACTCTCAACTCTTAATTACATGAAAGTGAAACACCAAAGTAAACATCGTCGCATAGCACGTTGTCTATTTCTTATTTCATTTTTTCACATTTTCAGTTTGAAGTTTATATTTTCAGAATCGGTATCCTGGAGTCTATGGTCTCAAAATACACATTGAAGTTGTCAAGTCGATATGGACCGATGATCAACTTGAGTACTAAAACATGTATCATCGAAAATGTAAGTCATATCGATGTGTAACTTGCTTAGACATGTATTATTACACAATACTTAAGTAGGGTGGTTGTATGTTTGATGTGATAAGGTACATATTCCGTAAGAAGCACCACATGTGTAAAATAATCAGTATAACGTGAGTAACGAACTTGCCAATTTGCAATGACGAACCAACCTTTATAGTCCCCGCGCGGTTAGGGTTTAAGGAAGAGTTTTGGAATGTGACAAACAACCAAGATAATGTCGGTGTTGATGTCGTCCTCGAGTGGACACAAATGACATGTAATGTGTGGCGCACCACGCTCATTGTGTTGTCTTAGTGCGTGGTAACACGTTTATCACGTTATACGATAATCCAACTTATGTAAATGGTGTTTTAAAGTGTCATATAGTAACATATGACTTTATTTAGGAGTCGCATTTGTAAGTAGTGTTTTGTAGGTTCTTTCTTCATATTATTTTTTCGTTGTTAGAAAGATATTGATAATTGCGATTAGGTTGTAATAATTCTAGATTGTAGCTTAATTGATATAGCCCTACAAGCAAGAAAATTTGTTATGCCATTTAGAAAATATATTTGATACTTATGATGTGCACACACTATATAATGATTTTTGGTTTGTGTCATAACAATGTGGCTAAGTAGTATGGTCCCTTTGCCTCTAGTCCTTTGGTGGTTCATAAATATATTTTGTGCACTCCATTTAATAAATATTTATACATTTTTTTTGGTTGTTCATCATTTTTATGTTATGCTAGTACAAAGTTAACTAACTTCACAACATGGAACTTGACATACAAATGCAAATAAATACAATTTAAATATGTTTTTGTAAGGGATGAGTTTCATACTATGTGTTTATGTCATTTCAATAGATAAGCATAAAAGTATAGTTTAAAACTAAACATCACTTTTTGACCAAAATTATTTATTCGGACAAAGAAAACGTATGTTGTGACCAAATACTTTGACCGCATCTAGAAAATTGATTGTTTAGAATAAAATAAATTGAACAGAAAATGCAAAGGACAAAGAATAAACAATTTTCATTCAAGCAAATAAAATCTAAAATACAAAGGACATTGTATTTAACTATTTAAGTAACTTCGACTCGCTCTAAATATTTATGTTCAACTTGTTTTATTATAAAGTGAAACACGAAATACAAGTTTGTTAGAGAATAAACTAACCAGTTACTTGGATAAGTAAAACATGTTTTGCTTACATTCAATATTTTGTTTTCCAAATCTTTATTAGCACATATAATAGGTGTAAGTCATTTTTCTAAATCTTAAATTTTTAAAAATCTTAAAAACTTAAAAAGTTTATTATAGGAAACTTGAAATCTTTAAAATCTTTAAAACTTCAAATACACGAATTGAAACTGCCAAGCGTGTACATTATTTGTAATTTAGGCAAGTTTGAAACTTATAATGCAAATGTCAACCGTGTACATTATTTGTAATCTAGACAAGTTTGAAATTAAAAGTTGACTTTCAAACTTAATATAATGAACACCATAATCCTTATTTGGTCAGCTCATAATTTCGTTGACTTGAAACTGATATAGGAAAGTACTAATCTAAGAAAATATTAAACCTTGACTTGAAATTGAAAAGACTTTTTAGTACAACTCACAATTTCGTAATACATCTCACAATACATACAACATGAACACAAACACCTTATTTATCTCTCTAAACCCTAAAATACACACAAAACCCTCTCTTTTTCTCTAAATAGCCACAATTCCGCCACCATAATCTTATCACCGTCACATTTGCCTTATCAACCACCATCTCGTAGTTGATAATCTTTTGTGGCTGTTTTGTCTGTTGTCTTGATTATTTAGTTGGTAGTTTTGCCTGTATATCACAATCTCGCAGTTGCTCTATCATCATGTTGAGGTGGTTTTTCGGTTTAACTTTGACCATCGACGATAACATGTTGAGGACGAAGAAAACCGTTTACAATTTTTTTTTCCCTTTTTTGGGACTTTTGATTATTTTTCATCCTTTCACAATTTGATGTTATTACTTAATGGGACATTTGATTAGAGTCCAGTTTAAATAATGTAATATTTTTTGCATTGAAATGTAAATCGTAGAAGATCAGGCACGTGATGAGCGTTTAGTTACATTGCTAGAGAAATACCACAAGTCAAGAAGGTTTCTTCTCTTTAGCAATTTGTATCTTCTTATTCTGATGTTATTTTTCACATAAAAGTTTTGAAGCTTATCGTTTTTTTTATATATTTTATTTTCTATGAATTGCTAATTTTTTGGTTATTGAATCTTTTGGGAACATGGTCCTGGTCTTTGTTTTATACAAAAAGGAAGCATCCCGAGTTGAGAACATGTTGCAGCGAAGGTGCCTCTTTTACCACTCCTTGCTAATATATATGATTATAAACATTTACGTTTTTAATACTAATTATTATCCATTATTGGTTTTGCAGGGGTTGGAAGGTTGTTTACATAAGCGGTGATAAAGCACAAAGGGCACATACTGAAGCACTTCGGTTATTTAAAGATGGCACATCTTAGCTATTGGTGTGATTATTGTGTGTACTATATTAGTTATGATTGTATAATGTATTAATTGTCATCTTTTATTTATTAATTTTAGTGTTTTGATAATTTATATTCATTTTTTTCTTCGTATTTTATATATTCATTTAATTCTTGCTCTCAATCCCGGTTCATATTTCAATCCAAATACTACAACTATAAATGTTTGCCGCTATAAAATCTTGCTGTTATGCACGTGTACTCGTCTAGTTTCAAATAAAGATGTTAAATTGTTATAGACTGAAACTCAGTTTCTCTCTTTAATATCTACCCTAAAAATAATGAGATTGTCTTCTTCACACATGTGAAGTGTCATATATTGCTAAACATTTTTTCTATTTTCTTTTATTATAATGAACATTGACAATTATTCTTTAGGTCTAAATTTTGTGTATAAATTTAAATCTTTGTTGATGGGTCGTGCATACATTATTAGATTGTCGATAGGTGGTCGGGAGAGGATTGGTAATGCTGGTGATGTGAGTCATTTTTTTACATGGTCAACTTCGATTCAATATCGCCCCCATGTGGACCAAACTCATGGATAATACAAAGTCACGCGAATTAAGTGAAGAAAATGTCCGACTCTAAGCAAAAGGGAATACCAAGCGCAAATTGGCTTCACAAGTCTCAAAACATACCTAAAGTTAAGCCAGGTTGCTAGTCAAATAAGCTTTGACTAAACCCAAAGGCGTAGCTATATGGAGGCTTTAGTGAGTCATGACCCACCCAATAAAAATTGCAATAGTGTATATTAGTTGGCTCATTAAATGTAAAAAATTAACCACTAGTGAGATTTAGCTTTTAAGTTTACAGAAAGACACAAATTAACGATTATTATTGTTTTGTGCTATATCTCGACCTACTCATAAGTAAAATCCTGGCTATTTCACTATGACTAAACCCCACACAATCTTATAGAAACCATTAGATCATATGTTTTGTAATTTTTCTTAAGATAGATATGATATTTAGCTTCACTTTGTCATTAACGAACTAGAAAGAAAAGTAACAGAATTATTAAATCTAGCTAATCCACTAATGGAATTGTTAATTGAAGTATCCAAGAAAACAACAAATTTCCCCAAAAGTGAAAGCACAACATGAGGGTCAACGTGCTTTACACGTGATGGAATTAGTATTAACATTTACAAAAGGGGAATATAGTGAATGAAACTTTAATAATAACAAACGTGTTGGTCAATAATAATGCTCCAATGTATCATTGTGAAAACCTAACTTTTGATTATCAAAACTTCTTTCTATGGTGCTGCACTGAATGTTCGCTTATCAGTTGTTCTTATTTTACGTCGTGACTATTAAGTCGTCCTTTATTTGTTCACATTACCGGCCCATGAGGAGTTCATGTCGATTTTCATGCTTGCAAGTGCATGGGTATGATATGTACACGGAATCAATTGATTTGTACACAGAAAAAGTAAGTTGAATGACTTATAGCACATGTTTTTTGCAAACTCGATATTTATGAGTTATGATATAAATATATAAATATTTTCATACTTTTCGACTTTATACACGCCTTATAAACGCTAAAGCTTTTCAAATTTCAAAAGTCGTGAGGCTTGGCCACTTCATATATTTTCGACGAATTTTTTTTCGATTTTTATTTGTAAGTGTTAAAATTTACGCTCTGTAAAATCACGTGTGATTTTTAAAATCACAGTTGATTTGTTATTCTAAAGATTACATGTGATTTACAAATCAAATGTGATTTGTAAAATCACATGTGATTTTTAAAATAAAAAATGTAGTAAATTTCAACACTAAAGTCCGTCAAAAGCATATAGAAGTGTCACTTTATAGAAGGATGATTTAATTCTCGTCGTGATTGTATAATTCGTTTCACATAATGATTAACGATTTGTGGGATATTTAATTTTTAAAAAGAATGATAAAAGCGTTTTTTTTATTTGACGAAAAATATGAATAATAAGGATATGTGCATATGATTTTTAGGGAATTTGTGATATATGTTGAACTTTTCTTGACAACAAAAATGTATATCCGTTGAAAGTAGTGTTTTACTCGTGTAATCTATACTATTTATAATGCATGGATGACCCTTTCTCTTCTAATTTTTTAAGATTTTTATATATAGATTTTAAGCAAATACAACTACTTAAGCTATATGTATAATTACTTTATGCATAAACACCTACATATATTGACTGGTCAACTTTTGTAATTAATGTCATATTTAAAACACCCATTTAATAAAAAGTATAATTTATAAAACACAATGTACAAAGTATTTGAAGCATAAATACAACTAAAAAAACACTATTCAACACATACAATTAATACACTATTTAATTTACCCCTTCATTAAAATATAGAACCATTTAACCACAATGTACAATCTAATCAAACTACTAAGCCAAGCATTTAAAAATAAAGCCATTAGGTGCCCAGTGGTCAGGTTCGGTCGCCGATGCGCCCACCAAGTCGCCACCATTGCAACATGAGGGTCGAACTGGATGAGTCGGCTCCAAAATTGACTAAGGGTGATTGTGCTAAAGGAAAGAATCAAGATTTTGTTTGTGGTAGCTTCGGTTAACAGGAGATGAATTATTTCCACGATCATAACTAAATTTATTGTTATCTGTAATTTAATTGTTTAATAAAAGTATGGCCGCATAACATTATATCGTCAGAAAATATAGTCACTGGGTACCCGCCGCCGCATCGCGCGGGTACCCTGCTAGTTGCTTTTGATATGTGAAGGGGTATTTTGGGTGTGAATATTGAAAGTGAGATTGTTGATGTGGCATTGGGTGGGGCCCAAATGACATGTCATGATACATTCTCTCAATGAGCACGAGGTATGTGCAATACCAATAACACGTTATTGGTATGTCACATCAGCGTCACATCATACACCTCCCAATAACACACCAATAACTAAAACATTATCCCTCATAACACACTAACATGTTATTGGATCTCACAAAATACCATACTAAAAATACTCACTCACATAAAAAAAATGGCGTGAGCCACTGAACCAACTCAAACATATTTGGGTTGTAGTTGGCGTGTTGCATGGTATGGATTAACGTGCCTGTTAATACAAATAAGCCGTAAAAACGTTTATTTATATTTTACGATCTTCTAATGTTTTGTCGATAACAAAAGTAAAATCATTTTAACGAAACAAATAGAGTACCTAAATAGTTTGAGTTAATAGTTTTCTAACACACTTACGCTTTCACATAAAACACTAAAACAAGTATAAGTGATTTTATGATTTAGATACATATGTACAACAAACTAATGTTTACATATTGGGTTAAACATATACTTAAACTAAGTATACTAAAATGGGTAAGAACTAAGTGTATACTAAATGGGTAAAATACTAGCAAATGGTTTTGACCCACAACCCATGGTTTTATATATACCACTTAACCAAGTTCATTGTATCTAGAAAGAAAACCATGGATCAACCCATAACCCATGACCCATGACCCATAACCAAAAATACCCATGGGCAAAGAGGAGAGGACCACGGATCCCTAGCTTTGTGCTAGCCGGATCCCTTGTGGTAAGGATCCGTGGGATCCGGAACGATTTTTCCTCTATAAATAGTGAGCCATTTCTTCATTGTTTCTTACCCCCTTTCAATATACTTTCTCCCTGAGTTAAATCTCACTAACCTTAGATCCAAGAGATCTATGTTTGTAGTTTTGTTTTTGTGATCTTTTAGGTTCCTCTTAAAGGCAAGATCACCACCTTTGAAGTCGAGCAAGCTCAAGTCCATGAGTTGCCATGCTTCCTCATCATCAAAGCTATGAAGTCTTCTTGTTGATGATTCCCTTCTTTCTTCAAAGAAGTGTAGTGTTGAAGACATTAGTGAAAGATGTCTTAAGAGTCAAGACGAAGATATTAGTGAAGGGTTTCTATCGTCTATAGTATAAAGCACTTGTGGTAGGTGCTTGGAAGTCAAGACTAAGAAGCATTAGTGAAAGGTGCTTAGAAGTCAAGACAAAGAAGCATTAGTGAAAGGTGCTTAGAAGTGAAGACACAAGACATTGGTGAAAGGTGTCTTGTAGATCTAGTCAAAGGCATTAGTGAAAGGTGCCTTAGATGTACATTCGATATGGTGTGTTTTCATGTACAAGATAGACTAGTTTTAGATCCAAGGATATTGATATCCTTGATGATGTTGTAAAGGAGTAGATCTCCTTTGGGATTAGTCGTTGGTGTAGTGTGGTAGTAGTTCCTCCATTGCAATGGAACTAGGTGCTTAGCCTAGTACCTAATAAAGGGTAGGCGGCGTTGTGAAGGTGTAGTTCACCTAAGGTGTGAAAGAACTCGGTGGTTAGCCTAGCACCGTATAAAGGGTAGCGACGTTGTGTTAGGTGTGGTTCGCCTTGGTGTGAAAGAACTCGGTATTTAGCTTTGTACCGAAAAAAGATTAAGCGACGTTGTGAAGGCTTCTCCGCCATAAGGAGATTGGTGTAGTGATTACGAACTCTCGAGTAGGTGACTCGGGGAGTGGAGTAGGGCAAGGAAGGTGACCTTGTAGCCGAACCACTATAAATACTTGCGTTGTGGTTTTGTGCTTCTTACTCTAATCTTTTCATTACTTATCTTTACATGCTTGTTTATCAACATCCAACACACACATCCAAATAGATTGACATAAGTCGATCTAAATATTTAAAAGGAAGTTTTAATTGGTAAAACTATTCAACCCCCTTCTAGTTTTCCACAATTGGTATCAGAGCTTCGTTACCAAGTTTGTTGAAGTATATTGTACTTTAAAAACTTGATACGATCCATGGTTAATAGAAAACTACAAAGAAGGTCTTTCATAAAAACAAACACCATGTCTTTTAAAACTATATGTTTGGATGTTGATTTGATAACAACAATTTTCTTATTTATTTTAATTGCACTAATCTTCTTTGTCATGTTGATTAGTCAAAGCTCATACCCACCAAGCTTTAGGAGTCGCTTGGTAACAAGAACACCTTCCTTAAGAAGGTATCTTAAAGGAGCAGAATCGTCTAAGTGACATTTGTTGTGTCATTTGTAAAGACATTCCTAAGTACGCTAGAGGTATGATTTTCCTTTTACTTTGCTTGATAATTAAGTATACCTATTTAGGTATTTATGTGATTATCTTTTGTGCTTATACATGTTTTACATGAAGCTTCATTAGGTAGCCTTTTCTCACATACGTGTTTTATTTCTCGTCTAAAAATAGTGGTATATAAAACTTATGTTTTGTTTCTTTTAAATCCAATAATAAAACAAAACACGAATTTCAAAAATTCCTCCTTCCCTATAAAACCCCACCGTCAGCCATTCTACCAAATCCTCACTTTTTCAAAATCTTCCAATTTCAAAAATCTTCCCTCATTCAAAAATTTCATCTTTCTCCTCACTCCATCTCAACCGAAACCAAGAAAGATCCGTCTTCAACATGGTTTACATCGCACTCGTGCTCATCGCCATAACACTCATCGCACTTGTGTTCCATATGTTGAAGTTCACATACAGAGACATTTACTTTGTGTTGTTAATCTATATTGGGATCATATACCCAATCCTTTGTATCATCCTTAGTATTGAAATGCAATATTATTAATAATCTAGTTTATCTAGGTTGTTGTTATCATAATGTGTTTGTCACTTATTTTTTATCTATATGTTTTATATTCTTTTGTGATACATTAGAAGTAATGTATGCATGCTAAAAGAAAATGTAGGTTAAAACATATATCTTAGTATAAAATTATGAGATTCAAAAATTTATGAGTTTTCATATAATCTGTTCTTTAATTACGGATCTACGGATCCCGGAAGTTATACTAGCCGGATCCCTTTTGAAAAGGAACCGTGGGATCCGTCCCCATTGGAAAACAGATTTTCATGCAAATCAAAAACCTCTTTTCGTCTAAGAGTAATACTCCACTTGTATGTCAAAACCATAAGTGAGTTAAGTGTATTTCCTGTTAAAAACCATTGTTAATATAAAATCTAGTAAAAACATTAGATTAACATACGTTGACCACAAACATTTCCTTTTATTAACTTGTCATTTCTATAGGTTCAACTATGACGCATGAATATGAGTTTGATTTTTCACTCACTAGCGTCTACACTCCGAACATCTCTCTCAACCCAACACGCCTGCAATCATGTCCGTGGGTTCAATAATCTCAAAAACCGTCACTTTCATGAAGGACGTATTGTAGACACCTTCTACAATTCAAGAAGGTATCAATACCTCCTTCCGAGCCATAGGACTAGAATCTCTTCTTGAAATCAACGAGAAAATATGTCCAAGGTTCATAATGGAATTCTTCGTCAAGTCGAACTCGTTCGTAACGAGGATCGCTCTCTATCTCTTTGGTTTTATATCAAAACCAAAAGTTCACTCTAACCCTTGGGCATTTTGCTCACATCCTCCGGATTCCAAATCATGGACAATGTGCCTTCACCCAAGATTGGTCTCTTGATTCTCTCTTCAACTTTCGTGAAGAAAATAGTCCATATTGTTCACACATACCCTATCCGGAAGATTTAAATCGCATAATATGCAAACCTCGACCATATTACCTCGATCCAAACATTATCTTTACAAGGGATATCCGAGAAGAGTACAAGCCTCTTGCACTCATCCTACGTGAAAATGTTTGGAGTCTTAGGGAAATCGAGAAATCCTTCCCGCTTGTTGTGCTCACATGTTGTATGCTTTGCTAACACAACAACCATACAATCTCGCCTACTTCTTCGCAAGGCGAATTTCAAATCTTCAAGGCTCCAAGAATAAACTCATCCCTTATGGAATGTCCTTGACACGTCTCTATCATAATGTTATGCACTTCCATCCTCAATTTCAAAGTCCGTTGTACGTACTTGTGAACAAAATGATGGAACCGCTAAACATATCCCTCATGAAGACTTTCTTCATTCTTGACTTCACCAACACTCATCAATCACTTAATGATCCTCCTAGCGAGAACACTCAAGGAAACTAATAATATTTCAAAATAGGATCAAATCTATTGTACTCATGCTTTATCAATGTAATCCAATTTCCTTCATGAAATAAAACATTTGATATCTTAGTATTTAGAACTCTCTTTAGACTATCCTTGAGATATAATGCATTGTCAAGATCATTGCATTCCTTTAGTAAAGGTCCTGCTGAGCAGATGGGTGGATCCCAAAAGTTACACTAGACGGATCCCTACTCTTAGGGAACCGTGTGATCCGTCGAACAGAAAATGCAATTACAAGCATTGTATTTCAAAGACATTCTTAGAACACCTTACACTAAGCTAAACATAGTGTCTTAAGGCAAATTAAGTCCTTATCAAGATAGGTTAATCTTTCCCATTCATACATAACTCACCGAGGTTACACTCTAAAAACGCTTGTAGATCTACCGTTTCGTTTTAATCCATTACTCTTCCGCTCTTAAACTCACACCTTATTCTCTACTTGATCCCTCACATCTAGTCTTAGAAATCTTTCAATTATGGAAAAATTGATCATAAATCATCCTCACCTCCAAATTGATCAAATTTGATCAAAATCTAGTTTTCTCATCTTAAAGCTTCTAGGATATTTTCCAAAACACTATCCTAAGACACAACCTGATCTCTAGGATCATCTAGCTTCAATTGACATTCTAAATCTTTAGTGTCATCATTATTCATCCATTGGTACTCTTGAAAGTTCTAAATCCTTCCACAAAAGACAATCATTAGCTACATCATTCATTACCTTCAAGTACTCAAGCATCCCTTCATTTAAAACACTTAGAAGAACTGAAACACTCAAGATGATATAGGTCTTAGATCTTAGAAATGTCATTTCCAATCTTTCATAGTCAGCTGAGAGACGGATCCCTAGGATTAGCTAGACGGATCCCTCTCGAGGAGGGAACCGTGGGATCCAGATGACAAGATAGGTCAAATCTTGCTAAAGCAATCATTTCAACTCATCTTCCTAACTCAAACACTCCATCTTATCTTAAATGAGTTCCTAGATCAGTACAACCTCTGAAGTTGACTCTTGTGCATGTCAATCATCACATTCCAATGAATCCTAGTGGCTTGAAGCTTAAATGCACTTGCCAAATCTCTTAGTTTATAAACCACCTTATTAGGACCTCCATAGTCATCACTTTCATCCCAACTTTCAGCTCTTGCAAACTCTTGAAATCATCTCATCATGAGGAAAACCCCAAGTAGTAACTTATCCACCAAAGAACCACCCATGAAAAGAGCTCGTGTTATACACGAAATTTTCTCAACCGAATCATCTCCGGTCAAGCCAACAAATGATAGAATCCTTCATCATCCAATCAAACCAATTTCTAAAAGGTTAGTACCCACAAAACTACCTTTGCCAAACACCACCATACCTCCTAGGCCAAACAATATCATCTCCACCAAACCATCACCATTGGTTCCTAGAGCTATTTCATTTACATCCCCACTATCATCACCACACCTCTACAATTTAGAGGACTTGCCTCCTAGGCCGCCTCATCCGCTCACGACAACATACTCCTCATTAGGAGGAATAATGGTTCAAAATCAAGGTGTTGAGTCAACACTTGCTCCGGCTTCCTTCTCGGCGCTTTCATCATATAATCCCATTTGGATTATGACAAATCATCAAAATCAACCACCCGACCATATGGAAGTTGACACCTCTCTACCACCACCATCATTCTTGGTTGAGTCATTCTTAAATGCACCTCCACCAATCCCTCCATCGTTTGAAGCTCCACAAGCCGCTTCACTTGATCCTTCGAATCAAGCCATTTCATTTCATCCACCACCACTACCTAGCCATGGCAAAGATTGCTATCATTGTCAACATGTTGAAAGTTTGATACATGAAGTACGAGAAGACCAACGTTTCATGTTCTATCATCTCCTCGAATGTTTCGACGAGATTAAACCTAAACAAAACTTGAGCTAGAAGATTATAGTGATGTCTTAGCTTCAAGGGCTAGGGGATCTAGAAATTCCTAGTCATGTATTGTCTATTGTCTTGTTTTTCGAGTCATGTATATCATAAATCTTGTTTATTAAATGGAATTACATGCTACTTGCTATATTTCTGAGTATGTGAGTGTACTATATAATCCATATATCTTTTTAGTATTAACATTTCTTGTTATACCAATCTTTACTGACTTTATTCATCACCAGACGGATCCCTCAGATTTGCCTAGATCGGATCCCTACTAGGAGGGAACCGGGATCCGTGAGACGAAAAGCCTTCTTTCTACTAACTTGAATCACATTTGCCGGAAATTGTGAATTATACTTGATTTCTAACCTTTGTTTTGTAGTTATTCAATTTACATATGAAGACTTTGACATCATAAAGCTAGGGGAGCTTTATGTCAAAGCAATACATTGCAAATTACTTGCAATACTAGGTTTACATTTCGTGACATCCCTTTGCAACAATTGCAATCATCAAGTGGGAGCACATTCGTCTCAGTAGATCGATATCTTTTGCAAACTTATTTGCAAACAAACTAGATTAGTATCATTTACTTGATGCCTTTACATAGGGATGGACTCGTCAAGGGGGAGTAAAAGACGAGATCATTTCCCGTTATTTGCTCTTTATCTCTTTTTACTTTTAATTCTTTCACATGTTTTTCTTAAAAAACAACGTGTTGCCTTCCTTCAAACACTTTTTGTTTCGATAAAAAGGGGGAGAAGAAAGTAAAAACTACAAATTCAAATTTTTACTAATTTTAGCTTTTTCCTTAAAATAATTTTATGTTTTGTCATCAACAAAAAGGGGGAGATTGTTAATACAAATAAGCCGTAAAAACGTTTATTTATATTTTACGATCTTCTAATGTTTTGTCGATAACAAAAGTAAAATCATTTTAACGAAACAAATAGAGTACATAAATAGTTTGAGTTAATAGTTTTCTAACACACTTACGCTTTCACATAAAACACTAAAACAAGTATAAGTGATTTTATGATTTAGATACATATGTACAACAAACTAGTGTTTACATATTGGGTTAAACATATACTTAAACTAAGTATACTAAAATGGGTAAAAACCAAGGTTGCAAAAATCGTGAATCAGTAGTCGGGCGGTCGACCCCCCTGTAGCTTGTAATCGGTCAAGGCGGGAGTAATCGGTGATTAATCTGATTAGCATTTTGGAAAGTTTTGGGTATTTTCAGCGAGATTTTGGGTATTATAGACAAGAATTTCCTTGAAAATCATCTTGTAACAGATATAAACATCAAATATAGTTGATTTAAACTTGTTCAAGACAACCGTTAATAGTCGTTGACCTCCATTGACCATTGTTGACCGATTTGTTTGACCCAGTTATACAAATCGGCAAGGTTGGTGGCCCAGTAGCACCTAATCGGTGATTAATCGGCCTTGTAGGCCTTGTTTTGCAACACTGGTAAAAACTAAGTGTATACTAAATGGGTAAAATACTAGCAAATGGTTTTGACCCACAACCCATGGTTTTATATATACCACTTAACCAAGTTCATTGTATCTAGAAAGAAAACCATGGATCAACCCATAACCCATGACCCATGACCCATAACTAAAATACCCATGGGCAAGAGGAGCGACCACGGATCCCTAGCTTTGTGCTAGCCGGATCCCTTGTGGTAGGGATCCGTGGGATCCGGGAACAGTAGGATTTTTCCTCTATAAATAGTGAGCCATTTCTTCATTGTTTCTCACCCCTTTCTACTATACTTTCTCCCCTCGAGTTAAATCTCACTAACCTTAGATCCAAGAGATCTATGTTTGTAGTTTTGTTTTTGTGATCTTTTAGGTTCCTCTT
Source organism: Chrysanthemum makinoi (assembly GCA_910596185.1). Lineage (NCBI taxonomy): Eukaryota > Viridiplantae > Streptophyta > Magnoliopsida > Asterales > Asteraceae > Chrysanthemum > Chrysanthemum makinoi. The sequence goes on along the minus strand of OU343217.1, from coordinate 47,615,447 downwards.
AAAGGCAAGATCACCACCTTTGAAGTCGAGCAAGCTCAAGTCCATGAGTTGCCATGCTTCCTCATCATCAAAGCTACTGAAGTCTTCTTGTTGATGATTCCTTCTTTCTTCAAAGAAGTGTAGTGTTGAAGACATTAGTGAAAGATGTCTTAAGAGTCAAGACGAAGATATTAGTGAAGGGTATCTATCGTCTATAGTATAAAGCACTTGTGGTAGGTGCTTGGAAGTCAAGACTAAGAAGCATTAGTGAAAGGTGCTTAGAAGTCAAGACAAAGAAGCATTAGTGAAAGGTGCTTAGAAGTGAAGACACAAGACATTGGTGAAAGGTGTCTTGTAGATCTAGTCAAAGGCATTAGTGAAAGGTGCCTTAGATGTACACTCGATATGGTGTGTTTTGATGTACAAGATAGACTAGTTTTAGATCCAAGGATATTGATATCCTTGATGATGTTGTAAAGGAGTAGATCTCCTTTGGGATTAGTCGTTGGTGTAGTGTGGTAGTAGTTCCTCCATTGCAATGGAACTAGGTGCTTAGCCTAGTACCTAATAAAGGGTAGGGGACGTTGTGAAGGTGTAGTTCACCTAAGGTGTGAAAGAACTAGGTACTTAGCCTAGTACCTAATAAAGGGTAGGCGACGTTGTGAAGGTGTAGTTCACCTAAGGTGTGAAAGAACTCGGTGGTTAGCCTAGCACCGTATAAAGGGTAGGCGACGTTGTGTTAGGTGTGGTTCGCCTTGGTGTGAAAGAACTCGATATTTAGCTTTGTACCGTAAAAGATTAGCGACGCGTTGTGAAGGCTTCTCCGCCATAAGGAGATTGGTGTAGTGATTACGAACTCTCGAGTAGGTGACTCGGGAGTGGAGTAGGGCAAGGAAGGTGACCTTGTAGCCGAACCACTATAAATACTTGCGTTGTGGTTTTGTGCTTCTTACTCTAATCTTTTCATTACTTATCTTTACATGCTTGTTTATCAACATCCAACACACACATCCAAATAGATTGACATAAGTCGATCTAAATATTTAAAAGGAAGTTTTAATTGGTAAAACTATTCAACCCCCCCTTCTAGTTTTCCACAGTGCCAACCATCCATTTTTTTGCATTTGGCGTATTAAATATGTCCTATACCCACTGCTCTAAGTAATGATACTCTGTGGCGATTGGGTAAAAAAAAAACGTATTCATTAGGTTGGGCACACGATACCTGTGTCACCGCCACGCCGCCTTTCTCCAGGGACCAGACATGACCAGGATGCCACAGTCGATGACCGACTTTTTTTTTTTTTTTTTTTGATTCAAACATTTTAAACAACAAATTTAAAATTTATTAAAATAAAAACATTACAATATATTAAAAATAAAAACGATACGAAATACATAAATCATAAAGCTAATCTGAAAGCTCCCCGCATGCAGAGTCATACGAGGGAGTCCGATAACCGGCAAATTCCTCGATGCGAGCCAAATCTTCCTGGTCTAGCAGAGGTTCCCCAAAAAAAACGGCAGTCGAAGTTGATGCACCTACACCATCTTTTTCGTTCTCCCGATAGCTCCAATTGATTTTGGTGTTGACGTTGTCCGATACCTTTTGAACACACCGCCACAACTTGTCAGCAATCTCGTCGTCTTTGTGGGCGTGATCCTTCAAAAATTTGTCGATCATAGCTTTTCGTTCAGGCGTAATGTCGTTGCAACTCTTGTAGTTTTCTCTCATATGTTGCTTCTCTGCCCTTGCCTGCTCAAACAGATGGATAACGTCTATAATAGCGTTTTTTCGAGCAACATCATCTTCTTCGCATTGTTTGTTAACGTACATTTTCATTTTTTCAACGGAATGGGGGAGACGGCAAGGCATAATAAATCTTGTGTTGAGAAGTATTTTGAGGTTGAATTGTGTTTGAAATTGTGTGTTTGAGATTGGTATTTATAGGATGTGAAAAGTGGTAAAGTTTTTTTTTTATTATTATTATTTTTATTTTTATTTTTTTTAAATGTAAACGGGCAAAAAGTGGTTTTGGTATACGTTTGAAATCAGTTGAAAATTCAACCGATATTCAAAATTTTTGGATGTCGACCGATGTGGTGACCAACACCCACAATCGAAATGACCGATCTCTATATCGGTCGAAGTGGGATTTTTGGGGTGACCGACCGAATTTTGGGGCGTGATTGTGCCCAGCCTTAAACTTAGTTTACGTGTGTTTGTTTATCAAAGAGTTATAACTGTTATATGTGGGCTTCTAACACATCTTATAAGTCCTTTTGGATTACAATAATGTTTCTATTGAAGTTCACATATATACTCACACGTTACTCGTGCTCCTTGATTTAGAACACTTTTATTAGTTGTTTAAATTTGTTATTGAGTTAGAATTGATTACTCAAGAACAATGTATAACATGACCTGACATTAGAGTTTGATCAAACATCCTATGTCCCTTACTATGTTATCAAATTGTCGTCTAAGGAGCAAAACGGCACTAGTTATAAAGTGATACATCTCGTGTAGCTATCTTCTACACTCAATGGCATAACATTCATATCACTACTTGTTTCCTAGAGGCTTGCAGTGCAAACAACGACGGTGCAGTGTACTCAACTTAGTCGTACGCATTTACACTTTTTGATCTTAAACTGAGGGGATGCAGAAGGCATCACCATATGGTTTTATTTATTTAGAGTCTATTCCTATTGTAAATTATGGTTTCTGGATATAAGAGATTTCATTAGTCTATATATTGAAACATATTAATCTGACTGAATGACGAAAATCATTGTATTTCTTAGCTTGGTTTCTTCCTCTAAATTCTAAATTCTTATTTAATCTAGATGAAAATCCCATGAACAAGCCGGTAGAGTGGTCTCGGATAGGTGTGCAACAGGTGCCGTCGCACAGGACTTCCACTTAACCTATTAAGTGAACACAAATCTTTAATCTTATTGAAGATCATATTACAAGAGTAGTGTAAACCCTTTGAACAGAAGATACTGTCACTAAATCAAACACACAAGTCACTGATTATTGCCACAATAACAACATCAACGAAAACCATAAACAAACATAGAAGTATAGAACTTCAAACATGTTACATATTCAGTTACAAAAACCGATTATTAAAACACGTAGTAGCCATTCTAAGCAGCAAGAGTTCCAACAATAGGATACTTGGCTACAAACTTCTTCTCCCAATCATCAAGAATCCCAATCTCTTTCTCAGTAAGTCCATCAAGCGACGCGATAACATCTTCATCGTTCTTGCTCATCTTAGCTAATGCTCTACTAGCATCTTTACCCGCAAACATAGCATATGATCCACCTGGCCCATAAAAGGACTTGCCAGTTGTGACATCAAATATACGACCCTTGACACTTATGTATATCGGGTTTGATGGGTTCGTGCCGTCGTAGTGCTTGAGTTGATCAAGTGTTAGCTCCATTTGATTGTTGAGTTTTTTGGGTAAGTTGTGATCATAGAAATGGTATGAAGATAATGAGATGAGGTCAAAGTGGGGTGATATTCGTTTGTGTGCCACTATCATTCATGTATTCTTTGTGACTTTAATTATATGGTTATGGTAGTTTCAAATATTCGTTTTTGTATTGAAATTTCAGAACTTTGGTTATGTTGTTTAAACAGAAGTAATCTGTGTGATGAAAGAATTCTTTATGTGAGAAAATGTGTTTTTGTATCGGATTGTACTTTGTAGCTTGTTATCGGTCTAGGCAGGATTAATCATATTGTCATTTTCGGCAAGTTTTGGATATTTCTGGCGAGTTCTGGACATTTCCAAAGAATTTGCCTTAAAAACAATTTGTAATAGATATAAACAACGACTATAAGTGATTCAAACAATTTTTCAGTGAGTTTATGAAATTTCTGGTGATATTTGCATAATTGCAGGTTTATGACAAGTTTGACCCCCCTAACTAATTTTTTGGACCGATTTGCTCAAATTGAAAAAGTTGGCGATTTGATTAGTGTCTAAATAGTGATTAATCGGCCTTGTAAGCTTTTTCAAGGCCAAGGGAATGTGAATTTTTCTGATTAACTTTCATTTCGAGTCATGTATCCTTTATGATTAGTGATCCTATAAATCCGTTTTGGCTATAAATACTGGAATAGCATACTATTCCGTTATTCGAATTAGCATAAATCTTTTCTTTTGATTGATTTCCATTTCATGAGAAGAGAATCACAGATGTGTTCTTGCATCCTACCATGAAATTGAAGGAATATTTACTTGTGAATAAACAGCTTGGTCATCTCTAGTGATCATTGATTTTGGCTCAAAAATCATACAATTTCTTTTATATATTACCTAACTTAAATTAATATTCGTTTTTAAATTTTTGAATATTACCTCAAACTTATAGGCAAATTTACTTTTAGTCCTTAGATTGTACAGAATATAATTTTGATGTATAGGAATAATAAAGTCCTTGTTCTGTATCCAAATAGCATGATTGTCGCAGGGTGTCAAAAAATACGACCCGAACTTGACATGGACCCGATTAAGGCTATTCGAGTGAGATTATTCGGGTCAATTATCTTATTCGGGCCAACCCAAGTTACCCGAATACTATATAGGGCCGGGTATCGGGAAAATGTTTGGCTAACCCAGGTTCGAGTCGACCCGATTGACCTAAATAAAGGTTTTCTTTTTATTACAGTTTACTCATATTCGGACCGAAACCGAATGAGCCCGACCTGAATTGATCTGAACCTAAATTCAAATTGGGTCGGGTTCGGGTATACTCCGTACTATTTTTATCCTTGACTCGAATTGACCCGACCCGACCAAACCGACCCTATTAACACCCCTAATTGTCAATGGGGGGGGGGGGTCATAAAAGTCGACCCGACCCGAACCCGAGTTCTACACAAGGTCGGGTTCGGGTATAATGTGTCTTGCTCGGGTTCGGGGTCAACCCGAGTGACCCGAGTTTCATTTTTTTCTTTCTAATTTGTATGTAAATACCAAAATTATATAACTTTTAAACGACATGAACCCGAGATGACCCGACCCGACTTGACCCGAACCCGAATTGACCCAAACCCGAATTGACCGGACCCAAGTTCTAAACAAGGTCGAGTTCGGATATGTTTTTTTAGCCTTAACCCGAATTGACCCGAACCCGACCGGGTCAACCCGAATAACACCCCTAATTGTAAATGTAATGTTCTTATGTATAGCAAATATGATTTTAATTAAACTTAAGATATCGGCACAAGACAATATGTTAACGTCATACTTTTGCGAGCAAACCTTACAGCTCGAATTCTTTTCGTGCAGTTAAAGCAAAAATTGGAGACCTTCAACCTCCAGTAGAGGGAAAGAACACGAAGCCACACATAATTGAAACTTAAACAAACCATAGAAAGTAGAGAAATAGTCGATACAAACTGCATGTAATCACGTTCAAAGCGGTTTTTACTAAAACATATGTTTAACCCTACTCGTTTTTCATAAGATCCAAGTTTCGGAACAGGGGCTACATAAGGATAGAGTAAAACACCACTGAACTTATTTTTATAGCTAAACCAACAAATAGAAACCCAGCACTACTCTACCCGCAAGAATACACAACCATTCATACCTCCCGTAAAAGTCAGCAATGTGCCCAGAGCCAAATATCCTGGCATCTGCATCGTGGCGCACCCAAGTTCATTAGATGCTTCAGAACTCGGCTAACGGCAAAAATGATGAATTTTAGATGTACCCATTGGTGAGCAATCAACAAAACTCACGAACAATTACTTTTTGTTGCTCCTGAATTTCTCCTTGAGCAATATAAATTGCTTCTTGCACTGGTTAACTGTTTTCCTCGGGACAGCAGCAGCAACACGCTCCCAACGTTGGTTGGTTTCTTTTGGAAACGTCTTTAAGGCCTGGACCAAAGCTGTTTCCTGAACAGCAGACCATACGTCCTGGTCTGAACTTGACGCAGCCCCCTCTACTTTTACTGCACTTTCACTAGGTTTAGGTGGGACCGCATCAGGTTGTGCAGATGTCGCTGTAGGTGTAGATGTGGACGAAGCCCCCACCGGCACCCCCACGACTTCTTCCCTAGTTGTAAGAGGGGATGCAATCGACACTGTCGGTTTTCTCTTATCAAGAAAAGTATCAAATGCTTTAGATGAGCCGGGTTTTTGTAACAGAAACGTTTTTGTTGCTTTTAGAATTTCCTCAACAGACCGACCTGTGCCTATATACTCTGATATAACCTCCCATCGCCTAGATGTTCCTTTAGGATACTTGGCCAATCCTTTCCTTAAAAGCTCAATCTCTTCTTTCCCCCATGGTTTCGGTTTCTTTTCAAAATTGCTTGTGGAAATAGTCCCATTGACTTTGGGTTTTACAGATCCGTTCTGTTGACTGTTGTCTACCGCACTATCTTTCTCAATATTGTCCGAGTTAATCGCCTCCTTTAGAAGCTCAGCTTGACTTTGACTATCTTTACCTTTTCCTTCCAAATTCTCACACAAGGTTTGTAGCTGTAACATATCAAACGACAAGCATATATTTTCCACGTCATCTTGTGTAATATTGAGCAAATTCTTTGCCACAACATGGGTCGAGAGGGATCTTAAACGGGTTCTTTCTTTTCTCAACAGTTTCTTTTCTTTTTCTTTTTGTTTCTTTTGGTTTGAAGCAGCTTCAGCAGCCTGTTTTTCCTCTTCTTCTTTCTTAAGTCTATTTTCTTCTGCGATTCTCGCGGCTTCTTCTTCTTGCTGCTTCTTAACCATATACTTGGCCTCCTTTTTCTTCTGTTTTTCAGCTTTTATCATCTCCTTCAATTTTATTATACGAGGGTCCCGTTTATAAGCATTGTCTACAAGAGTACGTATCCTTGTATGCTCATCCTTTCTTGCCTTTTCTGAATTCTTCGCATTTTGTCTTTCCATCCATCTTCTATGGTCACGTGATTCTGCTTGTTCAAGATCAAAATCCTCGTCACTTGGGAACTCTCTCCAGCTTTTGAAACTGAACCAAAAATCATAAAACGCGTCGACTACTTTGAGTGGTGTATTGTCATCTCCTAACATTGGGGCCGGTTGATTAACTGACCACCGTCCGTTTCTCATAAAAGCAGGCCCAAATACTTTAAAGAAATCCTGTGGGGAACAATCGGCAGGAATCTCGTCATCAAACTCATCTGTGGAATCATAAATTCTTCTTCTCACGGGGTCCATTAATAGCTCATATGCTTCTTGAATAGCCTTAAAATGGTTCTCAATTTCATCTTTTTTCGCTTCTTTAGCAGCTTCAGTTGCCTCACCAAGAAGAAGAGCAGCTTGTTTGTCGGGATGATGCTTTAAAGCAGTCTCACGGTAACTTTTCCTAATTTGCTCTTCAGTAGCAAGATACCTTAAATTCCCCAAACCTAATAAAGCATAATGATCTTGTTGCGTTTTCCCATCAGCATTCTTCTTTTTACCTTTGCTGCTGCTATATGCGCCTGATGATTGCATGTAATCATATTCTTTGTCTTTCGATAAATTTTCATTATCATCGGATAAACTTTCTTCCTCATAATAACCACGGAGTTTGAGTGCAATGTCGTGAAAGGAATGACCAGCAGGTTCAAAGTGTGACGCCTTTATTGGAAGAGAGTTTGAGGAAACATAAACTGTCTCTCCATTTACAAGCTCGTTTGAATAAGTAATGCGAAGAATGCTTGAACGGGATGCCATATATATGGCAACTCAAACATCCACAGCTTAAACTGACATAAGGTAAGAAGGACAAAAGTTAGTACAGCCAAATAAAGTAAAAACGATACAAAGATGCTGACTATTTTCACTGCAGGATAGATGGATAAAGACTACTTAGAAAAAAAACAGTTCAGAATATAAAGTATTCTTTTCCGCATTTGACATTAATAGAATGCTACAGCTCCGTTCACAATTTGATACCTATAGGCTATAGCATCTCCAGTGTCTAAAAATCCTATACTAAAACCAGTATGCCGAACAATATTTGTTTAAAATAGAGAAAAAAAAGGCATGAACTATTGGAAACAAAAGATAGAGAAAGAACTGAATAGAACTAAATCATACGGTTCAGATCAACTACATCACTTTTTACAAATATGCTCTAGAAGGAGTGTTCAGTGTACAGTTTAACACCATATAAACCAAAAAACAAGCCAGGCCGAAGCCGAATAAAACCACTTGGCAGAGAATGAAGTCCACATTTGTGGAAAGAGATGAACCAAAGAGACCAAATGATTTGAAAACCAGAAGTACAAAAGTCAGGACTCCTGGGCGTTTGATAAAGGTATAAACTTAAATCAGGTACATATCAGTAGAGTTAAACTAATAGACAGTGAGGTACAACCAGTGTTGTAAAAAACGGCCTCTTTGGTGTGAAAAGCGGTCAACGCCGGTCAGCACCATTTTTTAACTTTAAATTAGGGTTTGTTTTCAACTGGTCAGATCTTGCTTTTAAATGGTGTGAAATAATAAACTTTGTGACGTAATTGTTGTAGATGAAAAGAGAAGATTATATTTATCAATATATATTTAAATTTATATATAGAGAAGTCCAATCCACCTAGGCCTAGTCACCGCCTTGGCCGATTTACTAGCTAGGCGGTGGTCGACCGCCCGACTATCGCCTAGCGCTTTTTGCAACCATGGGTACATCACATATTTAACTATGGCTATAACAACCCTGAAAATTACTCAAAGAGACCAAGAATTCTTCAAGTTCCAAGCTTTTTCTCAAAATAAACCCTAGCTAGTCCTATGTATGAATTCTTGGCATACAATGCGGACGACAACCTTTACACGAAAAATCCAAGACAACTACCACTAAGCAATGACGTACATTACTCTTTGCCGTCAATGAACACATGCACCATTATCAGTTAAGATGATCTATATGGATAAATCTTTCTTCAAAAATTAAAAACCATGTGTAGCCACAAGATCCACCGCATATCCCAATAACATTATAGGGGTGTTAGTATCAGCTTATTTCATGAGCTTGTCATCTTACAGAGATCTAAAAAGCCAATAAGCTCATACTCTAACCTTATGAGCTTATCAACTTAAGTCATAGGTTTAAATTTACAAGTTCAAAAGTATGGAGAATGGCTTATCAGCTTTTCCAAATCATAATAAGTTAGACTATCTGACACTCGTAAGCTAATGCAAACAACCCTAACACATACTAACAAAGCTACAAACTTTCATAATAACTACGCAATATCACACTCTTAAAAAAACGAGTTAAAATTTACAATTAATAAACCAAAAATTCAATCCATATTATCATTAACTAGAGTATATAAAATCGATTTTTTGATAAAAAAAAAAAAAAGTGTTTTGATAAATTAAACTGAACTGAATCAAACCGTTTAGATCATAAACTGGACCATATTTGACACATATGTTACAAAGTATTTGTTATTATAAGTAGTACGTTTGGACCCGACCACCACTCAATTGGCATAAAGTAAAGTCCAACAGAAAAAACAACGAGACCAGACGTCACACACTTAAATAGTACATTGTATCATTAAACTAGCTATAAATAAATATCCATATTTCGATTACGAAACAGTATAAACATTAAACATAGGGTCACAATTAGATCCATTGCATATATGAATGTAACACTCACTACAAGGGTATTTGTATTAGCTTATTGTACGAGACTATCAGCTTATTAAAATTTAAAAAGCCGGTAAGCATATCAATTCAGGGGGTGTTTGTTTAAGCTTATAATGTTGCCATGTGGGCTTATGAGCTTATTTGATTTCAGCTTATATTTGTAAGCTTATACAAGTTTGTTATATCGTAATAAACTAATATAAGCCCATAAGTCTCAAAATAAGCCAGAAAATTAAGGCTTATCAAATATAAGCCGGAATCAAATAAGCTAATAAGCCCACATATAAGCTTAAGCAAACACTCCCTCAGTTCAGGAGCTTATCGAAATAAGCCCATAAGCAGAAACTCATGACTTGAATAGATAGCTTATCAGATTTTCCAAATTATAATAAATTGACAATCCCACAACAGAAAGCTAATCCAAACACAATTTTTATAAATAAATCCAATCTATATACTAATAATGATGAAAATAAAACAGTGATTTAAGTACCTGTGATGTGATGAATATGATGATAACGATGGATCTGTTTAGGTGATGAAGATTGAGTAAAAATAGTAATAAAAAAGAGGCGTAAATAGATTGATGATGATGAATAAGATTTGGGGTTTAGGGTTGATACTTTTCAGATATTTTATTTATACTTTTGATGGATTTTTTGTGCCCTTGGAGAGTATGTGTTTTACCAACTTTGGTCCTTTAACTAAAGATTTCACAGCTTTTGTTTAAGTCATACAATAGACGCGTACTTTTTCAAATGTGTCATTATGGTATCTCGTCTAATATGTGAACTTTTAGATTCGTGCTAATATGATACGTTACTACTTTTTTTTACCGGGAAAAGTTACTGAGGTATATATATCGCTTATGCAACGCTTACTTTTGCTGAGGTGTTTAGTTATGTGGTACATTAAATTTTTTTATTTTTCTTTGTCTCAATCATCTTCAATACCTTCAACACCACCTCCACAACCACCATTTTTAGCACCACCTCCATTTTCAACATCTTCAACACCACCTTCATAACTACCATAATATGAAGTCTAATCTTGTTTACCGGGAAAAGTTACCAAAATGCGACGCTTACTTTTGCTGAGATGTTGTTTAAATCATCTTCCATACCGGAAGAATTTTAACCCATCAAATTGAGTAATTCAGAGAATTATTACCACAAGTTTTATGGTTTGATATAAACACATTTTGAAAGAAGGTCCTTAAAAATAAGAATATCAAGGAAGAAGGTGTAGTAGGATATATAAGCCTACATAGGTTTTAATCTAAGGGTAGAGTCTAGTTGTCAAGGTTGAGTAGGGTTAGATGTTTAATATTAGGTGAAGCTCATTGTTATCTATAGTTTCAGGCAGAGGTGTGGGGTGCACTACTAAGGTCTGGTTTAGTGATAACATCAAATAATCCTGACTTTTTAGTGTCAATTTCCCCCCGGTTATGCTCATATTGTATGTCATTTATATGGATTTATACTTGTATTCCTTTATATTTCACTTCCAGGTAAAATATGAGCATCGGAGCTTAGAGACGCGGATTTGGAGATTTTCCTAACGATTTTATCTTAGTATGCTATTTATGAAGAAGCTACGACGTAACCCACGTTTTCAATTACGCCGTAGCTAGGATTTTGTCACAGAAGACCAACTCAACTGCAGTTACGGCGTAACTCTCAACTAAAGTTACGCCGTAATCATCTAGGTCATTAAATGTTTCGCGCCTCCATCAACTACGCCGTAACATTCTTACAAGCATTACGACGTAACAACCTTCTGTTAAGAGGGCGTATTAGAGCTTCTACAATGCATCAAGTCTTTAAAAACTTGATGCATTTAATGCATACTCATTTAATGCATACTCATTTAATGCCTTGAAGTTTTTAGCAATAGCTTGGAGTTGCCAAGTCTTTTTTCAAAATTCTTGAAAAGCTATTGTAAAACCTTATCTCACAATACAAAAAAGCTCTTACAATGACTTGGTAGAATAGTAAAAAGCTTTTGATTGTTTTTACCCATTGTGGATGCTCTTAGTTATGGCGTAACTCTCATCAACACTACGACGGAGCTGCAATTACGACGTAACTATTCTTTATGTTACGCCGTAGTCACCTTAACGAGGCTTCTATTTTGAAGATAATTAAGTTACGGCGTAACTCGCAACTTAAGTTACGCCATAACTGTGATCGGGCCTATAAATACAAGCCCTAAAACCTGCATTTCACATCATTCACTCACAACTCAAAGGTAGAGAACGTGAAGAGGGTTCCAAGGGCAGATCACACGGAGCATACGGAGCCATATCCAAGGGAGGAATCACATTCATATCAATAAGCTTTAGCGATCACTACTATCTTTTACTTTAATTCATGTCTTCAATTATGTTAAACATTGAATTTATTGTATCTTTTAATATGATCGGCTAAGCACCTTTGGTGCTAGCCTAGTTTTGATTCCTTCATTGTATTGTTTGTGTTTTCATGCTTCCATAAATTGTTTCTAGTGTATGCATGCATAGTTTGATGGTAGTTACCTTAGCTTCGGTAGTTTTGAAGTGCGGTCGTATCTAGCTGCTTAGGAGAATTGACCAACTGACCCTAAGTAAGTAGGTAGAGAAGGGGCTGGTAAGAATTGACCAACTGGCTACTTTTCCCTCTTGTGCGAATTGACCAAAGGATCACCGTTCGGATGGATGAACTTAAGAAGTTAGGGATGAGTGTCTAAGATGCTAGCGCCCGGGCACTCATTGTTTCAAATCTTGCATGTAGGGTACTTAATGACTTGGATTAGGTTGCTTAAGACCCCCGACTCCCCAAAGGGTAGACCTTTGACGTCGGGTAGGAACCTTTGTTGATAGGTTAGGACGAATTGACCAAATGTTGTCCTAGCGATTTAAACCCCCACTTGAATCATTTGGAAGTAATAAAGAAAACATAGACATTACATGATAGGATGATTTATTAGGTTAGCACACTTTCTCACTGATGCGCGTACGAAGCGCATTCGGGGTCAAAGGAACTTCCTTTTCGTCGAGCAAGTTTTTCAACACCCTAGGCAGTGAACTTAATCGTTGTAGTGTAGTATTGGGTAAGCCTCGAGGATTGATATCGTTCTCTAGGGGAATATGAATGCTAGTAAGAAGTGTACTACGCTAAGGTTGAGGTTGAGGAAGATTCTTTTTTATCTTTTTATATTTTTTAGAAAGCTAAGGGTAAAATCTCGGGGCTTGAATTTGGGGGGTGGTACAGTTACCGATTACTCTACTATTTAATTATCTAATACTACGGGTAGTCTTATGTCTATTGATGTGTGCTCATATGATGATTAAAAATGTGTTTACCTAGATATTATTACTCCCTAGTTATCTTGAGGATAATGTAGATTTGCTTGATGTGAAAGGAGCTTTTTCTGTTATATCTAGTGAAGAGTCTCATAGAGCTGTTGTGTCTAGTTCTAGTGTTGGTCCCTCTCAAAGGGCTCAGTCTTCTGTGTTCTTTTCTAATGTGGGGAATAAAGGGAATTCTCAGAGGTCTCAAACCTCTGGGAACTCTTCTAGACCTAGTACTGGACCTAGATCTAATGATTTTAGAAGAACTGCTGAGGGTTCTTCTCTTGTTTGTGAACATTGTGGTTTCAATGGTCATACCATTGATAGGTGCTTTAAACTGATTGGATACCCTGCTGATTTTGGTAAAAAGAAGAATTTTCAAAATAATAAAGGAAAAAATGTTTCTAACAATTCTGAGGGTACTAGTCCTTCTTCTGCCTTCACAGATGATCAAATGGCTACTCTTATCTCTTTGATAAAAGAAAATTCTGGTTCTGGGAGTGGTGTACAAGCCAATATGGCAGGTACTTTTTATAACTGCAGCATATTGTTTAATGAAAACTTTGAGAAGTTTTTTTGTTCTACTAGTCAGTTGCATAATAATCTTGTTGCTAAGGGTGTCATTACTGATTCTGGTGCTAATCAGCACATGACCTATACTGATAAGTTTCTTGTGAATGTTGTTGATGTGTCTCATCTTAAGATTAAAGTTTCTCATCCTAATGGTACTGAATCTTTTATAACTAAAATTGGGAATATGCCTTTGACTAGTTACTTGACCTTATATGATGTTCTGGTTGTTCTAGAGTATTGTATTAGTTTAGTATATGTTCATAAGGTTGCCAGGGATAGTAAATTGATTTTTGCTTTTGATGAGGCTCATTGTTATATCTTAAATAAGGACTTGAGGTCAGGGAAAGTTCTGGGGACTGGTAATCAGATTGGTGGTTTATATTACTTTGATGGAAATCAAGGTAAAGACCTTGAAAGGTTATCTGTTAACACTGTGTGTTTTTTATCCAAATATACTTGGCACTGCAGACTTGGCCATCCTGCAGACCAAGTTTTAAATGTTTTGAAACCTGTTTTGGGGTTTTCTAACAAAGATTCTAAATTCTGTTGTGATATTTGTCAAAAGGCTAAACAAACAAGGGAACCTTTTCCTTTAAGTGATCATGTATCTAAACATTTGGGTGATTTGGTTCACTTAGATTTATGGGGGCCTTATAAAGTGACCAGTAGGGATGGATATAGATATTTTCTTACTGTGGTTGATGATTTTTCTAGAGCTGTTTGGGTTTATCTTTTGAAAAACAAGACTGAATTTTTTGAAAACTTAATGTTTTTTTATAATTATCTAAAAACTCAGTTTAATAAGAAAGTTAAAATCTTCAGAAGTGATAATTGGACTGAATTTGTTAATCAAGAGTTTATTTTATTTTGTGAGAACAATGGGATTATTCATCAGACTTCATGTAGTTATACCCCTCAACAAAATGACATTGTTGAGAGGAAGCATAGGCATCTTCTTAATGTTGCTAGATCTCTTTTGTTTTAGGGAGGGCTTCCCCTGAATATGTGGTCTGAGTGTATTCTAACTGCTACTTACTTGATTAACAGATTGCCTTCCTATGTGCTAAATGGGATATCTCCTTTTGAACTTGTGCATAACTTTGCTCCTTCTTTGTTGCACTTGAGGGCCTTTGGGTGTCTTGCTTATGCCACTATTCTGAATAGTCATGATAAATTTGGTAGTAGGTCTGAAAAGTGTCTTAATTGGATATTCTAATTCTAAAAAAGGGTACAAATTGTGGAGTCTTGATCAGAAACATGTTATTTTCTCTAGAGATGTTAAATTTTTTGAGGATATCTTTCCTTTCAAACAAAGTGTTAATGTTTCATCTAAGTTTGATCAAGATCCTAGTCACCTAAATTTTTTGAATTCTGATACTCTTGATGACCTACATGACTTACCCTATGATGAGCACAATAATGAACCCAGCCCTAAGAGGCATGGCAGACCATCTCCTTGTCTAGGCAGTCCTTTTAAGTTACCTACTGAGAATGTTGGGGGGCATTCCTCTGACTTAAATGATTCTACCAGTGAGGATGAGAGGTCTGCAGCCCTTGAGGATAATGTAAATAGTCCAAATTCTGAGGGTAATGAGTCTCTCATTCAGTCTCGTGAAAGTCATCAGATATCTGGTTTTAGAAGGTCTTCCAGCCTTCGCTTCCAAAGAACTTTAATGATTTTGTTGTTCATTCCAAGGTTAAATTTGGTTTAGAAAAATATGTTAACTATTCAAATTTTTCTAAAGAAAACTATTGTTTCTCTACTACCTTAAATCAACAGTCTGAACCAAAAACCTTTTGGGAGGCCTCTAAGCATAGACATTGGAATGATGCTATGAATGATGAAATGAATGCTTTACATAGGAATGATACATTTGAAATTGTTGACCTTCCTGCTGGTAGAAAGGCTATAGGCAGTAAATGGGTTTTTAAGATCAAGTATAAGTCTAATAGTGAGGTTGATAGATTTAAAGCTAGGCTTGTTGCAATTGGTTTCAATCAAAGGGAGGGAATTGATTTTGATGAAACCTTCTCTCCTGTTGTTAAAATTGTTACTGTTAGATGCCTTATTAACCTTGTTGTTCAAAACAGTTTTTGAAAAGCAAATTTATGATTAAAGATCCTGGCAAACTAAAATGTTTTCTTGGTATTGAAGTGTTAGAAACTAAGAATGGTTTATGTTTATCTCAAAGAAAATATTGTCTTGATCTTATCTTTGAGTTTGGGTTACTTGTTGGAAAGCCTGCTTCTGTTCCTTTGCAGCCTAATCTTGCTCTAACTAGTGAGCCCTCTGATACTGATCCTAAACTTAAGAATATTAATGAGTATCAAAAATTGATTGGTAAGCTCATTTACCTTACTACTACTAGGACTGATATTGCTTATGCAGTTTCTTGTCTTAGTTAGTTTATGCATAGTCCTCTGAAATCTCATTTGGATGTTGCATTAAGGGTAATAAGATACCTGTTGGAATCACTCCTAAACTATATTTCAAGTGTTAGTAATCAATATGTAATAGGTTGCTTAATTAGGCTTTTATGTTTGTATTAATGGCAAGGCTTATGTAGAAAGCCCATAAGCCTTGGCCCAAGTCGAATAAGAAAGGAAGGGATCTTGTAGTGTTGCCCTAGTTCATTTTCCTATATAAAGACATGTAAACCTTCTTAGGAAGTTTGGTTGTTCACATTTCACTTAATTCCTATGCATAACTTTCGATATTTCATACGTGTGTTTTGTGTTTGTGTTCATCCGATCTTTCTCTATCTATATCTCTTACATATTGATGCTTGTGTTACATTATGGTGACCTAACAGTGGTATCAATCGCCATCTAGTTGGGTGAAACACTTTTGTTTTTGAAGTTTTATCTCATACACGTGGGTTTTTTAACATAAATTTTCATACGCTTAAAAGCTATAATTTTTACACTTAAAAACTCAATATTCTTGTGGTTCAAGGTTTATTTAGTGTTAAAGTTTCAGTTTTTAGCAAAAAGTTTCAAACTTTAAGTATGTAGATTAGATTTTGAGCGTGATTTTGTTCGTGTACTACTTTCCACGCGTAAGGGTGCTATTGGTTTTGAATCATCAAGTTTCAAACTTTATTGTTATTTTGGTGATTTTGAAGCTATTTCATCATTAAAATCAGGTTTCTAAACACTTTTGAGCATAAAAATCTGTTTTGGTGATAGTTTGTACTTTCTGCTCGTAGTAAGACCCTAGTTTTACTAGTAAGCTCTAAGTCTACGCCTACGCAGAAGTTACGCGTAAGCATCTCATCATTTGATCTTCAGAGCTGTTGGTTTACTCAATGTTTTCTTGCTTGGATAAGCCTAAAAATACTTCGACTTTGGATATCTTTTACATTGGTATAAGTGTAAAGGATTTTTTGGGTAAAACCTTAGTTTTACGCCTAAGCTTAAAACTTACGCGTAGAATACTCTTTGCCTAAGCCTTTCTTACGCCTGAGCTTGTCTTACGCCTAAGGAAGTATTACGCATAAGGTTTCTACTCCTAAGTCTTTGGTTTACGCCTAAGCTAAGTTTTTCTCAAGTCTACGCGTAAGCTAACACTACGCGTAAGCCATTGTCTACGCGTAAGTTGGGTATTACGTGTAAGGTTTCTTTTACGCATAAGCTGGTTTCTACGCTTAAGGTTACTTCATCAACAACTCAAGTTTCATTCGACTACAAGGATCCATCATCAACACAAGTTTCAAGATGTCTCAACCACCATACTCTAGCTACTTTCCTCATGAGTATCCTCAACAACAACAACAACAACAATATCCTCCACCATCTCCACAACAATTGCAACTATTTCAACACTTTCCTCAAGGAGCAAATCCTCTTCCACCACAAATGGTTCCACCAAACCCTCGTCAACAAGTACAACATTATACATACTTTCAAAATCAGTATCCCGCCAAGTATGCTATGAATGTTACAACACCAAAGGAACCATCTTGGTTTGCAAAGATGTGTGAAGCTTTAAGTAGCCAACAATCCATTCATGAAGCTGGATCTCTTGACATACCTCCAATGCTCACTCCCGGAAACTACGATCAATGGGTGATAAGGTTCTTTAGGTTTTGTGATCTAAAGAAGCCACATGGAAAGTTTTTGAAGAAGGTCATCCTTGAAGGTCCTTTTCAGATGCCTACTCTCACTGTACCCGGAGATCCGAATGCTGATCCACCAAGAGATGATATTACCAACGTTGTCAGTCTTGATCAACTTACCACTGACCAACTTCTTCACTTAGAAGCAGATGAAATTGCAATGCAATATATCCTTTTGGGATTACCCAATCCGATACTTCATAGTGTTGATGCTCAGAAGACTGCAAAAGCAATATGGGAGCACATTCATCTTCTAATGGAAGGCACTGAACTCAATCAAGAGGACATGGAATCCAAAATCTACTTAGCATATGAACACTTCATGATTGAACCAGGGGAGACATTAGAGTCATATCATCATCGGTTCTCAGACATCATCAATGACTTGGATAAACATAATATCATTATGCCAAGGATTGCAATCAACACAAAGTTCCTGAGTTGTCTTGGTCCTGATTGGGAAAAGTATGTTACTTTCATCTGTCAAGCGAAGAATCTTCATCAAGCTACATATGGATTGTTGTATAACTATTTGAAGCACCACCAAAAGGAAGTTGACAAAGAAAGAATCATCCGCGGAGTCCCTGCTTCGCCTTCACTCCCGGATAATCAAACTCTTTCTTTGTGGGCTCAAGCATATTTTCCTCAATTCCCAACCTTACCAACAACCTTCACAAATCCTCCATAACCTACTGCTCAGATAACACCATATGATCCTTCACAGCAACAACAATCACAAGAAAATCAACTGGTTCCTTACAACAACAACACTGATCAAGCATTATACAATGAATCTAATGAGGATGCAGAAGCCTTTGATGCATTGAATCAAGGATTTGACATGATTGCTAGAGCCTTCGATCGATTTGTCATGATTGCTAGAGCCTCATCCAACACGAGAAATCATGTTGTTGTTAACAACGGAAGAGTTGAAGTTCAGAATCGTGGTAATGCTTGTCAGATGGGTAGTGGTCAAGGATTTAATCCTAATGGAAGGAATAACATGGGTGCTCCACAACAATAATGGGTTCAAGTGGTTGATCAGGGAAATGCTCAGACTGGGGTTAATGGTCTCCAATGCTATAACTGTAATGAGAAGGGTCATCTGGCTAATGCATGCCCAAAGCCGGGGACAAGAGGCAGCGCTTATCACAAAGAGGCTTTACTCTTGGCTCTCAAGGATGAAGCTGGTGGAACTCTTACCAACAAGGAACAGAGCTTTATGGCTAATGTAGATTCTGATGATGACATGGAGGACTTGCAGGCTAATGCAGTTGTGATGTTGGCAAACATGCAAGAGCTCCACATGAGTGACACATGCCCAGTGTATGACACTGACGGCTTGTCTCAGGTACCAGATCAAAATATTCTTATTACTGATCTGATATCTTCGCCAACATCTGCATCTGACGAGGCTCAGAGTGTTCAACATGAACCTTCTACATCTCATTCTGATGATAATCAAATAGACCCCGTAGTTATATTTGACGATCAAGATGACCTTATGGTTGATACTGACAATCAAGTTGACTCCGTGGTTATATTTGAGGATCTAAATAATGATCATGTTGAGACTCACGTTGAACAAGCTGAACCTTTGTCTAATCCAGATCTTGAGCTCATGACCAACTTAATTAAGACCACCCAATCTCAAATGGAAAAGTGCAATGACATCAATAAGAAACTGCAAGAGAAAATTACACTGTTGACTAAGGACAATGAATGATATAAATTCCAACTCAACATTTTTCAAACTAAAGAGAAACGTGATAAAGGTTTTGAAGTCGCATTTGCTAAATCTTACCAAAATGAAAAATCTTTGGAAAAAAAGATCTGTGATCTAGTTGCATCCAAGAATGCTTTGTTGTCTCAAATCGAACAATTAAAATTTGATCATAAACAACAACTTAACGCTCTTACTCTGGAAACTCAAAAAGCCAAGTCTGAGTTGTTAACTTGTCAAAAACAGTTTTGTGAGTACAAAAAGCATTCGAGGAAACAAATAGATGACTATCTTGAGGAAATTGTCGACTTACAAAACAAAATCAAAGAGTTTCGAAATGTTGTTTATAAACATGGTGAGTCAATCACAACGATACAAAAGTTTTCTTTTAAACCAAATCCAAATGGATATGGACCAATTCTTGCTGATTATAAACCAAGTTTTTCACATAGAGCATTCAAACCAACTCCTCAAGTCTACAGTGCAGAACATCGAATTGATGATTTCATTATGAATGTTGTTGAATATAATCGTGATGAGGAATTAGATGCAGAAGACGAGAGTCGGTTAAAAAGGGAAAATGTTGTTTATAACAAACCATTTAACTATTCAAAAGCCATAACTTTCGTCACACAACAGGATAATTCTAACACACCTTGGGTTATCACACCACCTCCTGAGTCCTCTTCTAATGATGGTCCCCGACACAATGTTGCACAAATTAATGGTCCTTTACCATCTTTCAGTGAACTTAAATCATTACCCGACAAATGTCCAATTCTTAAATATTTTGCTACATTCATGTCTGATCAAACTTTTAGAACGTGAAATTGAAGTTAATTCTGAAATAAAAGCTGAACATTTTCAATCGCCACGTGCGCGAAATCAACGAGATATTTTTCAAAAAAGACTTTTACCCCATGTTCAACATTTGAAAATGTGTGCAATATATTGGGAACGGGATCTTCAGAAAGAGATTGGTCTTATGAAAAAAAAATTCGATCAAACAGAAACATCGATTTCAAATACAAAACGTAAAAAGAAAGTGTTATGAAAACAAGTTGACCGACTCTTGGAAGATGTTATCTGTGTTGATACAATAAATTTTGTGTTATTACATTCTGTTGCATATGCATTTGATTATATTGCTGTTGATTCTGTTGAGAATACCGATAATGTGTCACAAATTGAATCTTTAAAAATTGAAAATGAGCAATTGTTAAACGAGCTTTCAAATGTAAAACATCGTCTTCAATGGTGTCAAAAAGATTGTCAAAATCGTGAACTTGCTTTGCAAAACAAAATCAACCAGTTGAGTTAAAAAATTTCTAATCCTAAAATAGAACAACTGGATGATGAAAGCGTGTCTTTAAAATGTCAAATTTCAAAATATGAACAAGAAATAGCCAAAGTCAAAACAGAATATGGTGTCATATTTGATTTGCTCAAAAAAACTCGTGCTAAAGCGTCAAAAGATGCTGATGATCATCTTGCATATACCAAAGAAGTTTTACGAAATAATGGAAACACTTGCTCTGAAAATCAAGATTTGTTACACACTATCCATGACTTGAAAGCATAGTTGGTAAAACTTAAGCAAGATAAGATTAGTAACACAAATGCACTTGCTCTAAGAATATTTAAAATAGACACTAGAATGCCTAATGACAAACCATAAGATACTAATGTGCTTCCTTCCACTGAAACAGGAATAGTTCCCTCTTTTCCCAACGTTAGCACTTCACAGCTTAAGAGCAAATCAAGGTAGAATAGGAAGTTGCAACGTAAGCGAAGAACAATAAAGACCTCTGAAGTAGAAGAACACCTTAGGACTTTGAATAAAACTCAAGTTGCACCCACTTTAGACATTGCGTTAGACAAATGTAATAGAACAAGTGATGTAACGAATGTTGAACCTTTAAGTACTTTGAATGTTATGTTTGAAGCATCTTGTGTTGGTTGTCGTAAAAGCATGTTTTCTGGTTGTCATGATAAATGTGTTGCTAATGCTATCTTATCTCATAAGCGGAACAATAGAAAATGGAATACCTCTAGGCCCACTAATGCTTCTAAGTATGTGCTAGGTAAACCGCCTTCTAGTATTTCTGCAGCAGTCATTGATGTACCCATAGAACCCACTTCACTTCCTAGGAAGAAATTATCACCTAGTGCATTCACTAAGACCAAAGCAAAGACTAGTTGGACTTGGCAGAGATGGTTACAAAACATACCAGGATTTAAATGGATTCCTAAAATCATTAATATCCCTCTAACTCTTCGGATTCCACCTCTACTTCTATTCCACCTGTGTCGTCTGTGTGTAATGCAGGTGATACAGATCATCCTCTGGATTGTTGATAGCGGCTGTTCTCGGCACATGACAGGCAATCTCAAACTGTTATCAAACTTTGTTTCAAAGTTCATCGGCACTGTCAGGTTCGGGAATTATCACTTTGCAGCTATCATGGGCTACGAAGATTACATCAATGGAAACATTGAAATTAGCATAGTTTATTATGTGGAAGGTCTCGGTCACAATCTCTTTTCAGTCGGTCAATTTTGTGATGGAGATTTGGAAGTTGCTTTTAGGGAGAAAACTTGTTTCATTCGTGATCTACAAGGAAACGATCTTATGTCTGAAAACCGCACATCAAGTCTTTACACAATCTCAATGCAAGACATGATTGCTTCATCGCCCATCTGTCTACTTTCTAAGGCAACATCTAAAAAATCTTGGCTATGACACCGTCGTCTTTCACACTTAAACTTTCAAACCATAACCAACCTTGCACGTTACAAACTTGTTGAAGGTCTCCCAAGATTTCGGTATTCTAAAGATCACTATGTTTAGCTTGTGAACAAGGGAAAAGCACTCGTGCTCACTTTCCTTCAAAGGTGGAACACAACTCCCAACATGTGCTTCATCTTCTTCACATGGATTTGTGTGGCCTGATGCGTGTGCAGACGATCAATGGAAAATGCCACATTCTTGTAATTGTTGATGACTACTCAAGATGGACTTGGGTTTATTTTCTTCGAAGTAAAGATCAAGCTCCACAGATGATCATCACCTTTCTCACAAAAATTCAAGTTCAGCTCCGGAACACAGTCAGACAGATAAAAACATACAAAGGAACTGAATTTGTGAATCAAAATCTTCGTGAATACTATGAGAAGTGGGAATTGAGCATCAAACATCAATTGCACGAACACCAGAACAAAACGGAGTTGTTGAAAGACGAAACCGTACGTTAGTGGAAGCTACAAGAACGATGTTGATAAATGCAAAACTTCCAGATTACTGGTGGGCTGAAGCCGTGTCAACTGCATGCTACACTTAAAAGCGTTCAATGATTACCAAACACCACAACAAAACACCTTATGAGCTTATCTATAACCGCAAACCGAATCTAAAACACTTTCATGTATTTGGTTCTCTGTGTTACCCAAATAATGATCGTGATGAATTTGATAAGCTCAAGGCTAAAGCTGACATTGGAGTCTTTGTTGGATACTGTGAAAACTCTAAAGGATACCGGATTTGGAATCGTCATACAAGGGAGATTATGGAAACGATTCATGCAAATTTCGATGAGCTTACAGAAATGGCTTATGAGCAAAACAACTTCGAACCCGGACATAACTGTCTAAACTTCCCCCAAACCCCATCATCAGCTAAACCAAGCCTACAACTTACTCGTCATCAAATGGAACAGCTATTTTTTCCTCTGTTTAGTGATGATATTGATCAACGTGCTCTAGATGTATAAAATGTTTCCGCTGCTCAACCTAATAATACTCCAATCCTGATAGACCTGAAACAACAACAACTATTGAAGAAGCACCTCCAATTGATTCTACAACAACAGCCGAACAAACCGCATCCAATGACGGTGAACCAGCTGATGATCTTCTCAACCAAGAAGTATCTACACCCGCAGATTATGATCCAAATGCGTTCTTCAATCCTTTTGCTAATGAAACTGCCACTTCTAATGTTGTGGAATCATCTACAAGTCATTTGAATCCTCCAAATCTACACAATGTATATCAACATCAACCCTCCACACATCGTTGGACTAAAGACCATCCTCTTGTTAACATTATTGGAAACCCGAATCAACCAGTCGTAACTAGACAATGCCTTCAGACTGACGGTGAACATTGCATTTATGCACTTACCGTCTGCCAAGCTGAACACAAAAATATTAAAGAGACAATGACATATGACAACTGGATTGAATCCATGCAAGAAGAACTTAATCAGTTTAAACGTCTTGAAGTATGGGAATTGGTTGCAAAACCAACAGGGGTCTATGTTATTGGTCTGAAATGGATTTGGAAAAACAAGTTGGATGCTGAAGGTACGGTTATCAGAAATAAGTCACGTCTGGTGGCTAAGGGTTATAGACAAGAAGAGGGGATTGACTTCGAGGAATCTTTCGCACTGGTTGCTAGACTTAAGGTTGTACGGATTTTTCTGGCATTCGTGGCTCACATAAACATCACGGTCTTTCAGATGGATGTCAAAACCGCTTTTCTGAATGGTAAACTAAAGGAAACGGTCTATGTTAGTCAGCCAGAAGTATTTGTTGATCCAGAGTTCCCTAATCACGTCTACAAACTGAACAAGGCTCTCTACGGTCTCAAACAAGCCCCTCGGGCGTGGTACGATGAGTTGTCATCCTTTCTCATATCTCATAATTTTGTCAAAGGATCAGTCGACCCAACACTGTTTATACAATATCACGGGGAACACATTTTAATTATTCAAATTTATGTGGATGACATCATTTTTGGGTCAACACATCTAAAGTAGTCAAACGCTTTTTCAAAACTTATGAAAATACATTTTGAAATGTCCATGATGGGTGAACTTACGTTCTTTCTAGGACTGCAAGTTCATCAATCACCCCGTGGTATTTTCCTAAGTCAGTCCAAATATGCTCTTGAAATTTTAAACAAACATGGAATGCAAAGCTGTGATACCTATGCCACACCAATGGCACATACCAAGAAACTGGACGCTGATTTACATTGGAAATTGGTTGACCCTACCAAATACCGAAGTATTATTGGGTCTCTCATGTATCTAACAGCCAGTAGACCTGACATTGTATTTGCTGTATATCTTTGCTCTCGTTATCAGTCGCGACCTACTGAAACTCACCTCTCTGAGGCTAAAAGAATCCTCCGATACATCAAGGTAACAATTAATTTGGGGATCCGTATTCGAAGGATTCGGTTTTGAACTAATAGCTTTTTCAGACACTGATCACGCAGGTTTCTTAGATTCTTGGAAAAGTACTTCAGGTGCTTTACAATTTCTTGGTGATAAACTGGTGTCATGGCAATCGAAGAAGCAGGATTTTACATCCCTGTCCTCAACCGAAGCATAATATGTAGCCATGTCGGCGTGTTGTGCTCAAGTCATTTGGATGAGAACACAACTCAAATACTATGGTTACATATTTGATAGAATCCCGATGTACTGCGACAATTGAAGTGCTATTGCTATATCGTGCAACTCTGTTCAACATTCAAAGTCCAAACACATCGATCTTCGATATAATTTCATCGAGGAGCATGTGGAAAAGGGTATTGTTGAATGATATTTTGTGGGTACTGAACACCAACTGGCAGATCTTCTCACCAAAGCCTTAGCTCCTGCTAGGTTTACTGAGTTGATCCACCCGATTGGTATGAGGTGTTTGACTCCAGATGAACTGGACGAACTTTCAACACATTCTTAAAACCAGTCAAACACCAAAACTTCTTTTGTAAATATCTTTATCAACAAAAAAATAGAAAAATATAAAATCTCATAAAATACAAAAATATTCTTCTACCTAAATTTCTTCCAACATTGCAAGTAAAAATCTTCCGTCAACACTTTGCTCTTTCAAACATTTCATTATTTTTCTCGGACAAGTGTTGAGGGGGAGAATGTAAATATTTTTCAGTTTCATAAAACATTGTACTTGCATGTTACCCTAAATTGGTTGTATCTTTGATAATGGTGGATACGTTTCTTGTTTTAAAACACTCCTCAGACTCAAATTTGTAAAATTTCTCTATTTCTAAAGTCGAGGGGGAGTGTCGTCAAGTTTCTTTCCAAACTTTCACGTCTTGCTTAACCAAAATGGAAGTTATGGGCTGTGGTTGAAATTGGTTGAGGTGGAGGGACCATTATTTTCAAAAGTTAGAACTCATTTTTACTAAACACTCCACCTAAGTTTTTCTTCTCATTTATTACAAACATTTAATTCTCCAACAACTTCATCCACGCCTATAATTCAATATTAAATTCGTGAATCAATCTTGAAATCTGTAAGTGTTAAAAGTTTCTTTGAGTGATTTCAAACATAGGTCTTTAATCATTTTCAAATCCAACAGTTTGATTTTGTTCTAGGCGTGATTTAAGTTTTACGCATACGCGTATGAACAAGTAATCACGTTGTGATGTTTGTTGTGAAATGGTTGTATTAAAAGAGCTCCAACATTCATACTAAAACTGTTTCCAACAATTAATTCAACCCATAAACTGTAATTAATCACTTTCAAATTTTAGGTGTTAATACAAATATCGTCATTAAACGTTATTTATATTTTTGATCTTTACCTAAGTTTTGTTAACGACAAAAGTAAATTTAATTTTTATAAAGCTTAAAGCTTGTCAAGTTTAATAGATATTAAAACAATCTTTTTCAAATAATATCTTCATCACTCAAGCATTTACATTGTAATTAAATCATATCTTGATATGAATCTAAACCATAATGTATGATAGTAGTTTTTATTTCAAGAATGTTTTGGTTTCTTAAAAACTAAACATTACATATGTATTTACATATTTCTAAAAATAGAAAAACAAACACATGACATCATGTAGTGCATCATTGAAATCCTTAGAAGATTTCACTAGATTCTATATGTAGATTTAGACTCTACATATCTTACACAATCTTGGATAGATATGGTTGACTTTGGTAAAATTTTGAGATCTTGCTGTCAGACCTCGGCGGCACCAAATATTAACACGGGCGAAACCCTTTCAAGGGTTCCGTGGTGCTTGCTGATATTTTTGGCTATAAATAGCAAAGCCAAACCAAGTAGTTTTTCATCCATTTCTATCATATTCTCATACATTCCTTCTCTATAACATTTCTAACTCAGTTTCATATCATATTAGTGATCTCTTTTATAGCAAAGAAGATCAAGTCACATTCAAGCTTCAACGAGAAGTTGGAAGTCTTGTTTGTTTATTGTTGTATGATCTTGTGTTGATTCATACATCATTGTTGTACCAAACCATCATAATCTTGTGAGTGTGAGTGGTTAGTATTTTAGTCCTTAAAATACATTGTGTGTGGGAGTGGTTGTACCCTTGAAAAGAACTCGACATCTAGCTTAGTGTCGAAAATAGTGTGTAAGCGAAGTGTAAAGGTTTTCTCCGCCGGTGAAAGGAGCTTGTTGACTAGTGAAGTTAAACTCTCGAGTGTGAGACTCGGGGAGTGGAGTAGGTCAAGGAAAAAGAGTCCTTGTAGACCGAACCACTATAAACAACTTGTTGTGGTTTGATTGTTCCTTTCCTTATCTACTCTTTATATATTGTTTGCATATTTCACTAACATATCTAAGATAAATATCAATTGATCTTTCAATAAGTTTCAAAACAAAGTTTTAAATAGGTAAACTATTCAACCCCCCTTCTAGTTTTCCACATTTGGTACCAGAGCCTCGTTACTCTTGAATTTCTAAAATAAATTGTATTTTATAAACTTGAAACGATCCATGGATTCTGAAAACTTTAAAGAAGGGAAATCTATGCAAAGACCACCATTCTTTGAAACCAATGGATTTATCTATTGGAAAAACCGTTTTGAAACATATGTAAAATCAAAATATATTGATCTTTGGTTTGTTATTGTTAAAGGGGATTTTAGTTCTACAACAAAAGATATCTCTGTCGATGAACAAAAGAAATTAATAGCTAAAAATAATGAAGCTAAAATGATGCTTTATAATGCTTTGCCTAAAAAAGAATATGAACGCATTTTTATGTGTGAAACCGCCAAAGATATTTGGGAATCTTTGATTGTTACACATCAAGGAAATTCACAAGTCAAGGATAACAAAATTGATCTTCTTGTTCAACAATATGAACAATTTGTTATCCCTGAAGATGAAACCATTGATTGTGGTTTTGCTCGCTTTAATACTATTATTACATCACTTAGAGCACTTGATGAATCTTTTCGTAGTAAGAACTTTGTCAGGAAATTTCTTAGAGCACTCCATCCGAAGTGGAGAGCTAAAGTGACGGCCATTGAAGAATAAAAAGATCTCTCAAAAATTGCACTAGACGAGGTAATCGGAAACCTCAAAGTACACGAAATGGTGATGGAGAAAGATTCAGAAATCATCACAGGAAAAAGAGAGAAAATCAAATCCGTTGCTCTAAAAGCAAGAACGGAATTAAGTGATGATGACGAATCTTGCTCCGGTAGTGAAGATGAAGAGTATGCCATGGCCGTTAGAGATTTCAAAAAGTTCTTTAGAAGAAGAGGAAAGTTTGTAAGACAACCTGATAACGCTACACGCGTCGTTCGGGGTCAAAGGAACTTCCTTTTCGTCGAGCAAGTTTTTCAACACCCTAGACAGTGAACCTAATCGTTGTAGTGTAGTATTAGGGTAAGCCATGGGTATTGATATCGTTCTCTAGGGGAATAGGAATGCTAGTGAGAAGTTACTACGCTAAGGTTGGGGTTAAGGAAGATTATTATTGTATTTTTATATTTTATGAAATGGAAAGGTACGAATCTCGGGGTTTGGATTTGGAGGGGGGTTGGTATTGCTACCGATTACTCTACTTATCTAATTATCTAATCTAAGGTGTATGTAGTCTATGTCTAATTATTGTGTACTCGTATGATAGTTTAAAAATGTGTTTACTTAGGTTTTACTACTCCTTAATTATCTCCTATTGGTGGTTGAATTGTCACGTCCTTATTCTTAGTTGCGTTGTGTGTCTAAGGTTGTAGGGTATGCGTTTCTCCCTAACTCTCTGAACTTACCAAAGGGTCTTGTCTACAAAACCCACTAGGGATAATAAACTCTTACTCTAAGGCACTCTTTGGATGGTTTAGCTTACAACTACTCAAGGAGTTATATTCTAAGGTTCACAAAGATTTAATCAAGCATTAAGTACACAACGAATGACCTATCGCATTACTAGATCATTAATCAACTAAGATAAGAGACAACCAATCAATATTCAATAACTAAGTTTCATATTCCCTAAGCAAACACACAAATAAATTAGCCGGACATGGAAAACATGCAAGCATACACACAAATAATCAAAGACATAATTGTATTAATGAAGTAAAACACTTATCTTGGTGTAAGATAGGGTTTGGAACCCTAAAATACTGTACAAGACAGCCTTGGTTCGGTTTAGGTTTTTACTCCAAAAGACTACACACTAAAACTAAAAAATTCGGATTCTATATATAAGATTACACATGCGACGACGTCACCTTATGTTTTGTGACGCCGTCGTGTCGCCGTCATTAGGGTTTCGTCTTGGCCATGTTAAACTTGCGACGGCGTCACCTTATGCTTGTGACGCCGCCCTTCTTCTCGACGCCGTCTGGATTGCATCTAGGCCGTCTGAGTTGCGACGACCTACTCTTTTACAACTTGACGTCGTCACTTGAAAATAGGAGTTTTGGCTTCTGTCCCGTCACAAAATCCTCCGACGGCGTCGCAGTTAAGCAGTGACGCCGTCACCTTATGTTTTCAGCAGCTTTGAGTGTCTCGATTCTGACTTTGGCCATTTTCTTCGTATATTCGCGCCTTTTCGTCCAAATAAGTGCCATTCCAGCATTTTGCCTTCAAGAGACCTAAAAAGTGAAAAGGAACGATATTAAGCAATAACAGATACAAAAGTGATCAAATAAGGGCTTAAACGACCCCTCAAAAAGGTACCTTTTAAAACCTTATCAAATATCCCTACACTTGGTATTTGCTTGTCCTCAAGCAAATGTGCTTTTAGCCAATTAATTTATAAGTTAGGGGTCATGAAGCATTGGTTTAAAACAGTCCACAACACATATAAGCCTTGCAAAAATCATAACAAGCACGGAAATTACATACTAGCACCTCACATGGGGTGTTTGGATACTCACATCTCTCTCGTGTATATATGAAATATAACAAATTGGAAATGGAAGATAAACACTCATTAACCGGTCCTAGTACATAGATTACCATAGGCTTGAGAATAGATCAAACCTCCATCGCTTTGGCGTAAGCACCTAGGAAAGAATATCAAAGAGGTCTTTAAAGGATTATAACGTTAGGCTTACGGTAGGGAAACAAAGGGTTTGGTGGGATAGGCTATATAGTGGTGGCAAGTCAAAAATCTCTATGTTAAATGCATACGAAGAATGGCGTT
Source organism: Chrysanthemum makinoi (assembly GCA_910596185.1). Classification (NCBI taxonomy): domain Eukaryota; kingdom Viridiplantae; phylum Streptophyta; class Magnoliopsida; order Asterales; family Asteraceae; genus Chrysanthemum; species Chrysanthemum makinoi. Next base: position 47,585,617 of record OU343217.1, on the reverse strand, counting down.
GCTAAGCCAAGACTGGACACTCTAGACTTTAGCTAACTGAAATAAACAAACATAAATTTAAAGGATAGATGTAGGATGGTAGCCCGTATAAATTTATTTATTTTTTATTTTTTTTGAACACTCTATTTTTTCATTTCTCTTTTTCTATTTTTTCGATTTTTTTTTTCATACACTTTTACTCTACCATCCTCTATGGTAACATCAAAATGATAGGGATTTATAGGCATATCCCTACACTTGATTTTTTATTACTCTAACACTAATTTGACCCGAATTGAAAAGATCAAAACACTTGGGGTACATTATTATGCAAACAAAGGGAATTTGAATTTAACGTTCCCTTCCCGTCATTTTATAAACTTTAACTTTTCCCATGAATCCCAATCGTCCCAAAACTGTATACAAAGGATATGACTCGACTTAGCAACTCATGCAAGCAACCAGATAATTGAACTAAGGGTTTAGGGTGATAACAATAATGCACTAAAAGTGAGTGCATACAAGGTAGGCTAAGGCGATTTGGGTGTATATTTGGGGTGGGGTGTAAACAATGTTCTTCATTGATATTCCAAAAACCGAAACATCACGAGAACCGCGAAAAGGATAGGCTCTGAGGGGTTAACTAGGGGTATCATGTACTAAAGATGCGTACAACGCAAAGGTGTGGGGGAATTACTCAACCGATGTGGAAGAAGTAATTATATTACGGGTATCAAACAAGGGTTATCCTAATGCCTCTTATCATTTAGTTATTCCTAACTACACAAGTGTAGTCTTACTAGCGATCTCGGGATGCATCACAAAACAAGTTCTAGAATCTAATATACTACCGGTTTACACTCTAAGCATTAAAGATGAATGCTTTAATTCCTACTAATCTAAGGGCGATCCTCACATTTTGGGTGGAATTTAGGTGGTAAAGGGTTTTTTGTGCTAGTCATATAACTTCCTATCCGTGAGACGCTTTTGTTAAAACTAATGGCCCACTCCTATATGTCATAAAAAAATTTAAATTTGGTGCCAAAATTACCCTAACCGACATATTCTCATGGTTTATTACACAAATACAATTGGAGAAAGCACATATTCAAGGATAAGTATAGTTTCAAAGTTCCCGTTTTATTTTCCCTCCCTACACTTAAACTGACCATTGTCCCCAATGTTCCCCGAAAGTATCAAAGTTATGATAATGGAAGGTAATTAAAAACGAAAGAAACTAGTACTCCCCTGATTAGCTCGGTAGGATCCGTGTGTGAAGCAGTGGTTAAATCCTTTCCAAGAAGAATTTATGCGTGAAAAGCTCCTTCCAATCCTATGTAACTTCTTCTTGATAAATTAAACCTGCACACTTGAAGAAAACAAACGAAACCTTCTCGTAAAATCGGCGGTAATAATATATATAAGACTCGATTTAAACTAGGATATAATGCTTGTGGAATGGATGTTTACAGAATTTCTGGGAAATTAAGACCTGGAAAATTCCAAATTTTTTTAAGTAGCTCAGAAAACGAGAAAAAAGTAATCTGATGTTTTTACTCCTTCCTCGACGCCGTCAGTTATCCCTGACAAAACGGTCTGCGATTTTCTGGAAAAAATTCTGGAAAATTTACATCTTTAGAATCTGGAAAATTTTTTGCAAAACACCCATTATGACTCGATACAAGCATTTGACTCGAACAAACACACATATATATCTTTTAGTTAATTGTTATTCTCATGTTTACGTTTCTTTTGAAAACGTGTGTAATCCTCCCTACACTTATCCCTTATGTAAAATACCTTTATATGCAATTAAGACGAGGTTAAACACAAAATAAAGCATTTTTACAAATTTAAACATGAGAATAAACAATCAATAAAAGATATATGACACTAACAAGCAAACAATTAAGCATGGGTTGCCTCCCACGAAGCGCTTTTCTTTATTTAAGAGTCTTGTAGCTAGACTCGTAGTCGTGCTCCTACGTAACTTCATTACCGCCATCTCCTTCCTCATGACGGTCTCTATTGGGGGATTCCATGTAGAAGTGCCCTATGATGCACTTCTCTAAGAGTTCATCCTCTCCCCAATTGGTCCTATATTTCGGTCCTAGGTTCAAGCAATCCTTATAGAATCCGAAAATCTTAGCCATAACATAATCTACTCCTTTTTCTCTATCCTCATCATTCCTATAATAGACCGACAGTTTAAGTTCCTTTTCATCATTAGAGAGTGATGAAAACTTCTCAATCTTAAATGGCATTTGGTAAGCTATGTCATCGGTCTCATACTTGAATCGCACTATTCCTAATGAGGGATCATAAGTCATCCCGGTGTTTTCTATGAAAGGTTTTCCTAGAATAACGTGGGACAAGCTAGGATCTATAGCCGTGCTAATATCATCCACAATTATGAAGTCCGTAGGAAACGTGAAACTACCTACATAAATGGGCAATCCCTTAACTCTACCAAGAAAATTGCACTTAACCCTAGGATTATCGGGGTCTTGCCTAGTTGGAATAGGCTTCTTCATTACCCAATTGTAGTAGGTTCTAGTCATTATATTGATTGGGGATTTGCGATCAATGTAGGCCTTTGCCACAAAAAGGTGTCCTATGCAACATGGTATGTTAAGATTCCAAGGGTTCCCAAACTTGATTCTAGGGCTTTTCCTAACATACATGTGACGGAGGTCACGCACTAAGTGAGGGTGGCGAGATAGTTCTTCTTCCGTAGGAAACTTATTGAAATAGTCATTGTCTACTTCATCTACTTCCTCGGTTGTTTCATTATTCTCAAGTGTATGGTCCTCTTCGTCATTTGTTCCATTAGGTTTCACTAAGGCGATGGTATTGAAAAATTGAACGTGCTTAGCTAGCTTACTTGGGTCCTTAATCTCTACACCGAAAGGCTCGGGAGTTGAGATAGCATTAACCTTCCTATCACTATTGGTTATGGCTTTCAAAAGGTTGTCTATCTTCCTATCCATTTCGGCTTGTTGTTGGTTAAAGCGGTCCTAGAGTTTAGCTATTTGGGTTTCTTGGGATGCAACTAGGTTTTGAAACATCCCCTCGATGTTTTGTTGGTTAGGACCTTGAGGTGGGGGCCATGAAAAATCATTGGAAGTGAATTCCTTGGTTTGTCCCCAATAGAAGTCGGGCTTGCCCTTCCATGCTTCTCGGGTTTCATTGAAATTCCTAGGTCCGGATGTTGTAGGGAATCTTCCTCCCGTTCCATTAATACGCGAGGATGTGTAGTCATCGGAAGCATGTTCGGGGGATCGGGTACAAGTGTGCGTGTTATGAGGATCATAAAACGGCTCACACGAAGAAGAAACTTTGTTCACATGGTGTGAAGACTTAGGGTTTTCGTAAGAACTCATTAGGAATTTAACTTGATCTTCAAGTTCGATCATCCTACGGTCGGAAGATTGTGAGTCAATGGGAGGCAAGGAGATTGCCTGAACGGTTTTGGGCAACTCACGGGGGTCATTCCAACTTTCGTTGTCATAGAGAGCAAGGTCCTCTATTATTCCCCATTATTCTTCCGCGGTGAGATCACTAAGTTTTCCACCGACCGCTTGGTCAATGGATCGCTTGGTGGGGAAGTTGACATGATCATAGAAGATTTGGACTTGGAGCCAAAGATCAATGCCGTGATGAGGGACTTTATGAAGTAAATCCTTGAATCGAGTCCATGCTTCATAGAGAGATTAACCCTGACGTTGTTGGAACATCAAGATGTCATTCCTAAGCTTAGTGGTTCTCCTCGGTGGGAAAAATTGAGCAAGGAAGCGAGAGGTGAGATCATCCCAACTTGAGATGGAGCCGGCGGGAAGTCGCTCAAGCCAAATACTAGCTTGGTCTTGTAGAGAGAATTGGAAGAGACGCAGGCGCATGGTCTCCCGAGTAGTAGCATTAAGGTCGATGGAATCGACAATTTTAAGGAAATCCCTAAGATGCTGATTTGGGTCTTCGGAACAAAGTCCATGGAATGCACATCCGTTTTGCACCAACCGGATGGTGTCGGATCGCAGGGCCGTAGTTTGAGCTTGGTCGGGAAGCTCAATGGTGTTCCTATAGCCTAGGTGGCATGGTCTTGAGTATTCACCAAGAGTACGGGCTCTTGGCGGGTCAATTGGTGGTGGGTTGATGAATGGTGGGTGGTTATCACCTTCCATGATGAAAAGTGATGGGATTACGAACAAAGGTCACGAAGAAGGGGGATAGACTAAGAGAAAGCTAAAAATGAGAAAAAAGTTTACTTGATAGGAATCAAGTAAAGAAACCTAAACGAGGTGGACTACTAAATAGCTATTCTATTCCCCCAGCTAGCCAAAACTTGATAACGCTACACGCGTCGTTCGGGGTCAAATGAACTTCCTTTTCGTCAAGCAAGTTTTTCAACACCATAGGCAGTGAACCTAATCGTTGTAGTGTAGTATTAGGGTAAGCCACGGGTATTGATATCGTTCTCTAGGGGAATAGGAATGCTAGTGAGAAGTTACTACGCTAAGGTTGGGGTTGAGGAAGATTATTTTTGTATTTTTATATTTTATAAAATGGAAAGGTACGAATCTCGGGGTTTGGATTGGGGGGGGGGGTTGGTATTGCTACCGATTACTCTACTTATCTAATTATCTAATCTAAGGTGTATGTAGTCTATGTCTAATTATTGTGTGCTCGTATAATAGTTTAAAAATGTGTTTACTTAGGTTTTACTACTCCTTAATTATCTCCTATTGGTGGTTGAATTGTCACGTCCTTATTCTTAGTTGCGTTGTGTGTCTAAGGTTGTAGGGTATGCGTTTCTCCCTAACTCTTTGAACTTACCAAAGGGTCTCGTCTACAAAACCCACTAGGGATAATAAACTCTTACTCTAAGGCACTCTTTGGATGGTTTAGCTTACAACTACTCAAGGAGTTATATTCTAAGGTTCACAAAGATTCAATCAAGCATTAAGTACACAACGAATGACCTATCGCATTACTAGATCATTAATCAACTAAGATAAGAGACAACCAATCAATATTCAATAATTAAGTTTCATATTCCCTAAGCAAACATACAAATAAATTAGCCGGACATGGAAAACATGCAAGCATACACACAAATAATCAAAGACATAATTGTATTAATGAAGTAAAACACTTATCTTGGTGTAAGATAGGGTTTGAAACCCTAAAATACTGTACAAGACAGCCTTGGTTCGGTTTAGGTTTTTACTCCAAAAGACTATATATAAGATTACACATTCGACGGCGTCACCTTATGTTTTGTGACGCCGTCGTGTCGCCGTCATTAGGGTTTCGTCTTGGCCATGTTAAACTTGCGACTGCGTCACCTTATGCTTGTGACGCCGTCCTCTTCAGCTTCTGACGCCATCTGGATTGCATCTAGGCCGTCTGAGTTGCGACGACCTACTCTTTTACAACTTGACGTCGTCACTTGAAAATAGGAGTTTTGGCTTCTGTCCTGTCACAAAATCCTCCGACGGCGTCGCAGTTAAGCAGTGACGCCGTCACCTTATGTTTTCAGCAGCTTTGAGTGTCTCGATTCTGACTTTGGCCATTTTCTTCCTATAGTCGCGGCTTTTCGTCCAAATAAGTGCCATTCCAGCATTTTGCCTTCAAGAGACCTAAAAAGTGAAAAGGAACGATATTAAGCAATAACGGATACAAAAGTGATCAAATAAGGGCTTAAACGACCCCTTAAAAAGGTACCTTTTAAAACCTTATCACAACCTCGAGAAGAAAAGAAGCCATTCCAAAAAGATCGGGATGACAAAAAGGGTAAAGGTGAAAGAAAGTGCTTTAGATGCGGTGATGCAAGTCATCTAATAAGAGATTGTCCCAAGCCACCTAAAAACAAAACTCAACGAGCTTTTGTAAGTGGTGCTTGGAGTGATAGTGAAGATGATGAAGAGTCAAGCAAGGAGGATATCGCTTTAATGGCACATGAGTCAAACGAGGTACATTCCGACTCATCTTATTCCTCTATTAATGACGACACTTTGCAAAAAAATTATAATCAATTGTGTGAGCTTAGTCTAAAAATCATAACTAAAAATAAATTTTGAAAGACTAAAAAGGAATTTTTAGAAAATGAAGTCTATGTGTTAAAAGACAAGGCAAAACGATTAGAGAAGGGAAAAGCAAATGACGATGGTTGCAAATCATGTCAAGTGCTTAATCTTGAAATAGAAAAACTAAAGCTCACACAAGATGTTTTAATCGAACATAATTCTAAATTTAAAAGGTTTAACAAAAACATCGCTTGTGCCGATGAAATAGTTAGAATTCAAAAAACACGAGGAAACATGAATGGGCTAGGTTTTAATGAGGTATTAATTCCAAAGAGTCAAAACAAAACGGCCGAAAAAGACAAACAAACTGTCAAAACTGATGCAGTGCAGCACGGACCAGACGGACCCAAAAATAGGGCTCCGTCCTTTGTAAAAAATGGTGCCGTGGGAACTACAACAGGACAGAATGTTTGTGATACGGACCGTAGTGAATTTGTCAAAGTAACAAAGAAAACTAAGGATAGTGTTAAACTAAAGCCTGCTGTTACATCAGGAGTAGGACTTGCTAAAAATGAATTTAGATAAAAAACTACTCAACAACGACATAAAAAACCTTTTGCCAAACGCCCCTTTCCCAGGAGCAACCACAACATATAACCCAACTATCAACATAACGGTTGGAATCAAAACTTCCCTAGACCATATCAAACTCCAGATTACATGTCATGGAACTTTTACCCATCATTTCCATACATGAATCAAGTAAATGGTATGTTTAACCCAAACGGACCCATGAGATGTTGAGGACCAAACGCTTGAGTTATTTGTGTCTTAGGTATGCTTGAAAGTTGGATTGGAACTTGATGAGTGGATAAAAGATAGTGGATGCTCACGACACATGACGGGCAACAAAAGCCTATTCTCAACATACCAAGAGTATGACGGAGGTAATGTCACTTTTGGTAGCAATCTCAAAAGCAAAATCATTGGCAAAGGTACGATCGCTCATAACTCCCCAACTATTGAAAATGTTGCTCATGTTGATAGGTTAGGTTTTAATCTACTTAGTATTAGCCAATTATGTGATAAAAAGTATAAAGTACTATTTGAAGAAAATGGTAGTAAAATACTTAAAGATGGTATCACCATAGCTAAAGGGGTTAGGAAAAATAATATATACGTCATGAAAATAGATAAAACATCTAATGACAGACTTTGTCTAACAACATTAGATGATAGCTCAACTCTTTGGCATAGACGCTTAGGTCACGCTAATATGAGACTTATACAAAACCTATCTTCAAAAGAGCTAGTTAGGAATTTACCAAAACTTAAATATGACCAACATTTTTGCGACGCTTGCAAAATTGGTAAACAAACCCATAGTAGTCATAAGGCTAAAAACATGGTGTCCACATCTAAGTGTCTAGAACTTTTGCATATGGACTTGTTTGGTCCATCCGCTATAAGAAGCTATGGAGGCAACTTATACACTTTGGTCATAGTAGATGATTACTCAAGGTTTACTTGGACGTTGTTTTTGAAAACCAAAAATGAAGCTTTTGATAAATTTGAAATTCTTAGCAAGAAAATTCAAAATCAACTAGGTGTTAAAATTGTGTCGATCCGAACGGATCATGGTCGTGAATTTGACAATGAAACACAATTTGGAAACTTTTGTGATGTAAATGGTATAACATATAACTTTTCGGCTCCTTGAACACCTCAATCAAATGGAGTTGTAGAACGTAAAAATAGAACCATTCAAGAAATGAGTAGAACAATGCTTAATGAACAAAACATTCCTCAAAAGTTTTGGTGTAACGCCATTGACACTTCTACATATATTTTAAATAGAGTCTTAATACGTCATTTCTTAAACAAAACACCATATGAGCTTTATAAAGGTAAAAAGCCAACTTTAGGATATTTTAGAGTATTTGGATGTAAATGTTTCATTCTTAATACTAAAGATTATCTCACCAAGTTTGACCCAAAGTCTTATGAAGGTGTATTTCTTGGTTATTCTCAAACTAGTAAAGCTTACATTGTCTTAAACAAAGAAACAATGAGAGTCGAAGAATCGTTGAACATAACATTCGACGAAAGTCCACCTCCCTCTAAGACATCACCTTTGGTAGATGATGACTTAGTTGAGAGTCAACTTGTAGAAAGTCAAGAAATAATTGAAAATGACAAGGAATATGAACCATTAAATAATGAGATTATAAACATCAAAGAATCCAAAAATCATCCTTTAGAAAAGGTCATAGGACAACTAAATCAAAGAACCTTAAGATCACAAGCCAAAAATCAAAATAATCATTTTTGTTTTGTGTCTACCATTGAACCGAAAAACATAAATGAAGAAATAAAAGATGAATCTTAGGTAATTGCTATGCAAGAAGAGTTAAACAAATTTGTTAGAAATGATGTTTGGAAATTATTTCCAAAACCTAAAGATCAAACTATAATTGGAACGAAATGGGTTTTTTGAAATAAAATGGATGAAAATGGTGTAGTATCTAGAAACAAAGCTAGGCTTGTCGTACAAGGTTATAATCAAGAAGAAGGGATTGATTATGATGAAACTTATGCACCGGTAGCTAGGCTCGAGTCTATTAGAATCTTATTTGCATATGCATGTGCTTATGACTTTAAATTATTTCAAATGGATGTTAAGAGTGCGTTTCTTAATGGGTTTATTAACGAAGAAGTATATGTTGCTCAACCTCCCGATTTTACCAACTTTGAGAAACCACATCATGTCTTCAAATTCAAGAAAGCATTATACGGTCTTAAGCAAGCACCAAAAGCTTGGTACGATAGACTTAAGACTTTTCTTGTTGAAAACAAGTACACCATGGGATTAGTAGATAATACTCTTTTTACCAAGAAAAAGGAATCACACATTATCATCGTTCAAATATACGTCGATGACATCATATTCGGATCAACTTGTCAAGAGTTATGTGATGATTTCTCTAAACTCATGCACGATGAGTTTGAGATGAGTATGATGGGTGAGTTAAACTTCTTTCTAGGACTCCAAATTAAACAACTAGAAGATGGCATATTCTTTAACGAATCTAAATGTATTAAAGATATGCTTAAGAAATGTGGTCTTGAAGATTCAAAACCAACTAAGACACCCATGTCTTCGGACGCTAAACTCACCAAGGATGAGGAAGGTGAATCGGTAGATAACACTAAATATAGAGGAATGATTGGTAGCCTACTCTATCTCACGGCTAGTAGACTCGACATTATGTTTAGTGTTTGTCTATGTGCTCTCTTTCATGAAAATCCAAAGGCATCACACTTAGAAGCCTTGAAAAGGATATTTAGATACATTAAGGGAACGACATGTTTAGGATTATGGTATCCCAAAGGAACGGGTGTAGAAACTATAGTGTATGCCGACTCGGATCATGCCGGTGACTATGTCGATAGAAAAAGTACAAGTGGTATTTGCACTTTTGTTGGACATTGTCTCACCTCATGGTTTTCAAAGAAGCAAACGACTTTAGTTATCTCAACTACTGAAGCCGAGTACGTCTCAGCCGGAAAAGCATGTCAACAAGCTCTTTGGATGAAGCAAGCTCTCGTGGATTACGGAATTCATCTCAACGATATCGTTATATTTTGCGACAACAAAGGAGCTATTGATCTCAGCAAAAATCCCTTCCAACATGCTCGTACGAAGCATATTGAAATCCGTCGTCACTTTCTTCACGACAATGTTCAAAAAGGAAACATCTCAATTGAGAAAGTATCCTCCGAAGACAACATTGCCGACATTCTAACCAAGCCTCTCAAACGAGAACCATTTAATCTTCTTAGACTTGGTTTGGGGTTAATGGAACCAAACATGTAGGTAAAACAAAGTCTAAAACCTTAGAACAAACAAAACAAAACAAATTTGCTTCAACCTGCTACTGTTCCTACGACACCAAACGACAACAAAGGCGGAACCATTTTTCTGGTGCCATCTGGTCTGTGGTGACAACAGTGGCAAAAATTCTACCTACAAAACATCTTCTTCCTCACAACCCACTTTACCAAAATGAGTAAACATTAGACCTAACTCATTGTTGACATTTCTCACCCACTAATCACTGAAGATAACATCATTGTAAGTATTCTAACTACATTACGTCTTCTAATTCTGAGTCTAGGATTCCAATTTGTGCACAAAATCATTACATGGGGATTATGTATATTTCTTGTACAAAACATGGATTCAATTGGCAAATTGCATGACTAGTCATTGAAATTAGGTACTACATTGTCACATTGCATAAACAAATCATGTTTCCCACTAATTAAAAGATAATGACTATAAGGCTTTGTTCAAAATAACCAAACACCCCATGTCAAAAATTTTGAAAAGCTTCTCACTTGTAGGAAAACAATTTTTCATTGTTAAAATAAATAGAAACGTAAATTTTCATAACTTGCATGCTCTTGAATACTAAAGGTAATGCATAACTAATATGCATTCCGGGTATATTCAAATGAAGCCATATTGAATTAGGAGCGTTTGGGTTATCTCATGCCTTTTGCCAAACACCCCCACCAAAAACCATTTTATGCACAAAATGAGTCGAGATAACCGCAACTCCAAATCGTTTTCATATAGACACACACTAGAACCAAAACATTAAATTTGTTCTCATTTTTAACATGTAAATTCTTGCTCATAGGAGTAACCATGGTAGCCGGAAGATTATATGACCACAAGGATACTCTCAACTACATTCCCAAACATCACAAAACCAAGGGCTTCTCCAAAGAACAAGTCGAAATCTTTAAGAGTCTAGAAACAAGGTACTTCCATCACGGTAGAACCATTCACTCCTCCTTTGTCGACTGAACCAATCTCGGTCAAGAACTAGCCGCTATTCACTTTGATTGTCTCCTTGACATCGATGAACCTATTTGTCCTAGGTTTGTGTTAGAGTTCTATGCTAGTGTCACCGGTTTCATTGATGAGGAAGATGAGTTTAGCCTTAGGTTTAGGATCAATCAAAATGACTACACCATCTCCTTAACCCAATTTGCTCAAGTGCTAGGAATTCCCAACCGAGGGAAATGTGTCTACTTGGATAAGTGGTCACTCACTATCCTTGATGCAATCAATGACCGCTCTCTTCCGTACCAAACTCCTTTAGCGGATAAGGATGTCATCCGTGAGCGCCTCTTTAACCCAAGAGCCACTCCAACCCGTGTCACCCGAAAGGGAAAGGAGGTTAACCGAGATCCATATGGAATGGAGCTCAATGAGCTTAAGCCCGAATTTAAGAAATGGGAGGAACTACTTAGAGCCAACGTCATTAGCACCATAGGGAATAGGGACCATATCAACGCTTGCCTTTGTCACATGCTTTACAACTTGTCCACCCGTCAACCATTCAATTTAGCCTACTACATTGCTAGGAGAATGATTGACATTCCAACCCCATGATCGGTTGCTCTTCCTTACGGGGTGCTTCTCACCCGTCTGTATAGAGCCTTTGCACCAATTCCACCAAGCCCAAAAGGGTTGCAGCTTGACTATGAGCTCATCCCTCACATCTTTGTGCCCTTGAGTGATGAGTGAGTGGCTAAGACTAAAGGCAAAAGAGCAAAACCTCCAACTCCATCATCATCATCATCAAATAGCTCTGAGGATGGTCTTCCAAATTCTCGCCTTCCACTTCATGAGTATTATGCGTGTCTTCAAGAGATTGAGAATGAATCAACGTAGTTCAAGCAAACCAAGGGGATGTTCAGGTGCCTTGGTAGGATGATGAACAAGATCTACAAGAAGTTGGACAAGTGAGGATCCTTTTAAGGAGTGTTTGGAACAAGACAATAACTTTGATGTATGATACAATTTGGTTGCTTTTAATTTGTAGGATGATAATATAACTTAAAACAATGATGTATGCTAACAATTTCATGCAGGGGGATAGCACAAGTGTGTTATCAAATTTTACCCATTTTCACTTTTAGGTGAAAATCATTAGCCTTTGGTCAAAGTCTATGCTCCGCTATGTTTGTGCATGTGTTATTTATTTTCCTAACTAGAAATACTTAATGTCACATGTTTTGAGCAAAATTTCAGGTTTTGGAAAAGTCCTCGACACCTAAAAAATTGTTCTGTGGTGATTTCTGGTGTCCATGGATCAGACGGCACCAAAAATTTGGTACCGTCTGTTATAGAAATTGGTACAGCGCCGTACCTGTACAGGCGGACCAGGCGACACCATTTTTTGGGTTCCGCCTGTGTATTTTTTTGGTGTCGTGGATCCTACAGGTAATTTTCTGAATTTCGCTTATTTCGACATTCCAAATTACCATACATTGCTTCTAAGTTAATCTTAACTAGTTACTACCTATATTAGAACTAGTATAACACACTTAGGCACATAGGATATCCATTTCCCACCAAAATTCAAAATTTTGAAAAATCCACCCAAGGAGCCCTTTTGTATAAAGGAAGGAACCAAAAATTTAGTTCCTTGCAATCCGTGGGTAATCTGATTGTTAAGATCTCATAACCATTAGAACACATTTATTGCAAATCTTTGTTTCTTCACCCCATCCTTCTTGTATGGATTGACTTGGGTGATATGACTAGCATTAAACCCACTTCAAAATCATTAGAAACCTCATCTTTTCTATGGTTTAACATCAAATCAAACACACTTCTCCATAATTCTCCATTCCTATAAATTAAGAACTTTTACCATGTTCATCTTCACACCTTCTCAATTCTCACCATCTACTAGCAAAAGTCAAAATGACAAAAACTTCACCATCAACCAAGCCTTGCAAGAAAACCGCTAGAATTAGCGTAAGACCTTGTTGATTTGTCAACATAAGTTCTTCTTCCGAGTCATCTCCACTAACCATCTCATCTCCCATAAGGGATTACACAAACCTCACACCACCTTCACAATCACCTATCATCATCACTACTCCACCACCAACAAAGACTCCTAGCTCACCACCACAGGCTCCCATCCAAACATCAAAAACACCATCACCTCTAAAGTCTCCAACACTCATCCCATTGGAGTTATTTTCTACACCACCTACATCTCCAAATCCATTTTTGGAAGACTTGCCTCCTAGGCCTAATCATCCACCTCCACTACCATCTTTTGGTACTATTGAGCGGATTGCTCATGAGTCTCCATGACCTTATTTTGACCCAAACGCCCCGTTAGGGCCAAGACCTTTTCTCTTCCACCCTATCCACAAGGAAATCCACGGTCTTTTGTATGGGGATCAACCACTTCCTAGATCAATGTCTCCTCACATAGAGGACATTGAGGAATCCATGTGGGAAGATCATCCTACAAAAGAAGAGATTCAAGCCGAACTCCAACATCTCCACCAATTTTCAAATATGGTGGATTCTCATCTAAGTGATGCTATGCAAATGCAAAGTGCTTTGCTAGCCTCCATAATCACCACACCAAACACCAACACCAACACCAACACCTTCACCATTCCACCACCACAAAATCATCAACCATACTACCCTCCTAGGCATGGTTGCTCTAATTGTGAGCAAACCGCCCAAATAACCGAAAGGACCCGGGTGATGGTCCATGAGCTTCAAGAGGAAATGAGGTTCATCCTCAATCACATTATAGAGCGCCTCAATGCTCTTGCTCATCAACCACCTCAATAGGAGGGTCCTAGCTTATTTCCTTTAAGCACTTTTTATTTTTCTAGGATTTTTCTTGTATTTTTTTTATTTTCTAGGATAATTTTTTTAAAGATTTTATCATTGTATTAAACACTTCATTGTATTCTCCTTTCATGATTCTTAAATCATGAAAAATTTTAACGAATGAATGGTGTTTCTTATATTGTTGTTGCTTGTTACATGGTGTTTGGAAATGCTTGTGATGATGCTTATAACTAATATTTTTTTTGTAGTTTTTTCACAATTCATGTATATTTCTCTTGGCACCCAATTTAGGGGGATCATTGGTCAAGGGGGAGATAATGGCTCGGGCTCATTACACATTCCGCCTCACATCTTCTTTTTGTTGAGACAAAAAGGGGGAGAAATATATAGAACTTGGTTATATTTGACTTTTTGAAATAGTCAAACTGCATACATTGACTTTCTGAAAAAGTCAACATGATAATTCATTGGTAATATTTGACTTTCTGAAAAAGTAAACTGCACGCTTTGACTTTCTGAAAAAGTCAACATCATGCTTCAACTAGTGAAGACTTTGACTTTTTGAAAACGTCAACATCATGTCTATATTGGACATACTTGCATTATCATTTTTCTTTCAAGTTCTAAAACTAATATTTTTATAACTTTTGTACAATCTTTACATCTTTTATAAAAATAAAATTTATGTTTTGTCCTCAACAAAAAGGGGGAGATTGTTAATACAAATATCGTCATTAAACGTTATTTATATTTTTGATCTTTACCTAAGTTTTGTTAACGACAAAAGTAAATTTAATTTTTATAAAGCTTAAAGCTTGTCAAGTTTAATAGATATTAAAACAAGCTTTTTCAAATAATATCTTCATCACTCAAGCATTTACATTGTGATTAAATCATATCTTGATATGAATCTAAACCATAATGTATGATAGTAGCTTTTAGTTCAAGAATGTTTTGGTTTCTTAAAAACTAAACATTACATATGTATTTACATATTTCTAAAAATAGAAAAACAAACACATGACATCATGTAGTGCATCATTGAAATCCTTAGAAGATTTCACTAGATTCTATATGTAGATTTAGACTCTACATATCTTACACAATCTTGGATAGATATGGTTGGCTTTGGTAAGATTTTGAGATCTTGCTGTCAGACCTCGGTGGAACCAAATATTAACACGGGCGGAACCCTTTCAAGGGTTCCGTGGTCCGTGGTGCTTGCTGATGTTTTTGGCTATAAATAGCAAAGCCAAACCAAGTAATTTTTCATCCCTTTCTATCATATTCTCATACATTCCTTCTCTCTAACATTTCTAACTCAGTTTTATATCATATTAGTGATCTCTTTTGTAGCAAAGAAAATCAAGTCGCGTTCAAGCTTCAACGAGAAGTTGAAAGTCTTGTTTGTTTATTGTTGTATGATCTTGTGTTGATTCATACATCATTGTTGTACCAAACCATCACAATCTTATGAGTGTGAGTGGTTAGTATTTTAGTCCTTAAAATACATTGTGTGTGGGAGTGGTTGTACCCTTGAAAAGAACTCGACATCTAGCTTAGTATCGGAAATAGCGTGTAAGCGAAGTGTAAAGGTTTTCTCCGCCGGTGAAAGGAGCTTGTTGACTAGTGAAGTTAAACTCTCGAGTGTGAGACTTGGGGAGTGGAGTAGGGCAAGGAAAAAGACTCCTTGTAGACCGAACCACTATAAACAACTTGTTGTGGTTTGATTGTTCCTTTCCTTATCTACTCATTATATATTGTTTGCATATTTCACTAACATATCTAAGATCAATATCAATTTATCTTTCAATAAGTTTCAAAACAAAGTTTTAAATCAGTAAACTATTCAACCCCCCTTCTAGTTTTCCATATTAGGGTTTATGCGTGGAGATTTGGGTATTTTCAATTGTGTGTGTTTTAGGACAATTAGTTGCTTGAGTTATGTTTGTAACATGTTCAATTAACCAAAAACAACTTTGAATCTAACCCAGAAACATTAAATTGGCAAAAATAGAATTTAGGGTTTATGTACTCGTTTGTTTGGGTAATTTTGATTCATAAGGTTTTTGATGTTAAAACTTGTTGAAAATAACTCATAATACTTCTAAGACGTCCCAGAATTCATTTGGTAAATTTTCCATGGTTAAAATTCTTACGAGTAGGATTTGAAACTTTAGTGTTTATGTCTACGCGTATGATTTTTTTACATGTGATTCCATGTGATTAATGAAAGGATTTGAATAAATTGTTAATATGAATGTTATGATTGATTTATTTCAGGCTTCTACGCGTACCAATTCAGAATCAAGGTTAAAAACGGATTCTACGCTTATGGAATACCTTACGCGTAGATGTTACGCATAAGAGAAATCTTACGCGTAACTCTTACGCATAAGGGTCTACAATGGGAGTACGCGTATCCTGTGAAGGATATGCGTAAACTTGGACGCTTACGCCTAAGGTTTACTCTTACGAGTAAACCTTACGCGTAAGTTCTCAACCTACGCTTACGCGTAAGCTGTATGCTAAGTGCTCATTCTTACGCGTAAGATTTCTTTCGCCTATGAGTGACTCTTACGCATAAGCTTATTCCTACGCGTATGGTTACCCTGTTTACGCATAAGCTTACTATCCTACGCCTAAGCCAAAATTGTATCTAAATTTATGAAATGTTACGCGTACAAACTTGTAATAAGTTACTCATAACGTCACAAGACCAAAATGTCACTAATAAGCAAAATAATTAAAATGTTGTGTGAATGAGTGAAAAATTTGGACTTTAAAATTCATAATTAAGATACTTACGACAACTTTGGACTATTGGACAACAAGTGACTTTGGACTCGTAACATTCATTAACATAACAAATTCAATAAATTGGACAATAACATCAACTTTTGACTAACATAATGTCTTTTGATATGTTGGTTCTTTTGTCTCAATACCTTTCAAATCACGATATGGACGTCATCATGGAAAATGTCAACGCACCAAATGAGCTCACAATGGAAGATATATTCCCTACTGAGTACAGCATGAAGATTGGAAAGAACAACCTCAAGGTCGATTTTGAGAACTTCACCTGCTCAGAGTCTTCATGCAGGATTGCTGTGGACATACTCAAAACTCATGCCTACAACAATATGCTCACCAACTCAGCAACTATTCCAGAAATTTACATTCATCAATTCTGGCACACAATGAAAAAGGTTGATGGTCAGGATGCTGTCACAGTGACTCTCAGTGATAAGGAAGTCATCGTCACTGTTGCAGATCTGCGAGCAATTCTTCTTCTGCTCGCTATCCAACCTGCTGAATATGTACCAATTCCAAATGAAGAGGCTACATTACAATTCATGGTCGATCTTGGCTATGATGAAGCTGCTGGAATAATTACCAAGCACTCCTCGGTCGATTTAAGAAACATTCCTCAACCATGGAGGACCTTGTACATCATGATCGCCAAGTCTGTTTCTGGAAGAGACAACGGTCATGAGCATCCTAAACTCGTGCACTTACAAATCTTCTGGGGCATGGTCAAAAAAATGCACATCGACTATGCAAGTCTGATCTGGGAAGACATGATGTCCCACCTCAAGAAGCATGGGACAAAGGTTCCTTTCATCAGATACACGAAGCTGTTGATCCAGAATATTCTCGGGAGAAATCTTAACATCCCCTTGAGAATTAATGACCCCAACAATCACTATGTGTTGTATGAGCCTACATTGAATGCCGTCAGATTTAAAGACTCATCGACAAAGAAACAAGGTGCAATACTTCTTGATTGCCTTCTCACTTCTGATATCAAAAGTCTTCCATCGTATTCACGATACTAAGAAGCAGTGACCAAAGGAAAAGTCGGTTTTATAGATGAAAAGTCTTCAGCTATTCCAGTCAAGAAGACCAGAAGATCAGGAAGTGTTGGAAGTGTAGAAAGCACTAGGAGTGCCCTCATGTATCCTAAAAGGAATCCTCCCTGCAAAAGAAAAGTCCCATCAAAGGGTGCCATTCCTAATCCTAAACCGGCACTCAAGCTAGAGGATGAAGACTCTGAGGATATTGTGTCTGAAGAGGTGGTTCGTTATTCTGAAACTGCTACAGAAGAAACAACCTCGCTGAGGTCCGATGAACAACCACCCAATCCCAAAGCAGACAAGAGAAAGACTCCAGTTATTGAGGAAGAAGAAGAAAGCTCTGATAATGAACCTAAGGATGAAGAAAGAGAGTACCACAAGACTCTCAAAGAGCTAAGGTTAAAGCATGCTGCTACTGAATTTAATCGTCAATAAACCAGAGGCCCTG
This sequence comes from Chrysanthemum makinoi, assembly GCA_910596185.1. NCBI lineage: Eukaryota > Viridiplantae > Streptophyta > Magnoliopsida > Asterales > Asteraceae > Chrysanthemum > Chrysanthemum makinoi. The sequence goes on along the minus strand of OU343217.1, from coordinate 47,567,614 downwards.
GAGATTCCAGTGGTGGTGCACTAATCATACCAGTTTGTGATGCGGTTAATCAACCCGATAAGCAAAATGGTGCCACTGCTAAGGAATCTACAGAGCAGCAGCAGCTAAATTTTGAATTTCCATTTACCTTTGAAGAAGAAGAGGAACAAGAAAAGAATGAAAAGATCACTGATTAAGACATAGAGGAAGCAGCTAGGGAGAGAGCTGAAGAAGAGGCTAGGGAAAAGGCTGAAGAAGAGGCAAAAGCTCAAGAAGAAGCTGATAATTATCTTCAAGATAATCCTGAACACAACCCTGAAGAAACTTTTGAGCCACCAAAAGACCTAGAGCCTTCTCATGACTCATCTTCATCAGATTCATCATCTTATTCATCACCACTAGCTTCCAAAGATGCTACCACAAGATCATCCTCCAAATCAGTCAAGAAACCAGCCAACACTTGGGCATCATGAGCTAAGACCAAAATTGTCAAGGATGTCAGGCAAGCAAGGAAACGAAACGTGGTCAACAAGAAATTAAATCAGCTTGCCGACAGAGTTAATTTACTTCAAAATGTGATGAACGAGTTTTCGGAGGAAAGAGACCAGATCCAGCAATTTCTCAACCGAGATATACATGGTGAAATGGACAAGACGATTAGAGACTACACTCATAAGTTTCTCATCGACACCGTCCCTAGAGTCACAAAAGAGATGTTCGCCAGACAACTCTATCCATATCTCATGTCATTGGTCAAGTAGACACTGTCAAATACCCCTACGGTCATGCAAATCAAACCAGTTATGTCTCCTGTTGTCACCGATGCAGAATTGATCTCTAAGTTGGTTATGCAAATGTCTCAATGATCTGCAACTTTCACTTCTAACGAAGCAAAAATTTTTTAGGCATTACTGGAATATCAACTCAAGACATCTTGTAAAGAGTCGGCTGGTCAGGTTAAGCAACCAAGAGATGATGATGATGCAGACAAGGATTCCGAGACTAAACGTCAAAAGAAAACAGGCGAATCCTCTTCCATGCCTCCACCACCCCAAAAGACCACCACCACCACAAGAACTGCTCTACGTCCTCATGCTTCTAATAAACCTCGGGACTCTGAGTCTCCACCACCATCAAAGAAAACCGGTGATCATTTCCAATACACTGGTGGTGACGACAAAGAGATTCCTGAGCCTCAACAATAGCCCCTTCTCCGACATCAACCAAGCAGCCTAAAGAATCTTCCTCAAAGCCTAAGCAGAAAAGGTCAACATCAATTGTATCATGGCTAGATGAAGATGAAACTGAAGAATATGAATAGTTTTCTAAGTTTGTTGATGCCACTCCTCAATTACCAGAAGGCCAAGAACCGGTAGATGGCCGAACAATGGAGCAAGTTAAGATCATTCAAGACAAGTTCAAAGTGAAGAAGATGACGAAAAAGGAGTTATGCCAAATCAAGAATAATGCATTTCAACTTCTGAAGGACAGCTCTAGCAGTGCCATTGAAGTCGAGTATCACCTTAAAAACATCGCACGGGCCATGTCCAACAACATCGATTAGCTCAACCCTGAATCAAACATCGACTTCACACGCCAAGATAAGACTCCATATTTCACTGACTGGACAAAGCCACTGCCAACTATTGGTCGACCAGATCAACCTCGAATTCCATACAAATATTTCTTCAACAACGACCTTGAATTTCTTCAACATGGTAGCAATGTCAGTAAGAAATATGCTACGTCATTCACCTTTAACATTCCAGTAGCTGTCTTATCCAACAATGTTGCCATCGAGGAAGAAGCCACAAGAATGTTTGTTGATAACGTGGTGAAGTATGATATCGATGCAAAGTATGGCATTCATCATTGGCCTGAAAGAAGACGAATTTACTACAGAAGCTGCAGGTTTCAGAAATCTAACAAAGAGGTGTTCAGTGACAAACGGATCGTTGCAATCATGAATGTCAGTCTGGTAACAAAGTGGGATTATTCATTCCTCGAGGTAATCAAAGTTAAACGCCAAGACAAATAGGAATATGATTTTACCGAAGCTGATTTTCCAAGATTGTCGCTCAATGACATCGAAGACATGTATCTTACTAAGGTACAAGGACGCATGCGACACTTCTCTACCAATATCCAGCTCCAGTATATCATAGCCTTGTTGATATTCATAAAAGCAAAGTGATCCAAGAACGTGTTAAAGACCTTCAATTGGCTTTTGAATTCTACCAAAAGAAAGTTAATCTACCAAACCATTGCTATACTTTCCCGAAATCAACCAACTTGCTCAGTACACCATTGTGAGGAAACCAAAGTTTGGAGTTGTTTACCATAGTGAACTTCACCACAACTGTTTAATGTCGTGCGATGAGCTTCACAAGTTCTGTGATCACACTTTAAAGAAGGTTCGTGATGGGTTAGCGTATCGGTTGAAGGAGATTCACGAAGGAATTAGGTCAAAGAAGAGGTAGAATTCTAAGGATAGGAGGGATGTGAGGAAGATTATCAAGATGATCGATGAAAGGCTGTTTCATCGGGATCAGATGAGGAATCTTGAGAGCTTTGTGGGTGGACGCCAGAGTTTCTCTCTTACCGGTTATCAACGACAAGAAATGTTAGGAATTTGAAATTCCATGTTAAAGTGTCGGTCACCCCAATTATGGTCTAACATATGTTAGCTCGTAGACTTGTAGTTATTTACATTGTTTAGTAGTTAATTAGTTAGTTTGTAGCGTAGATTAGTTTAGTGCAACACCATGGAGGAAGGACGGGTCTTTACCCACTGTATGCGTGATCCACAGTCCGACAGGAGGACGTATTAGTTTGTAACTATAAATACCCTTCCCTTTAAGGGAAGGGTGGAACTAGTGAAGCTAACCTTGCATTTTGTGTTTATTTCTCTCTCTAGAATTCCTTCTCCTCTCTTCATCTCTCTAACAATGGCTTACTTGTTTAATCATCTACCTAGACCACCCAAATCTTCTAAACAACATAAAATATACGATCCTACAAATGGTACCAGAGCCTAGGTTGTGTTGTTTTTGATGATTCTTATGGTTTTTGAGCGGTTGTTTGTATGCGGTTTATGTGGTTGTCTTGGATGCGGTTTGTTGTTGCTTGGGTCGTATGGTTTTTGGATACTAATGAGTTGATGTTTGAATCTATTTTTAGACTGAATATGATAGTTATTGGTTTTTATTAGATATTGTCAAAAACTGTTTTTATTAATGTTTTATTACTACCGTGAAACAGATTTGTTCAAATGATTTGCCCAATTGTTTCTTCGTGAGTTATTAAACTGATTTGATTAACTTGGTTGCTGGTTTTAAGTTCTTATTTGAGCGTGATGCTTCAATGCGTTTTGTGGTCATTTTCTTGGATGTGATATGTTCGCTGATGTTTTTCTTACATGCGGTTTGATATTGAGAATGTCCATATTCGAAGTATCTTCGTTGCGATTTGTCACTTCTTGCTTGTGCGGTTTGTCCTATCTGTAGAGATTCAGTGTATAAGCAGCGATTTGTCTTAACTCGTTTTTTTTGAAAGCGACTTATTATTAGAATTAAGATGTAACTTGTCATTGTTGAATGTCAAGCGAGTTGTCTAAATAACTTTGTTTTTTAAAAAGCGAGTTGGGTTGAAGGACTTGTAAGATTTAAATGGCTTAAGCGAGTTGTGTTTAAAAACAGTGAAAAGCGACTTGTGTGTTTTGACACACATAAAATCAAGCGACTTGTCTATATTGGTCAAAGCAAGATGCAGTTTGTCTATATCAGGTCAATATGTATGCAGTTTAAGAAGAAAAGAATGAAGTGACTTGTTTTTCTTTAAGGTGATTTGAAATTAGTTGATATCAATTCGAGATTAAGTTTACATATTCAAAAGCATTCATAACTCAAATCATCAAAATCAATATTCATACATAATCCTACCTCATTCATCATCAACAATAATCAAGACTCGACTCAAATCACATCAATCTCAACGGTTACATTATCAAATCACAATCACATCTTACAAGTCTCATTCAAACATTCACTCATGTCTCGATCTCAGTTTCAATGTTGTGTGGTTCTTCAAACACATAGACATTAAAAGGTCTATTCACAAACATTCGAACACATCATTGATCTATTTTGACGTTCATCCCTTTAAAATATCCGAAAGTAATGATAACTCAAATAACAAATCTGTTTTTTTTCTGAGTTTCTTGAATCGTTTACATGACCAAATCAAAGAGTACATCTTGTGGTCACACATATTAATTTCTTGGATATGTTCGAACTTCAAGTAAAAGGAAACGACAATTTTTTTTGTCATCCCCTTCCCTCATGTTCGATTGGTATTAAGAAACTAATGCACACATAATAAATTAAGCCTACCTGAGACCATTCCATGAAGGTCTTAATGCCACATCAAATTCTATGCCATCCCTGTGGCTAAAATAGTGATGCTCAAGCCATCCCTGTGGCGAGCTCATAAAGGCATGTGTATTATGTTGATTGTTGCAGACGATGCCCAGGAGATATGATATGTATGTGAGGCTGCGACTTGGTATATGAAAAAAAAGGGAGAATGTTTTTTTTGGGGGCAGAATATTTTAGTGATTAGGGTTAAGGTGTGAGATAGATTAGGAGGGGGTGGACAGATGATAAATGGAATGTGACTTTTAGGGTTGGTTAAAAATGGTGTAAGTATGTGTGTTCAGCGCTTTAATACCCATCTTATTAGGGTATACATTCTTGGATCTGAGTTGGGCCTGGTATTGAATGATAAGGATTCGTGGGCCGTGACCTTATGAGTTTATATGAGATTGAGTATTAACGCATGAATGGGCCTTATGGATTGGATCTGATGAACACGTTTTATTTCATGGAATTATTAGCAAGGTATATAATGTTGGATATTGAATCACTTATGCGAGCATTGATAAACATGATCATATCTCTTCTAATTTGGTATGGGCATACGGATTTTCATGAGACGGGTTTGATGGTGAGAATGGAAATGGGCCGGGATAGAGATTATAGATGTTATATCTAGTAACATTTTGGACCTAATAGTTGGATGTATGGTGTTACTAGGAAGAAAAATGTGTAATGGCCATTTTCATAACCCGTATTATTTGAGTGTCATTGCTTTTGCGATTAATATGGATCGAATTGTATCTCGTTGGCCGGATTTGGACTTTATGAGTGTTGACAATGTGATTTGGTGTGAAAATGTGATTCGATGGGTTATGTGGTTTGGTACTTTGGTGTCTACATTTTCACGAAGGTTATTATGTCACGGCTTGATTTGTTATTGGAACTATGTTGATTAAGGGGTTGTTTGTGTTCGATATTTCTTATTTGGGTTTGAAGTGAAGTTTTTCGGGCGCGTGTACTTATTTCGTCTTCTTTCTTTCTACCCTTCCGCGAAGATGACTTGTTTGGGCGTTTATATAGTGTGATAAAGACTTGGCTATTTAGTTACTTTTGTGATTCTTTCTCGCTTAACCCACAACGTAACTATCAGTTCGGTGTCTCACGCAGTTGAGGAAACGTCAAGAGGTTTTGTACATTGGGTATACCGTCTCTTTTTCACAAGGATTAGTACAAGCTTAAGTAGCAAATCTGGGAAATTCTACTTCATGATCAAGTTTGGCATACCGGGTTTACTTCACCATGTTGTCACTGAAATAGCCGACAGAATGCGTGAATGATGTGTTTACCAAAGTGTTTATTGGATGGTTGATGATATTGTTGATGATTGATAATGAACCGTTGAAGAACCGTTGCATGTTCCCTAAGACTGATATTCACCAAAACCAAAGTTGTTACAACACATCCAAACAAACATTGTTTAAGGTTTTGTCTTGATTTTGTAAAATCCCGCGAAAGAAACTATTTCTCGGTTTGTATCATAGACTTGTAAAATCCCGTGACAATGGAAACATCACGTAATAGTAAAGTGCATTTCCGGATCTATCTTACGGTTTATTCTTGGTCTTGTAAAATCTCGTGAAAGAAACTATTTCTCGGTTTAAACCATCGAATTGTAAAATCCCGTGATGATGGAATCATCCTGGAGAAAGGAAAGTGTATTACGAGGTCTTATCTGATGTTGGTGCTACAGTTTCTACTTCGAAGAAGGGATAAAAGGGTGTACTTCATGAATTGGATGTGTGTTTGGATATTCGTCATGGCAGTATCGTTATTACTTGGTTTTACGGGGTTATGTGCTTTTAACCATGGTCGGGATGAAAACCATTATCATAGTTCATTTAAAACGTAAAAAGAGGATAGATTTGAGCTTTTAACCAAGAAGATGTGACAACGGGGTTAATTCACTATTATTTATTTGAGGTTGAAGTGAAATATCACGGGTAAGTGTACTTAGTATCTAAAGGTATCGGGAATGGTTGGATGAAGATTCTTCAAGATCCTTGTTCGAGCTTATTATCAAAAACGAAGACTTGGAAATCTAGTTATTGTTGGGTGACTTTTACCTTTTCTTTTACCACTTGGGGGAATTGGGCTCTTACCACCACAAAATAACTGTCACTTTAAGGAGTTACGTTGTAGTGCTCAGTGTCACATTCAATTGTGGATTTTCAAGAGGTGATGTACGTCTTATACTTGATGGTTGGTTGGATGAAGAGTATAGAGTACTTAGAGATTCAATGGAGGATGAACTCTTGACACCGCTCTTTGTTACATATGTGCAAGTTTAAGTCACGAGTTCGGGTCAGTTTACTTCAGGGTCAAATTCATCATATTGGTTTTCTCTATGCGGTTGTCATGACAAAGAGCCTCTGAATGATAATGGGGTTGATTATAAGTTTGCCAAGAGTAGATGAAAAGAGAGAGATTATGACGTTTGAACACAACAGTTCAAGCCTCGTTCTCTAAAGAAAAGAAATGTGTACGTTTCAGTGCACATTATCTTCGAAAGAAGAGAAATCTTCTTATGACGTTTGAACACAACAGTTCAAGCCTCGCACTCTAAAGAAAAGAAAAGTGTACGTTTCAGTGCGCTTTATCTTCCAAAGAAGAGAAATCTTCTCATTTATGACCATTCTCATCAACATGCTTCATGCTTTTTCCATGCGCTTTCGATTATCAAGTCAACCTGACTACTGTTGATTGTTTTCTTATTCCACTCGCTCTATTAAAATGACGATGGCGACATCATGTGCAACCTTTGAGGGGGAGAAGTGTGAAGAGACTACATCTTAAAGATATTCACTTGTTTAATCAAGAATGACATCTCCATATGCAATTCTTGAGGGGGAGAAGAAGTATGATAATTCTACATGTTGAGTTATATTTGAGAATATATGGTCATACGGCTCCTAACTCATGTAAGAACCGAGCTTCTTCTTATCGGGTCATTTTCACATGGAGTTTCTTCTAAGAACCGTTGGTTAACATCTTCACATGGGCTGAGTTGTTTAATGACAAAGTGCTTCTAGTTGCTGGGATGATTTCTTTGATGAACATCTTTTTGTTCTTGTTTGATTGGGAGGGATCTTAGTTAAGGAGATTTGTTATTTGTAAGTTAACGGGAATGCATTTGGTGAGTTGAAGATGTTGACTTTCTATTCCACAATTGGACAATCTTGAAGAAGGTCAAGTCTACAGTCGGTTCTACATCTTCTGCGACATGTTAGAAGACTAAAGACTAATTTCATTTGATTATCCAAAGACTTCTTCTTGTTCAAGGCATTTATCTAAAAGATTGTCAGTTTAGGGGAGAGCACTAATTGGGGGAGAGTGAAATGTCAGATTCAAGCCCCAATTAGACTTGCTCACACTCTTCAGCAAGTTGATTCTCACAAAGATTAAATGTGGTCTTCTAAAAAAGATTTCAAGTATTTGGGCCTATAATATGTTGCTGATTCTGAAGTATCAAAACCAGCAATGGGGAAGGAGACACATATCTAAACACGAGTAAACTTGATGAACTTAATACTTCTAAGTGATTGAAGATATCCCAGGAAGACAAATGTCATTACCGCAGAGACACTCAAGGTTTGAGTCATGGCGTTTAGTGTTCTTATTCCAACTATGTGGGGGAAGAGATGGAAGAGTTAGTTTTTGGTGATAAAAGAGGTACACATGTGTGTGATGATTTCGATGCTATCGAAATCATCAGGGGAGAGAGATTGTGTACATTGGGACGCTTCACCGTTGTTTCACTTGAGTGCTTAATCACTGATTCAGAGATATAATCACTTATTCCGGAGTTGACATCCGCAGAGATTGTCATCCGTAGAGATAATCGATGATTGGCATGCTTCTTCAATGTTATCGGTTATTCTCTTTGGGCATTCGTACTTCGGGTTCTTGAGCTTCATACACTTTCTTCAGGGGAGAGAAAAGTATACATCGGGGTTATTCTTTGGATATCGGACTTAATCTGCTACTTCGATGGTATAAGTTTCTCTGTCTTCGAGTATATGTGTATTCGGTTCGTGAGCTCTAGTCTAAAAGACTGACGCATCAATTCATCTACTTGGGAAGTGGTTTCTTGACACCTTTTGGGGATGCATCGCTTGAGACTTCATGGTAATGAAATATGAGAAGAAATTTAAAGAGTGGGATGATACGTTCGTTTTCTTGATGATATAACCCGACGAAGAATCTCGACTATCTTTCTTAAAAGGAGCAAATGGATTTATGATAATGGTGTGCTTCTCTGTGCACCTGGCTAAGGAAAGCTTGAAATAGAGCTTCAAATCTGCTTATCTAATGGATTTTCGGTTTGGGGAAGTTTGCCAAAGTCTCTTTCTCAAAGGCTCATGTTCTATCTTCTATTCTAGAGCCTCGGAAGCTTTGGTGGTGGAAGTTTAAGAGATGACGTATTATATCTTCTACGACGTCGCCGATATCCTTATCTTGGTGCTCGTATCATCATCTTCTTAAACTATATCATCTTCTCTATCATTGTAAATATTTATCAAAACCAAAATACAAAAATATAAAACCAACAAAAAGAAAATAGAAAAATATAAAACCAACAAAAACCCATAAAAACCAGAAAATTTAAAAATACCAAAAATATTGTTTTTCTATAGACATGTCTTCTGGTATCGATAACATCTACGATCTTAGAAATGTCATTCAAAGAATGACACGAGACAATATATGAAGTTCGAGCAGGAGGTGTAAATATTTTTTCCCAAAACATGTCTCATAATATGGCTTGCAGTAATTTCAGACTGTAACCCGTGCTTAAACCATGGCTTGCTATTATTTCTGATAGCAACCCGCTCTTCAAGGAAGAAAAGTGCTGTGCTAAACCAATTTTCAAAATATTTCATGCAATTATCCTAAAACAAAATGAGGAAAGTATGTCGAAGGACTGCTGTTCCTACTCTAATATTTTTCCTTAAAAAATTCTTCAGAAAAATATTTGTTTTAACAAAATGGTGGTAAATGAGTTGCTTTAAAAACAATCAGATTCAAAGTTTTTATAAAATTTTCAAACTCAATCAATAGCTTCAGCGCTTTTAAAATTTTCAGAAAATGAGTCATTGATTGAGGGGGAGAATGTTTTCAAATCAATATCATCTAACGGGCTTTCTTAATTGTTGGGATATGAAAGTGCTGAAGATTGACAGAGTGTTGCAGAAAGATAAAAGTACTCAGAAACTATAAAGTACTGGAAAAGTCAAAGAGTCAAAGTACTGTTTAATGATAAAGTCAAAGTACTGCATACGAAGTCAAAGTACTGCAAGATCAAAGAACTGTATTATTCGTTTATAGAAAGTATTGTAATTCTAGAATATTCTATGTTTAGATTACTTGTCGTACAAGGTTACAAATTGTAAACCGACTAGGATATCCTTGAGCCTATAAAAGGACTCCTAGATTGGCATTAGACATACGAGTATACGAGTTTATGAGTTTTAGAGTTTACGAATTCACAAGTTCAGAGTACGTGATTTTATTAGAGTTTTAGAGAGAAGTTCGATATTATTAGAGTTGTTAAAGATCTGCATAATAAGCAGAGTTAGAGTTATTAATAAAATCGTTTATTGTTAAAGTTATTCTTCTTAGCTTTGTTAAGTAAATTCCGCATACTTAATAGAGTTTGCTCAGTGTTTCTCTGTTAATAACTTAGGATTTATCCCAAGTTATTAAACCTTAAACAAGCTATTTAAGTTAGTTTGGTTAGAGTACATCGATCCAACAAGTGGTATCAGAGCTTGTGTGGAAACTCTAACTAAGAAGAACCTATTCTACTCATCATGGCAGCCACTTCATCAAGTTCATCCACTATCTCTGAGGTATGTTCTAACTGTCATGATTTTTATCAAAACTACTTACTAATTATGTTTATGAAAGAGATAATTATGTAAGGGCTAGGTCTGAGGTAGCTGGTTATCAAATAACTTTAGAGTCTATGGAAGCCAAAATTATAACACATGAAAATAATGAAATGGCTTGGGCTGAAAAATATGAACAACAGGATTACCAGTTAAAACTTAGTGAACGGAAACTAAACTGTACAATTGCTGAAATTGAGAAATTAACTAAGGAGAGAGATGATCTGTTAGAAAATTTTGCTGCCTGGAACGAATCTGGTCTGTCACATGTTACATATGTTGAAAAACAAAGAAGAGAATACATTAGAACTGGCTTAGGTTTTGGTATGGACTTTGATAACATAGAAGAAAACACATCTAGTGATCAGGGTGATTTTGAGGATGTAACCACTAGTGATGATGAACTCATTAATTATGTAGACACATCTAGTAATGAGGATTTAATTAGTGAGCCACCTCCTGAGTATAAGAAAGACAAGGGATATAATGCTGTCCCACATCCCATTAGTCATCAACCCATAAGACCTGATGTTTCACGTTTTGGTGTAGACAGTCTAGAGTTTAGGAAAAAGCTTCTTGGTCACTCTAGGTCTGAAACCCCAAAAGAAACTGTTGAAAACAATTTTCAAAGTCAAGCAGTACCTTCTACTCAAAGTACTGCTCCACAAGCAGTACCTTCAGGAAAACCTTTTCAAAACAGTACTGCTAAACCTTTTTGGGATAATTTTGGTCAAAACAGGTTTAATCATTCACCTAGAAGGCACAATAGTTTTGGTCATAGACATAGAAGAAGTCACTTTGGAAGTATGGGTGAAAAACAGTGTTTTGTGTGTTTTAGTCCTAATCATTTAATCAAGGATTGTGAACATCATTCAGAATACCTTAGGAAATTTTCAAAGAATAGGACTATTAACCAGAAACCTAGAGAAAACAAACCAGTTTGGAATAATTCTAATAGGGTCAATCACAGTAATTTCTCACCAGCTCATAGGCACCCCCACTAGAGAAGACCTTTTTCAAAACCATCAGTACCTTCACAAGTAGTACCTTCTCAAAGTACTGCTCAGACAAACCAAGGTACTACCACTTGGCACATAAATCCTAGGAGATCTCACTACTATCAACCTAGAAGGTACTACAATTCACATAGGGGATCTAGATCACAGGAACCAAGTGTTAAAACTGAATGGGTTAAGAGAGAAACTACTGCTGAGGGACAAACTGTACTTTCAACAAAAAGTGAATCAGATGTTTTCATAATACAAGAAAAAGAGAATGATTTTGCCAAAGAGAATTCTATTGAAAATCCAGAAAGTTTTGAAAATCCACATGCTAAAAATCAAAAGATAATCTTGGATCATGTTTTGAAAAACAGTGGAAATTACATACTCAAAGAATTTGAGTTTGTAACTCCACAAGGGGAACACAAGTCAGTAATGGCTTGGGTTCCTAAAAGAAACTAATTCTCTAAATCTTTGTGCAGGGCAACCCAGAAGAGGAGCTTAAAGATCATTTGATTGTAGATAGTGGTTGCTCTGGAAGTATGACAGGAGACAAGGATATTCTGTCTGATTTTAGATCTATTAGTGGAGGTAGAGTTGCATTTGGGAATGATCCCAATGGAGGAAGGATTACAGGGAAAGGAACTATCAAAGCAGGGCGTATAGATTTTGAGAACGTTAGATATGTGAAGGAGCTGAAGTTCAACCTATTGTTAGTTTCTCAAATCTGTGACAACAAGCATCCTGTGTTATTCACTGACACAGAATGTCTCATCCTTTCTTCTGAATTTGAGCCTGTTGATGATAACTTGGTAGTACTCAGAGTACTAAGGACAAATGATGTGTATAGTCTGGACATGAAGAGTCTTCACTCTTATGAAAGAGCCACCTGTTTAGTGGCAAAAGCATCAACTGAAGAAGCACATAAGTGGCATAGAAGATTGGGCCATGTTAATTTCAAAAATATCAACAAACTGGTCAAAGGCAATTTAGTTAGAGGTTTACCTTCAAAGACTTACAAGAATGAACACTCCTGTTTGGCGTGTAAGAAGGGTAAACAACACAAAGCTTCATGCAAGAAGCTTGAGGAGAGAACTATTAGAGAACCTTTGGAGTTATTACATATGGATCTATTTGGTCCTGTCTATGTGGCAAGTTTAAACAAGAAAAAGTACTGCTTAGTTGTTACAGATGATTGTAGTAGATTCAGTTGGGTATATTTCTTGGGATTTAAAGATGATACTTTTGATGCTATTCAGACATTAATAATAGCACTGGAAAATCAATTGAGACTCAAGGTCAGAGGTATTAGATGTGACAATGGAACTGAATTCAAGAACAAGCTTATGGATGGATTTTGTGCTAACAAAGGAATCAAGAGGGAGTTAATATTGCAAGAACACCACAGCAGAATGGTGTTGCAGAGAGGAAGAATAGGACTTTGATTGAAGTAGCCAGAACTATGCTTGCAGATTCACAACTACCTATTCAATTCTGGGCTGAAGCTGTAAGTACTGCTTGCTATGTACTCAACAGAGTATTAGTCACAAAACCACAGATGAAGACACCTTATGAGTTGCTAATGGGTAACAAACCCAACATTCGTTTTATGAAGCCTTTTGGATGCCCTCTTACTATTTTAAACACAATTGATAATTTGGGAAAGTTTGATGGCAAGTCAGAAGAAGGATATTTATTGGGTTATTATACCAACAGTAAGGGATTTAGAGTGTACAACAGAGTCACTAAGAAGATTCAAGATTGTCTTCATGTTGAGTTTTTAGAAGATCAAGACAATCAGAAGGGTAAAGGTCCTGATTGGATGTTTGATCTTGAAGTTTTAACTCCTTCTATGAACTATGTACCTGTTAGAGAAGAAAATCAACCTGAACATGATGTAGAAGACTCACAATATGTTGTTCATGGAGTTCACATTAGACCTGATGCTGTTCCTGATGCTACAAAGAAAAGTACTGAAGTTCCAAAGCAAAGTACTGATGAACCAACGAAAAGCACTGATAAACCAAAATCCTCATTGTCTGCTGCGGATCAATCTATTCAGGAAGAACTTAATCAGATGCTTCTTCAAGATGTTTTAGCACATTCTTACACTGATGAACAAAGAAGAGCTTATGAAGAAGCAAAGAAAAAGACTAATACTGCAGAGTATTCTCACAGTACTTTGGACAGTACTTTTGAACAAAGTACTGATGCACCAGTTGACAGTACTTTAGATGATATGGATGATCCTACCATGCCTGGATTAGAGGAAACTAATGATGAGTTTGCAGATGAAGGTATTTTCTCATATTCTAATAATGATGCTAATTTAACTAACTTGGATGATGCGTATGGAGTTCCACATTCTCAAATCTTAAGGATTCATAAGAATCATCCTACTGATCAAATCATTGGTCCTTCTACTTCTGGAGTGATGACAAGACACAAAGCTAAGAGTTTTACTAAACCTCATGATGCTTTACTTAGCTTTGTCTACAAACAGAACATGCTGAATCATAAGGACCATCAAACATGTCTGTTTACTTGCTTTATTTCTCAAGAGGAACCCAAGAATATAGCTCAAGCATTGACAAAAGAAAGTTGGGTTGAAGCTATGCAAGAAGAACTGCTATAATTCAAACTTCAAGAAGTTTGGGTATTATGTGATCTTCCAGACAGGAAGAAAGTTATTGGAACCAGATGGGTTTTCAGAGTCAAGAGAGATGAACGAGGTAATGTCATCAAGAACAAGGCTAGGTTAGTAGCTCAGGGCTATAGACAAGAAGAAGGAGTAGATTATGATGAAGTATTTGCTCCTGTAGCCAGAATTGAAGCTATTAGAATATTTCTTGCCTTTGCTTCATATATGGGATTTCGGTTTACAGATGGATGTCAAGAGTGCTTTTCTCTATGGCACTATAAGTAGAAGAAGTTTATGTAAAACAACCTCCTGGTTTTGAAGATCCTAAACATCCTAACAAAGTCTACAAGGTGGTTAAGGCTCTTTATGGCCTTCATCAGGCTCCTAGAGCTTGGTATGAGAGGCTCTCCACATTCTTATTACAACATGGTTACGTAGGGGAGCTATTGACAAGACTTTGTTTATCAAGAGAGACAAGAAGGATATCATGTTAGTTTAGGTATATGTTGATGATATCATCTTTGGAGCTACCAAACAGTCTATGGTTAAGGAGTTTGAGCAACTGATGCGTAAAGAATTTCAAATGAGTTCAATGGGTGAGTTAAATTTCTTTTTGGGACTTCAGGTTAAGCAGTCAAAGGAAGGAATTTTCATAAGTCAAGACAAGTATGTATCTGACATACTTAAGAAGTTCAATTTTGATGATATGAAGTCTGTTACTACACCTATTAAATCAATTAACTCATTGGGCAAGGATGAAGATGGTCACCTAGTTGAAGTCAAGTTATATAGATCAATGATTGGCTGTCTTATGTATCTCATCGCATCTAGCCCTGATATCATGTTTGCAGTTTGTTTATGTGCAAGATATCAAGTCTCACCGAAGATTTCTCATATGAATGCAAAGGAAGAGAATTTTTGTTATTTGAAACAACAACCTAAGTTAGGGTTGTGGTATCCTGTGGATTCATCTTTTCACTTGGAGGCTTTTTTCGGATAGTGATTATGCGGTGATAATTATGACAGAAGATCAACCACAGGTGGATGCCAATATATTGGAAGAAGATTAGTTTCATGGCAGTGTAAAAAGCAAACAATTGCAGCAACATCATCTACTGAAGCTGAATATGTAGCTGCTGCAAGTTGTTGTGGACAAGTTATGTGGATGCAGAATCAACTCTTGGATTATGGGTTCAATTTTAAGAATACTCCTATCAATATTGATAATGAGAGTACTATCTGTATTGTGAAGAATTCAGTCTATCATTCCAAGACCAAGCACATTCAGATTAGGCATCACTTTATCAGAGATTGCTATGAGCACAGACTCATTAATGTGGTCAAGGTTCACACGGATGATAATGTAGCTGACTTACTCACCAAAGGCTTTGATGTTTCAAGATTTAATCACTTGGTGGTAAGCATTGGAATGATTAACTACTAAGCTACATTTAAGGGGAGGACTATTAGTATTAGTATAGTCATGTGCATTGTTTGAGGGGAGGATATTTTTGTATACTTAGCTTATACTGAGGAATTTGGAAAAGTACTGCTTGGAAAGTACTGCCTGGGAAAGTACTGCACACGTGGAAAGTACTGTTTGTCTTATTGAAGTACTGTTCCAACGGTAATATTGAGGGGTAATTCTACTAACGGTAACTTTGTTATTATGGGCTGTGATTTTTCAAATCTCACCTATAAATAACTTCTTTCCGATTTTCCCTCTCATCTTGATATTATCATATCTTTTCCATATTTCTCTCATCATCTCTTTATTATTCGATTCTATCTCTAATTGTGCTTACATACTCAACCATGGCGAATCGTCCTACTGTTTCAAAGCACAATATGGTGGCAAATTTAGACAAGACTGAAGATAATGAGGCGTTTCATGATATTATTGATTATCTCACTGGGTCGCCAATCAGTTATGCTCTTTTAGTGGAGCCGGATATCATTGAACCTTGGATTCAAGAATTTTGGGCTACTGCAAGGGATAATATGGAGAATGATGAATTTTATATTAGGGCTACAGTTGTTGGAAGAACTATGAAGATTACTGAAGCATCTATTCGAGAAGACTTATTGTTTAATGATGAAGAAGGGGCTATTCGTTTTGCTAAGGAGTTGATTTGGGAAACTTTTGGGCACCTTGGTTATGAAGGGTCTTTAACAGAACAAACTTTCAGGAAACAACTATTTTGTCCTCAATGGAAGTTTTTAATACATGTGTTGCTACATTGTATTAGTGCTAAAAGTACTTCATGGGAGCAATTTGGATCTAACATTGCATCTGCTATGGTGGGATTGGCTACAGATCGTGTTTTCAATTTTTCAAGGCTGATTCTAGATGGCATGCTTTCTCACATCAATCATGGATCAAAATGGTTAATGTATCCCAGGTTTATTCAAGTTTTTCTGAACAAACAACTTGTTGATGTACCAAAACCTACAGATTTACTTCCTGTTATTGTACAATAAGCAAAAATTTTTACCTTTATGGCAAAAAGAAGTGATCTATTCAGAGGTCCAGATACGCCATTAACTACTTCTATGATGGAAGTTGTTCAAGCTGTTAGAGCTGATGTTAAAGCTGATGAAGCAAGTGAAGGTATTGCACGTGCAAGTACTGCATCTGCAAGTACTGGTTCTCAAAGTGTTGCATCTCCAGAAGGTATTGAATCTCAAGAGGGTACTGCAACTCAAGGTACTGCTTCCCCAAGTATTGAAGTTCAAGACGAAGTTGCAGGTTCACCTTCTCCATTTCCACAACAATCTGTTCCTGATTCTCAACCAGAGGAACATTCACCTGTTCAAGGAGATGCTTCTCATACTATCTTACCTGAAGGTTTAACATTAGATAATTATGTTTTGACAAGGGAGTTAGTTAAGTTGAAAAAGACTACTGAGGCTCAAGCAAAACAGATTAAGAGGTTGATGCTCAAGTATAAGAGGTTAAAGAATTTTGTTACGCCTTTTATCAAACGTTATCGCTTATGGGTTAAAGAAGAACACAAGCATCGTAGGAAATTTAAGAAGAAAAACAAAGGCAACAAGGTTCCTAAACCATCTTCTGTCCAATTGGGGAGGAATTTAGAAGAAAGGAATTTGAAAAAAGATGTTATGGAGAAAGAACCTCAAGGTACTGAAGAGCATGTTGTCATTGAAAGTACTGAAGATGAAAGTTCTGAAGATCAAGGTACTGAACATCAAAGTACTGCTTTCACTGGTACTCACAGACAAGAGTTGGTTACACCAAGGGTATTAGATTTTGAAGAGGAAGCTGGTCCTTCAACTATTCCACATGAAGAACAAGCTGGTCCCTCAACAACTGCTATACCAGAGGAAGCTGATACACCTCAAAGAATACATACTGCTAGTGATGATGAATTTATTGCAACTATTTTGCATGATTTATCAAAGCCAAGAGCTGTTACTATTCCAGGAGTGCAAGAAGAGGAACAATCAAGAGTTTCTCAACTTGCTATTGATCCTAAGGATAAAGGAAAAGGTGTTTTGGTAGAAGTAAAGAAGAAGAAACCAACTTTAGCATAGTTAAGAGCTGCTCAAGATGCTTTGAATGAACAAGCAGCTAGAAAGATTCAAGAGGAAATAAATGCTAAAGATAGATAAGCTAAGGAAGTCAGAAGCTCAGAATGAACAAGCAGCCAAGAAGTTTCAAGAGGAATTGAATCCTGAAGCTAGTGAACATTTAGAGTCACCTGTTCCTCTGCTTTTATGCCTAGAAAACAAAATTTTGCTAAAGAAAGGAATGCAATGATGGCTTATTCGAAAAGTCGAGGATATAAAGGATTGCGAAGTTTGAAGCATGTTGATATGAAAAGACTATATGATGCCTGAGACGAAGCTTATAAGAAGGATGTTGCAAGTATCAAAGATTATAAAGATGAAGCTATTTGGACTGAAGCGTAAAGAAAGAAAAGTTTGAAAAGAAAAAGGAAAACCTGAAGTTGAAGATAACATTTTCAAAGAAAGAAAAGTTGAGTTAAGATTCAAACTAAGGATGAATTAAGAAATTATCTCAGAATAGTAGATTTTGAATATTCCAGAGAAGATGCTGACATGAAGATGAACAGATCTCAGATTACTACTTTTGAAGATGTGGAATCTAAAGAAGGAAGCTATCTGATGTTTCATAGAGAAGATGAAAGCTTCAGAGTGTTCAACAGACTATGGGATTTATTGCATATCATAGATAGAGTGGATCTATTCTATTTATATCGTGTGGTGAAAGAGTATTTTGAACATCATCCTTTAGAAGGAATTGGTTTTGTCTTACTTGGAGATCTCACAACTGCATGGGAAACTGATGAACAGAGCAATGATGAAATTTGGAAGAATCAAGAGAGCTGGGAAATAGTTTGCTGGAGATTCTTTGAAGAATCTGGAGTTCATGTTCTAGAGCTGGAAAATGGCACAATGATTCACATGTTTGCTGATAGAAGATATCTGATAACCACCTTTTTAGGGGGCAATTATATCAAATAGTATAGTAAATATAAAAAATAACACGTGAAACGAGAGAATTGACAAATCAAACTTTTAGGAAAAAGGTTAACGTGCCAAAGCTCACGAAGGTGATATAAGTGATACCGGGTAAGTGATTACCCGGGTCGTTTCCCAACGAGGTGTGAATTGACGGTGACGTGTGAGGTTTGGGATTGGATGCTTGAATACAAAGAATGTTAAATTTTGGAATTTTAAACTAAATGACGGGAATTTAAATAAAGCAAGTAAACTAAAGCTACTACGGGAAATTAAAAACTAATCTAAGGCAACAATAAACGTAAAGGGAAACTTAAAATTAACTAAAGTGCAATAAAATGTAAAACGGGAATTTAAAAGAAAGCAATAAAACTACACAAAGTAAATCTACGAGAGTACTAAAATTAATCTAAAATACTAAGGGAAACTACGGGAAACTTAAAGCTAATTAAAAACATAATTAACCTAAAATCAGCATCGCGTGCCTCCAAGACGCCGCTTTAAAAGTGAAAATGTAAAAATATTAACCCTACAAACTTAAAATTAATTTTCCTACATTGTAAACGACTAAAAATAATTTTAGAAAAAAGCCGGGTATTTTTTTCGACTTTTATTTTATTTATTATGAATTAAAACTATTTTAATCTAATAAAATTATAAAAAATACTAAATCTTTTTGGAAAATTCTGAAACTTTTTATAAAAATACTAGATACTATGATAAGCCTAAGAAAAATAAAATGGGGATAACAGCTTATAGGAATAAGCTGTTAAAAAGCTACATGGACAATAAGCTATAAGTACTAAAGAATGGCATAAACGGAATAAAGATGCAAAAGTTAACGCATAAAGACCCTATGGCATGTTGGTAGCAGGCGTGTGTTGTGTTCTTTTGCTGGGCAGGAGACAAGGGTTCGAATCCTGGGAGTGTCCTCTCTTTATTTTTTAGTTTTCTCTTTAACAAACTAACTAATAACCTCAAAATAAACTTTTGGTCTAAACTAAAATTTTCAATTCACACAAATAAGCAGTTTAATGAGCTGAGATAAAAGCAGTTACAATGGACAGAAAATACGCAAAACCAAACACTCCTAAAGGTGTTTAAGCTAATTCAACTAAGCATATATAAGCTAATACTACGCTAATAAGCTACTAAGGACTAGGAGAAAGCATAAATAAGCTAAGGGACTGTTTGGCTTAGGGGGCTGCTAAAACATAAACTAAAATGGACCTAAAGCAGATTTTTAAATGCAATTTAAGCTAAAGTAAAGTGATACTAAGTGCAATTAAACTAAAGCAATATTGAAATGGGTATGTAAAGATGCAAGAAAAGTAATTTTGAAGCAATTTTGATGAAGAATGGGCTGTGAAAAAGCACTTGGAAAAGCAGCTAGGACTGTTGTTCTGTGCAAAAGTTTTAGACAGAAAATGTTTTTTTTTTTTGGCTATCTAAGCTTGTAAACTTTGTCAAAACTGATGAAAGCTTATAAAAACTAACTAAAGGCAAAAAAAAAGCTTTGACTATGCAAGTCAAAACGGGTAAACTGCTTTTTAGAACCTCAAATAAGCTAAAACCAAACACTCTTTAATGGGGCAGAAACTGATTTTATGAAACTGTTAAGCACTTTGGACTTTTAAAAACAAAAATGTTGCACTTAAACAAAAGCTCACAAGAGTTTGAAACACCTTTAGCAAACAACAAATGCAATATAAACTAATGACAGCAGAATCAAAAATGGGAATTTTAAATTGACTTGAAATTAAATTGCATTGAAAATTTAAAAGTTACAAGAAAAGTAAAGTACAATAAAATTAAATTGGAACTAGAATAATAAAATTCTAGAAAGATTTTACATTAGTCCTCAATCCTATTTATACAAGAAACTAAAAAAATATATTCTGTCCTCTTCTTGTTGTTTGCTTCTGTGGTGTGCTTGTACAGTGAGAGAGAATGAGCTTGTGTCCGAGTGTGCTTTTCCAAATCAATCACAGCCATCAAATTGGCTTGGGGACCAAGGGAATGAATCTGAGTCGTCCTTTTTGATGTCCAATGAAACAACATAGGATTGCCAAGGTGGCTTTTGAGCCATGTGGGATGTGGGGGCTTCTGAGCGTGGGAATCAGCGTGAGTTGAGAGTGACAGAAAGGGAAGAAGACAAGAGGGATGAGTTGTAGTTTTGGCGGGTGAAAATAAGCTGGGTTTTGCTGTTTTGGGTAATTTGGAGAAGAGGGTTATAAGTAGGGGGAGGTCAAATAGAGATGAGGGGGGTTCACATGTAGGGAGGGGTCAATGGGTTTCAAAGGGTTTTTGAGGTTTTGGTTTTTTTTTTAAAGTAAATAAAACTTTGTATTTTCTGATTTTTTTGCTTTTAAACTTTTTTTTTTCAAACAAGAAAATAATTCTAGTGAAAATTGGTTTTAATAAAAATAATTGTTGTAAATTAAAATGGTTAAAAAATAAAAATTCGTTTTTAGTGAAAAGCGTTTTAAAGGTAAAATGATAAATTGGGTTCGGGAGAAAGGTGAAATGGAAATTTGGGTTTAGGGTTAGGTTTTCAGTCTGATTCCCAAGCTCACTCCCAAATATGTATCCCGGGCTCTGAAAATATAGAAAATCATCTTCCGCAGTTCGTCAAGCAAAGCACGCTTCCAATCCGAGCTCAATTCTGTCTGCTTTTTGCCCTGTTTTCGATCCTTTTGTACTTGAAACACATACAAAAAAACACATTCCAAGGATATCTGCAGCATAATTGGTTATATTTCCGTGTTTTTAGACGTTTTTGTGGTCTTAGATGGGTAAAAATGATGAGTGAATAAGCACTCATCAAATCCCCCACACTATCAATTGCTAGTCCCTAGCAATCCGATCATATGAAGTAATGAAAGGATTAAGAATACCAAGTATACCCCGTTTGACTTTTTATTAGACTACTAGAAATTTAAACTTGAATGTAAATAAGTAACAGGCTTGATTATCAAAACATGGCATCACGGAACGGGATTCACGCAAAATGGGTGTCTCCGGGGAATTGTAATCGTCATCCTCTTTTTGATACTCTCAAACTAAGCTTAAACTTATTGTGCAAACGTTTTTGTAAAATGCTAACACTACTTATACAAATAATCTATGTAAGTCGAGACTTAACTTTTTACTCCCGCAATTTATACAATTTAAGTGTGTGTACTCATTTTCAAAAGTTTGACCAATAAAATCGACATTTGTTATGGTTGTTATCCACTTAACTAAAGTACTAACTCACCGGAAACGACGAAAGTCTAAGGATCGAAAGGGCCTTTTCCATGTAGCGGCTTTCTTTTCGGCACATCCCAAAACATAAGTTTTAAGTGACCGGGCTTTTGACACCTCACAGAGAATAGTACCGAAATTAGCGGGAATTCGATTCCAAAGATTTCGAAGCTACCGTTAAGTTAAAACTAAACCTAAATGGATTACAACCGACGATAATTTAGAAATTCGAGATTCAAAGGTGAGATCACTCCATGTTGCGACTTTCTTCTCAGCTTCTCCTTTTAAGGAGGCTAGGTTTGCACCCTTGAGAATAGTATCGGAGCTTTCGGGATCTTTGAAATCAAGGATTTCCAAATTACCGTCAAACTTTTAGACAACTTTGACGAATACGAGTTCAACTTCCGATTTAAATTTAAGAAAAAGCAAGTTTCGCATATTTATTCATAAGCAACATAATGCTTTTATTCACGCAACTCATATTTTTCATTTTTTTTTCACTTTTTTTTTTTCTTTTTCAATTTTTTTTTCACTTTTGACTTAAAACTTTAAACTTGCAACTTTTGCATCAATCAAGCACTTTTACGATACTTTCATTTTGCAACATTATTCAGATTTTAAGAAAGTATGCTTTCTCGGAAATTTAAATAAAAAGTTGAACTCGGACTCTAAATCAATTTTGCTTAAAAACTTTTTATTGTAACAAGACGATTTGAATGTTCAAAATTTTGACAATGAGCACGTATTTAAGTCCAATTAGTTAGCTTCTGGGAGAAAAAGCCATAGATTACTTATATAAGCTCTAAAGAGAACCAACTAATCCACGCTTAGCATTTTCATTTGCACAACGCATAAAACCTTAGCCTAATGTTAAGAGAGCAGCTAGATCAACACTCTAGCAGAGTCGCCCCTTGTTCTAGCCGAATCAAGACTAAACTACCATTAACATCAAGCATTAATCTAATTATTTTGTGCAAAGCACTTCTTGTAAATGTAAATTTTTGATAAAAATTTTAAAATTTTGGTCAAAACGGGGGTGCTAGGGTACTAGAAGGTACATATGTGATCAAAATTCGCTAGAATTCCTCCCCACACTTAGAATTGAATATTGCCCTCAATATTCAAAGTACCGGCCGTAGCCAAAACTATAGAACGGAAAAAGGTAATACTACTAGCCAAGTGTGGAAGCGAAATCTTTTTTCACAAAAAGGATTAATAAAGATATCCCTAGATAATCGTTAGCAAAAAGATCGGATATTGGGCGGCGGGATTGAAAACAGGCGCATCAATCATCACGATCTACTGGAATCCTCAAAACAGAGAGCAAACACACAACAAGCAAAAAAGCTGGGGAATTCCCCACACTTAGTGTTAGAAAATAGAAAGAAGTCAGAAATAGGGGTTGTCACCCATGAAGTGCTACTGTTTTTGTTAACCGAGTCGCTAGCTTGACTCGACCCCAAATTCAATGGTCCTTGGGGAAGAAAATGGTAGAGATACCAGGTCAAAATCCGGTGTCTTCATTCCCCGAAGGAATGAAACCGGGTGGGTTGGGAGGGGAAGAAAATGTCGGCTTCAGACATAAAGGTTAAATCCTCCCAAACTTACAAAAGGTTTATCAAGAAAGAGTGATCCATCATCCGGTGGTTTTGCGGGTGGACGAAGGGATGAAGGATCAAAATGACAAAACTCTAAAGAAGAAAGGAGCTCATGGTAAAGGATAAGAGGTGTAGGCTCAATATCAAGGCATCCAACGAAGGATCCTTATCACATAAAACTTTTTCAACGAAGAACTCATCAATGCATATCCCGGGTTTAAAGATTTTGTCTTCACATGTCGGCTCAACGGGATACGTGATGGTCACTCATCGAGAGAGTAGAGTCAAGAAAACCATCAAGAACAACCATATCCCCCTCGGGTCATTCACAACATCCTCAATACCCGGTGGTATTGGGTCATCAATAGCATCCTCAATGATCGGGTCATCAGTCGGAGTATCGAAAATCTCATTCAAAACTTTACTCTTATCAAAATCATCAAGTAGAATCGCCAAGAATCGAAGGATAAACATCTGCCATAGTGGGATTGCCACTAATCTCTTCATCAAATCGAAAAGTCTCAAGCTCGGGAGAGAAATCACTATCTTTATCGAGATAGGAGGCGTTTAACTTGAATTATCGCTAAGGCTTCAATCTTAGAAATGAGAAGATTAACATTCAACAATGTTTTACGTAATGCTTCATCCTCGATCTGAATATCATCGGGCTCAATCTCTTCATCTTCCGGCACAAAATCATTTACTTCTTCTATGTAAACGCTCGAAGGTAAATCATCGATTTAAATCGATGTCTCCATAAGAATCATTATCGGAATCAGAGAACATCTCAACATGATTATTTGAATTATCAAGAGAAGGCTCATCACAAATATCATCAACAACCCTGACTCTCTTGGGCTTGGGAAAAGGACCTCAACATTAGACAATTTCGTATCCGGAATAGTACTAAGATGCTCATCCCCCATTATGAGAGAGTCAACGAGTTCAACGATTATCGAAGAAATAGAATCATCGACCTCTTCCAAAGAACGCCACTTCTCTCAACCGCGTGAGAGAAGGAAAGGGTCGGAAATGAAAGGCCTCTCAAAATGAGAGAGGAGTCGTATATTGAAGATTCGAGATGGGACAAGTGGTGTGCTCGAGAGCTAGAAATTTCCACCACTTCCGCTTGTGGACTCATTTCATTTCCCTCACCGAGAGGAGTAGGAATCGAGGGTTCAACATGATCAACTCTAATTCTCGACCTTTTCTCCATGGCTTGAAGTTTTTCAATGTTGTTAAGAAAAGCACGACGTTCAAAGAAATCGTCTCCGTGACCCTCGGTGGGTTCTTCGCGTGGCTCCGGAATGGAGTGATTGACTTCGTAACTTGAACGGGTTCTTCATTAATACTTTGTTGAGCTTGCCATTGATTGAAGAAAGTTTGAAGCATATTTTTAAATTCGATTGTTTGTTTCTCAAACATGTCGTGAATCTAGGAAAAATCGCCTCGACACCCTCTGGTGGGTTCTTCAATTATGGAATCATTATTCAAAATCGAAACGGGTTCTTCATAAATAGGTTGTATCTTGGGCATACACCGTAAACAACGAAAATCGTTCAACGAGTCTACCATATCTCCACAACCATAACAATAATATGGATCAAACGAAGATATTTCGGGCTGTGGAGGGTAGTCGGAAAAATTATGAGGATTATTGAAAGAATTGGGGCACATATGATTATAACATCGATAATCATATCCCAAACGTGAATTACAACACCGATGTAAATAGTGAAGGAGTCCATAAGAATCAAATATAAGAGAGGGATAAGAGGAAAGAATTATCAAATCAGAGGGTAAAGAAGAATATTTTTGGGTTTTTGATAAAAGCAAACATAAAATGAAAACAAAATTTGAAAAGGAAAATCTTTTTGGGTTTTTGGGTTTTTTGGAAAGCAAATAACTTCACGAGGAAGGATCTTCAAGTCACTAATCGTCAAACCGTAACGATATTATCGCAACACAACCTCCCCGGCAGCGGCGCCAAATTGATAACCGCCTTTTTAGGGGGCAATTATATCAAATAGTATAGTAAATATCAAAAATAACACGTGAAACGAGAGAATCGACAAATCAAACTTTTAGGAAAAAGGTTAACGTGCCAAAGCTCACGAAGGTGATATAAGTGATACCGGGTAAGTGATTACCCGGGTCGTTTCCCAACGAGGTGTGAATTGACGGTGACGTGTGAGGTTTGGGATTGGATGCTTGAATACAAAGAATGTTAAATTTTGGAATTTTAAACTAAATGACGGGAATTTAAATAAAGCAAGTAAACTAAAGCTACTACGGGAAATTAAAAACTAATCTAAGGAAACAATAAACGTAAAGGGAAACATAAAATTAACTAAAGTGCAATAAAATGTAAAACGGGAATTTAAAAGAAAGCAATAAAACTACACTAAGGAAATCTACGAGAGTCCTAAAATTAATCCAAAATACTAAGGGAAACTACGGGAAACTTAAAGCTAATTAAAAACGTAATTAACCTAAAATCAGGCACGTGCGTCTCTCGCACGCGCTTTAAAAAGTGAAAATGTAAAAATATTAACCCTACAAACTTAAAATTAATTTTCCTACATTGTAAACGACTAAAAATAATTTTAGGAAAAAGCCGGGTATTTTTTTCGACTTTTATTTTATTTATTATGAATTAAAACTATTTTAATCTAATTAAATTATAAAAAATACTAAATCATTTCGGAAAATTCTGAAACTTTTTATAAAAATACTAGATACTGTGATAAGCCTAAGAAAAATAAAATGGGGATAACAGCTTATAGGAATAAGCTGTTAAAAAGCTACATGGACAATAAGCTATAAGTACTAAAGAATGGCATAAACGGAATAAAGATGCAAAAGTTAACGCATATAGACACTATGGCATGTTGGTAGCAGGCGTGTGTTGTGTTCGTTTGTTGGGCAGGAGACAAGGGTTCGAATCCTGGGAGTGTCCTCTTTTTATTTTTTAGTTTTCTCTTTATCAAACTAACTAATAACCTCAAAATAAACTTTTGGTCTAAACTAAAATTTTCAATTCACACAAATAAGCGCTTTAATGAGTGAGATAAAAGCAAGCACAATGGACGTAAAATACTAAAACCAAACACTCCTAAAGGTGTTTAAGCTAATTCAACTAAGCATATATAAGCTAATACTACGCTAATAAGCTACTAAGGACTAGGAGAAAGCATAAATAAGCTGGGACTGTGGCTTAGGGGTCTAAAACATAAACTAAAATGGACCTAAAGCAGATTTTTAAATGCAATTTAAGCTAAAGTAAAGTGATACTAAGTGCAATTAAACTAAAGCAATATTGAAATGGGTATGTAAAGATGCAAGAAAAGTAATTTTGAAGCAATTTTGATGAAGAATGGGCTGTGAAAAAGCACTTGGAAAAGCAGCTAGGACTCGCTCGTTTCGCGAAGTTTTAGACGTAAAATGTTTTTGGCTATCTAAGCTTGTAAACTTTGTCAAAACTGATGAAAGCTTATAAAAACTAACTAAAGGCAAAAAAAAAGCTTTGACTATGCAAGTCAAAAACGGGTAAACCGCTTTTAGAACCTCAAATAAGCTAAAACCAAACACTCTTTAATGGGGCAGAAACTGATTTTATGAAACTGTTAAGCACTTTGGACTTTTAAAAACAAAAATGTTGCACTTAAACAAAAGCTCACAAGAGTTTGAAACACCTTTAGCAAACAACAAATGCAGTATAAACTAATGACAGCAGAATCAAAAATGGGAATTTTAAATTGACTTGAAATTAAATTGCATTGAAAATTTAAAAGTTACAAGAAAAGTAAAGTACAATAAAATTAAATTGGAACTAGAATAATAAAATTCTAGACAGATTTTACATTAGTCCTCAATCCTATTTATACAAGAAACTAAAAAAATATACTGCCCCTCTCTTGTTGTTTGCTTTCGGGGTGTGCTTGTACAAAGGAGAGAGAATGAGCTTGTGTCCAAGTGTGCTTCTCCAAATCAATCACAACCATCAAATTGGCTTGGGGACCAAGGGAATGAATCTGAGTCGCCTTTTGATGTCCAATGAAACAACATAGGATTGCCAAGGTGGCTTTTGAGCCATGTGGGATGTGGGGGCTTCTGAGCGTGGGAATCAACGTGAGTTGAGAGTGACAGAAAGGGAAGAAGACAAGAGGGATGAGTTGTAGTTTTGGCGGGTGAAAATAAGCTGGGTTTTGCTGTTTTGGGTAATTTGGAGAAGAGGGTTATAAGTAGGGGGAGGTCACTGGGTTTCAAAGGGTTTTTTTTGAGGTTTTGGTTTTTTTTTTAATGTAAATAAAACTTTGTATTTTCGATTTTTTGCTTTTAAACTTTTTTTTTTTTTTTTTTTTTCAAACAAGAAAATAATTCTAATGAAAATTGGTTTTAATAAAAATAATTGTTGTAAATTAAAATGGTTAAAAAATAAAAATTTGTTTTTAGTGAAAAGCGTTTTAAAGGTAAAATGGTAAATTGGGTTCGGGTGAAAGGTGAAATGGAAATTTGGGTTTAGGGTTAGGTTTTCAGTCTGATTCCCAAGCTCACTCCCAAATATGTATCCCGGGCTCTGAAAATATAGAAAATCATCTTCCGGCTCCGTCTGCAAAGCACGCTTTCCAATCCGAGCTCAATTTGCCTGCTTTTGCCCTGCTGATCCTTTGTACTGAAACACATAAAACACATTCCAAGGATATCTGCAGCATAATTGGTTATATTTCCGTGTTTTTAGACATTTTTGTGGTCTTAGATGGGTAAAAATGATGAGTGAATAAGCACTCATCAATATCCTCTTACAGTCGATCTAATGAGGAGGATGCTTGAGCATGGAATGGAGGTTGAAGAGGACAATGAAATTGCTTGTATGGTCATAAATTTTTTTTATCAACTGGACTACTATTGCAAAAGATAATGAATAACTGGTATGAAACTTACTTGAATAAATTATTTTTTGATTAAACAGTACTTTATTCAAAGTATCATTGATCAAACAAGATACTTTAACCAAAGTACTGCTTGCAGCTTTTAACCAGTTAAGTGATTTTTGAAGAAAACTTTTGTTAAGTAATAAATATTTTGAAATAAAGGTTGAATAAATGGTTTTTGAGATGATAACATTTATAGGTTATCAATCCACCATGGTTACAAAAGGATTGACTAATCCATGAGCAAACGGCTCTGGTAAAGATATATCAAATCTGTTTTTAGTTGACAACTTGCTAATAAGTTGGATGGTAATCAACTCACCATATCAGTAATGTGAAGATTTGGCTAGCTCACAAGAAAATGGCTTGTGGTAAAGGCTGTGGAAAAACCATTATATGGTAATTAGTTCACCATGGTTGGAAGAACTAACTAGTCCGTAAGGGTAAACTTTTGGTAAAGACAAATCAAATCTGTTGATAGCTGATGATTTGCTAAAAATCATATGGCTATCAGTGTACCATGGTTTTACACACCAAAACATTTGGCTACTCCAGAGTTAATGGCTTTGGTAAAGAGATATAAATCCATTAAATTTTCAATGATTCACCTCTCACGTAGTTAACACACTCGAAGTGATGAGAATAGTTTGCAACTTAAACTGAATTAATGTACAAATTGTCATATGTTGCGTGTTGTTTGAAAAGATGGAGCTTGTTGAATGATGCCGTCAGAAAAGAATATTTCTAAAGATACTTTGACTATGCATGCAAAACTACAAAGATACAATCCAAAGACAAAGACACAATCATTCCTTAAAGATGAAGCTGATAAAGATAAATTCACAAAGGAACTTAAAGTCAAGCTAGTAGAATTCAAGTTAGGAGGATTGTGGATATGAAAGTGTCAAGATTGACAGAGTGTTACAAGAAAGATAAAAGTATCGTAAACTATAAAGTACTGGAAAAGTCAAAGAGTCAAAGTACTGCTTAATGATAAAGTCAAAGTACTGCATACGAAGTCAAAGTACTGCAAGATCAAAGAACTGTATTATTCGTTTATAGAAAGTATTGTAATTCTAGAATATTCTATGTTTAGATTACTTGTCGTACAAGGTTACAAATTGTAAACCGACTAGGATATCCTTGAGCCTATAAAAGGACTCCTAGATTGGCATTAGACATACGAGTATACGAGTTTATGAGTTTTAGAGTTTACGAATTCACAAGTTCAGAGTACGTGATTTTATTAGAGTTTTAGAGAAAAGTTCGATATTATTAGAGTTGTTAAAGATCTGCATAATAAGCAGAGTTAGAGTTATTAATAAAATCGTTTATTATTAAAGTTATTCTTCTTAGCTTTGTTAAGTAAATTCCGCATACTTAATAGAGTTTGCTCAGTGTTTCTCTGTTAATAACTTAGGATTTATCCGAAGTTATTAAACCTTAAACAAGCTATTTAAGTTAGTTTGGTTAGAGTACATCGATCCAACATTAATCATCCTACGTGCTTATCAGAAGAAGATATTTGCCTATGTTGAAGGACTAGGAATTTAGGATATGATTGTTAGGATTAGATGATTAGAGTTTGATGAACACATTATTCCCATGCTTTATATGAACTGATTGATATGTTGAATTGACCTTTATTAGTCGATTGCTGTTTGGGTGATGTCGACCACCATATATCTGTATGTATGTTCACTAACGTATGCATGTATATTGGTATATAAGAATGTTCCCGATCCAGATCCCACAATAGAAGATGATTGGATGCCGAAAGGAAAGGGTAACTATATCTTGGGTTGACATATGAAGAAACGAAGCTTAATTTGACTTCTATGGAGAGTTGGCATGAAAAAATGCAATGTAAGAGGTCTCACTGCATCAGCAGATGGTTTTCTTCATATCAAATGAAGAAACAGAGCTTAATTTAACCTCTATGGAGAGTTGGCATAAAAACATGCAACGTAAGAGGTCTCACTGCTTCAGCAGATGATTTTCTTCCAAAATTTTACAAAGAACAAAAGCTTCTACACCACCTAACGTATCTTTGTGCAGGATAATAGTGATGATACCATTTTCTTAAAACAATTTTGAAAATGTGGTTTTAAAATGGAAATATATTGTTTTGAAAATATATTGGACTTAATCTTGGGAATCACCGGACTTTATTTTATCAAAACTTAAGTCACTCAATCATCGACTACGGTCATCGATTGAGGGGGAGAGTGATTTAAAATAAAATATTTTCAAACGATATTTCTTCATAAAAAGTCCGGTTTGTACAAATAAGTGGCGATCTAAAGATTTAATGTTATGTCATGGAATGATTTTCTTTGAAACCCAAAGATCTTTCAAAATGAAATTTTTTCTGTTCTTGTTTGATTGTGAAATTATTTTATTTTACTTAAAGATCTCTTAAAAACTATCATACCTGACACTAACAATCTTTAATGTCTATAATTGGTTCTCATCAGTCAATTTCAAAAATTAAATCTTGCCACGTTTTTCCCCTAAAATTTTTAAATGATTTAAATCAATTGGGATCACAAATCTCAAAAGGTTTGAAATTTTTGATCGGGCGAGAGATCGTGATTTAAATCTCAAATCGGTTTTAGAGGGTGATTGTTTCAAAAGCACTCCTTCCATCATGTGCCAAACGATTTCAAATACATAATGCACATGATTGTGGAGGAGCATTTAACCAAAAACCAGAAGAGTATTTAAACAAGGCCACATATTCTCCCATGTTTTCCAAACCTTATTAAATCACTTGGGATCCAAAATCTCAAAGGGTTTGATATTTTTTATCGGGGGAGAATTTGTGATTTAATAATGAAATTTGATAAAGATTATCGTTTTGATTCAAGTGTGCATACTGCTCTCCCATATGTGCTAAACGCTTTCGAATCTCGAAGCACATATTGAGGGGGAGCATTTCAAAAGAAAATAAACTTTCAAGGTACAATGATTTATATGTTTCAACATAAAGTACCTTGATTGATTTTCTAAAGGTTTCTTAATGGCTTTTGTGATCGTTGATGTGCTTCAAAAAAAATTATTTCCTCTATGTGATAAAATGATTTCAAATATCCTATGCACATATTGAGGGGGAAAATTTACCAAAGAAAATCAAATGGATTTTTCCATGGAAATTGTGATCAAGAATATATTTCAAAGAACTCTTGCCTCCATGTGTGAAACAATTTCAAAATCATATGCACATGTTAAGGGGGAGCATTTCTAAATGATCAAAACAAGTAAGGTACAAAATGTTTTGATTTTATATCACAAGTACCTTGATTGATTTTCCAAATGATTTTCAATTGGTTTCATGAAGGAATGAACAATACCAAAAGACCGACCAATTTACTTTATGCATGGTGTTATAAGGATGGTTAGGTTAGGGATTCGTTCCCACAATCTCGCCAGAGCCGGAGGGATCTACCCAGGGATAATCCACTAGATAGTGTAGAGTCCTTAGGTATGATGAAAAAAGGAGAAAAGTGAGAAATGGGAAGAGTGCGGACTGAGACATAGCTAGTACTGGAATAAACCCAACAAGGTTCTAGTAATGAAGTCTCGGTAAGCACTGAAGGGGTTGAAGAATGAAAAAGAAATGAATATGAAAAAGGGTGAAAAGAAATAGCCTTCCAATAATTCAACCTTAGGGCAGAAACCGGGTTCAATACATATGCTACTAGTTGTTACCAAGGTAACACTGGTATTGAAGACAAGACGTCATGGACCCAAAGGACGCACTGCACAAAACTTCCCAAGCTACTCAAGTTCCTCTTAAAAGGACTTGTTTCATTTTCACGGGGAACCTACATAATCTATCAACTTTCTCTTAGAGATTGTTAATATTGAAGAAGGAGACCCTTTTCCTAGTCTCCGGCATAGGAACCAAAGTGCACAATTGAGTCTAGAGCCAAGAGATCATCCACAAAATCTCATTAGGACACAATATTAATGAAGACTTGCTATTTCACACAATGTGGAAAGTAAGTATATATTGAGAGTCCTACGCATTATCCTTGTGGTATTGACAGAACATCCGAGTGATATGTAAAAGTATTCACGATGAAGATGGAAATCCTTCTAGACCAACATCAAACAAGCTCTTGGTGGGTGACATGTGAGATCTTTCCTAAAGATCAAGCTTGTGACAACTGGATAGAAAC
This sequence comes from Chrysanthemum makinoi, assembly GCA_910596185.1. NCBI lineage: Eukaryota > Viridiplantae > Streptophyta > Magnoliopsida > Asterales > Asteraceae > Chrysanthemum > Chrysanthemum makinoi. The sequence goes on along the minus strand of OU343217.1, from coordinate 47,535,201 downwards.
GATGGGGCGATTCACTCGTGAATCAACCTTGGTCCAGGAATTGAATTGACGAATACTTTTGGAAAAACCGTTCGATGTGCGAATTTCTTCTTTTCTCTAGCACATCGAATGTGTATTATCTTTCAAATACAAAAAGTATTTTTGATTGAAAATTGATCTTTCTCATAAAACCTTCTTCGTATTGCAAAACTCTTTCTTCAAGCAATACACGATTGTTTTTCTAATCAATTTTTCATCAATCAGTGAATCTCAATTAGTCGGGTTCACTCACTCCGTGTTGTCTTCTTTGAGACGCTCCGTTTGAGAACGCTAGAGTAGCTGCTAAAACCGCTCAAGGAGATTCTTCGAATTTTACTTGATCACGAGCAGTACTAGTACTAATCAAACCGCGGGTCGCGGTACCTCAATTCAACAAAAGAGATCAAAGATACTTTCGTGTTTTTATTGCTAACTGTTGTTTGCGTGTACATTTGGATGGTTACAAACTAATCGAATTGAGAAGTCAATCCAATGCCACATGCTCACAAAGATCCACACTTAATTTGAAGAAATCATGACAAGTGCCTATCTACATAACCCGCTCGGATATTTTATACTATGCTTCTGCTATGCTGCTGCAAATATCTTGAACCAGTAAAAGCTTCCGCTACTCTGATGAAAAGATGTCATGATCCAGAAAGTGTGAGCATGTCGGTCCGAAAGTCACAACATCACATGAAGGCAACACTACAAAGGGTGATCTAGAGATATAATGTGGTTGATGATCTCAATGAAAGCTCGAAGATCATCAAAGATGTGGATCAATTAAAGACCTCCACTAAAAGTACAAATCAAAGCGGACTTTGAAGAATCGCTACTAAAGCACAAAGATTGCGGAACTTGAAGAATAGAAGTCTACGAGCTTAGAACTAAAGACAACGATAGAATGCTAGGATGCAAAATGTATTTCATGGGGTGACCTCCCTTAGGGGGAGATTGTTAGGAATTGGAAATTCCATGTTAAATTGTCGGTCACCCCAATTATGGTCTAGCATATGTTAGCTCGTAGACTTGTAGTTATTTACATTGTTTAGTAGTTAATTAGGAACGACGGGTCTTCACCCACTGTATGCCTGATCCACAGTCCGACAGGAGGACGTATTAGTTTGTAACTATAAATACCCTTCCCTCTAAGGGAAGGGTGGAACTAGTGAAGCTAACCTTGCATTTTGTGTTTATTTCTCTCTCTAGAATTCCCTCTCCTCTCTTCATCACTCTAACAATGGCTTACTTGTTTAATCATCTAACTAGACCACCCGAATCATCTAAACAACATAAAATATACGATCCTACAAGAAAGAACTCCCGGTCTCATTGAAGGATTGATTGGTACTGATTAAATTTTCTTTGAGTGATTTTTGGATATTATGATCTGTATATTTGACAATGGCTTGTGCACATATAACAGTGTACAACCCGTACTTGTAATGAAAGGACCATGTGGTACGCTTCAGTGCCATAATCCTATAATAGGAGCGAAAGCTTCTTACTTTTGAGTAAAACTTATCTAAACTTTCATTTTTCAAAGTTTTGCTCAAAGAACGAGTACTTCCTCTTATGTTTTCAAAACCTCAAAAGTTAATATTACTTGTGTAGGGGAAGTATTTGCTAAAAAATCTTTGTTCACAAATTGTTCTTCGCGGATATCTTCCCACAAAACTCAAAATGGTCATATTCGATAACAAAATTTCATCAAAAATAACATTTATATGCCATTTTTAAGGGGGAGAAAAATTGTGTGATACAAATATGTTGTGATAATTGCGATTGAATCTTCGTGCAAAAGACTTAACCCTTGAATTGACGAGATCTGAACTGTCAGACATCAAAAAGATTTGTCTTCCAAGACTTATCCGAGTAGATCGTACCTATTCGAGAAGCTCTTGATAGACATGAACTTTGACGGGTTTGACAAACCTTTCAAGATTTGTCCACATCTTCAAGGTAGTTATTAGAGCTAGTTGTCACCTAAAAGCTGACAATGTATCTCTTTAACTACGCAACGTAATCGTGTCTCTCAAGGAATTGTCTATCTTGAGTCGATCAATTCAAAAGTGCGCGCTCTTCTTTCACAAAGGTAGATTTCTGTCAAAACACTTAAGCACGTGTGGAGGGGGAGTATTTCTGCAAAAGATAAAACTCTCACAGTGGTAAAAAATGTTTTTATTCATAAACACTTTGAGAGATTTTCAAGAAAATGGTTTTACGGCAACATAGGTTAGTCATGGTGTTATAAGGTGACTAAGGTTAGGAATAACCGTCCTATGATTCGCTAGAGCCGTAGGGATCTACCCAAAGACACCACCAATAGTTAGAATTTAGAAGTTCTTAGGTATGATTATAAAAAGGAGAAAATGAGAATCGGAGAAAGAAGGAGTTGAAGAATTAAAAAGAAATGTAAAGAAAAGGGTGAAAAGAAATAGCCCTCTAGATTATTCAACTTAGACAGCATTAACCGGTTCAATACATATGCTACTGGTTGTCACTTGATGACACCGGTATTGAAGATTAAAGTCGTCATGGATCCAGTGATGCATGCACTAAACCTTATTAGCCACTCAAGTTTCTCTCAACAGAAGCTTGTTTCATTCTCACAGGGAACCCTACGTAAACTATCGGCTTTCTCTTAGAGATTACTGGTATTGAAGAAGGAGACCCTCTCCCTAGTCTCCGCTAAGGAAAACCAAAGTGCACTATTGAGTCTAGAGCCACGAGATTCATCAAAAGATCTCTTAGGAACACTCGATATTTCATCACTTGTCATTCAACAATAAGGATGCAAGTGATACTATTCTAGAGTCCTACACAGATCTTAGCAATCTGTCGAGAACATTTATGAGGGGTTCACAACTGTGATCCTCAATGATTGAATGGAAAATCCTGCCAGGGTCAATATCAAATAGCCCTGACAAGCAGTCACTTCGTAACTCCTTGTGGGTTACGCTTAGTGTTGTCTCAAACGGTCTACATGCCGCGGAGGTGATGCTTCGTGTACCTCAACGACTCACCTGAACTGTAGGTGTACTTCGGTACATCGTGTTATCCTACTTGAGGGACTCCAGTTCAGGAACAGCCTTTGCGAGAATTAGAGATGTGTTTTCACAATATGCTGTTAACAAGCTAGAAGTTTGAATTTGTAAGTGCTGGAAATCCCGCTATGGAGATTCCTTTCAAGAATCGAGTCCTGAAGATGTGGGTCATTACTTGAACTTGTTCAACGTAATACCAACTGTCCCTTATGGGATTCGGACGACTGATTCGCCCGAACAAGGTGAATGGAATCAAGACATTCATCAGAAGAACAATCGTAGTGGTCATTTCTCTAAGAAACGACCACAATGATCGATTGGTGTTTATCACTAACCAATTCTTATGTTTTTCTTCTTATGGATGCTCCTGGGAGATGATCGTGCTGATTCTCCACATGCTCATACCAACAACAACAACTAATTGAAGTTCTCTCGAAAGGCAACACAAAAGTCAGAATGATTCTTCGTCAAAGCCAAAGAATCTACAAAATTTAAAGACTAAAGAGAACTACATCAACACTGAAATCCAACATCAAAAAGCGTATGAGCATGTTGGAGAAGGACGTGGAGACATCTGAGAAACGAAGCAGACCTGATGCAGATTACCACAACATAACATCTCCATATCCACACCAGAACAAAGAATAAATATAAATGAAGACATCTAAGCTGAAAAATTCAAAAAAAAAACAAGATCCTCACACTGGGGAGAGTGTTGGAATCAAGACATTTCTTCTCACAAGAAAGAAGAATGTCAAAAGACGTCAAAGCAACTATTACATCCGCACCAACAAACTTTCAAGATTACTGACGTCATTAATTACCAACACTTAGGGGGAGATTGTTGGAATCACTACTAAACTATATTTTAAGTGTTAGTAATTAATATGTAATAGGTTGCTTAATTAGGCTTTTATGTTTGTATTAATGGTAAGGCTTATGTAGAAAGCCCATAAGCCTTGGCCCAAGTCCAATAAGGAAGGAAGGGAACTTGTAGTGTTGCCCTAGTTCCTTTCCCTATATAAAGACATGTAAACCTTCTTAGGAAGGTTGGTTGTTCGCATTTCACTTAATTCATACGCATAACTTTCTATATTTCATACGTGTGTTTTGTGTTTGTGTTCATCCGATCTTTCTCTATCTATATCTCTTACATACTGATGCTTGTGTTACATTATGGTGACCTAACAATACCTTAAGGGTTCTCCAGGTAAAGGATTAAATATTGAGAAAAGTGCTAGCTCAGTTATTGAGTTAAAAGGTTTTTCTGATGCTGACTGGGCTAGGTGTGTTGTCACTAGGAAGTCAGTGACTGGTTATTGTGTTTTTATGTGTGGATGCTTGGTATCTTGGAAAAGCAAGAAACAAAACACTATTTTAAAATCATCTACTGAAGCTGAAAACAGAGCTTTAGCTTCTGTAACTTCTGAAATTGTTTGGAACTTAAAAATTTTGAAAGATTTAAATTGTAAAAATAGTTTGCCTGTTAAAGTGTTTTGTGACAGTAATTCAGCAATTAAAATTGATGCCAATCCTATATTTCATGAGAGAACAAAACATTTGGAAATTGACTTACATTTTGTAAGGGAAAAGATTATTGCTGAGGTAATTGAAACTGAGAAAATAAGCTCTGCTAATCAAATAGCAGATGTTCTTACTAAAGGGTTGGATACAAAACAACATAGCTTGCTATATTCTAAGCTTAATCTTATTGATCTTTTTCAGAATAAGATTAAGGGAGGGTGTAAAAGAGTAATCTTATTCTGTATGTGTTATGTTTGAGGGACTTATTGTGCTTAGTTTGATATTTTAGTTTAGTGTCTTTGAGCTTTTGGATGTTATGGACAAAGGCTGGAAGTAGAAGGGCTGTATGTGTCAAGTGTGCAAACTTGTAGCTGAGTATATAAGCTGGAGTTTCTTACGGGTTCTCTCATTCTTCATCATTCAGAAATAAGAAAAACTCTCTCTCTCACTAAACTTCACAAACCCTAAAGTTTGATCTTGTTAAGATCCGTTGTTATTCATTCTCTTGAGTTCTTGGTTGATTGTAATAGAACTATTATCAAAGTAGATAAGAGATCTCCACCTGAGTAGCAGTGGGAGATTGTTTGGTTTATTTGGTTCATTGTTGTTCTGGTAAACTGATTGAGATCACTTGTGGTTTATGTTGAGATTCTTGATATTGTTCTGGGTTTGTGATTGTGATTAATAAAGGTTCTTGGTTTGAGAACCAAGATTTGTTGATTTTTTTTTTATAATTTGTTCATATTTCAACAACGCTTTGGTCAGGTTGTCTTCATTCCAATAGGTTTCCTACATCAAGTTAGATACAGACACGTCGGATGCTCCTCAACTCTGTTAAGTCCTCCTTTTTTTTAATACTTTGGTGGTCTTTGTAAAATACATGCTTTCCTGTTTTAGTGATTAATTATTGACTTATGTTATGCAGTCATGCATTAAAGTGTCTCTTGCCTTTGTTTTATCCGGTAACATAGAAGACTGCAGCAGCTTAACAGAAGAGTTCCATTTACTTCTCAAATCCAATCGATCATAATGCTATGCTTGAAGGAAATTTAAGCATTGCAAGTTACATTTTCAGGTGAAGAAGATAGGATTATAGGCACAACAAGTGTTGTTATTGATAAAGCAACTAAATGGGTCTTGAAATACAAGTAAGCTTCTCTTTTATATAGTTTCTGTCAAATTTATTTGTAGGGATTGAGTAAACTGAAAATGGTTATTAAAATTTAGTTTAATAAATCACAAAACACACCGTCTTCTCACAATGGCAAAGCTAATAGTTTTTGCTCTCGCATTCACAGCAACTATAGCAGCTCCAAAGAGCTTCGCAGTGTCGATTAGCAATGCCAATACGCATCCGTGCAGCAGGCGTACCAAAAAGCCTAACAGACGCAGGGACAACAAGGCGGACTGTTTGGTAGGCAGAAGATCCAAAGTCAGTTAAGGAAGGATCAGAACCTTCCTAACAAATGCAACCTTCGAGTACAATCATGTGCATTCTCAACTGTCATCCGCAAAAGCTGCTCAAAATCGTAATGGTTTTGATGCCAGAGGATTCAAGGACAACGTTTCCTGCAATGCCAAAGGTACATTTATGGAAACTCATAATATTAACAAAATTTATTATAGCTATCAAATTAGATGATAGCCCAAGCCTTAAATATTATTAAACTGCTAGAAGCCTAGAACTAAATATAAACGAATGTCTCTTTAATCAATAGAGCCTGCTCAACTGCATGAAATTTGGTTTACATCTTTAAGTTTGATGATAAATATAAATATTTCTACTACAAAAAGTCTCAGTTGTCTGAAACTTACCTGTGACAAAACTTATCTGTTTAAAGATTATGCAGTTTATTATGAGACTACCGTGACAAAACTTACCTGTGACAGAGACATGCTTACTGTTTACAGCCCCATCAATCTTCAAAGAAGATGATGAATCAATACTTTTTACATTGAGAAATAAGAGAAACAAAACCGATAATGCAATATTATGGGTTGACCCAAATTAGACAATATATTAGCTTTTCAACAAAGAGTCATGCGATCTTTTGTGGAGTATTTGATAGCCATGGTCCTTATAGTTGTATGGTTTCTAGAAAGTTCAGAACTCACTTCGTGTTACAAAAGCTAATTGAACTTTCTGATAGACTTTCAGCCCGTCTGGCCCGTTTTCCCTTTACTTAACTTTAGCTTATGCCATTTGAAACTGACAGCACCAAATGAGTGGCTATTAGGGGAAAATATTGCACCAATAAACATGCTTGCTTAGGTATAGATGTATCTCATATTTGCTTTACTTATGAAAGTCATATGTCTAATTAGTTACACATCAAACACTATAATCTTTCTTGAATTATTAAAAAAATGACTGGTCAATTTCATAACAAAGAACAACGTGATGATACCGAAAGAAGAACCAGGACAAACCTTCTTCAGTATGAAGTGGTATGAACTTTCTTGACTAGAATGACCTACTTAGATTGTTGATTTCTTTTGCATCAGTGCATCGTAGTGTTTGTTTCATGTATCTTAGCCTCGGTTTGCGTAACAAAAATATTTTGAGTATTCAATTTAATAACTAATGTTATTTTTTTTTCGAGAAAATTACATTGTTCTTTCCCGTGGTTTATTCGAGTATACTGGAGTTCACCTCAAAGTTTCGAACATAGTTTCTGTCCAAAATATATGAAGTGCATGGCACATGACTAGCAAATGAGCAAACTACCTCCGTCATCTTCAATCTCTATTTGGACCCATTACTAAACCCCCTGATTGTCACTTCTGATCATTTAATGCTCTTTTTAAGTCAGGAGATCATTGACATGTGGTGATAGGCATGCAGTTTGACGAGGTACTATTTCTCACGATATCTTTTCCTATTGCATTTTCTAATGAAAAATAGAATTTTACTTGGTTTTTTATCTTTACAAAATTACAGATTAAGGTAACAGTGGCTGCTCTCCGAAACACATACGGCTTTAATTGGCCCACCTTAGTTGACCCTGAATGCTTTGAATAACATACTTATATACGTTACCTACTGATGTATGGTAATATGGATACAATAATTATGTTGCAGACTTATGCTTTGAACATATAAATTTTTAGCTAAGTGACTAATTTTGCTGTAAACATGAATTTGTTAATGTTATATCAAGTTTGAGTTTTCTTTTCCTTGGGGACGGTCAGGACTTTGATCTTCTAAAGACTACTCTGTTCCGTATTACTTAATCTATCAATATGTATATAACAAAACGAATACAACCAACAACATAACTCCCAAATATAAACATTATTATTTTCCAAAAAATATAAAAAAAACCAACTATATGAAAACATTAGAAAAATAACAACGTGTGCAAAACTATTTATGTATGAAAACACTATACACATACTGAGAAACTCTTTACCTAAATCATGCATTTCACATTCACTTATTACTTACTCTATTAATATGAATATAACTCTATACACATTATTTAATTCAAAAAAAAAACCTATAATATGAAAAAATAATAAACCGGGAACTAAATTAAACTTGGAATTTATCAAGAAAGAAATCATAAGTCGTGCCCGCCCTTAGGCGGGCTTAACAGGCTAATACATACATACATACATACATATATATATATATATATATATATATATATATATATATATATATATATATATATATATATATATATATATATATATATATATATATATATATATATATATATATATATATATATATTTATATATATATATATGACCCTTCATTAAATCGTCACAAAAATAATTAAAAAAACATAATTAAAAACCGTAAATAAAACAAAACAAAGATTAAATTATTTGTTTTTTAACAAACAAAAATACATTATTCAAAAAAATAGAATAGCCGCGCGCGTGCACGGGCATTATAACTAGTTTATATAATAAAACAAAACCTTTTGTGTGGACTTTTGCATTTCAAAAAATCAAACCATTCCATATTTTGTAATATTTATTTATTTATTATTATTATTTTTAATATGTTTAATTCGAAAAACTTTAATATTTTTTAATTTTGCAATTATATTTATAAATTCGTTTTTATGTAATACATGCTGAGAAAACAAAATAATACGCCCTAAACCCTAAACCCTATGTCCTTCATAGTTATTTGTTAATGAGAAAAGTTCAATGCAGAACAATTTTTTTCTAAAAAACAAACCATGTGATTTCAGCCATTCATTTTTCTTATCACATAAAAAAACCCACTTTTATCTATTTTCTTAAAATTAAAATATCTCGCAAACCGTTAATTGTTACGCGAAACTAATTATACCGTTACGACGAGAATTAAATTATCTTTATAGAGATATGCACTTCAATATACTTTCGACGATTTTTTTTTTTTCAAAATTTTTACCGAGATGAATCACATGTGATTCAGAAAATCACGTGTGATTTATTACTTAAAAATTCACATGTAGCTTGTGAAATCACATGTGATTTTACAAATCACATGTGATTTTACTGGGCGAAAATTTTGAAAAAAAAAATCGTCGAAAGTATATAGAAGTGCATATCAATAGAAAGATAATTTAATTCTCGTCGCGATGATGTATTTTTCGTAGCTTGAAGGTTTACCGTTTACAAGATACGTTGTTTAAAAAAAAGTGAAAAATGTATTTTTTTTGTTTGATGGAAAAAATGAATGGAAAAGATTGCATGATTTGTTCTTTAGATAAAAATTGTTCTGCATTGAACTCACCTCATTTGTTAATAGTATTGGATGATAGTGTAAAACTAAAAAGAAAAAAAGGGAACTCAATTTTTTCCTACCTTCATCTACAATTCTACATACACACAAGCAAAAAGAAACCAAGTTTTTTTACTTCTCTCAGAACCCTACAACGAACAGGAGATCCAATTCATGTTCACAAACCCTAGCGGATCATCAACTCACCTTCGTAATCATCCTTACAAACATTCATTGAACAGAAGAAAAGAAACCCTACAAAGACCTCCAAAGACATCCATGACAACATCCATTGAAACAATCAATAAACAACAATTAGTCGAAGATGATGCTCCTGAAGTCCTAATCGATGTTCCTTCTTAAAACCCCATAAATATTATTCCTATTCTCAATCTTTCCTTTTTTCGGTTGTGATATGAAACAAAATAGATGAGCACGTGAGTTGCACGTGTCACCTCTTAACCACTTCTCCCGCCTTCCAACCCATACTATTTCCCTTTAAATACCCACTTAGTTACACATAATAGTTTAGTCTGTTTTGTAAACATTTCTCTCTCAATTCAATCAATCAACTTGTAACTGATTTCTGGTCATTTGATCAATCATCAATGGAGTGATAAGGTTCAAATCATGTTCTAGATATTGTGATTTCATCTTATTCTCTTAGTTCTTATATCATTTCTTCATTGAAATCTATTAGTTCATATCAGGTTGATTGATTGAAGGTATGAATCTATCAATTCAACTAATTGGGTTATTTAATAGTATTTTTCAAATATTTTGCTTTGTTACTTAGAGCATCTACAATGCTTAAAGCTTTGAAAGACTTTTTGCTATTAATTACTCACTTTGTAATTATATCTTCTTTATTGAAAAGTCATTTACAAGTTGTAACCATAATGGTAAAAAGTCTTTGTAAAGCTTTAACATGATAAAACAAATATAATATAATAAGAATGATAGAGAAGGAAAAGCTTTTTGCAAAAGCTTGAAGTTTATCAAGTCGTTGACAAAAAGCTTTTTAAAAAGCTTTTACTCCAATGGTTAAAACCTTTTTCAAAAGCTTGATGAAATAGTAAAAAGTCTTTAAAGACTTGAGCATTGAAGATGCTCTTACATTTGAAAAAGCTAAATTTTGTAGTTTTATGGTTTTCTGATAAATTAGTACAAGGTTATGGCAAACAGCCATCGTTTTAGCCCTCGAATTAAGTATCATTACTTGTAATAACGGATTACAATAAGATGGCAGTTTCTCAAAATTATGGTTTACATCAAATTATTCCAGTTTCTCTTCATTCATTTGATCCAAAATTATGGTTTTAAATGGGTGAGGCTTTTGTAACTTAAAACATATCAAACTTTTACTATAAAAAATATCAAAATCTGATAATGTGCTTGAGTCAAGAAGTGATGTGTCATTCACATGTAGTTTTTGTATTCGTAATAGTTTGCTTTTGCCTTTAATTATTGTCTTTATGGAATGTAATTATGTAATCTTTATAATGTTATTTGCTCAGGATTTGATAATTCATCCTTCATCTTGCTTGAGGTATCATTTTTTTTCTTTCTAAATTATGTACATATTTTTAAGGGAGAATTGCATATATACCCACTAAAACTCAAAAACTTGCATATTTTCCCAAAATACAAGTTTTTAATGCATGATGTACAATGCAAGTTAAGCATGTTTTGGGTATATATGCAAATATGCAAGTTTTAGTGGGTATATATGCAATTGACCCTATTTTTAATTTAGATTAATGTAAGACGTTCGGGATTGTTAGTGGGAGAAATTGCATAATGAAGATTTTAAGACCTAATGCATCAGCGAAATGGGTCGCATCTCATAAATTATTGAATTAGTTGTCGTTTCACCTCTCATGTTAATGAAAATGCATTTTAATGTTTGTAACAATATGATCAGTATAATGTGTAGCATTGATCTATCATATAATTCTAACATATACTTCTTTTAGGACTATGTAAATAGTAGTTGGTGCTTTTGGTGAGGAATCTTCTGGGAAACATCAATCCATCAAATATTTCGGTACGATTTTGAATTGGGTTCCGATTTTTTTTTCTTAAATGGGCACGCTGTAATTTGTTGAAGTTTTGATTTTTAGTAATACTCATTTGAGTAATGGTTATTTTTTTAATGATTTAACGTTTCAGATTTTTCTAATGTTCCTCAACTGATTTAATTGTTTCTAAAGCAGTAGATTATTAAGTTTAGTCCAGGGATTCAATTTGGGATGGTGATTATAATTGTTTCTAAAGAAACTGATTATAAGTTCATGCATTCGATTTGGGCTTAGAAATTGTTGGTTGGGTGAAAAGGTTAAGTGAGAATTTAATGTTTTGTTTTATGTGATAATATATGTTGGTTGTGTCACTGTGATAATATATTCGTCTTTGGCATATCCTAAAATGTTGAAATTTGCATTTGTGTAAGGTCAATAAAATCAAACTATGTATCTTGGACCACCGACCCATAAAAAATTGCCCATATCTTACTAATGGTACTCATTGTTGCGCAGATCTTGGATAAAGGACGAAGCAAAAACAGGTCAAGCTTGGACCAAGGTTCAAGTCGGCCGAAGATTCAAATGCTTTTGAAGTGGTTCAACACTACCTACTGTAAGGGGGGTTTTAAGTACAATTGGTAGTTTATTTAAGAACAGTAATAGTCTTGGTCAAAATGATGGTTCAGCTTTCTATGAATTCCCAGAGTATTGGCGGTTTACACAAAGGTTGTAGGTTGCAGAGCTGTGGATGGCCGCGATTTGTAACATGAGAAAATCTAATAAGACTAATGGCAATGGCGGAAGAAGTGCGGTGGACAAAGCTTGGAATAGCTACCTATCTAATGTAAGAGACTGAACGTGAAAATCGAAAGTGATTATGTTGCATTTGGTATCTTAAAAAGGTAAATCTATCAAACATATCTATAGAGTTATGGCATGTGTGACACTTAGTAGTGAAAAAAATAAATTAAAGGCAAAAAAACATGCACACGCACACATTGAACAACAAGCCCCCTGGTAAAACTTTTAAATAATTGAGCAAATGATTTAAAAAAGTATCATACTTGTCATCATTTTCTTTTGTGAGTGGCGAACAAATTTTTTTGCTTTGTGGGTACTCTTCTTTTAAATTCATCATTTTTAGGGTATTGTGTGACATTTTTGCCCTTCAGAAAAAAAAATTCTATTAGCTAAGAGGGGCAAAAATGTCCAAAAATTTTGCAAAATACATTAAAAAGGATAAATTTAAAAGAAAAATACCCATAAAAGCAAAAAAAAAAATTGTTCGCTACCCACAAAAAATGATGGCAAGTATGATACTTTTTCAATCATTTGCCCTAAATAATTTAACCATGAGGTGAGAAGATGCTTTAAATGGTGATCTAATAATTAAAATTGGTTAAAGACTAAAATACACCATTCATCCCTAATCTTGTCTCGAAACATCATGTTGGGACAAAACTTGCCTTTTTCATCGTGGGGAGTCCAAAACAAGGTATTTATAGTCTAAATCAGTCCTTTGACCATTAATGCCCAGGTCAATGTTTTGTTGTTGAGGGCAAAACCGTCTTTCACTGTAGCTTACTTTATACAAACCATTATACAATATTATCCTACAAAAACTGTCTTCTACAAAACGATAATCCTTTCAACATGGTACGTTGCTGGTGTGGTATGCAAGCTATAATTCGCACTTCGTGGACCTCTGCCAACCCAGGGCGTCGATTATTTGGTTGTCCTGTTGAAGTAAGTATCTTTTAATATTTATCGTATCATTTTTTTCGCAAGTAGCAAACTACATTGTAACAATTGTTGTTATTTAATCACTTGCCATAATCATGAATAAGGGTCTTCTTATCGGTGGATACGATGGTATGATCATGAAATTTGTGCTCGTTTAAGAATGATCATACCAGGCCTTTTGAGGGGGAGAAATGAGCTTGAAGCAAGATTAGAAGCTGCTCAAGGTGATGTGTGGAAGTGGAAGATTTACCTGGTGGTCAGTTGGATATTGTTCTTGATTGTTTATGCATTGGGATAACTGTTTAGCTTTTATGTAACGAGGCCAGATGGTTAATGTTCATTATCCTGAATTGTAGTAACGTTGTATCCCAGAAGGTTATGAATCTTGTTATTATGATCAGTTTATCGTATGTTTATGGCTTTATGCACATGGTTAAGATTAAAGTTGACTTTTAATTGTCAACATTGTTATGAAGTATTCAGTTTGGTTTGTTTTTGAATTTTAATGCCTTATGGTTATGCAGATGGTTAGCAATTTATTTAGGTTTGACTTTTAATTGTCAACATTCTTAGGAGGTTTTGTTTAGCTTTGGTTACTTTTGATGCAAATTATTCACACATCAAGCTTAGTCAATCTATAAAAATACACAAACATGACATGGTTCCATAGTTAATGCAAATGGATATAATTCCAAATGCATAAAATTGTATACTTTTCGAAGCATGAGAATTACAGTTAGATACACACATATGTTTTTAGAGTACATAACTTGTCCATAGGAAATACACTAGATGAAACATTTTATAGCTAATTAGGATAATAGAATTGACCTATGATGAGGCTATCATTCTTTCCAGTGCAGTCTGCTGCCTAGTCATTCTTCCTGTAGTAGTATGGGTTGAAGCAGAAACTGCTTGCACATCACTTGAATGCAGCTGAGAATCGACCGCGGATTGATCATGTTGCTGGGATTGACACTGGGATTACTCATGTATGGGATCGGCAATTGCTTCATCTTGATGTTGCTGGGATTGAGAGAGGGATTCATATTGCATCCTGGGATCTTCTGTTGCTTCTTTTTGATGTTACTGGGATGGAGACAGGGATGCATCATGTATGATGGGATCTTTAGTTGCTTGATCTTGATTTTCAGATTGAACACCACTTCCTTGAACTGCACTAACTTGACTTTCAACAACACATGTACCTTCAGCTTCATTATATGCTGATACTTTGTTACCTTTAGGATGTGTCTTTTTTGCTGCAGCTTTTGTAGGCACTTGTTTGACATTTCCCTTATGGCCAGTTTGACTACTTTGAGCTCCACCATTCCCTAGACATGTTTTTCGGTTGTGTCCAACAATGCCACAAATACTACACTTAACACTCTTTCAAGCCCTTGACAGCTTACCATTCTTCACAATCTCTTCACTTTTTGGAGCTATCCTAACTCTTTTTCTACCTCTTGAGCTAGGCGGATTTGTTTCGGATTTCGGTGGAACAATTGTTGTTGGCACAATTGATTTTTCCCAATGTTCGTTGCTAGTTATAGGCTGGACATGGTGTTTGTAGGTTGCCTCCCAAGTGATAAGATAGTAACAAGGATGAGCCCATGTTTCTACAGCTCATACTTGTTGCCCATTTAAAGCCATATTCCAATTGGTAGCAACAACATGTTTACATGGTAAACCTGTTATCTCCCATCTTCTGCAAGTACAAGACTTTTCTACAACATTAACTACACATTGGTCACCCCATAGTCCATTAACCTGAAACTTACTTCCCCAATTTCATAAAACATTATACGTAACAACCTCTTTCTTAATACCCTCTAGCATGTGTTGTGCAGTTGGTGTTAATGGCCCATCACTCTTCTCAATCATCATAACAACATGCATTATCCTCTTCATACAATATTCCCTGATGTATTCTAAGGCTATAATAATTGGTTTGTTTAAACCCTCAATTATTTTTTCATGAAACACTTGACACATGTTATTAAGTAACACATCAGAATGAGCTCTCCCTAAAGATTACAAATAAACATGTATTAATTATAACTGTTTACACTGCATTAACAAATACAAATTAACTGAAATAGATAGATGACTTACATGAAAAATGTGGCCTTGACCAATGGATCAGTGCTATCTTACTTAACCAATCATGCGCTGGTTGATTAAATTTCTTGAAATCAGCCATAGCTTTCTCAAACTGTACAACAGTTGAGGATGTTGCACATTTCCACAGATGGTCTTTGTAGGCCCTACCTTTCCATTGAAGTTTCATTTTCTCATGAATGCTTCTAATACAAAATCTGTGTTCTACAGCTGGAAAAACATCTCTTAAAGCTCCACTGATATCCTGCACAAAATCATATATGTTTACTGTTTGTTTCAAAACAGAGAGACTTTAATTCATGAACAGATTAAGGGAGTACCTTTTGCATGACAGTAATAAAAGTGATGATTGAGGTTGGCTCAAGTGTTATATCATCAGATAAACAATAAAGAAACCAAGTCCATGATCCTATGTTTTCTGATTCAATAAAAGCATAAGCTAAAGGGTATATAGCATTGTTGCTATCAATTCCCACAGCTGTCAGCAGTTGACCATTTAAAGGACCATGAATTGGAAAAGCATCCAGCCTAACAACAATCTCTCACACGCTTTAAATCCTTCCTTCAGTGCACCTAAACAAACATACATTCTCTTGAATTCTGTTGTTGGACGAGCCTCATCTCAGAGGTCGTTCCACATTCATCAGTACTGTTGTATTAGGGTTTCTCTTCTGCAACTCTTGAACATAATCACTCAAAATGGTAAATTGTAGCTTGAATTCACCACTGATGCTTGTTAATGCTAATTTTTTGGCCCTTAAAACCTTCTGCATGGACACTTCAAGCTCGAATTGGTTGGTAAGTTGATTATTAACAGACTTGACAGGAACCCGTGGATTGGTTTCAATTTGTATTGTAATTTTCTTTGTGATATAGTTAAGGTCAAAAGCTCTGACTGCCCTTGATTGTAAACAAGTGTGTTGCTCATTATATTTTCTGACTGACCATGGACATGTCTCACCATGCCTGCCGACAAACAATAGCCTTGGGCAGAGTATTTTGCAAGGGTCTTTTTTGCCAGAAAGCAATGTATTTATACCCCTTCTGGTTAATGGACTTCTAGATGGGCATATATCCAGTCCAATACCTTCACTTGGGCCTGAAAGTGGAAGACAACCCTTACATATGACCCTTATTCTTGTTTTGTCATTCTTTATAAAAATCAAATCCCTCCTAGTTTCTATTGAATGCTCTTTTACATTATTTTTGACATCCATTGCAGTAGGAAAGTCCTGACCACAATAGAAGAATGTGGTATAAACTCCATTTGCAAAGTCTGCCTTACCCCTTGGCAAATCAGACGTACCTGCCTGTGGGTTAGAAACATACTCACTGTAAAAGACATCATCAACCATCACAAGTAATTATTTTCCAAATGCATGTCATTACTTATATTAGTGGTTGTTCCTGCTTTACCTAACTCATTACTCTGACATACTTGGACCAAAGCAAGTTGTGTATCATTCTCATGACAAGTATTCTCTTCATTTGCTTGAATTGAATCATCAACTGCATTGCCTAAGTCACTAGTCTCACTCACTTGGAACATAGTAACATCAACAACAGGATCCTCTTCCATGTTATTGGCATAACCAAATGCACTTCCTACTTCCCCTAAATGCTTATCCTGAGTCAATTGAAACAGATTTACATCAACATCGAGCTCCTCAAACCTGTTATTGACATCAACTAGTGCTCTTCTTACTTTCTCTAACTGCTTCCCCTGAGTCACTCAGAACAGATTAACCTCAAAATTAACAGGATCCTTAATAGCATTGTCCTTATCAATAAGTACTAAAGCACGCTCACTGTTATGAACAGGTTGGCTAGCAAATGATGTGTCTAGGGTGGAAAATACGGGCTAAATGTTTGGCAAATTGCTAGATTCACCAATATAATTGAGGTCCATAGGTACTTGTGTAGGTTGCATAAAAGGATCTCAGTGTGGATCATTATCAAGATCATCTAACACCAATCGTCTACAACAAGATTGAATAGCAAAGACTAGCAACTTTTCTACTATTTTCATCCATCTCCCAAAAAACAGTTTTAATAGATTGTGGGGACATTTTAGGCATCTCTAATCTTGTCTTACCTATTTCCAAATACACATCTATAAACTTATGGTCTTTGACAAGGTCTTTCAACAACTCAAGATTAGTAGCTTCACGAAAACTAAAAAATCCATCATCCAATGTACTACCAGGCTTAACAAAGTAGTAATAATTGATTTGTCAATTATCATAACCGATTTGGGTCATGAGAGCATCCATTTCATCAACAGATACCCTCATTGATTTCAACATAATCAACCTGGCATTCCTTACCTCCATCATATATTCTATCTGGCCAGTATTTGAATGTACCTTTATGATGGAACCTCATGCTAAAGGAACCTGGTGGATCCGCTGTATAAAAAGTGTAAAAAACATTGTTACGATAAACTTACCTAAAAGGGGAATAACTTAAAGAATCATACTAATATATAGGTGTACACGATTATAACAAAAAATGAAAAAAAAACTTACCATATCTCCTAATTGCAGAGTTTTCCTCCTTCTCATGGTCATCAAAGAAAGGAGGTTCTCTGATTTGCCATAAACTAAATCCAAGGTTGCTGCTTGTTATTTTCTTACTTAGATTATTGAATTTGATGATTGACATTGCATTAGATTTTTTTGGGTAGGCTTCCAAAACAATTTTGGGGATGAGCAATGAGTACACAGCTTAGTTATATTAGACATTATGGCGGGAAATTGTGTTAGACATCTGCTACATAGTACATCAAGGTAATAAGACGAATCTACCCTCAACAATAAACGAATAACGAGATTTTATGGACTATAACAGGACTTTGACCTGGGCATTAATGGTCAAGGGACTGATTTAGACTATAAAAACATTGTTTTGGACTCCCCACGATGAAAAGGCAAGTTTTGTCCCAGCGTGATGTTTCGCGACAAGATTAGGGACCATATGTGTATTTTAGTCTTTTTTAAATATCTAATGCTTTGCATGAGTTGTGATATTTGTATTTTGTGGAGTTTGATAGACTCCTTGAGATCGTTTTGAGCCTTAGGGTTTAACAATAACAATGGTTATACGCAGCGGAACATAGAACAAAACATTAATTGTTATTGACACAAGGTTTTCATCATCATCTTAAATACATGACATTCACTACACGCCCCAATTCTAGATGATCAATTCTATAACGGTTACAATCTAACAGGGATCAAGATAAACCTTGATTACCTTGGAGCGTTACACCAACTAATCTAGTCTAGGCGTTTACAATGAACCATACGCCCTAGACACACACACACACATTTACTAGACGTCTACATTATGGAAGACTTAATTATAAAAACCTATACCCATGTCCTCTTTATATACTAGAGGATTAGGGTTTACAAATCTCTACGAAGGACTAATAAGTAAATTTTCTTTTGCAAGCAAGTCCTTCCATCTTTTTGTAGATTTCTTTTTTGTCACATTAAGTCCCTCTTGTTTCATTCATCTTGTTTTCTATCATCAAATCAATAAACCCAACATATTTTATAAGCCTCTTGTGGAGGGTGTTTGGGGTAGCTTATAAAAAAGCTTTGTTGGCATTCATTGACTACCAAAGAGGCTGATACTTATGGGGTGTTTGTGTATGCTTATTTGGCCGACTTTTTAGCTTATTGAACTTTTGAAAAGCTCATAAGCTCAAAATTTTGGATTTATGAGCTTATGAGACTTTCACTAATAAAGCTTAAAAAAACATCCCTTGGTTACTTTTGTGCTCATTATAGCTTTCATTGGCGAGATATTTCATCTAATTATTACACGTAGCTTATGAAAGTTTCAAGTAGCAACTATGAGTGGAGATCATGAGTCGTAAGGTCTGATCCGTTACGATCTCAAAGAATCTTCATGTTCGTTTTAGAGAGCCTTGTAATTATATATGGGTTTTTTCTTGCAGCTCTTTCATGAGAGTAACTTTAGGATGGGCAAAGTTGTGTTTCATGAAGGCTAAAGACAAGTATTTTAAAATATTGATTGAGGTCTATCACCTTATCCCTGTTAATGCTGGGGCTTCATATCCTGAAATGAGGATGTCCTTACTATCCTTTCATTGACGATAAACTAGTTACAAAACGACAAGAAGGTGTACTTATTGAAATTCACTGCGGATATTTAGTTGATCCATCACATAAGTGGTAAGTTCATAATATTCAAGCTATCTTTCTTAAATCTTTAACTATTACTATTTATAAATGCATGAGCGTGTTTATATCATTTTTTTATTTATCAATCTTTTTTCCAAACTTTAATTTAATAGATTCTCATGCTTGCTAATCCATGAGGTTTGAACCCTCCACCACACATAATCTAATTGGGTCTAACCTCCTTTTTACAATTTTGGCATAACCACTATTTATGAATTGAACTTGAGACATCCTCGCATTTAGTGATGATAGTCGCAAGTCTTTTGCCACTAGGCAACGTTAAGTAGGTTGATAAATTTTTTTAAAATTAAACTTCAATTTTAAAGAAACTATTGTAATATTGTTAAAGTTAGGACAAAATCTCTTATATACTCCGTGATATGAAAGAGAAGTACATGTTTTAGATAAGTACTCCTTATGAGAGCTATGTGCAGGTTCTAAATTTAAGCTCTATGTTTGCAGTTCATTGAAATTGAATAATGGGAAGATGGTGATCAACGCCTAAGATGTAGCCGATTTATTGTAGCCAATTGGCTATAATTTTGTGCTATATAATGTGGGTCCCTAATTCTTTTTGTGGGTCCTGTTTTTTTCTGTGGGTCTCTGATTCATTTCTAGTGTATTTTTTATGAAGTATTGTACCAATTTGGTAACAAAAATTGTAGCCAAGCTATCCCCATATATATATATATATATATATATATATATATATATATATATATATATATATATATAATATATATTTAATACATGGACGGACCCACATGGGAGCCGGGTGTGGCACGTGCCACACCCTATTTTAGGTCACGAAGTGTAAACTTTTGATAAAATGTGGCATTTTTTGGCACGTGCAACCTCCATTTTTTCTGATAATTCTTCATCGGACAACTTTAGTACTCATAATCATAAAATAAAAAATTGTGCAACACCCTGTCAAAAATCCTGGGTCCGTCTCTGATTTAATATATAAAAATACATTATTCATAAATTTAAAAAAAACTCGTGTGTGCACAGGTATTATAACTAGTTTATATGTAACAACAACTGAGAGTCAATAGTGATAGAGATCGAGACTTGGTTCACAAATACATGCATTGTTCATTGGTTGCTGATAAATTACTAAAAAGTCACTTATATAAATTGGGGCTTTTGCATATATATTCTCCCGAAAATGCAAAATTGCATATATATCTAAAGCATGCACAAAAATCATTGTACTATGTACATAAAAAACTTGTACAAAAGATATATATGTAACTATTCATTTCTAGGATATATATGCATTTTTGCCATAAATTTTTAATTATAACATATACGTGAACAAACGAATTAAACCAATATATATAGATATCAATTGATGCAAAACTGCAAACAAAACAAAGCAATAAAATAAAGTGGCCAATAATCTAATTTAGAAAAATAAGTAGCATATATGTAATCCTGAGTAACGATTTAAAACTGCCTACTTATCTTCGACCAAATAAGCATGTCTTCGTCTATAATTTATAGCTAGCCGCAACATCTTTTATGCCTACAATTTTTTTTTACCGACCTCGAATTTGTGATGATGTTATGGAATGAAAATAGGCTGTTGGGAAACATAACAATGTCTGTTTTATATCCTTCTCCCCGACCAACGATGCGCGACTTATGTAAAACGCTATTTTTGAGGTTGTAGACCAAGAATAACACCTTTCCCGCATCATGTTTGATAAATTTGATTAATATGTCCCCATCTTTATTCACGCAACCTATAACCTTCATGTAGCCACGGGGTAATTCTTGGTTGCCAATTTGACAGTGTAGCACCCATTCTTTCTTATGGTTTAATACCCAAACTTCTGTTTTCTTATCACAAAAGTATCCAACTTGGCCATTTAGATTAACCAAGTGGTCGTGTATCCAAGTGCCGTACTCCCTGTTGGGACGATTACTTGTTGTTTTGGGAGGATTAATTGACCCGAATTCCTCCTTTTTTACATCAAACCATACCACATATCTCTCGTCCTTTGATGGTGACTTTGGTGAGTCAAAATAACTCACCAACCAATGCAAACAACCATTCGAAAATATGGCTTCACCTTGAACGGGATAAGACGAAACTTGGGGTATTTCGTGCCATGAGTCGTCTGTGCCAAGTTCATGCACCATTGTGTAAAGTTTTTTCCTCACCTCTTCAGTGTTCTTGGACGGAGGGTGTCCTTTGAGCAAAACACACACCATCTTCAAAGTGTTGGTTGAGGAATCAAAACAAAGCCCACATGACTCTCGGGTCATGGAACGACTAAAACGGAATGGTAAAGGTGGAAGCTTGTAACATTGTTTCTTTATAGGTTGAATCACACTCAAAGTAGTTACGAAATCACCATCGCTTTCAGATACATAGATAAGTCCATTGCAAGAACCTAGAAATTTGATATTATTTATGGAAGATCTGGAGGGTGGTTCCTTGCACAAAAATTCAAAATCTGGGACCTTTTTTGGCTTCATGACAAGAGTATTAGTAGCACTAGATTGATGATCAATTGTGTGGAAGCAAAGAGAGCGTGTTGGATTTCCGGGAGGAGGGTTTAGATGAAACATGATGGGTGTAGGTTCTTCTATAACTCGTTTACCATGAATGATGGCGAGGTAAGAATCATCAATATACTTGCACCATACTTTTGATACACACCGGAAACGGAGCAAATATTTTACGGGACATCTTGAGAAGATGTCGAACATGATGTTGGGAGGTATTTCATCCATGACTCTCCAAGGTTAAACACGAATGTTTTATCAAACAATTAGATAAGAAGACTAGCTAGCAAGATGTGCGGAGGGACAAAGGGAGTCAGTTAAGATGATTCCACATCTACTAGATCTGATCCGTGTATATTTATTAGAGTAAATTACACCGTTCGTCCCTGTGGTTTGCTCCAAATCACACCGGTAGTCCCTGGTCTTTTTTTTTTGCTTTTTTGCTCCCTGTGGTTTACATATTGCACGCTGTTAGTCCTTATCGCTAACTGCCGTTATCTTTTTCGTTATCTCAATGGCACCGTTAGTCCTAACCAAGCGATCACTTGCAGCGTTAGTCCTTTATACTAACGACTATTAATAACTCCAAAATTTTATTAAAAAAAAATCTTTTCTACGCGGTTTTAATCGCTACCGCTTTCTTACGCTTTCATGCGTTTTTGTCCGCTTATATACGCTGTCTACTTTTTCTACGTTTTTCTTACGTTTTCTGTCTTTTTTATATCGCGTTTTCCTTAGGTTTTTTACGCGTTTTGTCCGTTTTTTACGCTTTTTGTCTTTTTATACGCTTTCCTTCGCTTTTTACGCTTTGTCCGCTTTTTCCTTACGTTTTTGTCCGCTATATGCTTTTCCTTCGCTTTTTACGCTTTTGTCCGTTTTTCTTACGCTTTTGTCCTTTTATATACGGTGTAATTTAAAAAATGACGATTTTTTATAAAAACGATTTTTTAAAAAATGACGATTTGTTTTTAAAAATGACGATTTTTTATAAAAAAACGTATTTTTAAATCGGTAAAAACGTATTTTTTTAAAATGACGGATTTTTAAATCGAAAATGACGTATTTTTAAATCGAAAAATGACGATTTTTAAAAAAATGACCTATTTAAAACGTATTTTTTAAATCGTAAAAAACGTATTTTTAAAAAAAATGACGATTTTTTTAAAAAAGACGATTTTTTAAATCGGAAAAAAAAATCAGATTAAAAACCACGTCATTTTTTTTTTAAATTACACCGTATAAAAACCGACAAAAACGGACAAAAGCGTAAAAAAACGAAAGAAAGCGTATAAAAAGGGACAAAAACGTAAGAAAAACGGACAAAAGCGTAAAACAACGAAGGAAAACGTATAAAAACTTAAGAAAAACGGACAAAAGCGTAAACTAAGTAAGGAAAACGTATAAAAACGGACAAAAACGTATGAAAAACGTAGAAAAATTAGACTAAAACGATATAAAAATCCGACAAAAACGCATGAAAACGTAAGAAAACGGCGCAAACGATAAAACCGTAGAAAATATTTTTTTAATAAAATTTTGGAGTTATTAACGGTCGTTAGTATAAATGACTAATGCTGCAAGTGATCGCTTGTTAGGACTAACGTGCCATTGAGATAACGAAAAGATAACGGCAGTTAGCGATAAGGACTAACAAATGCAATATGTAAAACCAAGGGAGCAAAAAAGCAAAAAAAAAAAAGAACAGGGACTACCGGTGTGATTTGGAGCAAACCACAGGGACAAACGGTGTAATTTACTCTATTTATTATGAATGGATGGCATCCATCGATTAAAACAATTATGGTTCGAATAAATTAGGAAACTACATCCTAAAACATGAACATATATTTGGTAGATTCGGAAAAATAGGGAGTTACTTGAAAAAAAAGGAAACATGTATTTGGGTTATGGTACACAAAAGTTACTAAACTTTACAAAAAATTTGTCCTAAGCGTATATATTTCATTTTGTTTCATCCCACTGAACTGAAACTTTGTTCACTCGATAACTCAACTTATAAAGTGAATGTTCAGGGTTATTGAACTTTGAATTTGTTCACTCAGTTATCTGAACTTATCAAAAATATACATCCAAGTTACTCGGACTAACACTGAATTTTCGAAGTGTATGCTTACCGAAAGTTTAGTAACCTAACTGAACAAAATGAAACTATATTACCTTAGGACAAATTTTTTGTAAACTTTAGTAACTTTTGTGTACCATAACCCATTAGTAATTTAGTAGAGTTGTTTACATATATTTGGTAGATTCGGAAAAATAGGGAGTTGCTTGAATAACAAAAAGGAAACATGTATAATTAGTAGGGGTGTGCACGGTTTGGTTTGAGTCGGTTTTTGGCTAAAATCGAAACCTAATCACATGTTCGGCTTTTGTTCAACCCAAAACAAAAACTGTTCGGTTTTTGGCCGTTCGATTTTTTCGGTTTATTATCGGTTTTGTTTCAGTTTTTCGGTTTTTTCGGTTTCTGACCGTTAATATTCGGGTATGGCCAAATTATACTAACAAACTTGTTTTACGTACAAAATTAGTTATTCTTCTTTACTTTTTTTTCAATCTAAGCATAATAATGTTTATTGCATAATTCTACAATTACAAATATATAAATGAGACATACACATACAAGTGAACATACACGTAGTATAATCATTATCAAATACTTATTTATATATTCACACAAAACACGTGACACGACAAACACACATATAAATATAAACGTTAAGATATACTACCTCCGTCTCATTTTTATTGTCCCATTTGACTTTGACCAGTCTTTCTTGTTCAACTTTGACTATTAATATATTTATTTGTGTTATATAATACTAAATGAAAATTATACTAAATGAAAATACATTTAAAACCTAATATATTCATATATTTTTTATCAAGTATTATATAACATAAAAAAAAATAATTATGGTCAAAGTTGAAGAAGAAAGACTAAAAAAGTCAATATGGGACAATAATTTTGGGACGGAGAGAGTATATATTATAAATTCACTCATAAAATGAGCATGAATTTATAAATTTGATTTATTTAGTTGTTTAATCATATTATATTAATTAGATATTATTATATAATAAAATCGGTTCGGTTTGGTTTTTTGGAAAAAACCAAAATCGAAACGCATTTTTCGGTTTTTGAAAAAGTAAAAACCGAACCATCGGTTTTTAGTTTCGGTCGATTTTTTCGGTTCCATTTTTTGGGAAAAAATAGAGAGTTTCATGAAAAAAAAGAAAGTAAACATTAGTAGAGTTTTTAACCACGTAACACCATTATATATTATATATTATACTAAAAAATATTGACCACATATATCATATTTGCCATAAATATAATAACGAATCTTAGCTATCTATTTTTCATCAAAAAAAAAAAAAAACTATTTTTCACTTTTTTTAAAACAAACATATCTTGAAAACGGTAAATCTTCAAACTACGAAAAATACACCATCATGACGAGAATTAAATTATCTTTATATAGATTTCTAGATGTTATTCATTTTAAAAATCACATGTGATTTTTTTAGGCGAAAATTTTGATAAAAAAGTTAGTCAAAAGTATATAAAATTGCATATCTACAGAAAGATAATTGAATTCTCGTCTTCGGGTAATGATTAACGGTTTACGAGATATTTAATTTTGAAAAATTGATGAAAGTTTTTTATTTTGTTTTGATCAAAAAAAGAACGTACATGATTGGTTCATTGATTTATGGCAATATGTGATCTATATTGATCTTTTCGCATGATATGTATGTCTCATCCTAAAAACGTTACCTGTTTTATCTATCAACCCTCACATATTTTGGTTCCTTTACTTGTGCTTTGCTCATTGCCTCATATATTCATTGATGGTCATTCCATTAATGTTTTCCTCCATCTCTATGATTTCCTAAAAATAAACAACCAAAAAAGTGATGCAACAAACACGTTACGGAAATCAAAAACTAAAAACTAAATTTGAAAACTAAAAACTGAAAAATATAAATGCTTATGTCCCAGACTTCCAATATGCAGTATGAAATGATGTGCAATACGCCTTATTTACTCTTAATATCCTACACAGTATTGGTGAATATTGTGCTCAATACGTCGTATTCAAGGATGGATACGCCGTATCCGAATGACTACGACAAAGTTCATATAACACACAAAAAAAAAAAAAAAAAACCACAAAAAAAAAAAAAAAAAGCACAAAATTATTAAAAAGATAAAAACTAGAATTTAAACAAATTATACAGAAAAATACAATAAATAACTACATCTAAAACCAATTTCCGGTAGCGACACAAAAAATTGAGGTGTATTTTTCCTAGTTTTAAATTTATATTTTTCCGACTAACATATCTAGACAAATTCTAATAGACACTGTACCCGATCGTACGTAGTTAGTGAAATCGTAAGTACGAGTCATTCTCAAGGAGCGGGTGATTTATACAAGTTTTAAAGGGGGTTCAACTTGAGAGTGTCAACAATGGAGATCAATAGATCTTAACAAGAAATGAAGAGGACAAGAGAATGGAGAGAAATTCTGTTATTCTCATTAACTGCTTTCAAACAAGAACAAAACAAACTATATAGACTTCTAAGTTTACAATAGTAACCCCTCTATTCTAACAATATGTACATATTAGTCCTTTTACTTTGACACTCCCCCTCAAGTTGAGAGTGGGGTGGAACACAAACTCCCAACTTGGACAACAAACTATTCTGCTGATCTACTGTAACAGTTTTTGTAAATACATCTACTAGCTGAGATTTGGTGTTGACATATGTAGGCTTAATCTTCCCTTCTTTCAATTGATCTCTTACATAGTGACAATCCACTTCAATATGATTGGTTCTAGCATGAAAAACAGGATTGGCTGAAATGTATAGAGCTGCTTGATTATCACAAGACAAATCCACTGGTTTCAAATCTTTGATCCCCAAATCCTTTAGCAGACTAACTAGCCATGTAACTTCACAGCATGTCATAGCCATAGCCCTATATTCTGCCTCTGCAGAAGACCTAGAAACCACAGCTTGCTTCTTTGATTTCCATGAAATTAGAGAATCACCCAATAGCACACAATAACCAGTAGTTGATCTTTTTGAAAATGGACAACTAGCCCAATCAGAATCACAATAAGCTTTCAATTGAACTGCATAGTCTTTGGCCAACAATATACCTTGATTTGGAGACAACAAAACATATCTCAACAAATACTTTACTGCCTTCATATGAACAGATGTTGGAGAATGCATAAACTGACTAAGTAGCTGGACAGTATAACAAATATCAGGTCTGGTTATTGTTAGAAAATCAGCTTTCCAATTAATCTTCTGTACACTTCTGGGTCTGAAAGGGGAGTTCTTGTGTCCATCTGCAACTTCAAATGAGGATCCGTTGGTAGCTTATATGGTTTACTAGACAAAACACCAGCTTCTTTAAGAAGATCCAGAGCATACTTTTATTAAGAAATAAAGATTCCTTGACCAGTCCTTGAGACTTCCAAACCAAGAAAGTAATTGAGCTCACCCAAGTCCTTCATATGAAACACTGAGCTAAGCTGAGATTTGAGCTCAACTATTTGAGTCTCATCATTTCTAGTAATAAGTAAATCATCTACATACACTAGGACTGCAGTAAACTTGGACTCTTTCTTCTTTGTGAACAAGGAATAATCTGTTTTAGATTGTACAAATCCAAAAGATATAAGAGCAGTGGATAGTTTGGAGAACCACTATCTAGGAGCTTGTTTTAGCCCATACAAGCTCTTATTTAGCTTACATACCAGATTAGGAGGTAATGTTGAGTTTTCAGACACAGACTCCCCCTTTCCTGAATAACCCAAAAGAGGTCTCATATATACTTCTTCTTCCAAGTCACCATGTAAAAAAGCATTAGACCCATCCATTTGGCATGTGTACCAATCCTTTAAAGATGCTACAACCAAAAGAGATCTAACAGTAACCATCTTAGCCACTGGAGCAAAAGTCTCTTTATAGTCTACTCCATGTCTTTGTCTATTTACTTGTATCACTAATCTAGCCTTTTTTCTTTCCACTGTACCATTGGCTTTGAGTTTTTTTTGAACAACCAATGACTACCAATAGCTTTCTTTCCAAATGGCAATTCAGTGACTTCCCATGTGCCAGTAGCTTTCTTTCCAAATGGCAATTCAGTGACTTCTCATCAAGAGCCTGCAACTCAGAATCCATGGCTTTGCACCAACCAGAGTCCTTGATAGCTTCTTTAAAAGATGTAGGATCCTTTTGAGCTACCAAAGCTGTAACAAAAGCTTGAAAATCTGGCAGAAGGGGTGTTTGGCACACTTGATTAGCTCTTGGTACTTGAGGTAGGATATAATCTTTTAACTTTGTTGGAACATTAAAGATTCTAGTAGACCTTCTAATAGGAATGTGAGAAGTAGTATTCACTATAGGAGTAGAATTTGTTTGAGGAGTAGACTGAGCATTAGACTGATCTGCGTTGGTAGTAATAGAAACAGGAATATTTAATTGCTCAATATGTTCATCAACAACATTCAGAGGAGCAAATTGACAAGGTAAAGTGGTTGGTAATGGAGATAAGAACTGTTGAATACTTGTTGCAGAATATGGAAATTTTTTTTCATAGAACACTGCATCTCTGGACACAAACTTTGTATGAGTCTGTAAATTATAAAACTTGTAACCCTTTTGAAGATTTGGATATCCAATAAAAACACATGGGACACCTCTGGATTCAAATTTATCAGTTGTTCTAGCTGGATTACTCACTACTGCAAAACATCTAAATACCTTTAGATGATCATATGATGGTTTCTTTTGAAGCAAAACTTCATATGGTGTCTTGTTGTTAAGAACAGTAGATGGAAAAATGTTGATCAAAGTAGTAGCAGTGGTGACACATTCTCCCCAAAATTTCAAGGGTAAGTGAGAGTGTAATCTCAAAGCTCTAGTAGTATCTAAAATATGTCTATGTTTTCTTTCCACCCTACAATTTTTTTTGAGGTCTATCTGCACATGAGGTTTGATGTTCAATTCCTAAATTAGACAAATAAGCTCCACATTCTCCTTTTACAAACTCAAGTGCATTATCTGATCTTATAACTTTCACTCTCTTGTCAAACTGATTTGAAACATAACTAAGAAACACTTTCAAAGCAGCAAAACTATCAGACTTATTAACCAGCAGATAAGTCCAAGTTACCCTGCTACAATCATCTACAATAGTCAATAATTACTTGAACTTGCCATCAGTTGAAACTCTGTAAGGTCCCAAAAAATCCATATGAATCATATCAAATACTGCAGACTTATGAGACTGACTTAAAGAGTAAGGTAACTTAGAAAATTTAGCCATTGGACAGGACATACAATTATCTACACTAGTATTTGTCACAACAAATGGTAAATCTTTCATATATTTCAATTTGGAATCAGAGACATGTCCTAGTCTATGATGCCACAATCCATATGAATCTTTATTGAGAGAAACAAAATTAATTACAGCATGACTTACAACAGACATTGCAAATTTACCAAGAGTAGATGTTATCAAAGAAGCAAACAAACTATTAACCTCTTCAAGTGGAACATTAACCCGGTGATACAAACCAGCTTTCTTCTTACCCAGTCCCTTCACCTTCTTGGTTGCCAAGTCCTGAACAACACAAAACTTTGGATAAAAGGACACTACACACTGGGAATCTTCTGTCAATTTGGGAACAGACAATAGACTAAAATTGAAAGATGGTACCACTAAGACATCTTTGAGTAATAAGCCATTATTCAGTTTAACCTTGCCCACATGAGAAATGACAGAATTGTTTCCATTTGGTAACTTTATCTGTGGCTTAATTTTCAGCAAGTATGGATCATATATTTGGTCATTATCAGGTGTCATATGATCACTAGCACCAGTATCATAAATCCAGTCTTCTAAGAGATCTAACATATCTATTTGACTATTAAGACATGCTATACCTGCTGCAAATTGATGACCAAATCCATCATCAGCTTCAATATCCATCTTCATATGTTGAACACTCCTAAAAAATTGTTCAAATTGCTAAGATGTAAAGCTGATATTACCACTTTCAACATGAGCAGCAGTCTTTGAAGAAAACTGATCCTTGACTTGACCATTTTGCCT
Source organism: Chrysanthemum makinoi (assembly GCA_910596185.1). NCBI lineage: Eukaryota > Viridiplantae > Streptophyta > Magnoliopsida > Asterales > Asteraceae > Chrysanthemum > Chrysanthemum makinoi. Next base: position 47,505,093 of record OU343217.1, on the reverse strand, counting down.
AACACCTCTGTTTGCATTCATCTTGAACTCAGGTAGCCAAGATGGGTATCCAACCTTTTCCCAACACTTCTTAGGAGGATGCCATTTGAAACCACATATGCCACATTTTTCTTGAACCGGTCCCTTGTATTTAATCACTCCTTTACAATACAAAGCAGTTGACTCCACTTGACTTGATCCAAACAACACCCTTTGAGATTCTTCTTGCTGTAACATAGAACAAGCTGTTTCCACACTTGATAAGGTTTTAAAATGTACCTTTTTGAGGGGTCTTTTAAGCCCTTATTTGATCACTTTTGTAACCGTTATTACTTAATATCGTTCATTTTCACTTTTTAGGTATCTTGAAGGCAAAATGCTGGAATGACACTTATTCGGACGAAAAGGCGCGTATATACGAAGAAAATGGCCAAAGTCAAGAATCGAGACACTCAAGCTGCTGAAACTGAAGGGGACGGCGTCACTGCTTAACTGCGACGCTGTCGCAACATGTTTTGTGACGACTCAGTAGCGAAATTGCTATTTTGCACCTGACGGCATCAGGTTAAAAGAGTAGGGCGTCGCAACTCAGACGGCCTAGATTTGGATCCCGACGGTGTCAGAAGATGAAGCCGACGGCGTCACAACCATAAGGTGACGTCGTCACAAGCTGATCAAGTCACAACATGCGCGCGAAGTAGTTGATACTGTTTTGGACATAACTTTTGCATACGAACTCGGATTTAGGTGATTCAAAAGCCCACATGACCGGAACGAGAAAATCTACAGTTTGGTGAAAAAATGGTCGTGACGCCGTCACTCTTTAGGTGTAACGCCGTCACTCTTTGCCAACAGAAAATCTGCCTATAAATATAACATTAAAACTTCACTTTTTGTAAGCCCTAAACCCTAAGTCCGATTCTAGGGTTTAGGTATGTGTTTTTCCAGCAACTTAAAGGGTTTCAAACACTCTATAAACATCATGTAACGGTTTGTTTGTTAATCCAATCCTATGGTATGTCTCAATTATCATAATTGTTGCTTGCTCTTCATTAATTATGCTTGGCTAATTCAGCTAGTGTTTGCTTATGATTGTGTGAAACTTGTATATAATTGATTAGATCTCATTGATTTCTTAGTGATGCTTGTGTCTATCTTCATCATTACGGGTGTGACAATTTCAATGAGTCTAATTGGTTTAGTTTATAATTCTTGCATCCTACTGTCTCTTGTTAGATTGGTTGTCTCTTATCTTAATTGTAATTTTCTTAGGAGTGCGACTAGGCTATCGCAGTGTTTAATACTTGATAAATCTTTGTTAGTTTATGAATGACTTAGTGGATTTCATTTACTAAACCCAAAGATAACCTCAAAGTTAGTTTATGAATGACTTAGTGGATTTCATTTACTACACTTAAGGGTGACTTCAAAGAGTTAGGGAATGCACACCTTACGACCTTAGAAAACACAACGCGTTAAGAATAAGGACGTGACAATTCAACCATCAATAGGACGTGAAAATTCAGTAGGTAGAATTGGATAACTAGCAAGGAGTAATGCATCATAAGTAGATACTCTTCACGTTCCTGGTAGAACCATAATTTAGTTAGCATCTTTTAGGATAGTTGACTAGCAACTAATTCCACCCTACCCTTCACAACCGAGATTCATAAAATATAAAAATACAAAAATAATCATCCCTCACCTTTAGACTTAAATTGACATACACTTCAGGCTAATGACACGATTCCCCTAGAGAACGATATCAATACCCGTGGCTTACCCTAATACTACACTACAGCGATTAGGTTCACTGCCTAGGGTGTTGAAAAACTTGCTCGACGAAAAGGAAGTACTTTTGACCCCGAACGCTGCTGTAAGCCGTATCAAGCTTTTTTTGGCGCGCCACTGCCGGGAATAGTTATTGCTTAGGCTTGATTTCTATCTCGTTTAGGTCTACTCACAAGATTCCTATCAAGTGAGATTTTTTCTATTTATTAGCTTCCTTGTAATCTATCCCCTTTCTTTGTGCCTTTGTTCGTAAAACCTGTCCATTGACTCTTCCGTTCACCATTATGGAGAACGCGAATCCACTATATCCGCGATTAGGTTTTTTCATAAAAAAATATGATATTACTAAAGCGGATTATTCAAGATGGTGGGAAGAAAGTAACCAAGTTCATAAACCTTTTGAGAGTTTCACCATTCCATCAAGCCCACAAAAAACCTCATTTAGTGAAACCTATGCCTCGTATGAGCCTTCACCTAGGATAGATTTTCGTGAACAACCTCCATGTTTAGAAACTATTTTTAGTGAGGCCCTTAGGAGAACTGACCAAATATGTGAAAATATTATGGTAAGCAACCAAGCATTAAACCATAAGTTGGATCTATTACTAAGTTTGGTTTCATCACGACCTACGGAAATAGCACATGATGAGCATATGGATGATGTAGATGTGATTGAGGATAAGGTGAAAAGTCTAGACCCACAAGGTATCCCACAAGTCCCACCATCATTTAAGGCATACACACTGCACGTGACTTACCCGGAAGTAGTAGAAGAGACTTTAGGAATCCCGATGGAGGTAGAACATTTGAACCAAACGCAACTAGAGAATATAGGTTTGAATACTTGTAGTCTTAGTTTTACTAATAGTTCTGGGGGATTTCCTAGTGTTGATGAACCGAAACCTCAATCTTTACATCTAGGAGACAAAAGAGGAACGACCCCCCCTCAACCAATTTAGTCCGGGTAGTTTTAGGATGAAGGAAGCCATTCACACACCCCTTCACCTCACGTGGAAAATCGCCACCCTAAGGGTGTGTATCGCTACTATCACCCGCACTTAAACTTAAGTGTAGGGAAAACCTCCCCTTTATCCGTTAAATAGGGTAGAGTCGCTCTGACTCGAACAAAAACAATCGCTTCTTTGGAGGCAACCCATGTGTATTTGTTTTTCATTTTTATTTGTGTGTCGTATATCTTTTATTGATTGTTTATTCTCATGTTTGAATTTGTAAAAATGCTTTATTTTGTCTTTAACCTCGTCTTAATTACATATAAAGGTATTTTACATAAGGGATAAGTGTAGGGAGGATTACACATGTTTTCAAAAGAAACGTGAACATGAGAATTACAATTATTTAAAAGATATACATGTGTGTTTGTTCGAGTCAAATGCTTGTATCGAGTAATATAGGATGTTTTGCAGGAAACTTTTCCAGATTTTAAAGATAAAAATTTTCCCGAATTTTTTTCCAGAAAATCGCATACCAGTTTCTGTCATGATAACCTGACGGCGTCATGATCGCAACCTGACAGCGTCAGGAGGAGTAGAAACATCTTCTAACTTTTTCTCGTTTTCTGTGCTACTTATAAATTTTTGGAATTTTTCAGGTCTTAATTATCCAGAAAATCTGCAAACATCCATTCTACAAAGAATTACATCTTGTTGTGATTTTTATTTGTTCGGTTTGATGCGTTGGGTCGTTTGTTTTCTTCAAGTGTGCAGGTTTAATTTATCAAGAAGAAAATACATAAGATGAGAAGGAGCTTTTCACGCAAACATTCTTCTTGAAGAAAGATGTAACCACTACTTCACACGGATCCTACCGAGCTAATCAAGGGAGTACTAGTTTCTTTCATTTTTAATTACATTCTATTATCATAACTTTGATACTTTCGGGGAACATTGGGGACAATGTTCAGTTTAAGTGTAGGGAGGGAAAATAAAACGGGAACTTTGAAACTATGCTTATCCTTGATTATTTGCTTTGTCCAATTGTATTTGTGTAATAAACAATGAGAAAATGTCGGTTAGGGTAATTTTAGCACCAAATTTAAAATTTTTCATAACATATAGGAGTGGGCCATTAGTATTAACAAAAGCGTCTCATGGATAGGAAGTTGCATGACTAGCACAAAAACCCTTTACCACTTAAATTCCACCAAAAATGTGAGGATCACCCTTAGATTAGTAGGAATTAAAGCATTCATCTTTAATGCTTAGTGAGTGAACCGGTAGTATAATAGATTCTAGAACTTGTTTTGTGATGCATTCCGAGATCGCTAGTAAGACTACACTTGTGTAGTTAGGAATAACTAAATGATAAGAGGCATTAGGATAACCCTTGTTTGATACCCGTAATATAATTGCTTCTTCCACATCGGTTGAGTAATTCCCCCACACCTTTACGTTGTACTCATCTTTAGTACACGATACCCCTAGTTAACCCCTCAGAGCCTATCCTTTTCGCGGTTCTCGTGATGTTTCGGTTTTTCGAAATATCAATGAAGAGCATTGTTTACACCCCACCCCTAAATGTACACACAAATCGCCTTAGCCTACCGTGTATGCACTCACTTTTAATGCATTATTATTATCACACTAAACCCTTAGTTCAATTATCTTGTTGCTTGCATAAGTTGCTAAGTCGAGTAATATCCTTTGTACACGCTTTTGACGATTGGGACTCATGGGAAAAGTTAAAGTTTATGAAATGACGGAAGGGAACGTTAAATTCAAATTCCCTTTATTTATGTGTATACCTGTTTTGATCTTTTAATTCGGGTCAAATTAGTGTTAGAGTAATAAAACTCAAGTGTAGGGATGTGCCTATAAATCCCTATTATTTTGATATTACCGTAGAGAGGATGGTAGAGTGTGTATGTATTAATATATATATATATATATATATATATATATATATATATATATATATATATATATATATATATATATATATATATATAAATATATATATATATACCTCATTGCGGATTGGGTTTGTTGTTGTTGTTGTTGATATATATATATATATATATATATATATATATATATATATATATATATATATATATATATATATATCTAAAAAATAGAAAAAGAGAAAAAAATAGAGTGTTGAAAAAATAAATAAATATACGGGCTACCATCCTACATCTATCTTTAATTTATGTTTGTTTGTTTCAGTTATCTAGAGTCTAGAGTGTCGAGTCTTGGCTTAGCAACGCCATTCTTCGCATGATTGTAACATAGAGATTTTTGACTTGCCACCACTAAATAGCCTATCCCACCAAACCCTTTGTTTCCCTACCGTAAGCCTAACGTTACAACCCTTTAAAATACCTCTTTGATAGTCTTTCCTAGGTGCTTAAGCCAAAGCGATGGAGGTTTGATCTAGTCTCAAGCCTATGGTAATCTATGTACTAGGACCGGTTAATGAGTGTTTATCATCCATTTCCAACTTGTTATATTTCATATACACCCGAGAGACGTAAGTATCCAAACACCCCATGTGAGGTGCTAGTATGTAATTTCCGTGCTTGTTATGACTTTTGCGGGGCTTATATGTGTTGTGGATTGTTCTAAACCAATGCTTCATGACCCCTAACTTATAAATTAATTGGCTAAAAGCACATTTGCTTGAGGACAAACAAATACCAAGTGTAGGGATATTTGATAAAGTTTTAAAATGTACCCTTTGGGTCGTTTGCCGTTATTTGATCACTTTTTATCCTCGTTATTAGTTAATATCGTTCCTTTCACTTTTTAGGTATCTTGAAGGCAAATTGCTGGAATGACACTTATTCGGACTAAAAGGCTCGAATATACGAAGAAAATGGCCAAAGTCAAGAATCGAGACATTGTCAAACGGAAGGGGACGGCACATCTTAACCGCGACGCCGTGAATATACAGTTTTGTGACGACTCAGGCGAAATTGCTATTTTGCACCACGGCATCAGTTTTAAAAGAGTAGGCACGCGAACTCAGACGGTCTAGATTTGATCCCGACGGCGCACCAACCATAAGGTGACGCCGCTGATCAAGTCACAACATGCCGCGAAGTAGTTGATCTCGTTGGCCATAACTTTTTCATACGAACTCGGATTAGGTGATTCAAAAGCCCACACGAATGGAACGAGAAAATCTACAGTTTGGTGAAAAAATGGTCATGATGCCGTCATTCTTTGCCGACAAAAAATCTGCCTATAAATATAACATTATAACTTCACTTTTTGTAATCTATGTACTAAGTCCGATTCTAGGGTTTAGGTAGGTGTTTTTCCAGCAACTTAAAGTGTTTCAAACACTCTATAAATATCGTGTAATGGTTTGTTTGTTAATCCAATCCTATGATATGTCTTCAATTATCATAATTGTTGCTTGCTTTTCATTAATTATGCTTGGCTAATTCACCTAGTGTTTGCTTATGATTGTGTGAAACTTGTATATAATTGATTAAATCTCATTGATTTCTTAGTGATGCTTGTGTCTATCTTCATCATTAGGGGTGTGACAATTTCAATGAGTCTAATTTGTTTAGTTTATAATTCTTGCATCCTACTGTCTCTTGTTAGATTGGTTGTCTCTTATCTTAATTGTAATTGGCTTAGGAATGCGACTAGGCTATCGTTGTGTTTAATACTTGATAAATCTTTGATAGTTTATGAATGACTTAGTGGATTTCGTTTACTAAACCCAAAGATAACCTCAAAGTTAGTTTATGAATGACTTAGTGGATTTCGTTTACTACACTTAAGGGTGACTTCAAAGAGTTAGAGAATGCACACCTTACGACCTTAGAAACACAACGCTAAGAATAAGGAAGGACGTATTCAACCATCAATAGGACGTGACAATTCAGGAGGTAGAATTGGATAGCTAGCAAGGAGTAATACATCATAAGTAGATACGCTTCACGCTCTCGGTAGACCCATAATTTAGTTAGCATCTTTTTGGATAGTTGACTAGCAACTAATTCCACCCTACCCTTCACAACCGAGATTCATAAAATATAAAAATACAAAAATAATCATCCTCACCTTTAGACTTAAATTGACATACACTTCACCTAACGGACTAACTATTCCCTAGAGAACGATACACAATCCGTGGCTTACCCTAATACTACACTACAACGATTAGGTTAATTGCCTAGGGTGTTGAAAAACTTGCTCGACGAAAAGGAAGTTCCTTTGACCCAGAACGCGCTGCGTAAGCGTATCAACACTTGGTAAAGGAACCATTAACAACACTTGAGTCCTCAAGTTACCATAGTGTTCATCAAGACCATTTAGAAACTGGAACAATCTTTGTTCTTCCTTTTGCTGATTCAAAGTATTCAAGAACACAGTAATCTCTGGTGTAACAGTGATTGATGGTAACACATTCACATTATCCAGTTCTTCCTAAACAAACTTCATATTTGTGAAGTACTCACTTATTGAACCTCCTGATTGACTGATAGCATAACAATCTTTATTCAATTTGTACTTTCTTGAACCATCACTTAAAGCAAATCTTTTCTCTAACTGAGACCACATATCACTAGCAGTATCAACAAACATGATGGATCTGGCAATTGACTCACTAACTGACCCCAATATCCAGCATATTACCATATAATTGCACGTATCCCACAATTCAGCAAGATTCACATCAGTTGCAGAACGAGTAATAGTACCTCTTATGAATCTTAATTTCCTTTTAGTAGAAAGCCCAATCTCAATAGCCTTTCGCTAAGCAAGATAGTTTTGAGGTCCCACAAGCTTTTCTTGAACAGTTAAGGAACTTGGACCATCTGAAGGATGCAAATACAATAGATTTTGGAAAATAGTAGGAGCATTGTGATTAACAGCTTCAGACATCTTGATTGATCAAAAAATCCCAAATTTTGACCTAATTTTGACTGATTTTTTACTATTTTTTGGCGCGGAAACATGAAAAAAACAAAAAGATACACAACAAGAAATGGAGATCAATAGATATTAACAAGAAATGAAGAGGACAAGAGAATGGAGAGAAATTCTGTTATTCTCATTAACTGATTTCAAACAAGAACAAAACAAACTATATAGACTTCTAAGTTTACAATAGTAACCCCTCTATTCTAAAAATATTTACATATTAGTCCTTTTACTTTGACAGAGGGGTTTACAAGATTTATTTTATCTGTTTGAACTACTAAATTAAACTAATAAAGCAAGTAAATTGTTGTACGGCAATTAAGTGATGGAGAGTTTTTTAACTGAGTTCATCCTACCAGGTTCATTTCAATAATTTTTACTTAGTGCAATAATCTCAATTATTTTAGTTGGTGATACTTATTTGTGAATAAGGCCAGCTGGTCACAAGTACCTTATTCTATAGCTATCTATCTATACCAGCCTGGGATTACTACCGCATTTGTAAGACCAACACCATTAGCTTGTGTTGTTCGCTAGTGCATATGCAGTTGTGAATTGCTAAGCCTTTGATAACAGCTATGCCTTAAGTCCTTAAACTAAACTCAAGTGATTTATTTGTGGTGTCCCAGTGATCATGGATCAAGGGTGTTAGTAAAGGTTACCCGTTTACCCACTTACTTCATACGGTTTGGTCCATCTCTAGAAAGCACTATACTAACTTGCATGCCTTAATTACGTTCTGTCTAACCAAGAGTTTGGTCCACCTCTAGTTCTAATAGGGAAATTCAATAAAGAGTCTTCATAATGTTGTTACCGACCATAACCTAATCTGATAAGGATTATAAATCAAAGGTAGTCAATCTCTAACGAGTGTTGCCCTGGTTGTGGGGATGGTGTTGTTCGGTTCGTGTTGTATGATCTCACCAAACCACATGTTTCCTCTCATGTTGCCCTGGTTGAAGAATTGGTTATGGACGAGGTTAGTGGTTTCGATTTAACTCTTCTTGATACTTTATTTTCTAAGGGATTGCGGACTGTCAAATCAATTCCTTCCAGATTTACGTTGGAATTTTCTCATGTTCTGAAAGGAGCCCTTGATAAGGTGATATGTACACCGGATGACATTGCTTGTTGGGTTGGTTTGTTAGTCTTGCCTTTATGTATCCTTAAAACCTTTTGTCCGAGGAGTAATCAAGAGTGTAGGTCTGCCACTAAGCCCAACGCCGGGAAGAATATATTGTTAATGCCATTCGTGTATGGGGTACACCGTGGTAGTTTTCGATTGTGCGTGAGGTTTTACCGAACCCTCCCGGTATGGCATAATATTGATGATGATAGCCTGGATTTGGGTGACCGTAATGTCAAGCAATGCAAGAGGAAGATTTGTGATGGTAATTATACCTACCAGAGTTCTCTCGTCTTCTAGTATCGCACCTTATGATGATTCTACTCTTGAGGATTTAAAAGTTAAGCATCCCTTCCAGTCGCTCTTTTGATGCCCGATATGCCCATCGATCACCTACCTTACACTGTCAGATTCCCGCCTTGGTTCTTGATATGATTAAGAGTTTCCATCGGGGTACTTCTTGTGGGCGGGATGGTTTGCGTGCTCAACACCTTTTGGATTGTTTAAATGGTGCTTACTGCTATATTTCGATGAGTTGGTCGCTTCTATCACCCAAGTGGTGAACCTTTTTCTTGCTGGTAAATGTCCGAGGGTGTTTGGTGAGTACATTGCTAGTGCTCCCTCACACCCTTGGTCAAGCCTCGAGGAGGTATCCGGCCCATTGCCGTTGGAACTGTTTGGAGGCGTTTAGTTTCCAAGGTATGTGCGTCCATGATTGGCCATTCTTCGGGTGGCTACTTAGATGATTTGCAATTCGGTGTTGGGGTTTCGGGTGAGGGAGGCTATTCTTCTTGCAAAGGAACCGCTTGATTGAGGATCGGGGTGATGTTGGTCTTTCCATGTTGTTAGTTGATTTTAAGAACGCCAACATGGTTGATCGGTCGTTATGTTGCGTGAGGTTCGCTTCATTTTCCAGCTATGTCGCGTTGGGTGGAATTTCGTTACTCCGTGCCTGCCAGATTATATTATGGTGAGCATACTCTTTGGTCTCATCAAGGTGTGCAACAAGGTGATCCGCTTGGGCCTCTTCTTTTTGCTTTAGTGTTACATCCTTTGGCATGTAAGATTAGAGACTCTTTTAACCTTTCCTTTCATGCGTGGTATCTGGATGACGGCACTATTATTGGTGATACTTTGGTGGTTGGAAAGGTTTTAGAGTTGATTATGATGGATGGACCTAGTCGAGGTTTACACCTCAATGTTGATAAAACTGAGGTTTTTTTTGCCACAGGAGGATCCAAGAAGCAGTAGGGTGTTTTCCCACCAATATTTCGGCCCCTTCACGGTGTCAAATTATTAGGTGGACCGGTTTGTGTTGATTTTGAGTTCGGTAGTACGGTTGTCCGAAAGGGGCTAAAACTATTGAACTTATGGATGCGTTGCTACACTTAATGACCCCAATGAGTCGTTTTGTTCGCGTATGCGGTATTTCAAGTTATATTTTTCTATCGCGTATATGTTCACCTCGGTCTTTGAGTGTGCTCTCGTTCTCTTTGATGCGCTCTTCGTTCTTTTGAGAGCGCTATTGTAACGGCTTCGGCCGGTTTTGGTGATGGCAATGGAGACTTGCTACCCCGCCTTTGCCTTGGGGGCTTGGTTTATTCCTGCAGTGATGTTTGAACTATGCTTTTCTTGCTTCAGACTTCAATCCGCTAGTCGCACTAAGCTTCTCCATAGTGCTGGTATTGTGACTACTGGTCCCTCTTTTGATGATACTCTATGTACTTTTAATGCGAATATGGATATTGACCTTTTGAGTAACTCAGCTAGCAGGTCGCCGCCCCCAAACTTATGAAGAAATTGGCAGATATATATTTCGATCGGGTTACCCAAACTGTTGAATCTATGTTCCATCTATCCCCTCGACAGGTGGCGCTATGGAGCTCACTAAAGGAGGATCATACTTCGATTGGCTTAGGGTGGCTCCTATATCCGATTGGGACAAACTATGAACGCGTGACTTATCGATGTCTGTGTTATCGACCGGGGTTCCCTTTCACTGTTCAGTGTACCGTACTCGGATGTTCTAGGGTTTTTACTGGAGATGTTTATGGGGATCATGCAGTTTCATGTGCGGGTATTGTTGGCATTAAACATCGGCATAACATTGTACGTAATGTTCTGTTGATATATCTCGGTCCGGATTTCGCTCGTAAAGGAGGTGGATATTGGGCTTCATGGAGATATGGATGGACTTCGCTAATCGGCGATATATTGCTTTATTCTTGGGATGGCGGGCGGATGTTTGTGTTGATCTTACGTTCGTCTCCTTTGACGCAACTGATTACTTGATTTTGTGCCCGGACGTGCGTTAGTGAGGTTGCACGACGTAAACGGGTCAAGTATGAGGCTAAATGCGCAGATATCGGATATGGGTTCCTCCCCTTTCTTTTTCTTTGGAGAACTTGAGAAAGAGGCGGTAACCTTGCTAAAGCGATTAGACTTTTCTCCTTTACTCGTGACATTGGGGCGCACATGGTTCATATTTTTAATCGTATTAGTTTCGCTATTGCTAGAGGAGGGGCGCTTGATTTCTGCTTCCCACTAATTTCTTGTAAATCCTTTGAGTTTTTAATAAAGTGATGTATAATAATAATAATAATAATAATAATAATAATAATAATAATAATAATAATAATAATAATAATAATAATAATAATAATAAAAAAGGAGGATCACACTTCGGATTGGCTTAGGGTGGCTCCAATATCTGGTCTGGGACAAACTATGAATGCTATGGCTTTTCGTTGTGTGCTATGTTATCGGTTGGGTTCCTCTTTTACTGCTCAGTGCCGTGTTCAAATTTTGTTCTAAGGTATTTCCCGGAGATATTTATGGGATCATGCTATTTCGCATGCGGGTATTGTTGGCATTAAACATCGGCATAACCTTGTGGGTGATGTTCTTGTTGATATATGCTCCGTCCGGAATTTCGCACGCAAGGAGGAGGATATTGGGCTTTCGAGATGGGGATGATCCTGATAATTACTTTTACTCGTGGGATAATGGGCGGATGTATGTGTGTTGATTCGGATCGCCGCCGACGCAACTGGAATGACCTGATTTTATACTGGGCGCGGCGTATCATTGATGCCGATACCGTGAACGTAAAGTATAAATAAATGTGCTGGATATGGATACGTTTCTCCCTTTTCTTCTTTGGAGAACTCGAGAAGGATGTAGTTACCTTTACTGCCGTATTCATTTTCTCTACGACTCAAGATGTTGAAGCGGCAGCAGTCATATATTTTAATAATTGGTTTTGCCATTGCTAGAGGTGGGGCCCAGATTGGTTTTTCGCTTCCCACTAATTTTTTGTAATCCTTTGAGTTTTTAATAAAAGTGTTGTTTAAAAAAAAATAATAATAATTTCTTGTAATTCTATGGTTTTGTTTCAAAATAATAATAATAATAATAATAATAATAATAATAATAATAATAATAAATGCTGCACAACGTAAATGTGTCAAGTACACGATAAGCAATGCGGATATGGATATGGGTTTCTCCCTTTTCTTTTTTCTTTCTTAACTTGAAAGTAGATGCGAGAACCTTACTAAAGCGCATTCGATGATTCTCTATGACCCAAGATATCGAGCATACGTGCCATAGCTCATATATTTTAATAGAATTGTTTTGATTCTGAGGTAGCCCAATTTATTTCTGGCTTCCCACTAATTTTTTGTAAATCCTATGAGTTTTTAATAAAGTGTTGATTTATAAAAAAAACAAAGAAAAAATAAAATAAAATAATAATAATAATAATAATAATAATAATAATAATAATAATAATAATAATAATAATAATAATAATAATAATAATAATAATAATATTGATTAAACTATAAAATTAAGGTAAGAAAATGAGAAACGTTATTACATTAAAATGTTAGAGTGACAAAGTTTCGTTCTCAATTGTCAATTGTTATCTATCTGAAAAACACTTAGTGTTTATTATGGGTGTAAACGAGCAGAGTCGAGCTCAAGCTCAACAAGACTTAATCTTAGTTAGTTTAGCATTTGGGAAGCCCTAACGTTATTATGAATCAATGATAATTTAGCACCATATTTTTTTTCTTAAGTTACAAATCATTACGTAATACATTGTCCTGAGCTATACCCGAAAACCGTCACGTTTTTCCGACACGACCCTTCGCGACAATGACATTTTTACACACGATTAAACTCATAAAATTTATTAATTTTAATTTTATTACTAATTCATTTCCAATTTTCTTTCTTGTTGTTGGGTCGGTCAAACAACCAAACTTATCCCATTATTTTTTGGCCTTAGCCCAGTTCCACTTAGCCCAACTGACCACAATTAATTGTTTTGGGATTACATGATTTATTAATCCACTTCCCACTCCAAGCCCATGCCACCCTTTGTTGTTTATCTTTCTTTTTGCGAACGGGACAGAAAACCAAACGAGACCCTTGTATTATTTTGTAGCAAAGTGAGAGATACCAAAACAAAAGTCACAAACTATCTCTTCTGAGTCTAAATAATATACGTATACTTAATAACCCCACTAATACTAAATAATTTCACTACTTACACATTTAAAAAAATGCCAAACTACTTCCCTTCATTTCTTTTGTACACAAATGAATGACTACTCACTGAGATAACTCATTTTACTTGTTTTTGGACTTACACCATTTGTATTACTAATGTGTGTAAGGAAATGAGTGAAACCATGCCTTCATTCCTTAAATTTTGCTTACACTTGGCCCTTTGATCAAATCTACACTCTTGACCTTTCAAATTTGGACACTTGACTTAAAAAACTAAAATATCTAAGACTTCTCAATGCATATGTACGAGCCATGCACCTATTTAACTTTCATATTTACTCCAAAATCTCACATAGTGCAAAAACATTTCAACCCTCACTTTACATGCAATCTCAGTAGGCTCCAAGGAGGAAAAGGAAGGCCTTTAAAAGGGTTTTGTAAAAACTAGGAAGTTGCATGGGGTATTCGAGTGTTTAGAAAGGTGTTCGGGTTGTTTTATAAGTTCCTCACGTTCGAATCTTGATCTTTCGATCTCTTCACCACCCTAGAGGTGTTGTAAGCAAGTTGTAACCTTTTTCCAGACACTATGCATGCATGTTGCAAGTTATAAAAACATGTCACGCGTTAAACATGTTATCTTGACCCATTCGAATCCATGGCTTATATAAAATTATTTTTACACGTTAAAAACTTCATGAAAATCGTGTATACTTGTGTATACACCATTTGTATTGCTAGTGTGTGTAAGGCAATGAGTGAAACCATGCCTCCATTCATTAAATCTTGCTTACACTTGGCCCTTTGATCAAATCTACACTATTGACCTTTCAAATTTGGACATGTGACTTAAAAAACTAAAATATCTAAGACTTCTCAATGCATATGTACGAGCCATGCACCTATTTCACTCCCACATTTACTCCAAAAACTGACTTAGTGCAAAAACATTTCCACCCTCACTTTACATGCAATCTCAGTAGGCTCCAAGGAGGAAAAGGAAGGCTTTTAAAAGGGTTTTGTAAAAACTAGAAAGTTGCATGGGGTGTTCAAGTGTTTAGAAAGGTGTTCAGGTTGTTTTATAAGTTCCTCACATTCGAATCTTGATCTTTCGATCTCTTCACCACCCTAGAGGTGTTGTAAGCTAGTTGTAACCTTTTTCCATACACTATGCATGCATGTTGCAAGTTATAAAATCATATCAAGCGTTAAACATGTTATCTTGACCCATTCGAATCCATGGCTTGTATAAACATATTTTTACACGTTAAAAACTTCATGAAAATCGCGTATACTTGTGTATACACCATTTGTATTACTAGTGTGTGTAAGGCAATGAGTGAAACCATGCCTCCATTCCTTAAATCTTGCTTACACTTGGCCCTTTTGATATTGACCTTTCAAATTTGGACATGTGACTTAAAAAAACTAAAATATCTAAGACTTCTCAATGCATATGTACGAGCCATGCACCTATTTCACTTCCACGTTTACTTCAAAAACTCACTTTGTGCAAAAACATATCCACCCTCACTTTACATGCAATCTCAGTAGGCTCCAAGGAGGAAAAGGGAGGCTTTTGAAATGGTTTTGTTAAAACTAGGAAGTTTCATGGGGTATTTGAGTGTTTAGATAGGTCTTCAGGTTGTTTTATAAGTTCCTCAAGTTCGAATCTTGATCTTTCGATCTCTTCACCACCCTAGAGGTGTTGTAAGCTAGTTGTGACCTTTTTCCATACACTATGCATGCATGTTGCAAGTCGTAAAATCATATCACGCGTTAAACATGTTATCTTGACCCATTCAAATCCATGGCTTGTATAAACATATTTTTACACGTTAAAAACTTCATGAAAATCGCGTATACTTGTGTATACACCATTTGTATTACTAGTGTGTGTAAGGCAATGAGTGAAACCATGCCTCCATTTCTTAAATATTGCTTACACTTGGCCCTTTGATCAAATCTACACTCTTGACCTTTCGAATGTGGACATGTGACTTAAAAAAGTAAAATATCTAAGACTTCTCAATGCATATGTACGAGCCATGCATTTATTTCACTTCCACATTTACTCCAAAAACTCACTTAGTGCAAAAACATTTCCACCCTCACTTTACATGCGATCTCAGTAGGCTCCAAGGAGGAAAAGGAAGGCTTTTAAAAGGCTTTTGTAAAAACTAGGAAGTTGCATGGGGTATTTGAGTGTTTAGAAAGGTGTTCGGGTTGTTTTATAAGTTCCTCACGTTTGACTCTTGATCTTTCGATCTCTTCACCACCCTAGAGATGTTGTAAGCTAGTTGTGACCTTTTTCCATACACTATGCATGCATGTTGCAAGTCGTAAAATCATATCACGTGTTAAACATGTTATCTTGACCCATTCGAATCCATGGCTTGTATAAACATATTTTCACACGTTGAAAACCTCATGGAAATCGCGTATACTTGTGTATACACCATTTGTATTACTAGTGTGTGTAAGGCAATGAGTGAAACCATGCCTCCATACCTTAAATCTTGCTTAGACTTGGCCCTTTGATCAAATCTAGAAAGGTGTTCAGGTTGTTTTATAAGTTCCTCATGTTCGAATCTTGATCTTTCGATCTCTTCACCACCCTAGAGGTGGTGGTTAATGAGAATTCTTATGATATGGAACTCGCTTCAGTTATGATACTCTGAAATAAATTATTAGAATCAGGTGGTGAAGGCAATGTGATTCTTATGGATATGGTTAATAGCAAAGAATGATTGGCAGGTAAATGTTCCTTTCAATGGGATTTTAGAACTATGTTAACCAATTAACGCATACGAGTACGCAGCAGATATTGATATAGTAATCGCAATTAGGTTAACACGTATTAATAAACAATAGTTGAATTAAAAGGTAAAATAGAAATCTACCCTTTCGTGGCAATTGAACGCAAGTGTAACGAACAAGAAAACTAATACGAAACCCAAGTATCTGAATTAGACACCTCTACGAGTATCACACACAACACGAAAACCGTATGCATTCGATAATGAGCTAGTCAAGAATGTTTTAAAACCAATCAACCTTTGACCCACTTGAATATAACACGAACAAGAAAACCACCCAGAAACTTGCTTCTTTTCTGTCCGAGAACTAAAACAGCCAAACAACCTGTTTTTCTAGCTTTACCCGATATCGGACAAAAGGCGTCCGATATCTTTGTGCTTCTGTCCGAGAAAGAGTGTCACGACCAGAACCAAAATCAATCTTTCTGCTGCTAATTCGAATTCCAAGAATCAGACGAAAGTTCACCAATTAACCAACACTTAAAAACTTGAATACCTTGCAAGTTTAGGAACAAGAAACCAAACAAAAACCCTAAAAACTTGAATACTTTGCAAGTTCTCACTCGCTTTTTAACTAAAAGTGTCTGACAAAATAGTTTAATAAATGTTTCTCTGTAGCATAGTCATTCAATGTCTTACTTTAATCATCCTTTGTTATAGATACCGTCAAACCATGGATAATGGATCTTAAATCATTCCATATAGTTTAACCATTTAGAATCTCGTTATAGATTTTAATTTAGATATACCAAATGTAATCAAGAATCATCTTGCATTACCCTTTGGGTCTGGCCAGACATTTATCTGATTAAATCTGAAGAGGTGCCATGGTATTTTTCTGCACATATCAAGTGGAGTAACAAATCCTTTATTGACTACAAGTGTTGTGGATGCTTCTTCACATCACTCTGAAATATAGCCTTTATAACTAGCTTGTTCAGATAGCGTTTTGCGTATATTTACAAAAAATGATATCCACATATAACAGAACTTACTTGTATCTTAAGTCTAAGGACGAAGATATGTAACATATTGGATTTCATAAACACATAACAAACACTAATATGGATCGAATGAGATAAAGAGTTTAGAGAGAGAAAGTAGAATGGGAGCCTTTTTATAGAGAGAAAGTAAACAAAAGAAAGAAGGTTAGATTGAGTGAAAGGTCCAACCCTCTACCTTGGGAGGTAGAGGGTATTTATAGTTACATACTACACGTCCTCCTTCGGACTGTGGATCAGGCATACAGTGGGTAAAGACCCGTCCGTCCTCCACGGTGTTGCTCTAAACTAAATACTAACTAAATAACTAGTAAATAATGTAATGTCTATGAGCTAACTTATGCTAGATTATATTTGGGATGACCGACACTTCACTATGGAATTTCTAATTCCTAACAATCTCCCCCTAAGGGAGGTCACCCCATGTTTTACATTTTGAATCCTAGCAATCTATTTAATCTTCAGTCTTGAGCTCGTAGACTTCAATTCTTCAGTTCCGCAATCTTTGTGCTTGAGTAGTGACACTTCATTGTCCGATTATTTTGTACTTTCAGTGGAGGCCTTTGAACTGATCCACATCATTGATGATCTTCGAGCTTTCTTTAAGATCATCAACCACAGTAAATCTCTGGATCACCCTTTGTTGTGTTGCCTTCATGTGATGTTGTGACTTTTGGACCGACATGCTCACACTTTCTGGATCATGACATCTTTTTATCAGAGTAGCAGAAGCTTTTACTAGTTCAAGATATTTGCAGCAAGCTTGAGAAGCATAATATAAAAATATCCGAGCCAGGTTATGAAGATAGGCACTTGTGCAGTTCTTTGAATTAAGTGTGGATGTTGTGAGCATGCGGCTGGATTGACTCAATTTGTAACAATGCAAATGTACAAAACAACATTAGCATAAAACATCTGAAAGTCTTTGATCACTTTCGTTGAATTGAGGTACACGCCCACGGTTCCCGTTGATCAGCCACAATCTGCCTGTGATCAGGTATAATTCCAAAGAATCTCCTTGAAAGGGTTTCGCAGTTTGCTCTGTCGTTCTCAAACCGGAGCGTCTCAAAGACAACGAAGTGAGTGAACGGCGAATTAAGATTCACTGATTGATGAAAAATTGCATGGAAAAAAATCGTGTATTGCTTAGAAGAAAGAGTTTTGCAATACGACGAAGGTTTTATGAGAAAGATCAATTTTCAATCAAAAATACCTTTTGAATTTGGAAGAGAATACACATTTGATGTGCTAGAGAAAAAAAGAAATTTGCACATCGAACGGTTTTTCCAAAAGTATTTTTTTCAATCAGAGATACTTTTTGAGTTTGAAATATGAATACACATTTGATGTTCTAGAGAAGATTTGCACATCGAACTGTTTTTCCAAAAGTATTCGTCAATTCCATTCTGGATCAGCGTTGATTCAGGAGTGAATCGCCCATCGTTTCTCCATTGTCACAAGCTTGATCTATTAGATAGATCTCACATGTCACCCACGGGCGTGTTTGATGTTGGCTCTAGAAGGATTTCCATCTTCATCGTGAATATATTTTTTACATATCACTCAAATGTTAAACGGCAATACCACAATGATAATGCGTAGGACTCTTAATATATTCTTACTTTCCACATTGTGTGAAACAACAAGTTTTCATTAATTTAGTATCCTAATGAGATATTGTGGATGATCTCTTGGCTCTAGACTCAATTGTGCACATTTTGTTCCTATGCCGAAGACTAGGGAGAGGGTCTCCTTCTTCAATATTAACAATCTCTAAGAGAAAGTCGATAGATTATGTAGTTTCCCTATGAGAATGAAACAAGCCGTTTTAAAAGGAACTTGAGTGGCTAGGGAAGTTTAGTGCAGTGCGTCACTGGAACTAGAACAAAATGTGGATTTGGCTACACCGAATATGTGTGACGATATACATATAGTCACACATGAGTTTTCGGCCGTGTGTGACTAAAGGTCGCGTAGACCATAGGTACTCTATGGTCACCTGTTTGACTTTTTTTTAGTCTCTATTGCAAAAGAGTAACAAAAACCGTAACATGTGTGACTAATTAGGTACAAATTTTGTTGGATTAATCCGTATTAGTGACCATAAACACTGTATAGTCACACAAAGCATGTTTCTTTTGGGTATTTAGTCACATACAATTAAGCATAAAGTGTCCAAAAGTGTTAATAAGTGTGACCATATGTTGTTTAAGGTGAAGAAATATGTCTTTTGTGTGACTATTGATCATCGAATGGCCACTTGAATTTTATGTTTATGTGGCCTTTTGTAACATTTAGTCACACAAAGCAAGTTTGTTTTGTGAATTTAGTCACATACAATTAATCATAAAGTGTCCAAAAGTGTTAATAAGTGTGACCATATGGTGTTAAAGTGAAGAAATGTGTATTTTGTGTGACTATTGATCATCCAATGGCCACATTAAATTTATGTTTTGTGGCCTTTTCTAACATTTAGTCACACAAAGAATGTTTGTTTTGGGTATTTAGTCATATACAATTAATCATAAAGTGGCTAAAAGTGTTAATAAGTGTGACCATATTATGTTTAAAGTAAAGAAACGTGTATTTTGTGTGACTATTGATCATCCAATGGCCACTTGAATTTTATGTTTGTGTGGCCTTTTCTAACATTTAGTCACACAAAGCACGTTTGTTTTGGGTATTTAGTCACATACAATTAACCATAAAGTGGCTAAAAGTGTTAATAAGTGTGACCATATGGTGTTTTAAGTGAAGAAATGTGTGTTTTGTGTGAATATTGATCATCCAATGGCCACTTTAATTTTATGTTTGTGTGACCTTTTCTAACATTTAGTCACACAAAGCATGTTTGTTTTGGGTATTTAGTCACATACAATTAATCATAAAGTGACCAAAAGTGTTAATAAGTGTGACCATATGGTGTTTCAAGTGAAGAAATGTGTGTTTTGTGTGACTATTGATCATCCAATGGCCACATAAATTTTATGTTTGTGTGGCCTTTTCTAACATTTAGTCACACAAAGCATGTTTGTTTTGTGTATTTAGCCACATACAATTAAGCATAAAGTGGCCAAAAGTGTTAATAAGTGTGACCATATAGTGTTTTAAGTGAAGAAATGTGTGTTTTGTGTGACTATTGATCATCCAATGGCCACATTAATTTTATGTTTGTGTAGCCTTTCTTATATTTAGTCACACAAAGAATGTTTGTTTTGAGTATTTAGTCACATACAATTAATCATAAAGTGGCTAAAAGTGTTAATAAATGTGACCATATGGTGTTTAAAGTGAAGAAACGTGTATTTTGAGTGACTATTGATCATCCAATGGCCACATGAAATTTATGTTTGTGTGGCCTTTTCTAACATTTAGTCACACAAAGCATGTTTGTTTTGGGTATTTAGTCACATACAATTAAGCATAAAGTGGCCAAAAGTGTTAATAAGTGTGACCATATGGTGTTTTAAGTGAAGAAATGTGTGTTTTGTGTAACTATTGCTCATCCAATGGCCACATTAATTTTATGTTTGTGTGGCCTTTTCTAACATTTAGTCACACAATGTTGGATCGATGTACTCTAACCAAACTAACTTAAATAGCTTGTTTAAGGTTTAACAACCTCGGATAAATCCTAAGTTATTAACAATGAAACACTGAGTAATCTTTATTAAGGACACGGAATTTACTTAACAAATCTAAGAAGAATAACTTTTATTATTAACTCTAAATCTGCTTATTATGCAGATACTTCAACAACTCTAAGAATATCGAACTTCTCTAAAACTCTAAATAACTTGTAATCGTTAACTCTAAGACTCGTACATCTAATGCCAATCTAGGGGTCCTTTTATAGGCTCAAGGATAACCCTAGTCGGTTTACAAATTGTATCCTTGTAAGACAAGTAATCTAATATAGAATATTCTAGAATTACAAGACTTTCTATAAACGAATAAAAGCAGTTCTTTTTAATCTTGCGTACTTTGACTTAATGCAGTACTTTGACTTTATCTTTAGCAGATACTTTGACTCTTTGACTTTTTCAGTTCTTTGTCATTCTGGTACTTTGTTAATCTTGACACTTTAAGCTTCAGCACTTTCATATCCCAACAATCCTCCCCTAACTTGAATTCTACTTGTTTGACTTCAAGTTCCTTTGTAGATTAATCTTTCACTTTTCCAGCTTCAAGGAATGATTGTCTTTGTCATTGGATTGTAGTTTCTGCACTTATCAAAGTATCTTTATTCTTTTACAGCATCATCCAGCAAGCTCCATTTTTACAGCAACACAACAACATATGACTATTTGTACATCAATTCAGTTCAAGTTGCATACTATTCTCATTTCTTCCAGGTGTGTTAACTCCTGTGAGAGGTGAATCATTGAAAATTTAATGGATTTTAATCTCTTTACCAAAGCCATTAACTCTGGAGTAGCCGAATGTTTTGGTGTATAAGACCATGGTACATTGATAACCATATGATTTTTAGCAAATCACCAGCTATCAACAGATTTGTTTTGTCTTTACCAAAAGTTGTACCCTTCTTGACTAGTTAGTTCTTTTATCTAATGGTGAACTAATTACCAATAATGGTTTTTCCACAACCTTTACCACAAGCCATTTTCTTGTGGGCTATCCAACTCTTCACATTAACTGATATGGTGAGTTGATTACCATACAACTTATTAGCAAGTGGTCAACTAAAAACGGTTTGATATATCTTTACCAGAGCCGTTTGCTCATGGATTAGCCAATCCTTTTGTAACCATGGTGGATTGATAACCTATTGATGTTACCATCTCAAAAACCATTTATTCAACCTTTGTTTCAAAATATTTGTTACTAAACAAAAGGTTTCTTCAAAAACATTTAACGGTTAAGCTATGACGATTACTTTGATTAAAGTCTTGTTTGATCAGATACTTTGAATAAAATACTACATTTTATCAAAAATAATTTATTGTCATACCGTTATGCATCATCATCAGCTATAGTAGTCCAGTTGATAAACAGTTGATGACCATACAAGCGGTTTCATTATCCTCTTCAACTTCCATTCCATGTTCTAGCATCCTCCTCATAAGCTCAACTGTAAGAGGATATCTTCTATCTGCAAACATATGAATCATTGTTCCATTTTCCAGCTCTAGAACATGTACACTAGATTCTTCAAAGAATCTCCAGCTAACAATTTCCATGCTCTTGATTCTTCAAATTTCATCCTTTCTGTTCTTCAGTTTCCCATGTTGTTGTGAGATCTCCAAGTAAAACTAAACCAATTCCTTCTGATGGATGATGTTCAAAGTAATCTTTCACCACATGATATAAATAGAATAGATCCACTCTATCTATGATGTGCAGCAAATCCCATAGCCTGTTGAACACTCTGAAGCTTTCATCTTCTCTATGAAACATCAGATAGCTCCCATCTTTAGATTTCACAACTTCAAAAGCAATAATCTGAGATCTGTTCATCTTCATGTCAACATCTTCTTTGGAATTTTCAAAATCTACTATTCTGAGATAATTTCTTAGTTCATCCCTAGTTTCAGATCTTAGCTCAACTTTCTCTTTCTTTGAAAACTCTATATCTTCAAATTCAGTTTTCCTTTTTCTTTTTAGACTTTTCTTTCTTTCTACTTCAGTCCAAGTAGCTTCAACTTTATAATCTTTGATGCTTGCAACATCCTTCTTATAAGCCTCTGCCTCAGCATCATATAATCTTTTCATATCAACATAATTCATTCCCAATCCTTTATATCCTCGACCCTTCAAATAAGCCATCATAGTATTCCTTTCTTTAGCAAGATTTGGTCTTCTAGGTATAAAAGAAACAGGAGTAGGTGACTGTAATGGTTCAGCATTCAATTCTTCTTGTAACTTCCTAGCTACTTCTTCATTCATTGCCTCTTCATTAGTAACTTCAGCCACTACTTCAACATTAAGTTCTTCTTGTACTTTTCTAGCTGCTTCTTCATTCCTAGCAACTTCAATTGCTCTAAGATCTGCCAAAGTTAGCTTTTTCTTCTTAGTTTCTACCAGAATACCCTTTCCTTTATCTTTAGGATCTATTGCAGGTTGAGAAGCTCTTGTTTGTTCCTCTGCAACTTCAGAAATAGTAACACCCCTTGGCTTTGATAGATCATGCAATATTTCAGCAATAGTTTCATCATCACTTGCAGTTCTTACAGGTTTGGGTGTATCAGCTTCTTCTGGTATGGCAGTTGTTGAAGGACCAGCTTGTTCTTCATGAACAACAGTTGAAGGACCAACTTCCTCTTCAAAATCTAATACTCTTGGAGTAATTAACTCTTGTCTGAAGGTTCCTTGAAAAGCAGTACTTTGTTGTTCAGTACCTTGATCTTCTTAAGTACTTTCAATGATAACATGCTCTTCAGTACCTTGAGGTTCTTTCTCCTTAACAACATCTTCTTTCAAATTCTTTCTTCTAAATTCCTCCCCAATTAGACAGAAGATGGTTTATGAACCTTTTTGCCTTTGGTTTTCTTCTTAAATTCCCTAACAGGTCGTCCTTGCTTCCTTTGAGATTTGACCCATAGACGATGATGTTGAACCAATGGCCAGACAAAATTTTTGAGTCTTCTAAATTTAAGCTTCAACCTTTTAATCTCTGTAGCCTGATCTTCAAACGATTTCTTCAACCTTGTCAATTCCCTTGTTAAAGCATAGTTGTTGAGAACTTGACCCTCAGGCTCCATAGAGACTGCATCTCCTTCAGATGGTGAGTGTGCTTTTTGTTGAGAAGCATGTACAGATACTTGGAGATTGTGGAGGTGTAACCGCAATATGCTCTTGAACTTCAGTACTCTGGGAAGCAGTACCTTGTGATGCAGTACGTTGTGATTCAGTACTTTGTGATGTAGTACCCTGAGAAGCAGTACCTTGTGGAGAAGCAGTACTTTCTTCTTCATTACTCTCTGCAGCTTCATCACGAATAGCCTGAACAACCTCCATCATGGAAGCAGTTAATGGAGTGTGTCTTCCAGTGAATAAATCACTTTTCCTCTCCATAAACGTAAAAATATTTGCTTGTTGTACTATAACAGGTAGTAAGTCTGTAGGGTTTGGTACATCAGCAAGTTGCTTGTTCAAGAAAACCTGTATAAACCTTGGGTACATTAACCATTTGGATCCATGTGAGATGTGTGAGAGCATTCCATCTAGAATTATCCTTGAGAAGTTAAAAACACGATTTGTAGCTAATCCAACTACAGCAGATGCAATATTTGACCCAAACTGCTCCCAAGAGGTACTCTTAGCACTTATGCAATGGAGCAACACATGAACCAAAATTTTCCAATGAGGACAAAATAAGGGTTTCTTGAATGTTTGTTCTGTTAAGGACCCTTCATAGCCAATGTCCCTAAATGTATCCCAAATCAGTTGCTTATCGAAACGAATAGCTCCTCCTTCATCAACAAATAATAAGTCTTCTCGAATAGAGGCTTCAGTAATCGTCACAGTTCTTCCAGCAACTGTAGCTCGAATATAAAATTCATCATTCTCCATATTATCCCTAGCAGTAGCCCAAAATTCATCCAGGCTCAATGATATCCGGTTCCACTAAAAGAGCATAACTAATTGGTGACCCAGTAAGATAATCAATGATATCATGAAAAGCCACGTTCGCTTCAGTATTTTCCAAATTAGCCACCATGTTGTGCTTTGAAACTGTATGTCGATTCGCCATTGATGAATATGTGATCACAATTAAGAGATATGACGAATATAATAGGTGAAAGTGAGAGAAATATGGAAAAGATTCTAAAGTATCAATATGAGAGGGAAAATCGGAGAGTAGTTATTTATAGGTAAGATTTGAAAAATCACAACCCATAATAACAAAGTTACTGTTAGTAGCAATTACCCCTCAATATTACCGTTGGAACAGTACTTTAATACGACAAACAGTACTTCCACGTAAGCATTACTTTCCCAGGCAGTACTTTCCAAGCAGTACTTTCATAAAATGAAAAGCAGTACTTTCCCAAATTACTCTGTAGAAACTAAGTATACATACATATCCTCCCCTCAAACAATGCGCAGGACTATACTAATACTTAATAGTCCTCCCCTTAAATGTAGCTCAGTAGTTAATCATGCCAATGCTCACCACCAAGTGATTGAATCTTGAAACATCAAAGCCTTTGGTGAGTAAGTCAGCTACATTGTCATCTGTGTGAACTTTGACCACATTAATGAGCCTGTGCTCATAACAATCTCTAATGAAGTGATGCCTAATCTGAATGTGCTTGGTCTTGGAATGATAAACGGGATTCTTCACAATACAAATAGTACTCTCATTATCAATATTGATAGGAGTATTCTTAAAATTGAACCCATAGTCCAAGAGTTGATTCTGCATCCACAAAAATTTTCCACAACAGCTTGCTTGCAGCCACCAGCTTCAGTAGGGATGTTGCTGCAATTGTCTGCTTCTTGCATTGCCAGGAGACTAACCTTCTTCCAAGATATTGGCAACCACCAGTTGTTGATCTTCTATCATAGTTGTCACCTGCATATCACTATGAAAAGCTTCCAAGTGAAAAGGTGAATCCTTAGGATACCACAACCCCAACTTAGGTTGTTGTTTCAAATAACTAAAAATCCTCTTAACTGCATTCATATGAGAGATATTTGGTGAGACTTGATATCTTGCACATAAACACACTGCAAACATGATATCAGGCCTTGATGCAGTGAGATACATAAGACAGCCAATCATTGATCTATATAGCTTGACTTCAACAGGTTGTCCATCTTCATCTTTGCCCAATGAGTTAATTGATTTAATAGGTGTAGTTACTGGCTTCATAGCATCAAAACTGAACTTCTTAAGTATGTCAGATACATACTTGTCTTGACAGATAAAAATACCTTCCTTTGACTGCTTAACTTGAAGTCCTAAAAAGAAAGTTAACTCACCCATTGAACTCATTTGAAATTCTTTCTGCATCAGCTGCTCAAACTCATAGAACCCAGGATGATATCATCAACATACCCATATGATATCCTTCCTGTCTCTGATAAACAAAGTCTTGTCAATAGCTCCCCTCCTGTAACCATGTTGTAATAAGAATGTGGAGAGCCTCTTATACCAAGCTCTAGGTGCCTGATGAAGGCCATAAAGAGCCTTAACCACCTTGTAGACTTTGTTAGGGTGTGTAGGATCTTCAAAACCTGGAGGTTGTTTTACATAAACTTCTTCTGTACTAGTGCCATAGAGAAAGGCACTCTTGACATCCATCTGGTAAACCTAAAATCCCATATATGAAGCAAAAGCAAAATATATTCTAATAGCTTCAATCCTTGCTACAGGAGCAAATACTTCATCATAATCTACTCCTTCTTCCTGTCTGTAGCCTTGAGCTACTAACCTTGCCTTGTTCTTGATAACATTGCCTCTTTCATCTCTTTTGACTCTGAAAACCCATCTGGTTCCAATAACTCTCTTCCCATCTGGAAGATCACATAATACCCAAACTTCTTGAAGTTTAAATTGAAGAAGTTCTTCCTGCATAGCTTCAACCCAGCTTTCTTTAGTCAATGCTTGAGCAATATTCTTGGGTTCCTCTTGAGAGATAAAACAAGTAAATAGGCAGGTTTGATGGTCCTTATGATTCAGCCTGGTTTGCTTATACACAAAGCTAAGTAAAGCATTGTGAGGTGTAGAAAAACTCTTAGCTTTTTGTCTTGTCATGACTCCAGAAGTAGAAGGACCAATGATTTGATCAGTAGGATGATTCTTATGGATTCTTAAGATTGGAGACTGTGGAACTCCATAAGTATCATTCAAATTAGTGAAATCAGCATCGTCATTGGAATCTGAGAAAATACCTTCATTATCCAACTCATCATCAGTATCTTCTAATCCAGGCATGGTAGGATCATCCAAATCATCCAAAATGTCGTAACGGTGCATCAGTACTTTGTTCATCTTGTGAGAATACTGTAGTCTTGTTATTTTTTCTTTGCTTCTTCATAAGCTCTTCTTTGTTCATCAGAATAAGAATGTGCCATTACATCTTGAAAAGCATCTGATTAAGTGTCTCTTGAATAGCTTGATCCTCAGCAGATAGTGAGGATTTTGGTTCATCAGTACTGTGCTTTGGTGCATCAGTACTTTGCTTAGGAGCATCAGTACTTTTCTTTGGTTCTTCATCAAGAACAACATCAGGTCTAATATGAACTCCATGAACAACATACTGTGAATCTTCTCCATTGTACACAGGTTGATTTTCTTCTCTGACAGGTACATAGTTCATAGAAGGAGTTAAAACTTCAAGATCAAACATCCAATCAGGACCTTTACCCTTCTCATTCTCTTGATCTTCTAAAAACTCAACATGAAGACAATCTTGAACCTTCTTAGTAACTCTGTTGTATACTCTAAAGCCCTTGCTGTTGGTACAGTAGCCCAATAAATAACCTTCTTCTGACTTGCCATCAAACTTTCTCAAATTATCAATTGTGTTTAAAATAGTAAGAGGGCATCCAAAAGGCTTCATAAAGCGAATGTTGGGTTTATTGCCCATCAGCAACTCATAAGGTGTCTTCATCTGTGGTTTGGTGACTGATACTCTGTTAAGTACATAGCAAGCAGTACTTACAGCTTCAGCCCAGAATTGAATAGGTAGTTGTGAATCTGCAAGCATAGTTCTGGCTGCTTCAATCAAAGTCCTATTCTTCCTCTCTGCAACACCATTCTGCTGTGGTGTTCTTGCAATACTGAACTCCCTCTTGATTCCTTTGTTAGCACAAAATTCATCCATAAGCTTGTTCTTGAATTCAATCCCATTATCACATCTAATACCTCTAACCTTGAGTCTCAATTGGTTTTCAAGGGCTATTATTAGAGTCTGAATAGCATCAAAAGTATCATCTTTAAATCCCAAGAAAAATACCCAACTGAATCTACTGCAATCATCTGTAACAACCAAGCAGTACTTTTTCTTGTTTAAACTTGCCATAGAGACAGGTCCAAACAGATCCATATGTAACAGCTCCAATGGTTCTCTAATAGTTCTTTCCTCAAGCTTCTTGCATGAAGCTTTGTGTTGTTTACCCTTCTTGCATGCCAAACATGAGTGATCATTCTTGTAAGTCTTTGAAGGTAAACCTCTAACTAAATTGCCTTTGACCAGTTTGTTGATATTCTTGAAATTAACATGGCCCAATCTTCTATGCCATTGATGTGCTTCTTCAGTTGTTGCTTTTGCCACTAAACAGGTGGCTCTCCCATAAGAGTGAAGACTCTTCATGTCCAGACTATACACATCATTGGTTCTTGGTACTCTGAGTACTACCAAGTTATCATCAACAGGCTTGAATTCAGAGGAAAGGATGAGACATTCTGTGTCAGTGAATAACACAGGATGCTTTTTATCACAAATTTGAGAGACTGACAATAAGTTGAACTTGAGCTCCTTCACATATCTAACATTCTCAAAATCTATACGACCTGCTTTGATGGTTCCTTTCCCAATAATTCTTACTCCATTGGGATCATTCCCAAATGCAACTCTTCCTCCACTAATAGATCTAAAATCAGACAGAATCTCCTTGTCTCCTGTCATGCTTCCAGAGCAACCACTATCTACAATCAAATGATCTTTAAGCTCCTCTTCTGGGTTGCCCTGCACAAAGAATTAGAGAGTTAGTCTCTTTTAGGAACCCAAGCCATTACTGACTTGTGTTCCCTTTGTGGAGTTACAAACTCAAATTCTTTGAGTATGTAATTCCTACTATTTTTTAAAACATGATCCATAATTATCTTTTGATTTTTAGCATGTGGATTTTGAAAACTTTCTGGATTTTCAACAGAACTCTCTTTTGCAAATTCATTCTCTTTTTCTTGTATCACAAAAACATCTGATTCACTTTTTGCTGAAAGTACTGTTTGTCCCTCAGCAGTACTTTCTCTCTTAACCCATTCAGTTTTAACACTTGGTTCCTGTGATCTAGATCCCCTATGTGAATTGTAGTACCTTCTAGGTTGATAGTAATAAGATCTCCTAGGATTCCTGTTCCAAGTAGTGCTAGCAGTACCTTGGTTTGTCTGAGCAGTACTTTGAGAAGGTACTGCTTGTGAAGGTACTGGTTGCCTAGAAAAATGTCTTCTTTGGTGTGGGTACCTATGGTTTGGTGAGAAATTGCTGTGATTGACCCTATTTGAATTATTCCAGACTGGTTTGGTCTGTCTAGGTTTCTGGCTGGCAGACCTGTTCTTTGGAAACTTTCTAAGGTATTCTGAGTGATGTTCACAATCCTTGATTAAATGAGTAGGACTATAACACACAAAGCACAGTTTTTGACCCATACTTCCAAAGTGACTTCTTCTATATCTATGACCAAAACTATTGTGCCTTCTAGGTGAATGATTAAACCTGTTTTGACCAAAGTTATCCCAAAAAGGTTTAGCAGTATTGTTTTGAAAAGGTTTTACTGAAGGTATTGCTTGTGGAGCAGTACTTTGAGTTGAAGGTACTGCTTGACTTTGAACATTGGTTTCAACAGTTTCTTTTGGGGTTTCAGACCTAGATTGACCAATAAGCTTCTTTCTAAACTCTAGACTGTCTACACCAAAACGAGAAACATCAGGCCTAGGGGGTTGATGAATTCCAGTGGGATGTGGAACTGCATGATAACCAGTTGTGAAGATCGTTGTAGCTCTAAGACGAGGTCTAATATTATATCTAGGAACACATAATAATAAAGGCGGAATATTCAAACATAGAATCAATATTATTATGAACAAGGTTTTTCATTCACCATCTCTAACTAAACAATAATAAAGATCAAAGACTTGATCTAATACTAACTAACTAAACCCTAGGCGTTTTCCCAAATCCCTACGCCTAGGTTCCCACACACACATACCTTTAGACGTCTACATCTTGTACGTACGTACTAAAACTAATGACCCTATGTCTCTTTATATACTAGAGACATCTAGGGTTTATAAGAGGAATCATAATATAATTAGGAAACAATACAATTAGGAAACTAAATATTCTTTTAAGCATATCTTCTAGAATCTTCCAAATCCTCCATCTTTTTGTAGTTTCCCTTCTTGTCACTTTAAGTCCTTGATGTTTCACTCTTCTTGTTTTGTATTATCAAATCTATAATAGACCCAACAATCTTCCCCTATTTGATGATAACAAAACAAACACGATTCTTGAACGAACTTCCCTATACGAAGTAGAGAAATTGAGATAATTAAATCTCACCATGAATGAAACAATCTTCCCCTTGACTTGAACATGTCACTCAAACATCTCTTCCCCTTTTTGTTATTATCTAAATAGGGAACGTATGCAAATAATGATCTTAACCACCACGAACCAATATCATACTTCCAATCTAAGACTTCCAATGTTTAAAATCGCCCACCATTACGCACCATAAGAAAAATGGATTCAAAACAGTATAAAACTTCAACTAGCAGTAGTAATAATGATCAACAATAGTAAAAATCAAACACTTCCCCTTGAGTGATGCATGTAGATGGTTTAACATTTAACAATAAGCTTCCCCTAAAAACCATATGTTAACCATCTTCTTAATTCTTCAAAATTTGTAAGCTCCTTGTAATGATCACTTTGTGAAGAACACCAAATATAACAAACTTGATGAAGAAGTAAAATTTCCCAAACTTGTGTCTTAAATCTTTACTATCCACGGAACTCCATACTTATACGGACAAAATATAAGTAGACCGCAATCCCTTGAAAAGAATCCTCAACTAGTATGAGACACTGAGCACTACAATGTAACTCCTTTAAGTGATAGTTTACTAGGTCTTCATCCATCCACCCTCTTGACCTATGAAAACTAGATTTTGCAAGTCTTATATAATAAGAACACAAACCAAGCAATTCCACTTCACCTTCAAATAAGTGATAAATAATCCTCTTCGTAATCAATTCTTCAATAAATCAAATACGAGCCTTTTAAATCTTTTTAAGAACATAAATTTCTTCCTGTGTATGTGAATCAAACAACCATTCTGTGTGTGTGTCATCCAAAAATCCATAATCATTATCACGCTCGACTTCCCCTTAAATCGAAAACCATAAGCAGTACTTTGGGAAGGAGCAGTACTTTGAAACCTCCTCACAGTACTTTGAAACCTCCTCACAGTACTTTGAGAAGTAGCAGTTCCTTGAGCATAAGCAGTACTTTGAATAAAAGTACTTATATATCAAAAAGTATTTATTCAAATAAAATATAACAACCTGTATTTATTCAAACCTCCTCACAGTACTTTGAGCATAAGCTGTAAGTACATAACAACCTGGCTCTGATACCACTTGTTGGATCGATATACTTTAATCAAACTAACTTAACTAGCTTGTTAAGGTTTAATAACCTCGGATAAATCCTAAGTTATTAACAAAGAAACACTGAGCAATCTTTATCAAGTACGCGGAATTTACTTAACAAAGCTAAGAAGAATAACCTTTTATTATAAACTCTAAATCTGCTTATTATACAGATACTCTAATACAACTCTAAGATAATCGAACTTTTCTCTAAAACACTAATTCGTAAACTCTAAAACTCTTTTTCTGAAATCGTAAGCAATCGTACCTCTAATGCCAATCTAGGAGTCCTTTTATAGGCTCAAGGATATCCTAGTCGGTTTACAATTGATAACCTTGTATGACAAGTAATCTAAACATAGAATACAATTCTTTCCATAAACGAATATAACAGTTCTTTTGTTCTTGGAGTACTTTGACTTCATATTGCAGTACTTTGACTTTGTCTTTAACAGTACTTTGAGTCTTTAACTTCTTCCATTACTTTGCAACTTACAGTACTTTGATATCTTCAGTATTTTGATATCTTCAGCACTTTCATATCCCAACAATCCTCCTAACTTGATTGCTACTTGTGACTTCAAGTTCCTTTGTGAATATATCTTTACAGCTTCATCTTTAAAGGCGGATTGTTTCTTAGTCTTTAAGCTTTTTATCTCTGTAACATCTGTTCTTGTCAAAGTATCTCTTAGAATTGTTTTCTTTACAGCAGCATCTAGCAAGCTCCATCTTTTCAGCAACACACTTGCAACATATGACAATTTGTACATTTAATTCAGTTTAAGTTGCATACTATTCTCATCACTTTTAAGTGAATCATTGAAAAATAATGGATTTAGAACTCTTTACCAAAGCCATTATCTCTGGAGTAGCCAAATGTTTTGGTGTGTAAGACCATGGTACATTGATAACCATATGATTTTTAGCAAACCACCAGCTATCAACAGATTTGTTTTGTCTTTACCAAAAGCTGTACCCTTCTGGACTAGTTAATTCTCTATCTAATGGTGAACTAATTACCAATAATGGTTTTTCCACAGCCTTTACCACAAGCCATTTTCTTGTGGGCTAGCCAACTCTTCACATTACTGATAATGTGAGTTGAATACCATCCAACTTATTAGCAAGTTGTCAACTAAAAACGGATTTGATATATCTTTACCAGAGCCGTTTGCTCATGGATTAGTCAATCCTTTTGTAACCATGGTGGATTGATAACCTATTGATGTTATCATCACAAAAACCATTTACTAAACCTTTATTTCAAAATATTTATTACTTAGCAACAAGGTTTCTTCTAAAATTTATTTAACTGGTTTAGTTCAGCAAACAGTACTTTGATGAAAGTACTGTCTGATCAGCAGTACTTTGAATAAAATTCATACCAGTTATTGATCATTCTCAGCAATGGTAGTCCAGTTTATAAACAAGTTGATAACCATGCAAGCAGTTTCATTATCCTCTTCTACTTCCAATCCATGCTCTAACATTATTCTCATGAGCTCAAGCGTGAGGGGTATCTTCTTTCTGCAAACATGTGTATCATTGTTCCATTTTCCAGCTCCAAAACATGAACTTCATATTCTTCAAGAATCTCCAGCAAACTATTTCCCAGCTTTCTTGATTCTTCCAGATATCATCAGTGCTCTCTTCATCAGTTTCTCATATAGTTATGAGATCACCATGTAAAACCAAACCAATCCCTTCCAATGGATTATTTTCAAAGTAAGCCTTCACAACATGATATAAGTAGAATAAGTCTACTCTATCTATAATATGCAGTAAATCCCATAGCCTTTGAAAACTTTGAAGCTTTCATCTTCTTTATAAAAAATCATGTAATCTCCATTCTTGGATTTTACAACTTTAAAAACACTGATCTTTGATCTATTCATCTTCATGTCATTATCTTCTTTTGAATAATCAAAATCTACCACTCTGAGATAATTCTTCAATTCATCACTAGTCTCAGATCTTAATTCTACCTTTTCTTTCTTTGAAAACTGAACATCTGTAACTTCAGTTTTTCTTTTTCTCTTTAAACTCTTCTTCTTTTCAGTTTCAGTCCAGGTAGTTTCTTCTCTAAAATCTTGATGCCTGCAACATTCTTCTTATAATCCTCCCTAGCAGCATCATATAATCTTTTCATCTCAAGATAATTAAACTTCTGTAATCCTTTATACCCTTGACTTTTCAGATAAGCCATCATAGCATTCCTGTCCTTAGCTAAATTAGGTCTTCTTGGCATAAATCTAACAGGTGTAGGGGACTGTAAAGGTTCAGTAGTTTCAGCATCTAATTCATCTTGCACCTTTTGAGCTGCTTCTTTATTTAGAGCTTCTTGAGCTTCCTGTTCTTTTCTATCTTTAGCATCTAACTCTTCTTGAACTTTTCTAGCTGCAGCTTCATTCCTAGCAACTTCAATTGCTCTAAGTTCTGCCAATGGCTGGTTGAGAAGCTCCTGTTCTTTGTTTCAACCAGAATACCTTTCCCTTTGTCTTTAGGATCAATGGCTGGTTGAGAAGCTCTTGGTTGTTCTTCTTCTTGTACATCTCTAATAGTAACCCCTCATCTTGGTTGTGATAAATCTAATATTGTAGCAATTACTTCATCATCACTAGCAGAATGAATAGGTATGAATGTGGATTCCTCCTCTTCTTCTATAACAAATGTAGAAGGACCAGCTTCTTCTTCAAAATTCAATACCCTTGGAGTTATTACTTCTTGCCTAGATGTTTCATGAAAATCAGTACTTTGATGTTCAGTACCTTGAACATCAGTACCTTGAACCTCAGTACCTTGAACATCAGTACCTTGATGTTTCAGTACTTTGAATATCAGTACTTTGAACTTGCACTTCCTCAGAATCTGAAATAATCTTTTCTGCAGTACTTACAGATTCTTTCTTCTTTGTAACATCTTCTTTCAAATTTTCCTTTTCTAAATTC
The DNA here is from genome assembly GCA_910596185.1 of Chrysanthemum makinoi. Classification (NCBI taxonomy): domain Eukaryota; kingdom Viridiplantae; phylum Streptophyta; class Magnoliopsida; order Asterales; family Asteraceae; genus Chrysanthemum; species Chrysanthemum makinoi. The sequence continues at coordinate 47,470,660 of OU343217.1, read as the reverse complement.
CTCCCCAAGTTGACAGAAGATGATTTAGGAACCTTCTTTCGTTTAAATTCCTTTCGAACCTGTTTACGACGTTTGTTTCCTCTTTAACCCATAAATTGAAACCGTGAATATAGGGTTTAATAAAATTCCTCAACCAGATATACCTACGTCTCAACTTCCTAAGCGCTTTAGCTTGAGACTCAACAGTCTTATTCAACCTAACTAGTTCCCTTGTCAAAGCATAATTATCTAAAGTCAAACCTTCACGAGGAATAGTATGATCATCACCTTGAAGATGTGAATGTTCTTCTGAAATAGGAACAGAATGTTGTGGAGATGGAGTAGGTGTTCTTTCAATCTCTGCTTGAACCTCAGGGCTTGGAGAAACAGTACCCTGTAAAGATGCAGTACCTTCAATAGAAGCAGTACTTTCAGATGCAGTACCTTGTGAGGCAGCACTTTGTGAAGCAGATCTTGGAGAAACAGAATCAGGACCTTCACTTTCTTCATCCTCTCCAGCTTCATTACGTACAGCTTGAACAACTTCCATCATTGTAGAAGTTAATGGAATATCTCCACCTCTGAACAAAGCACTTCTCCTAGCCATAAATGTAAAGATTTTGGCTTGTTGCACAATAACAGGTAACAAAGCAGCAGGTTTTGGAACATCAGCCAATTGCTTGTTTAAGAAAACCTGTACAAACCTTGGGTACATCAGCCATTTTGACCCAGAGGATATATGTGATAGCATCCCATCCAAAATAAGCTTTGAAAAATTAAACACTCTGTCAGTAGCTAGTCCAACCACTGCAGATGCTATATTAGACCCAAACTGCTCCCAAGAAGTACTTTTAGAACTTATGCAATGAAGCAGTACATGAATCAAGAACTTCCATTGAGGACAGAATAATGCTTTCTTGAAAGTTTGTTCTGTTAAAGAGCCTTCATAACCAAGATTCCTAAAAGTATCCCAAATCAGTTGCTTGTCAAATCGAATAGCCCCATCTTCATCTCCAAATAATAAATCTTCACGAATAGAGGTTTCTGTAATCTTGATAGTTCGTCCAGCAACTGTAGATCTAATATAATATTCATCCTCTTCCATGTTATTTCTAGCATTAGCCCAAAATTCATGAATCCATGGCTCAATAACATCCGGTTCAACTAAAAGAGAATAACTAATAGGCGACCCAGTAAGATAATCAACAATATCATAAAAAGCTATATTCGCCTCAGTCTTGTCCAAATTAGCCACCATATTGTGCTTAGAAACAGTTAAACGATTCGCCATTGTTGAATGAGTGAGCACAATAAAGATTTTATTGAAGAATAAAGAGATGGTGATCGAGAGATAAGTATGGAAAAGATGTAAAGTAATAATATGAGAGGTAAAATCGGAAAGTAGTTATTTATAGGTAGGATTTGAAAAATCACAGCCTATAATAACAAAGTTACCGTTATTATCAATTACCCATCAATATTACCGTTGGAACAGTACTTTAATACGACAAACAGTACTTTCCACATAAGCAGTACTTTCCCAAGCAGTACTTTCCAAGCAGTACTTTCAGGAAAAACAGTATTTTGCCAAATTCTACAAGCATCCTCCCCTCAAGCAATACACAAGACTATACTAACACCTTATAGTCCTCCCCTCAAACATAGCTTAGTAGCTAAATATACTCCAAAACACCTGACAGAAACTCCTTGTCTTCTGTCATGCTCACAGAACAACCACTATCAAAAATGATCTTTAAGCTCCTCTTCTGGGTTGCCCTGTCTAATAAGATGAAAAAGTTAGTGGCTTTGAGGAACCCAAGCCATTACTGACTTGTGGTTCCCTTGTGGAGTGACATACTCACATTCTTTGAGTACATAATCTCCACTGTTTTCTAAAGCATGATCCAGTATTATCTTGTTATTCAAAACATGTGGATTTTCAAAACTTTCTGGTTTTTCAACACAAATCTCTTTTTCTTTCATCACAAAAACATCTGATTCACTTTTAGTTGAAAGTACTGTCTGTCCCTCTGCAGTACTTTCCCTTTTTACCCATTCAGTTTTAACAGGTGGTTCCTGTGATCTAGATCCCTTATATGAATTGTGATACCTTCTAGGTTGATAGTGAGATCTCCTAGAATTCCTATTCCAAGTAGTGTTATCAGTACCTTGTTTCTGAGCAGTACTTTGGAAAGTACTGTGAGATACTGAAGGTCTTCTCTGATGTGGGTATCTATGATCTGGTGTGAAGTTTCTGTGATTAACCCTATTTGAATTAGTCCAAACTGGTTTGTGCTCTCTAGGTTTCTGATTGGTAGACTTATTCCTTGGAAACTTTCTAAGGTATTTTGAGTGATGTTCACAATCCTTAATTAGATGTGTAGGACTAAAACACACAAAACACAGTTTCTGACCCATACTGTTAAAGTGACAGCTTCTATGTCTATGCCCAAAATTATGTTGCCTGTTTGGTGAGTGATGGAACTTGTTTTGACCAAAATTATCCCAAAAAGGTTTAGCAGTACTGTTTTGAAAAGGTTTTGAAGAAGGTACTGCTTGTGGAGCAGTACTTTGATTTAAAGGTACTGCTTGATTTTGAACATCGTTTTTAACAGATTCTTTGGGTTTTTCAGACCTAGATTTAGCAACTAGCTTTTTCCTAAACTCTAGATTGTCTACTCCAAAACGAGAAACATCAGGCCTAAGAGGTTGATGAATGCCAGTGGGATGTGGAACAGCATGATAATCATTAGCTTTCTTATATTCGGGAGGTGAGTCACTTATTGAACCATCATTACTAGATGTATCTACATAATTAATGAGTTCTTCATCACTAGTGGTTATATCCTCATACTCACCTTCATCCTGATTACTAGATTGGTTTTCTTCTATCTTACTAAAATCCATTCCAAAACCTAATCCAGTTTTAAGGTAGGCTCTTTGTTGTTTTTGAACATAAGAAACATGTGACAAACCAGCTTCACCCAAGCAGCAAACTTAGCTAACAAATCATCTCTTTCCTTAGTTAATTTCTCAATTTCAGCAATTTTACAGTTTTATTTCCATTCACTAAGCTTTAACTGGTAATCTGTTGTGCATATTTTTCAGCCCAAGCTACTTCATTAGTTTCATGTGCTAAAATTTTGGCTTCCATAGATTCTAAGGTTATTTGATAACCTGCTACATCAGCCCTAGCCTTACAGATTATCTCTCTCAATCACATAACTGCGAAGTAATTTATGATAAAAATCATGACACTTAGAACATACCTCTGTGATAGGAGTTGATGCAGCTTCAGTCGACATCTTGAATATAGTTGTAGTAGGGTTTCTTCCTAGTCAGAGTTTCCACACAAGATCTGATACCACTTGTTAGATCGTTGTAGCTCTAAGACGAGGTCTAATATTATATCTAGGAACACATAATAATAAAGGCGGAATATTCAAACATAGAATCAATATTATTATGAACAAGGTTTTTCATTCACCATCTCTAACTAAACAATAATAAAGATCAAAGACTTGATCTAATACTAACTAACTAAACCCTAGGCGTTTTCCCAAATCCCTACGCCTAGGTTCCCACACACACACACCTTTACTAGACGTCTACATCTTATGCGTCGTACTAAAACTAATGACCCTATGTCTCTTTATATACTAGAGACATCTAGGGTTTACAAGAGGAATCATAATATAATTAGGAAACAATACAATTAGGAAACTAAATATTCTTTTAAGCATATCTTCTAGAATCTTCCAAATCCTCCATCTTTTTGTAGTTTCCCTTCTTGTCACTTTAAGTCCTTGATGTTTCACTCTTCTTGTTTTGTATTATCAAATCTATAATAGACCCAACACCAGTGTCTTTCCTAAACTCAGGAGGTGAATCACTAACTAAATCCTCATTACGAGATGTGTTAACATAATTAATGAGTTCATCATCACTAGTGGTTATATCTTCTAAGTCATCCTGATCACTAGTTGTGTTTTCTTCTATGTTGGTAAAGTCCATACCAAAACCTAAGCCAGTTCTAATGTAAGCTCTTCTCTGTTTTTCAACATAAGCAACATAGGACAAACCAGATTCATTCCAGGCATCAAACTTAGCTAACAGTTCATCCCTTTCCTTAGTTAGTTTCTCAATTTCAGCAATTTTACAGTTTAGTTTCCATTCACTTAGTTTAAACTGGTAATCCTGTTGTTCATACTTTTCAGCCCAAGCCATTTCATTATTTTCATGTGTTAAAATTTTGGCTTCCATAGACTCTAAAGTTATTTGATAACCTGATACCTCAGACTTAGCCCTAACACAATTATCTCTTTTAATCACATAACTATTTAGCAATTTTTGATAGAAATCATGACAATTTGAGCATACCTCAGAGATAGGGGGTGAACTTGGTGAAGTAGCCACCATAGCAAGTAGAACAGGATTATCTTCACACTCCAAGCTCCAATCAAATCCTCCTAGACAATCTCTAGATTACAAAGCAGCATGTTCAGGTTCCTCATCAAAAGCAGTGCTCCAGTCCAATTCTTCCACTGAATCTTTAACTTCTTCTTCCACTGCTACCATACAGTAGGTCACTGGTTCATCATCAAACTCTTCACTCCAGTCAACTTCTGACAAATTCTCTTGAGCAACCAAAGCCTTTGTTTCAGTAATTGGGATTTCTTTTAGCTCAAGCTTTGGTTTCTCAGATGTCCTGTTTGCTTGATACTTAGCAAACCTACACTCCCTTGCAAAGTGTCTAGTCTTTTGACAATTGAAGCATTCAATTTTGGATTTGTCAAAAGTTATTCCCAGTTTTGGTTTGAAATCAATGCTTTTTCCTGTCTTCTTCATATACTTTTTGATCCTTGAAGTGATCATAGCAACTTGCCATCTGATATCAATTTCTTCAAGTGCATCTTCTTCAATCTGTGCTAGATCTTCTTCATAAGTGACAGGTAAACTAGCTTGTTGTGCAAAGAATGAGCATACAACCTCATCTGAGTGCATAGTAGTAGTTGGTTGGGCTTGCTGAGCATGTGTGGGAGCAGCATATGAAACAGTACTTTGAGTAGGAGAAGCAGTACTTTTGATGGAAGTACTGCCCCTCTTTTCAGATGATAGAAAAGCAATACTGTGAGACTTAGAACTTGTTTGACCATTCATCTCATGCTCATACACCTTCAGATGGTTGTAAAGATCATCAAAGTCCATGACATCCAAACCAGGTTGTCCTCTGATCATTGTAGCAATCACATGCCATTTTGATGGCAAACTCCTTAGAAACTTCAGATTAGCATCTTCAACTGATACTTTTGCCTTATATAACTCCAACATGTTGAGGAGATTTTGAAACCTATCATATGCAGCATCAAGACTCTCTCTTTTACCAACTGTGAAAGTTTCAAACTGTTGCTTTAGTAGATTTCTGTGCATCTTCTTAGAAGCTTCATTCCCTCCAAATCTAGTCTTGAGAGCAGCCCAGAGCTGCTTTGCATCTTTAGCATCATGAAACTTCAATAGATGTCCATCAGGTATAACTGATAAGAGTATGTTAAGAGCCTTCTCTTGATTCCTTATGGTAGCTGCTGGTAAGACTTGTTTTGGTGGTTTAGGTTGTCCAGGGATCTCCACAGGATCTGCAACTACTTCATTTCCATTGACAATTACATTCCATAGTGCATGGTCTGTAATGGAAATGTACTGCCTCATCTTCATACACCATAAGTCATATTCTCCCTTCTTGATGATTGGAATTCTGAGTGAGGTGATTGATGGTGGTGGAACAGCTTCAGTCGACATCTTTAGGTTTTGTTGTAGTAGGGTTTCTTCTTAGTCAGAGTTTCCACACAATCTCTGATACCACTTGTTGGATCGATGTACTCTAACCAAACTAACTTAAATAGCTTGTTTAAGGTTTAACAACCTCGAATAAATCCTAAGTTATTAACAATGAAACACTGAGTAATCTTTATTAAGTACGTGGAATTTACTTAACAAATCTAAGAAGAATAACTTTTATTATTAACTCTAAATCTGCTTATTATGCAGATACTTCAACAACTCTAAGAATATCGAACTTCTCTAAAACTCTAAATAACTTGTAATCGTTAACTCTAAGACTCGTACATCTAATGCCAATCTAGGGGTCCTTTTATAGGCTCAAGGATAACCCTAGTCGGTTTACAAATTGTATCCTTGTACGACAAGTAATCTAATATAGAATATTCTAGAATTACAAGACTTTCCATAAACGAATAAAATAGTTCTTTTAATCTTGCAGTACTTTGACTTCGTGTGCAGTACTTTGACTTTATCTTTAGCAGTACTTTGACTCTTTGACTTTATCCAGTTCTTTGTCATTCTGCAGTACTTTGTTAATCTTAAGCACTTTAACTGTTCAGCACTTTCATATCCCAACACACAAAGCATGTTTGTTTTGTGTATTTAGTCACATACAATTAAGCATAAAGTGACCAAAAGTGTTAATAAGTGTGACTATATGGTGTGTAAAGTGAAGAAATATGTGTTTTGTGTGACTATTGATCATCCAATGGCCACTTGAATTTTATGTTTGTGTGGCATTTTCTAACATTTAGTTACACATCGAATTAAGCAAACTGTGACCAAAAAGTGTTAATAATTGTGACTATATGAATCTTTAGTCACAGAATAAGAAATCAATATATATCAAAACAAATTCAAATATATATATATATATATATATATATATATATATATATATATATATATATATATATATATATATATATATATATATATATATATATATATATATATATATATATATATATATATATATATATATATATATATATATATATATATATATATATATATATTCAAATACAATAAAATTGGAATGTCGTACATAATAAAATTCTCAATAATTTAACGACTTCTGACTCTTGATCTTAGCTTCCTTTTGGATGGTATCACTAGAGACGTAGCGCTTCGTTTGTAATTTAGGTGCAGTTCTGTTCTCACCAATCAGTTTTATGGTACTTGGTGCTGTTACCTGTAGGAAACAAAAGCCGGGTGTATCAAACACTGAATTATATATGAAGAATGATATATGTAGGTTTATAAAACACATGCATGTATGTACCTTTTCATCGAAAACCACTTGATCCTTTGGCCATGCACAAAAACCACCTATTGCATCCTTAACTGTTTTGAGACCGTTACTTCCTACATCCGGTATGCATGCTGCATCCACTAAATATTTTTCAATAGACACTCTGTAGCAATCCTTTGGGAGTGGTTTGTACACGGTACCCTTCGCAATAATAGTTGATTTCTTTAAGTGCCACAGTCTGCACTTAATTATTTACAAATATAATTTGTTGCATGTATATATGTATCAGTAATTAATTAAACTAAAGAACATATGAAAATGTTTAAATACATACTTGTGGTAGTACTGTTAATGGAGACACTTGTTCTTGTGATCCGGAAAGTTGACGTGAAGAATCCTTTTGTTTTGATCTAGTCGTTTTCTTAGATGCGACAGATTTAACAGTTTCCTATATATATAATACACAATAAATAATACATGTATGTAGAATTCAAAAATCCCAAGGGGATGATTTATTACTTACACTTATTTCCATTTCCCTTTCCAAAGTTGCAAGTCCATTAGACTTCTCAATGCTCGCAATTTTCTCACTTCCAGCAACACGTGTTAGGCATCCTCATCGACCTTGCTATTTATAAGATTAATGTTCCTGGGAGACACTGAAATATAAATTGTTTAAGAAGACCAACATATTTAAAAGGGTAAAAAAGATGGAATGTTACTTTCTTATGTCTTACTTCCATTTGTGTCAATGGAGTTGAAGTTGACTGCAATTGCCCCTGTGCACCAATTGTTTCATCAAATCCTATATTACCGCCTCTTTTCTTGACGTTACGCCTCTCATTATCAAGTTCACTTTGAAGTGACACCACTCTTTCATCGATGCTTGTCTAATGAGAGATCAAAATACCTCTTGTAGGTTACTCCACCTCCCACTCTCGTATCCTCCCTTTCCTTACCTAATACAAATGTCATGGCATCGAGTGCCATGATCAACCTTCAAGGTTCCTTGTTTCTTCTCCGTCTCTTTCGCACACAATATTAGAAATAGGTTAATTAATTCTACAAGTTAACTTATAAATAACAGATATTAACTTAACTAACAGCCTTAACTTATAACTAACAGTTTTAACTAATACACTATCAGTTTTAACTAATACACTATCAGTATTAACTTATAACTAACAATAAACATAATCATAAAATGAGTGAAACTTACAATTTTTGTCCAAGCTGTTACATATCATCATCGTGAAATTTTCCGTCTTTATTCACCCTTCCTTTCAACCACGCAGTACCACGCGGTGGTTCTTCATCTTGTTCAATTTCTTTATTCTCGATCTTATAAACATCAAATACATACACTTGTAAGATAAACCAATATAAACAAAAGTATGATGCTATTAAATGCAAATGTTTAATGTTTAATGTTACCATTTTATCTATCACACAGGTATCCACTCGTCCCATTCTATCTGATAAAACGACTTGGAACGCGCCACTTTAGATGCAGCTGATTTCACCTTGCAACACAAAATAAAAAGGTGTTTAGATGTAGTAATGCTGATAGTATACAACTAATATATATGGAAACATCAAATGTGACAGATATTTGAACTTGAATAAAATGAATAATTAATACCTTGTATTCCTCGGTGGCCGAGTTTACAAATTCCCACTCGCACTATACTTGCCGGACTTCATTAAGTTTTGAAAGGGTATTTGGTTGGGCAATATGTAGTTTTGGTCAATTTCCTTCGAAATTCCTTAGAAGTTGAGCAAGACGATTCATTATCACTTTACACTGTCAAGTCAACATCAAAATATCGTTGCAAAGATTAACACAATGTTGTTAATTAGTTGCACATAATGTAAATGCAGAGATAAACTTATTAACACCTTGTACCTACGACTGCCAAGCCACTACTAGTTAAAAAAAGTATATGTGTACCGTGATTTCGTCCTACATTTTATCTCTTGTTTCTGAATCAACCTTCCTCCGTGATAGAATCCGACACCTATATGCTCACGAACCAAATCACCCAAAAACTCGAAAACAAGGCCTGTTTTTCTGATATCCTATTTAGTGCATCGAAGGTTACACTGACCTTTATTCCGTCGGTTTTTCCATAATCCCTGCGAAACTTAGCTAACCTAGTTATGCCCCTCTTAACAACATTCGCATTTGAATGGTTTTTTCAAGATCCTCACCCTTATCTGAATCGCCTCTAATTCATATCCAAATGAGTTATCATTTTCACGATCAAAATAAACCAAATCATCCTGACAATTGGTTTGAGTTGCCATGATTCGTCGAAGTAATGTTAAAGAAAATTAGTAAACTTAATTGGCAAATAATGGTGTAAAAATTGAGGTTCTGGTTGTTTTGCTTGAATCCTGATTTATTGGAGTAAAATTAGGCTCATTATGGGGCAGCTTTTTCAATTAAGGAAACCATAATTTTCTAAGTACTTTTAAAATTTTGGTGAAATTTGGCTCAAAATTTGATAATTTTAAAATGTGGCTCCAAATTGATAATATAGAATTTAAATATTTCATTTTGGCTGCATTTTGAAACCACACTTCAGTGGTTCTTACCCACACCCCAAACACCCATATAACTTCAAACCCGCTGTATCAAAGACACATATAACTGCAGCTACACTAAAATCACCACATGGCGATACAAAGAAACAAAATCAAAAATGGAATTAAAGCAACTAAGCAAGCGTAACTAATAAGCAGTCCAGATAAACCGTAAGCACAAAAATAATCAAATCCAACCAAGGACTGCGACCAACAAACAGCCACGAGACCTTACTTTAAGCCTATAAATAAGCTATTTATAAGCACTTAAATAAGCTCTAACATCCTCCAATAGTAAAAAACATCTAGAAATCATGTAAATGCAATTAACTTAAAGCAAAAACAACAACAAAAACACCCTAAAAATTGACAACAACCTAAAAAATGAACATCCTAACCAAAGCACTTATGAACCGCATATCCATGGCTCAACATTGAACACGACACAGGGATGCACCACTGTGATTGGATCAACCTCAAACCCACAATAATACATTCTACCATATATGAACTTAAACACCACAACCAATTCCATTCCATTGGATAAACCATCAAAAGATCCATACATGTTTCATTGTTAATATATCTACAAACCATAATATTAAACCAAGACATTAGACATTATAAACAGATGAAACTAGAGCAAAAGAAACCATCCCTTTACATAGCGAGCAACCCTTCAACCATTCATCAACTTAATTTGTTCTTCCTTGGTCTCGATATCATCACCGGCAGGTAATGAGATCATTCAACCCCTCCAACCTTAGTCCTGCATCCGGTCATGCCAAGATCCATCAATGTGTCCGTCATTTCATCCCCATCTCCCAAGAGCTACCATCTCAGCCGTTAAAGCATTAAATCTAGCGCCAATCTCATGCTTTCTTGTGGTACTCTTATCCATTTATAAAGCCCGAGAGGTATTTCTATGTGAGCCTTGAAGAAACTCATACTTAACCATCGGCAAATCTCAGCTAAACTCAATTAGGTCATCAATATACGCTTGAAATGGTTTTGGGTGATGGTGCTGCCATTATTAATGAATGGGTAAAATATGATGACCAAAATAAGAAAGGTTGAAGAAGAGTTGTGGGGATAGTGTAGTAGAAGATGCTCCTTGAATTCAAAACTATAAAGACCTAAACTTTAAAACCGCAAAACAAGTCCTCCTTTTAAACTATCACTATAAATTAGGGGTGTTTATCCGTTCGGTTATCGGGTTGTTTGGTTTCGTTAAATCGGTTATTTTTTTATTCGGTTCAACACGAAAACCGAACCGAACCGAACTAGAATTAAACCGAAGCGAACCGAAAACCGAATATGAATTCACTTCGCTTCTTGGGTTGACCCGAAAAGTCTTAAAAATGGATAAAACGGAAAAAAAAAAATGGACAACGCAGACGAAAACGTGTAAGAACGTAAGAAAACGTATGGAACGTAAGAAAATGTACATTAATATGTAAAATATATGAAAGCGTATGAAAACGGACGAAGACGTCTAAAAAAGATGAAAAACGGCTAGAAACGGACGAAAACGGTCAAAAACTTATACAAACGGACTAAAACAGGAAAAACTCAGCAACAAAGTGTAAACACGGACGAAAACGTGTAAACAAAAACGAAACGTATAAAAACTGATTAAAAAGGACAAAGTCGTACGAAAACGGTGGAAAACGTATGAAAACAGACTCAAAAGTGTAAAAACGTATGAAAATGTGTAAAAGTGTAAGAAAGCGTATGAAAACGACGAAAAAGTCTTCAAAACATATGAAAATGGCTAAAACGGATTAAAACGGACAAAAAACGAACTAAAGCGGACGAGAACGTATAAGAACGTAATAAAATGTACGTTAATATGTAAAACAGATGAAAACGGACGAAAACGTCTAATATAGATGAAAACGGCTAGAAACGGACGAAAACGGACAAAAACTTATACAAACGGACTAAAACATGAAAAAACTAGCGACAAAGTGTAAACACGGACGAAAACGTGTAAACAAAAACGAAAAAGTATAAAATCTTATTAAAAAGGACAAAGTCGTACGCAAAGGTGGGAAAACGTATGAAAAACAGACGCAAAAGTGTAAAAACGTATGAAAATGTGTAAAAGTGTAAGAACGTACAAAAACGGACGAAAACATATGAAAAGAGACGAAAAGTGTAAAAACTACAAAAACAGAAAAAAAGTACAAAAACTAAGAAAACGTATGAACACGGACGAAAACGTATAGGACCGACTAAAACGGACGAAAACGCACAAGGGTTGTGTTACCGTGCCCAACGTATCTAACGCAACCCTAAACACAATTTCACACAGTGTTTTGAGTAAGACACATGAGTTAATGATTTTATGTCATCCTGAAATGTCAAAATTAATGTGCCCACCCTTAATAACTTTAATACAGTTCATATAACCTTCACACTATAACTATACACCTACCAAGCCGGTGAAACCCATTCATGACCGGTGATAATGGCTAGTTCACATGGTGGGTAGGGTATTACGTTATCACTGGTCACATTCATTAATGGGTATTTGACATAATATGGGTCAAAAGCATTGGGTTATAGTTGCTTAGAGTGTCATGTTACGACATGATTCAATCAATAGTATATATAAAATTATATTATGAAAAACCCCACCAAATGGTCAATTTGCTAGCTACCCAAGAATGAAAATCCCAATTTGGTAAAAGAAAGTCAAAACACAATATTTTCCAGAAATATGAGATATTCCTAGGTCGTTTTAAGTCCCAACGGAGTGTGAATGGAAATTCGCGTTCGGTTCGTGATCGGGTGATAAAGAATAATGAAAGATATTTGTATTTTGTGAATAAATTTATGAAACATAAACTAAAACAAAAAAAAAAAAAGAGCAAGGTTAGATCAAGTGGTTAACACTCTTCCTCTGGAGAAAAGAGGTCAAGGGTTCGATCCTTACCCTTGCAAGGCAGGTCCTTTTTTACTTTAGTAGAACCGGAAGCAGCTCTCAAGGGTTAGATCCTCACCGCCTGCAAGACCGGAGGTCCTTTTCTATCTTTGGTATAACCGGAAGCAGCCTCTCTACCTTAGGTAGGGGTAAGGTTGTCTACGTCTCAACCTCCCCCATACACAGTGGAAGACGGTATTGGGACCCATAACCCGTGGAAGACTTATAGTGTGAGTTACTTACTTTTTTTTAACTAAAAACAACTAAATAAGAAAATAAATGAACCAACAAAAGTCGAAATAACCTAAAATGCACTTAATCCTAAAAATACCAAATATTGTAAATTTAAGCATAAAATTTAAAAATTATTTTTTAAAAGTCCTAAATACTTAAACTTAATTTTTTATTTTTATTTTAAATTGTATTTTTCTGAATTTTATTTTATTTATTATGAATAAAAAACCTTTTTAAACTAATTAAATGAAAAAAATCATTAAATCATAAGAGAAAAAAACCTTTTTAAACTAATATGAAAACTTTTCAAAAATTTAAGCAAATTAAAATTCCCCCAACAAAATTAAATTTATTCCCCCAAAGGTTGCATCAAGGCCATTCCAAACAAATTGCAAAAAATTAACTCCTCCTCCTCCTCCTTGACCGCCACACCTCCCTCTCATCTCACCACAAATCCCGTTACACCACAACTCTCGGTCATAGACCCACCAGTCCGTCACCACTGGTGTAAGTATGTTATCTTCCTTTTGTACACATCGTTCTAACACATAAAATAACCCTGTTAAGCCTATTAGCTAATTGAACATTTGTTTCGAGATATCCTCTTGTAAATTATGTCATTTTCTTGTTAAATTTAGATAGTTAATCGGTTAAAAAATTTAAGAAACCTGTTAAGCCTGTTACCACATGAACATGGAACCATAATTTAGCTAGTTAATTTCTTATTTTCCCTTGACCCAAACATTCCTTAGGAACTGTTTCATTAGACTTTATTCAATTCTTAGCATAATTCAATACCACATTCAATCTTTGAGCTATCCTCATTACTTGGAATGTCTTTTTTAACTTTTAAGATCATCAATTGAAGTTTGATGTTGTCTTGTACAATCTTCAATAACTTGGACTGTCTTTTTAACATGCCTGCAAGGACTACATATAAACATTGTTGCTCGGATAAGTGGGACACATTTATAAACATGGACAAGTATTGGATAGGAACTAATAGGACCAACAAATCTTATGTTGATGGAGTAGCAGCGTTTATTGATTATGCAATACACAACTTGCGGAAGATGGGAAACATCGACCCACGAGTTAAGAAAAATGATCTTTCAATGCCATGTCCGTGTACAGATTGTTTAAACCACATAGAGCATAAAGTGGAGAAAGTGCAGTTCCATTTATTCTGCAATGGGTTTGATCTAAGCTACCTAAACTGGACTAAACATGGAGAGAAGGATGAGTCATCAATAAGTACCGAAACACGTGTTAACGCTACAACAGAGTTTGTTGATGACACAGATTTTGCTTCATATATTCCAACAGATGCCCCAGCAACAGTAGAAATGGTTAATGCTACAAAAGATAATTTTTATGAGGATGATCTTGTCAAGTTTCAACAATTATTATTAGACGCAGAGAAGTCTCTTTACGCAGGATGTCCTGACTTCACAAAGCTGTCCGCAATAGTTAACTACTCAACTTGAAGGGTAAGTACGGATGTTCTGATAAGTTCTTTACTGAATTACTAGGATTGTTAAAGAAGATGCTGCCTGCTGGTAACGAAATGGTGGAAAAAACTTATCAAGCCAAAAAATATTTGAAATTGATGGGATCAGGATACAAAAAGATACATGTATGTATCAACAACTGCATTCTTTACTGGAAGGGGACAAGGATTGACTGCGTGTCGAATGTGGGGTATCAAGATGGAAGGTGGATAATAAGAACATAAAGTATACGAAAACATTCCAGCAAGAGTAATGTGGTACTTTCCAACTATACCAAGACTGCAATGACTATTTAAGGTAGAAAGTATTTCAGAAGATTTAAGATGGCACGCGACACGGAGGATAACCGATGGTGTGTTACGTCACCTCGCAGATTCAAAGACATGGCGTACCATAGATGAAAAATTCCCCGAAATTGTTGAAGATCCAAGAAATCTACGGCTAGGAATATCGGCTGATGGGGTTGACGTCAACTCAGGAAATAGGCATCACAGTGTATGGCCAGTTTTAACTGTCATATACAACCTTCATCCATGGTTGTTTATGAAAAGAAAGTTTATCATGCTTTCGGTATTAATATCGGGATACCCGGGAAATGATATCGATGTTTTTTAGAACCGTTTGTTGATGATCTGCAAACCTTATTCGATACAGGGGTTGATACATATGATGCATCCACAAAAGATAACTTTAATCTACGTGCCGTTGTGTTATGGACAATAAATGATTACCCTGCGCTTGGTACATTATGGGTGCCCGTTTAGTGGATTCAAAGGTTGTGTAGTATGTGGGAAAGATACAAACTGTGTTAGACTTTCTGCCTCATCCAAGCAAAGTTATGTGGGTCATAGACGATATCTACCATATGACCATCCGTTCAGAAGGCAAAGGAAGGCATTTAATTGACAACAAGAATTTCTCCAAGCTCCAAATCCAATGACCGGGGAACAAATATACAACGAGGTACAACATATTGAAAATAAGTGGGGAAAAGGAAAACGAACAAACAATAATGCATCAGAAAACCAAGAAGATACGAGAGGCAGAGGTGGGAAGATTCAAAAGCAGAAAAGAAACATAATAGAAGTAGAGGGTAGTTCAAACCAAGTGAAACGGACCAAAACGGTGCGTATTGGAAGAAATTCAACATTTGGTATCGAAAACTTAGGTATTGGAGGCATAATTCTGTTCCACGTTGTATTGATTTTATGCATGTAGAAAAGAATGTTGCTGAGAGTCTCGTCGGAACTTTGCTACATATTCCAGGAAAGACGAAAGATGGACTGAATGCTCGATTGGATCTGGTGAGTGGGGGTAAAAACAAGAGTTGTTTGCTATGCAAGAACAAGACAAAACAACACTACCTCCAGCATGGTACACATTAACGAATGCTGAAAAAGATATTTTTTGTGAAACTTTACACAACATCAGGGTACCACAAGGCTATTGTTCAAATTTATCTTGTTTGGTCAGCCTAAAGGATAGGAAGCTCATTGGCCTAAAATCACATGACTATCACATGCTAATGCAAGAGTTTCTGCCCATTGCAATATGTTCAATCATGCACCCACCCACACGATATGCTATTATCAGGTTTTGCTTTTTCTTTAAATCAATATGTTGCAAAGAAATAATATTGCAAGAACTAGATAATATGCAAGCAGAACTGGTAGTGACACTGTGCCTACTCGAGAATTTCTTTCCTCCATCATTCTTTGATATTATGAGACATTTGACTGTGCACCTAACTAGGGAGGCAAAATTATGCGGTCCCATATGCTTTCGGTGGATGTATCCATTCGAAAGATGTATGAAGGTTATTAAAGGACATGTGCGGAACAGAAATAGACCAGAAGGATGCATTGCAGAGGAGACTATTGCGGAAGAAATAATAGAGTTTTTTAGCGAATATCATAAATCCATGAAAACTGTTGGTATCCCACCTGATAAACATGAAACAGATGAAAATGAGGAAGGAAAGCCATTGTCGGCCAGCAAATCAAGTGAAGTTTCTGCGGAACTCTTTCAGAAAGCACATTTGTATGTAATAAATAATACAGATGAAATTGTACCGTATATCGAGTAAGTCTTACTAACACATGTCTATTTCATTACTGAAAATGATGTATCAAATATAATAATCAAACACATTGTTTCAGGTGACACAAGCAAGTTTTGAAAGCAGAAAACCCGTGTAAACGAATAGCATTTCTGGAGAATGAGTACAACAAATCTTTTGCCAACGCAAAGAAGTAATTAATCTTATGTTACTCAACATACCCTTTCTAAACCTTATTTCTCAGCTCATTTTGATCTGAAAATTGGTGTACTTATTCTTTTGAGCTAATATATACTTGTAATGAAATTCAGGTTGAGAGAGAGTTAGAAATCGACAAAGAAAGTGTATCAAAAACTGTAAGGTCGATATCCTATGGACCACGCGCCACCGTAGTGAAATACGATGCATATCACATCAATGGGTATACTTTTCGTACGAGAGATCATGAAGGCAAAGTTTACCAGAGCAGTGGGGTTATGTGAAAGACCAGATAGATAAAAAATTGTCTATTGTGTTTAAGACACCTCCCAAGAATTACAAAGATAAGTATGACGAAGCCGATGAGGAATTTAGTACCATCATTCACCAACACAATGATAACATATTGCCACGTGTGGATCGACGTGACTTGGGTAACGAATCACGAACTGACTACTATCGAACCGACTGTGGAGGTGTTGTTATACAAAAATC
Organism: Chrysanthemum makinoi; assembly: GCA_910596185.1. Taxonomy (NCBI): domain Eukaryota; kingdom Viridiplantae; phylum Streptophyta; class Magnoliopsida; order Asterales; family Asteraceae; genus Chrysanthemum; species Chrysanthemum makinoi. The sequence continues at coordinate 47,453,576 of OU343217.1, read as the reverse complement.
CAAGTGAACCATGTTATGGTCCAGTTGTCACACTCTACCTTTATCATATTTCACTCTTTTAAAGCATATAGACATTCGATTTTTGTACATTTATGTTTATAATACAATACTTAATATTAGTTAAATCTGTTAGGTATATTATTTTGTTTAAGGATATGTTGAAAAGCAAAAATTCTCACAGATTGGAGATGTATGGAAGCTGTGCTAGTTGATGTGCTATAGTACAGAGTTAATTCTAGTGATGTCATTGTTAAGTCTGTTTGATCATTCTTTAGTCTGGTAGTGCAAAAATTAAAAAATTATTTTTACTGTTTAAATAGTACCGTTACCTAATTTAGGTGGTCAGAAGTATTTATATGGATAATTTTTATTTTTAGAATTCATAGGTATCCTTTAATTACTTTATCCTAATCTTTAAAAGTTTAATTCTTTTATTTCAATTAAGTCTCCTTACCAGCACTAAACCCTAATTTCCCTGCACTACCAGTACTTCAATTAACATAAAAGATGGCACAATTAAAGTTTGTAGACAAGCACAATCAAGTGGGATTTCTCAAAAAGCCTGCTGAAAGCACAGGCTTCGAGGAGATAGTGGAGTTTCTAAAGGGTAGTCATATCAGGTATGCCCTTACTCATAATCCAACTATCTATGATTCCCTAGTCAAACAGTTCTGGCAGACTGCTACTGCTAGAACTATTGCTGATGGGACACTAGAGTTAAATGCAACTATTGATACGTTAGAGTATTCAATCACTGAGGAATCAGTCAGAAGCAAGCTTTAATTGGCTGATGCCTCAAGGATTTCAATGTTGCCAAATAATGACCTCTTTCAGGGATTGGAAAATATTGGATATCTAACTAATGGAACATTCACTTTTTGGAAGAGTCATTTTACGCCACAATGGCGTTCCTTGTGCATCAGTTTACATTGTATGAGCTCTAAAAGTGGTGGATGGGATCAATTTAGAAGCAATATTGCTTCTGCATGGTCTGTCTTCCACTGGCAGACTCTTCAATTTTTCAAAAATGATTTTGATGCCATGGTTGCTAATTCCAAGAATAAGAAAAAGTTTTTGATATACCCAAGATTTTTGCAAATGATCTTAAATGTTGAAACAGCAAGCAAACATCCTTACATTGCTCTCCCTTTCATTAAAAAGATATTTGGTAATATGAAAAGGGGTTTTGAAGGGGTACACAAGCCACTTTTGTCTGCTATAATGCCTGCTGTTGCTACTAACCCTGAAGGTACATCTACATTTGTTCCATCTCCTACTGCTACATCAGAAGCTCAGGCTCAACCTACATCTGAACCAGAAAAAATAGAGTTTGAATAGAGGACACCAACACCCCCACCACCTTCACCTTCAGTCCATGAGGAAGAACCACTAGTGATTCCTCAACCAAAGTCACTAGTACAAAAACGGGATTTGGTCACACATGGTCAAAATGGAACGGCCACACATTCGCATATTTGTGTGACTGAAGGTACGAAAATTGACAACATTTACTAATTAGTCAAACATGAAAATTTTGATTGTGTGACCATTAGAACTCTATTGCCACACAATTGAACATTGTGTGGCTAAAGGTATCTGGTGATTTTGTTTCAGATCATTTAGCCACATATGAATTTGGAACGCGTGACAAATACAAGTAACCTTGATGCGTTAGTCACATGAAGTAATTTTTTATGTGTCTAAATCATAGAGTCAATTTTTGTCACACATTATTTAAGGGTGACTGATATGTTTTGCCAACTCTTTAGCCACATCTGAAATTGGAACGAGTGACAAATGAAAAGTAAGGTTGAAGCATTAGTCACGATATACATATAAACAGTGACAAATATATGTCACACACTTGAACACTGTGACCAAAAGCCATATATGGTCACACTAAATGTTTTGTCACACATTCGTTAAGTGTAGCCAAAATCCAGTACATATGTTCACGTAATTTAATATGTGTGTTTAAAGTTTAGTTTGTGTTAGCTTGCCAAAAGCTAATCTATAAAGTCACATTTGCTACTAACACCGTGACCAAATGCCATATATGGTCACGCTAAACATTTTGTCACACGTATTATTTAAGTGTAGCCAAAATCCAGTACATATGGTCACGTAACTTAATATGTTGCTATTGGAAGATCAATAGTCACTCAAAATACACATTTCTTCACTTTAAACACCATATGGTCACACTTATTAACACTTTTAGCCACTTTATGGTTAATTGTATGCGACTAAATACCCAAAACAAACATGCTTTATGTGACTAAATGTTAGAAAAGGCCACACAAACATAAAATTCATGTGGCCATTGGATGATCAATAGTCACACAAAATACACGTTTCTTCACTTGAAACACCATATGGTCACACTTATTAACACTTTTAGCCATTTTATGATTAATTGTATGTGACTAAATACCCAAAACAAGCATTCTTTGTGTGACTAAATGTTAGAAAAGGCCACACAAACATAAAAATCATGTGGCCATTGGATGATCAATAGTCACACAAAATACACATTTCTTCACTTGAAACACCATATGGTCACACTTATTAACACTTTTGGCCACTTTATGATTGATTGTATGTGACTAAATACCAAAAACAAACATGCTTTGTCTGACTAAATGTTACAAAAGGCCACACAAACATAAAATTCAAGTGGCCATTGCATGATCAATAGTCACACAAAAGACATATTTCTTCACCTTAAACACCATATGGTCACACTTATTAACACTTTTGGCCACTTTGTGCTTAATTGTATGTGACTAAATAACCAAAAAAACATGTTTTGTGTGACTAAATGTTAGAAATGGCCACACTAAAAGAAATTTGATGTGGCCATTGGATTATCAATAGTCACACAAAAAACTATTATGTTTTTCATAAACAGAACTAACTACGAATACTAAACAGACTTAGCTTATGTCTGCTAGACTTATCCTTGTACTTGCAGCCTTAACCACTAAAACTAACATACCAGACTTCACTTTGTATTGGCAGCTTTAACCACTAAGGTTTTCTGTTTATAAGTATACCACAACACAAAATATATATTTTTTTTGGTGCAAAGATGAACTTGTATTAATCAAGGAAACTTTGTAAAATGAAAAAAGCAACACACACTGATATGGACAAGTCCCACATCAAGTTGCATACTAGGCAACTCTATTCAATATCTGATATAACTGTTCTTATAAGTCTGATAACAAAAACAAACTGCCCATATCATACAACCGTGGACAGATGACAACCAGCACAAAACCATCACAAAGAACACCTTTTAATGCACCACTATGAACCATACACTTCCAGATAGGGGCTATACCAAGTAGTTTACATTCCATCTCATGAATGGCTTCAACTACTTAGGAACACACACCCTAAATGAAGCCAACCAAATCCTACACATTCCAAAAATTTGTTTATAAACATGTCTACCAATAACAACTGATAACGTCTGGAATTACGTTTTAACACATGCTAAATACTATAATTATAACTGGAGTACGGGAAGACACCAAAGCTTGGTTGTCGCTGACAAAGTCAACAAGATTGAATCTGACCATTTTGTTTCGTTCCCACTGACACTCCTCAACAATCTCTCTCCATCTGGCGTTTATGGTAACATGGTTCTTGCTTCTAGGCCTATCACTGTGGGGTTGCAGATTCACGTTCACATAAAACTTCATGTCTTCCCGGTATCTCAGCAGTGCGTTATGGTACTTCCATATGTGATTTCACATCGTAAACTTATGTGGTATGTTCTGCATTAAAAAGAGCAATGTAGTATGTTCAACAAAAGTATGTCCATGTGTTGAAGCATATATTAGTTTTTGCGAAAGCAGATAATGACTGAAATGGTCTGATTTGTATCATTACTTACCAAACGACTCATGTCCGTGACATATGCAAGGATGGGCGCGTAAAAACAATCCCTTTCACTTTCATGCTCTGTACATTCGTTCCATGCACATATATATTTCATACGCTCATCTGCAATTGGAATTTAATAAAAATGGTAAATAATTTAAAAGCTATTATATGAAAAGGTTTATTTTTAAAATAAAATCATAGATTATGTCTACACTTTGATTAACATACCTTCATCTACGGGGTTTCTCATGAACGGTCTTGTACGATTCAGCTCCATACGTTGCACAAGTTCAGAACGCATCATCAATCCATTTTCAGCAAATGGCATCAGGGAAAGAGTATTGTTTAGGAGATTTGTGAAAACAACTCTTATGCCAGTAAACAGGTTTTCATCGTGAACCAATACATTCCATCCGTGCCCACCAAACTCATGCATGTGTCTGTTTTCCTCCAGTATTTAAATTTGACGGTGAGTGATAGCTGCTACGGGCACGCCAGCAACAAGAACGTCAAATTGGTTATTGTCAGTATTGTCCCGGAAATTACAAGGAATGACCTACGTAACAGTTTAGTTTAAAGAAAACATTAGCGGGTCAAACAATTAAAATAATCCCCATTTTCAACAAACTTATAAAATGTATTGATTAACATTTTTTTCTTACTAGAGGTTGTGCAGGATATTCATCCAACGTAACCAGGCACCTACGTTGTCTGTAACCTAGAAGAGCCAGATCGTATCCAGGGTATTCATGGCCTGCATCGTTGTACCCTGTTATATAATAACAGTCTTCTTCCTGACGAATGAAATGGAATGTGGCCACATTGATGTATTGGCTGTGATCAATAAAAGCTTGCCACTCGGACCCTTGCAAAGTAATGCAACCACGAACCAATTTCCAGTAAACCTTATGTTTGGTTCTCCTATTGTGGATTAGGTATATCCGCGCTTCTTGGGTACAGGTTTTTAGTAAACAAAGCAGGAAGCATCTTAAACTTAAAAAGTAAGCACGTATATCAATTTGATGGTTACATTGATAAATTTATAACCTTATGTAAGCATTTTAAGTACAACTTACCCTTGTGTCCAAATGTTTGTGCGGTTTACCTCCACCAACAATTGATGCTTCATTCTATTTTAAAACCACAATCGTCTTGGTCCTAAGGTTATCACATATGCATAACATTTCCACCAACTAATACAAGTCTTAGATGATCAATACATCTTTATCATTAAGGTGTCAAACAAAAAATGATTGAAGATGTACTACTACATATTTAACTATGTTTCAAAAATCAATAATCATACAATAAGTTAATACAAATATCGTCATTAAACGTTATTTATATTTTTGATCTTTACCTAAGTTTTGTTAACGACAAAAGTAAATTTATTTTGTATAAAATCTTAAAGCTTGTCAAGTTTAATAGATATTAGAACAAGCTTTTTTCAAACAATATATTCATCATTCATGCATTTACATTTATGATTAGTGACATCTTGATATGACTCTAATCATTATGTATGATAGTAGTTTTTAGAATGTGTTAGGTTCTTAAAACCAAACACTACTTAAGTACTTTCATATTTCTAAATATAGAAATATAACATATGACATCATGTATTGCATCATGGAAATCATTGGAAGATTTCATTAGATATTTTGTGTGGATTTGTACTCTTCATATCTTGCACAATCTTACTTAGATATAGTTGACTTTAGCAAAGATTTTGATATCTTGCGTAGACCTCCACGGTACAAAATGGTACAGGCGGAACCCTTTGAGGTTCCGTAGTCCATGGACGCTCACATCCATTTGGCTATAAATAGCAATGCCAAACCAAGTAGTTTTTCATCCCTTTCTATCATACTCTCTTACATATCTTCTCTCTAACCTTTCTAACTCATTTTCATATCATATTAGTGATCTCTTTTGTAGCAAAAAGATCAAGTCACATTCAAGCTTCAAACGAAAAGTTGAAAGTCTTGTTTGTTTAGTGTTGTATGATCTAGTGTTGATTCATACTTCATTGCTATATTAAACCATCATAATCTTGTGAGTGTGAGTGGTTAATATTTTAGTCCTCAAAATACATTGTGTGTGGGAGTAGTTGTACCCTTGGAAAGAACTCGAAATCTAGCTTAGTGTCGAAAATAGTGTAAGCGAAGTGTAAAGGTTTTCTCCGCCGGTGAAAGGAGCTTGTTGACTAGTGAAGTTAAACTCTCGAGTGTAAGACTCGGGGAGTGGAGTAGGTCAAGGAAAAAGAGTCCTTGTAGATCGAACCACTATAAACAACTTGTTGTGGTTTGATCATTCCTTTCCTTAATTGATCTTTACATATTGATTGAATATCTCATTAACATATCAAAGATCAAAATCAATTGATCTTTTCAATAAGCTTCAAAACAAAGTTTTAATTGGTAAACTATTCAACCCCCCTTCTAGTTTTCTACAATTGGTACCCGAGCCTCGTTGCTCAAGAATTTCTAAAATAATCTGTATTTTATAAACTTGAAACGCTCCATGGATTCTGAAACTTTAAAAGAAGGGCAATCTATGCAAAGACCACCACTCTTTGAAACCAATGGATTTATATATTGGAAAAACCGTTTGAAACATATGTAAAATCAAAAGATATAGATCTTTGGTTTATTATTGTTAAAGGGATTTTAGTTCTACAACAAAGGATATTTTTGTTGATGAACAAAAGAAATTAGTTGCTAAAAATAATGAAGCTAAAATGATGCTTTATAATGCTTTGCCTAGAAAGAATATGAAAGAATTTTTATGTGTGAAACCGCCAAAGATATTTGGGAATCTTTAATTGTTACACATCAAGGTAATTCACAAGTCAAGGATAACAAAATTGATCTTCTTGTTCAACAATATGAACAATTTGTTATCCCTGAAGATGAAACCATTGATTGTGGCTTTGCTGCTTTAATACTATTATTACATCACTTAAAGCACTTGATGAATCTTTTAGTAGTAAGAACTTTGTCTGGAAATTTCTTAGAGCACTCCATCCCAAATGGAGAGCTAAAGTGACCGGCATTGAGGAATCAAAAGATCTCTCAATAATGTCACTAGACGAGTTAATCGGTAACCTCAAAGTACATGAAATGGTGATGGAGAAAGATTCGGAGATCATCAAAGGAAAAGGAGAAGATCAAATCGTTTCTCTAAAAGCAAAAGCGAGAATCAAGTGATGATGACGAATCTTGCTCCGTAGTGAAGATGAGAATATGCCATGGCGTTAGAGATTTTAAGAGTTCTTTAGAAGAAGAGAAAGTTCGTAAGACAACCTCGAGAAGAAAAAGCCATTCGAAAAAGATCGGGATGACAAGAAGGGTAAAGGTGAAAGAAAATGTTTTAGATGTGGTGATGCAAGTCACCTCATAGGAGAATGTCCCAAGCTACCTAAAAGCAAAACTCAACGAGCTTTTGTAAGTGGTGCTTGGGGTGATAGTGAAGACGATGAAGAATCAAGCAAGGAAGAGATCGCTCTAAATGGCACATGAGTCAACGAGGTACTTTCCGACTCTTCTTATTCTTCTATTGATGATGACACTTTGCAAAAACAATATAATCAATTGTGTGAGCTAAGTCTAAAAATCATAACTAAAATAAAATTTTTAAAAACCAAAAAGGAATTTTGGAAAATGAAGTTTATGAGTTAAAAGAAAAAGCAAAACGACTTGAAAAGGAAAAGCAAATGACGATGATTGTAAATCATGTCAAGAGCTTAAACTTGAAATAGAAAAACTAAAGCTCACACAAGATGTTTTAATCGAAAACAATTCTAAATTTAAAAGGTTTAACAAGAACATCGCTCTTGCCGATGAAATAGTTAAAATTCATAAAACACCGGGAGACATGAATGGGCTAGGTTTTAATGAAGTATTAATTCCAAAGATTCAAAACAAAACGGCCGAAAAGGATGAACAATCATCCAAATTGCTTTAGCGATGCAGCCGCGGACCAACGGAACCAAATTAGGGTTCCGTCCGTTGAACAAAATGGTGCCGTGGGTACTTCAGAGGACGAATGTTCGTAATATGGACCGTACTAAAGTAAAAGTAACAAAAACCAAGGATAATGTTAAACTAAAACCACATTACATTCGAGGTAGGACTTGCTAAAATGAATTTAGATAAAAAACTACTCAACAAAGATATAAAACACCTTTGCCAAACGCCTTTCTAAGAGCAACCACAGCGTTACCCAACTACCAAACAGGTTGGAATCAAAACTTCCTAGACCATATCAAACTCCAGATTATATGTCATGGAACTCTTTTTCATCATTTCCATACATGAATCAAATAAATGGTATGTTTAACCCAAACGGACCCATGAGATATTGGGGACCAAATGCTTGAGTTATTTGCTTCCTAGGTATGCTTGAAAGTTGGATTGGAACTTGATGAATGGATAAAAGATAGTGGATGCTCACGACATATGACGGGCAAAAAAAGTCTCTTCTCATCATACCAAGAGTATGACGGAGGTAATGTCACTTTTGTAGCAATCTCAAAAGCAAAATCATTGGCAGGAATGCGATCGCTCACTCCTAACTATTGAAAATGTTGCTCATGTGGATAGGTTAGGATTTAATCTACTTAGTATTAGCCAATTATGTGATAAAAAGTATAAAGTACTATTTGATGAAAATGGTAGTAAAATACTAAAAAATGGTATCACCATAGCTAAAGGAGTTAGGAAAAATAATATATACGTCATGAAAATAGATAAAACATATAATGACAAACTTTGCCTAACAACATTTGACGATAGCTCATCTCTTTGGCATAGACGCTTAGGTCACGCTAATATGAGACTTATACAAAACCTATCTTCAAAAGAGCTAGTTAGAAATTTACCAAAACTAAAATATGACCAACACTTTTGCGACGCTTGCAAAATTGGTAAACAAACACATAGTAGTCACAAATCTAAAAATATGGTTTCCACATCTAAGTGTCTAGAATTATTACATATGGACTTGTTTGGACCATCCGCTATAAGAAACTACGGAGGCAACTTATACACTTTGGTCATAGTAGATGATTACTCAAGGTTTACTTGGACGTTGTTTTGAAAACCAAAAATGAAGCTTTTGATAAATTTGAAATTCTTAGCAAGAAAATTCAAAATCAACTAGGTGTTAAAATTGTGTCGATTCGAACGGATCATGGTCGTGAATTTGACAACGAAACTCAATTTGGAAACTTTTGTGACACAAATGGTATAACACATAACTTTTCTCACAGAACACCTCAATCAAATGGGGTAGTAGAACGTAAAAATAGAACAATTCAAGAAATGAGTAGAACAATGCTTAATGAACAAAACATTCCTCAAAAGTTTTGGTGTATCGCCGTTGACACTTCTACATATATTTTTGAATAGAGTTTATCGTCATTTCTTAAACAAAACACCATATGCTTTATAAAGGTAAAATCCAACTCTAGGATATTTTAGAGTCTTTGGTTGTAAATGCTTTAATCTTAATACTAAAGATTACCTCACCAAGTTTGACCCAAAGTCTTATGAAGGTGTATTTCTTGGTTATTCTCAAACTAGTAAAGCTTACATTGTCCAAAACAAAGAAACAATGATAGTCAGAATCGTTAACATAACATTCGACGAAAGTCTACCTCCCTCTAAGACATCACCTTTGGTAGATGATGACTTAGTTGAAAGTCAAATGATAGAAGGTCAAGAAATAATTAATAATAACAAGAAGATGAACCATTAAATAAAGAAATTATAAACATCAAAGAATCTAAGAGTCATCCGTTAGACAAGGTCATAGGACAACTAAATCAAAGAACCTTAAGGTTACAAGCCCAAAATCAAAATATTTTGTTTTGTATCCACCATTGAACCGAAAATATAAATGAAGCAATAAAAGATGAATCATGGGTAATTGCCATGCAAGAAGAGTTAAACCAATTCGTTAGAAATGATGTTTGGAAATTAGTTCCAAAACCTAAAGATCAAACTGTTCCTCTTGCTATGTTATCTGATGATGGTCTCAGTCTCCTTGCTACATTGATTGGTACTCCGAAAATGCTTGATTCTTACACTAGTCAAATGTGCTTGGATTCCTGATAGTAGTAGTTTTGCTAGGTTCTTGATAGAGGTTTGTCTTGGATAGACTCTTCGGGAAAGCCTCCTGTTGGAATACTACCTTCTTGGATGGATCGGGTTCTACAATCGAAAAGATCCGGGTTGAATATGAATGGAAACCGCCAAGATGTAGAAATTACATATGGCATTTGGGCATCGTTGCTTGAATGTCTTAAATCTGCTCCAGGTCTGGCCTAAACAGAGTACTTCTGATGGTTTCCAAAGCGGTATGTGAAGGAATAGGGTAGGAATGGTGGTACAAGTTTTCTGGTAAAGGGAGGTTTTAATAAACCATGTGGGGCCTAAGTTTGATATCAACCTAAAGCCCCACTAATCAGCAGTGGATAATTCTAAAATGAAAATACTGAAGTGGCTAGTATGAGTGGGACGACAATTGCTACATCTAACACGTTTGATGCACTTAATGTGATTGATCTTGATGATGGTATTCCTATCTGTTATAGTGGATTCAGTTTGTTCAATGGAAGCTAAGGAGGTTAGGTCATTAGAAGTCTGGGAATTAATATCACAAGATTAAACTTGTAGTGATTCAATGGAAGCTAACGTGGTTGGCCATACCCTATTGGTGAAAATTGGGAGCTTGAACTTCTTATGGATGGGAAAGCTACTCTTGTTGATGATGTTGGGAATCCTATTAAAAAGGTTGATTATATTCCGCCACTTTCATCTACTAGAGAGTTACTTTCTAAAATGAAGGAGATATGCGTGGTTTTGATTCGATGATGAGGTGGTTGCTAACCCATTTGATGAGCGCTATCTGTTAGGTGGTGATGGCCATGAGTTTGAAGATAAGTATGATGACTATGATGATGACTATCTTGGCAGGTTCATGATTCTTCGAAATTTGGTTCATTTAATCTGATATGGCACCAAGCAAAGGTCCTAGGAAGTAATTTTTTAGATTTTGTCTATGTTATCATTTGGTAGTTGTTTGTTTCTTATTTAGAAAATAGGTAGTATCTTGTTATGTAAGCTTTATGCCTATTTAACGGGCTGAGATATGGGATTTCACTCATATCCATTGTACTTCAACGTTTCTTTGGTTAATATATTTACCAGGGTGCAGGATTACTCCCCTTTACCCAAAAAAAACCTAAAGATCAAACTATAATTGGAACGAAATGGGTTTTTCAAAATAAAATGGATGAAAATGGGATAGTATCTAGAAACAAAGCTAGGCTTGTAGCGCAAGGTTATAATCAACAAGAGGGGATTGATTATGATGAAACTTATGCACCGGTAGCTAGGCTTGAGTCTATTAGAATATTGCTTGCTTATGCATGTGCCTATGATTTTAACTTATTTCAAATGGATGTTAAAAGTGCTTTTCTTAATGGGTTTATTAACGAAGAAGTGTATGTTGCTCAACCTCCGGTTTCATCAACTTTGAGAAACCACATCATGTCTTCAAACTCAAGAAAGCATTGTATGGTCTTAAGCAAGCACCAAAATCTTGGTACGACCGTTTTAAGACTTTTCTTATTGATAACAAATACACTATGGGATTAGTAGATAATACTCTTTTTACCAAGAAAAGGAATCACATATTATCATTGTTCAAATATACGTTGATGACATTATATTCGGATCAACTTGTCAAGAATTATGTGATGATTTCTCTAAAATCATGCACGGCGAGTTTGAAATGAGTATGATGGGTGAGTTAAATTTCTTTCTAGGACTTCAAATTAAACAACTAGAAGATGGCATATTTTTAACCAATCTAAATATATAAAAGACATGCTTAAGAAATTTGGTCTTGAAGATTCCAAACCAACTAAGACACCCATGTCCTCGGACACTAAACTGACCAAGGATGAGGAAGGTGAATCCGTAGATAACACTAAATATAGAGGAATGATTGGTAGCCTACTCTATCTTACGGCTAGTAGACCCGACATTATGTTTAGTGTTTGTCTATGTGCTCGCTTTCAAGAAAACCCAAAGGCATCACACTTAGAAGCCTTAAAAAGAATTTTTAGATACATTAAGGGAACAACGTGTTTAGGATTATGGTATCCCAAAGGAACGGGTGTAGAAACCATAGTGTATGCTGACTCGGATCATGCCAGTGACTATGTCGATAGAAAAAGTACAAGTGGTATTTGCACTTTTATTGGACATTGTCTCACCTCATGGTTTGCAAAGAAGCAAACGGCCTTAGCCATCTCAACTACGGCCGCAGTACGTCTCGGCCAAAAAGCATGTCAACAAGCTCTTTGGATGAAGCAAGCTCGTAGATTCGGAATTCATCTCAACGACATTGTGATACTTTGCGACAACAAAGGAGCCATCGATCTCAGCAAGAATCCGTTCAACATGCTCGTACAAAGCATATTGAAATCCGTCATCACTTTCTTCGCGACAATGTTCAAAAAGGGAACATTTCAATCGAGAAAGTATCCTCCAAAGACAACATTGCCGACATTTTAACTAAGCCTCTTAAACGAGAACCTTTTAATCTTCTTAGACTTGGTTTAGGTTAATGGAACCAAACATGTAGGATAAACATAGCCTAAAACATTAGAATAGTCAAAACAAAAGAAATTTGTCTTGTATGCATAAGTAGCCACGGCACCAAATGATAACAGGACGGAACCAAAATTTGGTGCCGTCGGTCCGTGGTGTCTCTGAGAAGCAAAACAGCTTATTACAAAACATCTTCTTCCTCAAAACTCACTTTACCAAAACGTGTAAACATTAAACCAAGCTCATTATTGACACCTTCCCACTCACTAATCACTGAAGATAACATCATTGTAAGTATCCTAACTACATTTTATCTCTTAATTCTGAGTCTAGGATTCTTATTTATGCACAAAACTATCACAAATCATTACATGGGGTTTTATGTATGCTTTTATACCAAATATGAATTCAATTGGCAAAATGCATAACTAGTCATTAAAATTAGGTACTACATTATCATATTGCATAAACAAATCATGCTTCCCACTAATTGATAGATAATGAATATAAGGCCTTATTCAAATAACCAAACACCCCATGTCAAAAGTTTTGAAAAGCTTCTCACTTGTAGGAAAACAATTTTTTCATTGCTAATACAAATAGAAACGTTAAACTTTCATCACTTGCATGCTCTTGAATACTAAAGGTATTGCATAACTAATATGCATTCCGGGTATATTCAAATGAAGCCACATTGAATTAGGAGCATTTGGGTTATCTCATGGTATTTGCCAAACACCCCACTAAAACCATTTTTGTGCATAAAATGAGTCGAAATAACCGCAACTCCAAATTGTTTTCATATAGGCACACACTAGAACCAAAACGTTAAAGTTTATTCTCATTTTAACATATTAATTCTTGCTCCTAGGAATAACCATGGTAGCCGCAAGATTCTATGATCACAAAGACACCCTTGGCTACATTCCCAAACATCACAAAACCAAAGGACTTTCCAAGGAACAAGTAGAAATATTTAGGGTCTAGAATCAAGGTATTTCCATGAGGGTAGAACCATTCACTCATCCTTCCTTGAAAATACCAATCTCGTGAAGAACTAGCCGCCATTCAATTCGATTGTCTTCTTGACATCGATGAACCAATTTGTCCTAGGTTTGTGTTAGAATTCTATGCTAGTGTGACCGGCTTTAGTGATGAAGACGATGATGAATTTTGTCTTAGGTTTAGAATCAATCAAAACGACTACACCATCACCTTAGCCAACTTTGCTCAAGTGCTAGGAATTCCTAACCGAGGGACTTGTCTACTACGGATAAATGGTCACTCACCTCTTGATGCTATCAATGACCGCTCTTCCCTACCAAACCCGTTTAGCCGATAAGGATGTTATCCGTGAACACCTATTTAATCCAAAGGGTGATACAACCCGAGTTACCCGAAAAGGAAAGGAGGTAAACCGAGATCCATATGGAATGGAGCTAAATGAACTTAAGCCCGAATTTAAGAAATGGGAGGAGCTACTTAAAGCCAACGTCATTAGCACCATAGGAAATAGGGATCACATCAACGCTTGTCTTTGTCACATGCTCTACAACTTGTCCACCCGTCAACCATTCAATTTAGCTTACTACATCGCTAGGAGAATGATTGATATTCTAACTCAAGGATCGGTTGCTCTTCCATACGGGATGCTCCTCACCCGTCTCTATAGAAACTTTGCACCAATTCGACCAAGTCCAAAAGGGATGCATCTTCACTATGAGCTCATCCCTCACATCTTTGTACCTTTGAGTGATGCACGAGTTGCTAAGACAAAAGGCAAGAGAGCAAAACCTCCAACTCCATCATCATCATCATCAAATAGCTCGGAGGATGGTCTTCCAAGCTCTCGTCTTCCGCCTCATGAGTATTATCGTCTCTTCGAGATAGAGAATGAATCAGCTGAATTCAAGCAAACTAAGGGAATGTTCAAGTGCCTTGGTAGGATGATGAACAAGATCTACAAGAAGTTGGACAAATAAAGGTTAATTAAGGAGTGTTTGGAACAATACATTATCGTTAATGTTTGATACAATTTAGTTGTTTTTATTATGTAGGATGATAATATAACCTTAAACAATGGTGAATGCTAACAATCTTATGCAGGGGGATAGCACAAGTATGCTATCAAATTTTACCCATTTTAACTATAATGTGAAAATCAAAAAGCCTTGCTCAAAATACATGCTCCACTATGTTTTTATATGTATTATTTGCTTTTCCTAACTAAAAATGTTTAGTGTCACATGTTTTGAGAAAAATTTCAGGTTTCGGAAAAGTCCCCGCCACCTAAAAACATACTCTGTCAAAATTTCTGCACTGCACGGACCAGACGGCACCAACGATTTGGTACCGTCCATTATGTAAAATGGTGCCGCCGTACCTGTACAGGCGGACCAGACGGCACCCTTTTTTGGGTTCCGTCCGTGTAAATGTTTGGTGCCGTGGATCCTTCAGGTAACTTTCCGAATTTCGACTCTTTCGTGATTCCAAATTACCATCCAATGCTTATAAGTCAATCCTAACTTGCTTATACTCTTATTAGAACTAGTATAATTCACTTAGGTATATAAGAAATCCAATTCCCACCAAAATTCAAAAATTTGAAAAATCCACCCAAGGAGCCCTTTTGCATAAAGGAAGGAACCAAATTTTGGTACCTTCAAATCCGTGGGTGATCCGAATATTAGGAAATTCCACTCATTAGAACACATTTATTGCAAATCTTTTCTTCTTCACTCCATATCTCTTGAATGGCTTGACTTGGGTGATATGACTAGCATTCAACCCACTTCCAAATCATTAGGAACCTCATCTCTTCAATGGTTTAACATCAAATCAAACACATTTCCCCATAATTTTTCACTTCTATAAATTGAGAGGTTTTACCATGATCATCCTCACACCTTCTTCATTCTTACCATTATCTAGCAAAGAAAACCCAAGTCAAAAATGACAAAATCCTCTCCTAAACCTTGCAAGAAAACTGCTAGAATAAGTGTGAGGCCTTGTTGCTTCGTTAACCTTAGCTCCTCTTCCAAGTCTTCTCCACTGACAATCTCATCTCCCATCCGAGATGATACAAGCCTTATCTTGGCCACACCTACTCAATCACACATTGTGATCACCACTCCACCACCAAAAAAAACACCAACTTCACCTCCACCGGCACCTATCCAAACATCCAAAACACCCTCACCACCTTCACCAAGGTCTCCAACTCTCATTCCTATAGAGTTATTTTCCACTCCACCAACTTCACCAAATCCTTTCTTGGAGGACTTGGATGACTTGCCTCCTAGGCCAAATCATCCACCACCATTGCCATCCTTTGGCACAATTGAGTGGATTTCTCATGAGTCACCTCGGTCATCTTTTGACCCAAACGCCCCATTAGGGCCTAAACCTCTTCTCTTCCACCCCATTCACAAAGACATTCATGGTCCTTTGTATGGGATCATTCACTCCCATCAATGTCCCTCATCTTGAGGACATTGAGGAGTGCATATGGGATGCCAATCCCACTAGAGAGGAGATTCAAGCGGAACTCCACAACCTCCACCAATTCAAAGGCATGGTGGATTCTCACTTGAGTGAGACAATGCAAATGCAAAATGCTTTGCTTGCATCCATCATGACCACCCCAAACATTTCCACCAATACCAACACATCTACCATTCTACCACCACAACCTCCCCAAACATACTACCCCCCTAGGCATGGTTGCTCAACTTGTGAGCAAACGGCCCAAACCATTGAAAGGACACGGGTTATGGTCCTTGATTTTCAAGAAGAAATGAGGTTCATCCTCAATCATATCCTTGAGCGCCTCAACGCTCTTTCTCATCCACCATCAAGTTAGGATGGTCATAGTTTAGCATTTCTAGTTCTTCTTTTCTTAGGATTATTTTCTTTTTTCTTGTACTAAAACACATCATTGTGTTCCCATTTCATGATCTTTATTCATGAAAATTTTAACTAATGAATGGTGTTTTTATTATATTGTTGGTGCTTTTAAATAGTGTTTGGAAATGATTGTGAATGATCATTATTACTAACATTTTTTTTGTAGCTTTTATTTTCATAATCCATGTATCTTCCCATTAAGCACCCAATTTAGGGGGAGCTTTGATCAAGGGGGAGATAATGGCTCGGGCTCATTACATTCCGCATCGCCTCTACTTTTTGTTGAGACAAAAAGGGGGAGAAAATATAGAACTTGTTTATATTTGACTTTTCTGAAAAAGTCAAACTGCATACATTGACTTTCTGAAAAAGTCAAACAAGATACATCATTGGTAATACTTGACTTTTCTAAAAAAGTCAACTGAATACTTTGACTTTCTGAAAAAGTCAAACATCATACACTTACATTATCATTTCCTTTTCAAGTTCTAAAACTAATATTTTTATAACTCTTGCATAAACTTTGTATCTTTTATAAAAATAAAATTTATATTTTGTCCTCAACAAAAAGGGGGAGATTGTTAATACAAATATCGTCATTAAACGTTATTTATATTTTTGATCTTTACCTAAGTTTTGTTAACGACAAAAGTAAATTTATTTTGTATAAAAGCTTAAAGCTTGTCAAGTTTAATAGATATTAAAACAAGCTTTTTCAAACAATATATTCATCATTCAAGCATTTACATTTATGATTAGTGACATCTTGATATGACTCTAATCATTATCTATGATAGTAGTTTTTAGAATGTGTTAGGCTCTTAAAACCAAACACTACTTAAGTACTTGCATATTTCTAAATATAGAAATATAACATATGACATCATGTGTTGCATCATGGAAATCATTGGAAGATTTCATTAGATATTTTGTGTGGATTTGTACTCTTCATATCTTGCACAATCTTACTTAGATATAGTTGACTTTAGCAAAGATTTTGATATCTTTGTCACCAACCTCCACGGTACCAAAATGGTACATCAGGCGGAACCTTTGAGGGTTCCGTGGTCCGTGGACGCTCTCATCCATTTGGCTATAAATAGCAAAGCCAAACCAAGTAGTTTTTCATCCCTTTCTATCATACTCTCTTACATATCTTCTCTCTAACCTTTCTAACTCAGTTTCATATCATATTAGTGATCTCTTTTGTAGCAAAGAAGATCAAGTCACATTCAATCTTCAAACGAGAAGTTGGAAGTCTTGTTTGTTTAGTGTTGTATGATCTTGTGTTGATTCATACTTCATTGTTGTATTAAACCATCATAATCTTGTGAGTGTGAGTGGTTAGTATTTTAGTCCTCAAAATACATTGTGTGTGTGAGTAGTTGTACCCTTCAAAGAACTTCGACATCTAGCTTAGTGTCGGAAATAGTGTTAGCGAAGTGTAAAGGTTTTCTCCGCCGGTGAAAGGAGCTTGTTGACTAGTGAAGTTAAACTCTCGAGTGTGAGACTCGGGGAGTGGAGTAGGGCAAGGAAAAAGAGTCCTTGTAGACCGAACGACTATAAACAACTTGTTGTGGTTTGATAATTTCTTTCCTTAATTACTCTTTACATATTGCTTGCATATTTCATTAACATATCAAAGATCAAAATCAATTGATCTTTTCAATAAGCTTCAAAACAAAGTTTTAATTGGTAAACTATTCAACCCCCCTTCTAGTTTTCTACACAATCCTTTCAGAGTAAAAATCTGTATTTTTTTACGTTTAATCATCTTACCCCATACGTTTGTTAAAATCTAGTAAGAAATCCATAATCTACCCAACATACCATACGCCATTGCTTCATCCAATGTTTAAACCTAAGCTCAGATAATTAATTAAATAAGGTGTAGTGCTTTACCAAATCATATAAAAGCTATACTAACCTAGATTAAACATATGTTTACAAGTTGTCTAATTAGCTATTTAACAAATAGCTGCTACGTTTTTCACAATCCACATATATCCATGATTCTTTTTATTCTAATCATCCTATATTTACATGTCACACAATATTCTAAAGAATCAAATCGCATATAGTTCTAATAAAACGGCTTTACATTATGATCAAAGGATACTATATTCTTTAGGATATGTTAAACATTGCAAAAAAAATACCAAACATGCATTTGTATCCATCAACATATCAGAAACATGCATATCAATCACTTTACATTTGTAGTTCATGGTTAAAAAAACAAAAGAGAAAAAAAACCAATGTGTAACATTACCTGATGATGCGGTTGTTGTGTTGAAGAAGATAGACTTGAATATTTTGCTTTGACTATGTGATTAAGTGTAGCCGTAATATATTACCGTTCTCAAAACTGCAATGATTACTATTAATTAAGAGAAGGATTTTTTGTTTTATTTTTTTAGCTTGTATTATGGGAGCATTGCATATATACCCACTAAAACTCAAAAAGTTGCATATTTCTCCATAATACAAGTTTTTAATGCATGATGTACAATGCAACTTAAGCATGTTTTGGGTATATATGTAAATATGTAAGTTTTAGAGGAACAATTACGTACCAAAATGGTACATTTGAAAAAGTAAGCAACTATTTTATGACCTAAACCCTTGATTCGTGTAGGTTTAGGGTGGTGTGTATGGAGAAAACATACAATATCGATATCAAAAATAACCACAAGGAATGATTTAAAATCCCTTTAGGAAAAGGATAGTGAATCGAATCCCGTGAGTGATAAGTGATACGGATTAGGAAATCCGAGTCGTGTCCCGACGAGGTGTGAATGGGCAATGTCGTTTAAGGTTTGTTATTAAAATGCTCGATGTTTTGGATTGTTGATTTTATTTTTATCTAAACTACGGGAAATGGGAAAGCATATAAGGGAAATTATACTACGGGGAATCCTAAATACGCGGATTAAGATGAAATGTAATTAAAGAAACGTAAATAAAATGCAACTACATCTAATATAATTCCTAAATATGACCTGAAATTATTTTTACTCTAAAAATGCAATTTAAAACTTAATTGATATTTAAAACTAATTTTTATGATTTTTCTTTTATTTATTTGAATTAAAATCTAATTTTTTAACTTTTAAAACAAATCTAAAATACTAAAAATTATGAAAATTAAGGGGAAAATTATGAAACTATTTTTTAAAAATCTAAATTAACCCAAAAGACTTTTCAAAACTAATTTTGTATTTTTTGATGATTTTTCTAATTTATATGAATTAAAAACTATTTAAAACTAACTTAAATGCTAAAAATTACAAATTTAACTAGGAAACATCTGGAAAAATTATTTTTTTGTTTTTTATATTTATCTTAATCTAGAAAAATTTAAAACATATTTTTTGAAGCTTTTCTGATTTATTTGAATTAAAAAGTAATTAAAAAGTATTAAAAATTAGATTAAATGCAGAAAAATAGTAAACAGTGTCAGGAAAATATGAAAAATGCAGGAAAATTCTAAAATTATATTATAAATTTATTAAAAATATTAAATCTAATGCTAATGTGCAAGAAATGGGAGTTGTAGTGAAACAGCCTAAGAATAAGCACTTCCAAATAAGCTAAAAGCTTCTACATGGCACCAAATGATAACAGCTACTAGATAATGCTAAAAATACTTAAAACAAACCTATTTCAACTAATCTAGTCCTATGAATCTCAAACTACAATGATATGATTAGATTGAATCTTAAAGTGAAAACAGCTCTAACTTGTCTACTTTAAGCTAATGTTACAGCTTATCTACTAAATCAGAATGAAAACCAGATATTAGGAACTCTAGACCACTAACCAAGGATTAACTGGACCAAGTTTCAACCGATAAAAAGCTAGTTTGAAGCTGTAATAGCTTCTGCAAGTTGCCTGTGCACAACTAAATATATGATGAGTGTGCACAGGACAAAACATGTGTGATTGAGGGGCTTATTTGAAGCTTATAAATAATCACAAAAATTCCACAAAAATGGTTTCTCAAAACTTGACCAGTTGAAGATACTTATCCAAAAAACTCAATAGATTTGGACTAAAAATGAACCTGTGAAAAATCAACAAAATTTTGTAAAAACTGCAATTTTCACTATTTGACTATTTCAAACAGAATTGGAATTTTGACTTTATCCAACTTTTGATCTTATGAAATGATATGAAACTGATGATTTAAGCCTATTTTATGCTAACTTAATCTAGATCTACTAAATCTAAACCTATATGCAAGATTACAACCAACTGATTCAAACAGTTATGAACTAGAAAAATGATTTTGACTTTGTGTGCTATAAGGTGCAATTCAATTACTAAAATGACTTTAACTAACCTAATTTAGACTATTATATCAAACCTTAGTTGAATACTAACCCTCTAACACAGTTTTACTACTTAAGCCAAACAGTCCTTAAAGAAGCTAAAATGAAAACTACTCTATCAATTACCAAAGCAGCCTAATAACTATGATCCTATAAACTAACTAATGCAAAAACAACAATTAATACGAACAGATATGAGTAGATTAGATATTGCAGCAATATAGAAATGGACAGTTAATATAAAACTGAAAGTAAAGAAACTCACAGGAGTCCAGCTTAACTGCAACTTAACTGAGAACCAATTATCACTATCCTAAACCCATAACCAATCCAAACCAAGCTTAATCAACCCAAATCTGAAACATCTCTGCAAATAAACCCATATCAGCTTCCATTCTTCTGCATCAGTTGACTTGTTGACTGAATTTTGTGTATGGATGGTAAACTGATTTTGAAATGAATATAAGCTCACAACAAGCTATTAGAAACTTGTATGAACTTAATGAAACAGTAGCATAAGCTTTGTACAAGCTTATAAGAAGATTGAAAGTACTTTTTTTATTTTTCAACTATTTTTCAGATTTTTTTTTTTTTTTTTTTTTTTTTTGATTAATAATAAGAAACAACTGGAATGATTTGAGAATAAGCTAAAATGAGCTTAATATAACTAATAAGCTGAATTCAGAAACAATGAATAATGATTAAAGGTAAAACTGAAATTTCATTAAAACTTTAAAATTGAGATTACAAGGAGGTTACAAAAACTAAATATCACTTGAAAACTTAAAACAGAAATTAAAATTACAATTTGCTACTGAAAAGAAAGGTGATTAAAACAATGAGTGAAGGGCTCTATTTATAGATGCAGCTTCAGCCTCTTGGAAGGATCCAGAAGAAATTCCTTGTGCTTTCTCAGAGCGTTTCAGTCCCTTGGATTAATTCCCATCATTCATCAATCATTTTCCACCCTTGGATCATGTGTCCACGCATGTGTAGCCAATCAGAGGCCATCATTTGAAGGGAATGACACACGGATTGCCAGCGTGGCATCCGTGTGTCAGTCACGTGTCAGAGTAAAGTATTTAATTTCCCTTGAATTTGGTTTAATTAGGCGAATTGAGTGAACGGGTAGTTTTAGGGTTCTTGTTATCTGGGTAACTAGGGGTGATTTTGGCGGGGTAAGAATTTAGGAGTAAAATAATAGGTTTGACTTGTTTGACCGGGTATTAGTGGGTTGACCGGGTATAGGGAATATGGGAGTTTGTCACAATTCTCAATTTTTGGTCATTTCTCAAAACAATTCATGCTTCACAATTTCATCATTTATCGTAAACTAGGTTTGCGTGTTCCAGATTCGCGTAACCTTAAAGGTTTAGCGGCAAATTCATGATCCTATCATCACGAACATTTCATATGGACTAAGTTTAGTCTACATTTCATTAACATCATTTGTATCATATTAGTCCATTCATGACATTTCATTTCACATTTAACGCGTAAATTTTATATTAAATAAACGTTATCGCGTGAGTTATTATTTTGAACATCTAATCCGATACTTTCAAAAATGATCCCGATATATTTTTATACTTACATTTAGTTGTAAAAACTATATTTTGAGTTTACCTAGTGTTTTAAATTTATTTTGTATATAAATCGTTAAATTTATATTATTACGACGTTTTTCTTAAAAACTACACGATAATTATATTATCACTCAAATTATGCAAGAAACATATTTTTACAATTTTTATAACTACAATATATTTTACTTTGGCCTATTAAAACTTATTTGTAGACAATGCTACTCAAATTTCACCAATATATACAAGTTACAACATCTTGTACTTAACCACTTTAACTTATACATTTTCTTACACATTTATATATACACAATAAAAGAAAAAAAAAATAATAATTGAGAGATTCATCCCCCCCAAAACCGGCCAAGGGGGGGGGAGAGGGTAAGCATTTATTAAAGTTAGTAGAACTTGTCTTGATTGTATATATATATACTCCAAGTCACATTATTTCACTCATTCATCTCAATTTTCAACAAGTTAGTAAAAGTTTATTTTCCTTCTCTCTTTGTTCTTCACTCCAAACCGGTTCTACAAGGGTTATCAAGGGGATCATCAAATTTTTCTCAAGCTCAAGTATTTACAATCTAGAACACACTCTTATTAAGGTTTTGAAATAAAAACCTAGGGTGTTTAGGTTTAATCCTTGGTTCTAATCACCTCATCATATCACTTGTAAGCATCTCATATTTATTTTTCATCTTACATATTCATTTCATACTCATCTCATCATTTTTGAGCAAAAACATGCAAGACTTATGTTGATTTATACCATTTTACATGATTTTTAGAGATATATATATATAAGGTCATCCTATAATTATCCCCTTGTTATATGTTGGTCTTGATGATGATTAGGAACCCATGACACCCTAAGAAGGTGTATGGTAGGATTAGATTAGCTTTGGAGTTGATTTGAAGGGATTGGAATAGGTTTAGTACGAGAAAAACTATTTTCGATAAGTATAAAATGGGTTCTGTCCTTATTTTGTTTTTCTGGAAAATCCGACAGTAGGCATAAATTTTTGGCCTTGATATTTAGAAAATATACTTTAAAACGAATCCGTGGCCGCTTGAACGGATTAAAACGGAGTTATAACGAAGAAGTTATGAATTTTTCAAGTTTGACGACGAAATATATAATTTCTGAAAATTTCAGCAAGGTGTTTTTGTTTTGTACAAGTCAAAAACGAGTCCTAAGCTTTACAAATTATTTCGACTTATCAAAAATATATTAGTATACTTTGATACGAAGCTAAGGACGTATAATACGTAGAAAACGGATTTGAAACGACTAAGATATACATGTTTCCATAAAATTGCCGTAACTATTATTTTCAGAAAAACTATATTATTTTACGAGACAAGTGTTACGGTAACTAAATCGACCATGTTGAAGGCTGTTTTTATCTATGATGTAGAACTTTTTGGAACGAAATGTCTTCTAATAAAATCGAGATCACCAAGCATATTTTTCAAAATGACCAACCGTTTGTATAGCGGAGTTGTAATAAATTATTTACGGATGCTTAAACTTTGCCGAAACTCATTTTTAAACCACATTTTT
The DNA here is from genome assembly GCA_910596185.1 of Chrysanthemum makinoi. Lineage (NCBI taxonomy): Eukaryota > Viridiplantae > Streptophyta > Magnoliopsida > Asterales > Asteraceae > Chrysanthemum > Chrysanthemum makinoi. Next base: position 47,429,671 of record OU343217.1, on the reverse strand, counting down.
GACAAAATCACCATCTTTAACCTTTATTATCTCTATGTTCGAGACCTCTATGACGAAAACTCATGTACTAAAACTTCTAGATTTTGATACAAGCTTTCCAAAACCGTCGAGTTCGTTTCCTAACGTTCGACGTACACCATTTTACGACTAGTTTTTCAAAGCCATTTTTGTCACTTTCATAAAATTTCCAACGACTTTATTTTACGACGAAAAGTTAAAATTTCACCATAAATCATTACGAAACTATTGTAGGATGACATTTTGACGTAAATACTTGTAAAGTAATTTAAGAATGGTCAAGACGTCAAAAGAGTATTTTTCGACGAAGAGTATTATTTTCAAAACTCACAAATGGTATAAATAACATACGTAATGCATGCATAACATTACATCAAAACTCATTACGTATCATAACATTCATAATAGGTCAAGATTAAAGTATCACGCTACATTTCGGTGTACTCACTCTTGTCATCATACCAATTCATCAAGTGAGTTTCCATAGCCCCATTTTCAATTGTTTTAATGCTTTTATTAAACTCTTTGGGGGAGATACATGCTCAACTATTTTTTATGACTATCATGATTATTTGAAACTACATGCTTAACTGAACTGAATGTTTAGTCATATTCTATATCTTAATCATGGAACTGAATGTCTTGGGATTATCATGGAACTGAATGTCTTGGGATTATCATTGAGCTAAATGTCTTGGGATTACCATTGAGCTAAATGTCTTGGGATTACCATTGAGCTAAATGTCTTGGGATTACTATTGAGCTGAATGTCTTGGGATTATCATGGAACTGAATGTCTTGGGATTATCATTGAGCTGAATGTCTTGGGATTATTATTGTGCTAAATGTCTTGGGAACATCATTGAGCTGAATGTCTTGGGATTTTCATTGAACTAAATGTCTTGGTATAATTATGTCAAGTAACTGTTGATACATAAAGTTATGCACTATTTTGTGAATTCATTTGACATCATGCACTTGATCGTAAACATTCCATATTTTGGCAGTGGGTTGTAAACACACAGGTTGCAAGTTTTGTATGGGCGGAACTTGGAACTGAGTGGATTTACAATGCCTTTGCTTTGCGAACTATTATATATGACCAAAAAAAAAAAACTTGCCTTTGTTACATGAACGCTCTTTTAAGGCTTTACTTGTTAACCAAACTCTATGAACTCACTCAACCTTTGTGTTGACACTTTTTAGCATGTTTTATCTCAGGTATCTAAGACATTCACTTCATGGCATGCATTTGGACACATCATAGAGTCGCGATGACGACTCGTCTCACTTGGGTTTTACGCACTTTAAAACATCGTTTGAATTGTAACAAACTTATTTCCGCACAAGTTGTTTTTCATTTGGGACCTACTTTGTAAACTCTGATTGTTTTATTAAATCAAACGATGTTCTTTTCAAACGACACTTTAGGTCGTTCGATATAACTGTAACTTTGATGCTATGACAGTCCTCCCCAAGGTATTCCATTCCGCTGCAAAACACGTAATTTGGGGGTGTGACAGATTGGCATCAGAGCTTCGGTTATAGAGAACTAGGTTGCATCATTGACCCTAGACTATAACCACATCATCATAGCATCTCATCATATCATTATAAGTGCACATTCTTTATACATGCGGACTTATGACTCAACACCAAACATCATATGAGTCGATTAGTTCAAGCATTGCATAGTTACTCCTAAATTATACATAGCCTGATCACCTATGTCTAATTCAGGAAGAATCATGCAATGAAGGGAGTAGTAGTCTCATATGTGTAAGCAATTCCGTAATCAAGCCAAATTTTCAAAATATTTTCTTCAAACCACTTGTTTCCAGTTTGATCCGAGTGACAGTTCTTGTCTGATGAGTTGCAAAGATCGAGCTAGAAACAAGTCGTTACCTAAACCGATTTAGCCTAATCGTATGACAGTTCTTGTTTGATGAGTTGTGGGATTAAGTAAAAATCGGTTACCAAAAAGTCTTTTAAAATTTTGCTTGAGAATGGGAAAGCTTGTCTCATCGAGCCTAATCATAAGAAAGCATGTATTTAGGGTGGGAATTGCTCACGATAGCACAGGAACGTATCTTGTGGGACGAGTAACTCATATACATGAGCATTGACATAATAATTTAGACCATACACGAGCATAAACTTTTAGAACCCTTGTCGAGGTTCGAACCATAGTATCATCGATTGAATCACGAGGACGTGATTCCTCTGACATGGGAAGAATGTCACAATTCTCAAATTTTGGTCATTTCTCAAAACAATTCATGCTTCACAATTTCATCATTTATCGTAAACTAGGTTTTGCGTGTTCCAAATTCGCGTAACCTTAAAGGTTTAGCGGCAAATTCATGATCCTATCATCACGAACATTTCATATGGACTAAGTTTAGTCTACATTTCATTAACATCATTTGTATCATATTAGTCCATTCATGACATTTCATTTCACATTTAACGCGTAAATTTTATATTAAATAAACGTTATCGCGTGAGTTATTATTTTGAACATCTAATCCGATACTTTCAAAAATGATCCCGATATATTTTTATACTTACATTTAGTTGTAAAAACTATATTTTGAGTTTACCTAGTGTTTTAAATTTATTTTGTATATAAATCGTTGAAATTATATTATTACGACGTTTTTATTAAAAACTACACGATAATTATATTATCACTCAAATTATGCAAGAAACATATTTTTACAATTTTTATAACTACAATATATTTTACTTTGGCCTATTAAAACTTATTTGTAGACAATGCTACTCAAATTTCACCAATATATACAAGTTACAACATCTTGTACTTAACCACTTTAACTTATACATTTTCTTACACATTTATATATACACAATAAAAGAAAAAAAAATAATAATAATTGAGAGATTCATCCCCCCAAAACCGCCAAGGGGAGAGGGTAAGCATTTATTAAAGTTAGTAGAACTTGTCTTGATTGTATATATATATACTCCAAGTCACATTATTTCACTCATTCATCTCAATTTTCAACAAGTTAGTAAAAGTTTATTTTCCTTCTCTCTTTGTTCTTCACTCCAAACCGGTTCTACAAGGGTTATCAAGGGGATCATCAAATTTTTCTCAAGCTCAAGTATTTACAATCTAGAACACACTCTTAATAAGGTTTTGAAATAAAAACCTAGGGTGTTTAGGTTTAATCCTTGGTTCTAATCACCTCATCATATCACTTGTAAGCATCTCATATTTATTTTTCATCTTACATATTCATTTCATACTCATCTCATCATTTTTGAGCAAAAACATGCAAGACTTATGTTGATTTATACCATTTTACATGATTTTTAGAGATATATATATATATAAGGTCATCCTATAATTATCCCCTTGTTATATGTTGGTCTTGATGATGATTAGGAACCCATGACACCCTAAGAAGGTGTATGGTAGGATTAGATTAGCTTTGGAGTTGATTTGAAGGGATTGGAATAGGTTTAGTACGAGAAAAACTATTTTCGATAAGTATAAAATGGGTTCTGTCCTTATTTTGTTTTTCTGGAAAATCCGACAGTAGGCATAAATTTTTGGCCTTGATATTTAGAAAATATACTTTAAAACGAATCCGTGGCCGCTTGAACGGATTAAAACGGAGTTATAACGAAGAAGTTATGAATTTTTCAAGTTTGACGACGAAATATATAATTTCTGAAAATTTCAGCAAGGTGTTTTTGTTTTGTACGAGTCAAAACGAGTCCTAAGCTTTACAAATTATTTCGACTTATCAAAAATATATTAGTATACTTTGATACGAAGCTAAGGACGTATAATACGTAGAAAACGGATTTGAAACGACTAAGATATACATGTTTCCATAAAATTGCCGTAACTATTATTTTCAGAAAAACTATATTATTTTACGAGACAAGTGTTACGGTAACTAAATCGACCATGTTGAAGGCTGTTTTTATCTATGATGTAGAACTTTTTGGAACGAAATGTCTTCTAATAAAATCGAGATCACCAAGCATATTTTTCAAAATGACCAACCGTTTTTATAGCGGAGTTGTAATAAATTATTTACGGATGCTTAAACTTTGCCGAAACTCATTTTTAAACCACATTTTTGACAAAATCACCATCTTTAACCTTTATTATCTCTATGTTCGAGACCTCTATGACGAAAACTCATGTACTAAAACTTCTAGATTTTGATACAAGCTTTCCAAAACCGTCGAGTTCGTTTCCTAACGTTCGACGTACACCATTTTACGACTAGTTTTTCAAAGCCATTTTTGTCACTTTCATAAAATTTCCAACGACTTTATTTTACGACGAAAAGTTAAAATTTCACCATAAATCATTACGAAACTATTGTAGGATGACATTTTGACGTAAATACTTGTAAAGTAATTTAAGAATGGTCAAGACGTCAAAAGAGTATTTTTCGACGAAGAGTATTATTTTCAAAACTCACAAATGGTATAAATAACATACGTAATGCATGCATAACATTACATCAAAACTCATTACGTATCATAACATTCATAATAGGTCAAGATTAAAGTATCACGCTACATTTCGGTGTACTCACTCTTGTCATCATACCAATTCATCAAGTGAGTTTCCATAGCCCCATTTTCAATTGTTTTAATGCTTTTATTAAACTCTTTGGGGGAGATACATGCTCAACTATTTTTATGACTATCATGATTATTTGAAACTACATGCTTAACTGAACTGAATGTTTAGTCATATTCTATATCTTAATCATGGAACTGAATGTCTTGGGATTATCATGGAACTGAATGTCTTGGGATTACCATTGAGCTAAATGTCTTGGGATTACCATTGAGCTAAATGTCTTGGGATTACCATTGAGCTAAATGTCTTGGGATTACTATTGAGCTGAATGTCTTGGGATTATCATGGAACTGAATGTCTTGGGATTATCATTGAGCTGAATGTCTTGGGATTATTATTGTGCTAAATGTCTTGGGAACATCATTGAGCTGAATGTCTTGGGATTTTCATTGAACTAAATGTCTTGGTATAATTATGTCAAGTAACTGTTGATACATAAAGTTATGCACTATTTTGTGAAATCATTTGACATCATGCACTTGATCGTAAACATTCCATATTTTGGCAGTGGGTTGTAAACACACAGGTTGCAAGTTTTGTATGGGCGGAACTTGGAACTGAGTGGATTTACGATGCCTTTGCTTTGCGAACTATTATATATGACCAAAAAAAAAAAACTTGCCTTTGTTACATGAACGCTCTTTTAAGGCTTTACTTGTTAACCAAACTCTATGAACTCACTCAACCTTTGTGTTGACACTTTTTAGCATGTTTTATCTCAGGTATCTAAGACATTCACTTCATGGCATGCATTTGGACACATCATAGAGTCGCGATGACGACTCGTCTCACTTGGGTTTTACGCACTTTAAAACATCGTTTGAATTGTAACAAACTTATTTCTGCACAAGTTGTTTTTCATTTGGGACCTACTTTGTAAACTCTGATTGTTTTATTAAATCAAACGATGTTCTTTTCAAACGACACTTTAGGTCGTTCGATATAACTGTAACTTTGATGCTATGACAGTCCTCCCCAAGGTATTCCATTCCGCTGCAAAACACGTAATTTGGGGGTGTGACAGAGTTGACCGGTTTGACTTGGGTTGGGCTGGACTTTGGTTTAGTACTTTGGGCCTAAAGTGAAATGGATTTGGATCTTTATTGAATTCATGTATTAATCATAAGGGCCAATTATGTACTTCTGATTTTCAAGGGAACAAAAGTGTAAATCTGAAAATGTAATCCAAGGGTTGACTTTGCCAATCTTCAATAATCCAAGGACCAAACTTGTCATTTCTAAAACTTCAGGGGTAACTTCTGCCAAATGATGAAAGTTGAAGGACTGATTCTGAAAATTCTGTAAACTTGATCATATCTTTCACAAATCATCCTCTTATCATAGAAATCTTCACATATGCACAATTCTGACCTTCAGGCTCAGCTTTAGCACTCTTTATCTCTCGTGCTTGGGTTTTTGTCAGATTTTGTTATCTTTTGCGTGTTTTATCATATCCGTACCTGCACATGCACAAACTCAAGAAAACAACAAATATTAGCAATAAACGGCTCTTTCTTGGTTATTTTGGGTCTGATTTGATAAAGAAATGATATGTGTTTTTGCACATATCAAAATACCCCAGACGAGACCATTGTCGTGTCCCCACGCAATGCAATCAACTCACGCTTCTAAAACCAAGGATTTCAATCTCTTTCTACTAAACCTATGAAGAAGTAGCAAAGATTCCTAAAAAGAGATTAAGAACCCTTAATTCTAAAAACGCCCCGTTTACCTTTTATTTTCATGTATAGATATTACGATTAAGCACATTCTGATTATGAGTGACGGTTTGTTAAACTTTCATGTCGATCAGTAACTCTAACATTTTTCAAACGACACGTTAGGATCACGGAATAGGAAACACAACACAGCGTGAAGTGACCATACGGATAGAATAAATCGTCCCTGATTTTTCACAAGTTCCCAAACTAAGCGTAAAATCGAAATCATTGTTAAATATGATTCTAGATGCTAACACTACCCATGGAAGTTACTTGTGTAATTACCTTTTGCTCCCATTTTCTTATTTTCCTCTAATTATTTTATTTTTGTGAGAAATGAATTTCTTCAAGTTTCTCGTTTCGATAATTTTTATTCCGATAAAGATATGAAGCTAAGTCGATAATTAGTTGTGCACCTTCCCTCAAAAACCATTGCACACAAGGTCCTAATTTCACACGATTTAGGGAGAATATCCTTTTTATGGCGACCGAGACAGCTTATCTACGGGTCCAGAGACAGAAGCTTTATTTAGACATCTCCCGGATCCAAATTTTGGCTTAACATTCATTTAAGCACATTTGCATTTTTGCAATTTAGGCCCTTGGTCTTTTCAACCACTAACTCAACAGGATTACCGTTTTATCAGAAGTCTTGTTATGACTTTGGATTTTCCTCAACCTTTATAGAAGTCCATGACAACGGGGGTATCGTCGGACATAGAAAACTTTTATGGCTTTGGATTTTTCAACTTTAATATATTTGGACTTTATTTCATGTTAATTTTTGTGCCAAACTCCAAACCATACGGTTTTTACACCGCAACACTGACAATACCTCGATGTGTACCCAACACTCATGGACAAGGATTCTCTAAAGAAGACAAAGAACTAACTATCGTCAAAAGCTGAACATCTCTAATTATTATTAGACAGATATGGGGTGAAACAATTTTGTGGGAACAAAAAGCCATAAGTACCTTCGATGGGCTCTAAAGAGAACCATCTACTCCACGCTTAGCATCTAAACTCATAAGTAACTCTATCATTCCTCGATCTCCGCAAATTTAAAATTCCAAATAATGAGATTCGCGGATGCTTAGCCGATAATTAAATTATCTATGGTTAAGGGAACAAGCTAGGGCTCAACACGCCCGGTCAAGTCAGAATTCCATTCCTACTCTCGCCAGCGGAAAGTCAACAAGGTGTCAAAACATATATTAACTTAGCTAATGCTTCGTAAAATAATCTCAAGTCTCGCATTTTTAAAGTCACTTATTAGAAACTAGCAAATTCTTGTTTAAGCTTCGCATATTTAAAATCACTTAGGGAGACTTGCAAATTCTTGGCCTTGTGAGCTAGAATCGCATTTTATAGCCTCTTGTCTAAGCAATTAGCAAGGCTATTTCAAGAAAAATGCATATTTAAAGAAACTTCTAAGAGACTAGCAAGAACTTTTCGATCATAAAACTAGCAAAAGCTTACAAAATTTTTTAAATTTTTCTCATTTTTGCACAATTTTTCATTTTCTAAGGAAAAACGGGGTTGCGAGAGTACACGGCAAAGAATAAGCAAGTGCGGTCAAATCAAATCGAAGATTACCTACCCCAGACTAGAACGAAACGTTGTCCTCAATGTTGAAAGGCAAGGGTAAGAACGAAAATATAAAAGCCATTTATTAAGTATGCTCAAAGATAAACGTTAGTCGATAAGATTAGGATATCGGATGTCCATCAACGTCGATCATGAAACTCAAGTGGAGAAAAGACAAACTTCGAGCACGAGAGTCTTCATATCGGGAACATCCTAAACACAACATCACAACAACCAAACACGAGAAATAGAAGAGGCTAACCCCTTCACGTCACTTATTAGAAAATAGAAAGAAGATAGAGATAAGCATGGGGTGCCTCCCACGAAGCGCTACTGTTTTTGGTCACCGAGTCACTAGCTTGACTCGATCCCCGAATTCAGTTGTCCTTAGGGAAAGTTTGGAGATCCGGGACAACTATAGACGCGATGTCCCCTCCAAAATAATGTTTCACACGATGACCATTCACCTTGAAATTTGGGCCATCGGGCTGAGACAGCTCTACCGTTCTATACAGGAAAACCTGAGCAACGGTGAATGGTCAGGACCAACGGGTTTTGAGTTTGCCCGAGAATATCTTCAATCGAGAGTTAAAGAGGAGAACTTGATCACCAACGTTGAAAACGCGGTTTTTGATTTTCTCATCATGAATTCTCTTAGTCTTCTCTTTGAAAATCAAAGAATTCTCGTAGGCCTAATTCCTAAGTTCGTTTAATTCATTCAATTGAACTTTCCAGTGATCACCCGCAGTCTTAAGATCAAAGTTTGCATGTTTCAAGGCCCAATATGCCTTATGCTCGAGCTCAATGGGCAAGTGACAAGCTTTTCCATACACCACCTTAAATGGGGTGCACCCGATGGGTGTCTTGTATGCGGTGCGAAAAGCCCATAATGCATCATCTAACTTATCGGCCCATGAAGCTCGATTTTCTCTTACAGTCCTTTCTAATATCCTTTTCAAACCACGATTCGAGACCTCAACTTGTCCGCTCGTTTCCGGGTGATACGCGGTAGAAACACGGTGAGTAACTCCATATTTAAACATAACTTTAGCGAATTGTTCATTACTGAAATGGGTACCACGATCACTGATGATAGCACGAGGTGCTCTGAATCGGGAAAACAGATTCTTCAGAAACCTAACAACCACTCGGGAGTCATTGGTGGGGAGCACCTTCGCTTCAACCCATTTAGACAAGTAGTCGACGGCCACGAGGATATACTTATTACCCTTAGATGATGGAAATGGCCCCATAAAATCGATGCCCCAAACGTCAAAAATCTCACAAACTTGAATAACATTTTGTGGCATTTCATCCTTTTTCGAAATTTTCTCTTGACGTTGGCAAGAATCACAAGACTTAACTAAATCATGAGCGTCTCGATATATGGTTAGCCAATAAAACCCGGAATCAAAAACCTTATTAGCGGTGTAGCTTGCACTATGATGGCCTCCAGTAGGTCCGTTATGGCAAGCATGAAGAATATCAAGGGCCTCTTGGCCATGAACACACCGTCGGATTACTTGATCCACACAAATCCTAAACAAGTAGGGGTCGTCCCAGAAATAATGCTTAACATCTTTGAAAAACTTTTTCTTTTGTTGGGACGACATCCCTTTCAAGATGAAATTGCCCGCATGGTAATTTGCAAACTCGGCAAACCATGGGGTATTTGGGTCTTTCTTAGCAATCATCCCAAGTGTCTCAAGAGGAAATGTTTCCGTGATTTCCTTTTTCTCGAGCACACTTTGATGAGGATTCTCAAGTCTAGAAAGGTGATCGGCAACAAGGTTCTCCGCTCCTTTTTTGTCAAGAATAGTAACATCAAAATCTTGAAGGAGGAGAACCCACTGAAGTAATCATGGCTTAGCATCTTGCTTTTCCAAAAGATACTTGAGGGCAGAATGGTCGGTATACACTATGGTCTTTGATAAGACAATGTAGGGTCGAAATTTTTCGAAAGCGTAAACAACGGCCAATAATTCCTTTTCAGTAGTCGTATAATTGTGTTGGGCCTCAGACAATGTCTTACTCGCATAGTGTACGGGTTGAAAATGTTTAGATTTTCGCTGCCCCAAGACTGCCCCAATTGCGTAATCACTTGCATCACACATAAGCTCAAAGGGCAAATCCTAGTTGGGGGCAACTAAGATCGGAGCTTCAGTTAATTTCTTTTTAAGAATATTAAATGCTTCAACGCATTCATTGGTGAAGATAAATGGAGCATCCTTCTCGAGGAGATGGGTCAGAGGGCGGGCTATCTTAGAGAAATCTTGAATGAAACGGCGATGAAAACCGGCATGACCCAAAAAAACTCTGAATACCTTTGACGGTAGTGGGATGAGGGAGTTTAGCTATAACGTCGACTTTAGCTCAGACGACCTCAATCCCAGATTTTGAATTCTTATGGCCGAGGACAATGCCCTCTCGAACCATGAAGTGGCACTTCTCCCAATTCAAGACCAAGTTGGTGTCTTCACACCGTTGAAGCACGTGGTCTAGATGAGAAGGCAAGAAGTGAAAGAATCTCCATAAACCGAGAAATCCTCCATAAAAAATTCCATAGATTTCTCGATCATGTCTTGAAAAATAGCCATCATGCACCTTTGGAAAGTACCGGGAGCATTGCATAAGCCAAATGGCATGCGCCGGTAAGCAAATGTTCCATAAGGGCATGTGAAAGTCGTTTTCTCTTGATCTTTCGGATCAATCGGAATTTGAAAATAACCGGAAAAACCATCGAGAAAGCAATAGAACTCATTCCCTGCTAAATGTTCGAGCATCTGATCCATAAAAGGTAGCGGAAAATGGTCCTTACGAGTAGCATCATTCAACTTTCGGTAGTCAATACACACCCTCCATCCGGTGACGAGGCGTGTGGAAATCAATTCATTATCTTCATTGGCAACGACGGTCATCCCTCCCTTCTTCGGAACACAATGGATAGGGCTAACCCATGAGCTATTGGAAATTGGATAAATGATTCCGGTGTCGAGGAGTTTAAGAACTTCCTTTTTGATAACCTCATGAATTTTCGGATTAACCCTACGTTGTTGTTGAATAACGGGTTTACAATCGTCTTCCATTAAAATCTTGTGAGTACAAAAACGAGGGTTTATGCCCTTAATGTCGGAAATTTGCCAAGCGATGGCACTTTTATGTTTTCAAAGGACATCCAAAAGTGCAGGTTTCTCTTCATCTTTTAAGTTTTTAGCAATGATGATGGGAAACTTGTTTGGTTCTTCAAGAAAAGCGTATTCAAGATGAGGAGGTAAATCCTTGAGCTCGGGCTCCGGAGGATTTTCATTAGACGTTTGTACTTCTTTGAGTTCTTCAATCGTAATCTCTTTCAGAGGAAGTGACGGTGATGGATCTTCATTTAACAATTGCTCAAGATAAAGGATATCTCCCTCCGAATCATAAACACCATCATCAATTCCCGGTGGAATCGATTCATCATTAGCAAGAAATTCATTGATCTCTTCCAAAAAGAAGTCAACTCCCTCGAATGGAGTGAGAGAGGGGGAAGAATCGAGAATAATCGGTTCAGAAGATGGTTCAACATTTTCAGAAGGAATGGTGGGATTGCCACCCATAAAATCAAGAAGCTTTTGAGCATACTCCTCCATGGCAATATCGAGAACGTCGATTCGATTAATAGAAGCATCATCATAGTTGGAGGAATATACCGAAGGATGGTTAATATTAAACGAGACGGTTTCCTTGTTAGATCGTAGAGTGATTTCTCCTTCATAAACATCAATCATCGCACGGCCCATTCTTAAGAAAGGTCTCCTGAGAATAAGAGGTACTCGGGGGTCAGCATCAAAGTCAACGACAACGAAGTCGGCGGGAAAATGAAGTGGTCCTACTTTCACATAGACGTCCTCTGCGATTCCTTTCAGAATAGAGGTTGAGCGGTCCGCGAGTTCAAGAGTCATCTTAGTAGGAGTAAGATCCGGGAGAGAAAGCTTGTTGTAAATCGAAAGGGGCATCAAATTAATGCTCGGAACATTTCACTATTCCCGAGAACTCACAAGGGATAAGAAATTTGCAGGGTCTCCTAACTTTTCGGGAAGTTTCTTGAGGAGCACCGCCGAGAAATTCTCATTCAACGGTGTTTTGGCTATCTCAGCTAACTTTTCCTTATTACTCACTAAACTTTTGATCATAGCAGCAAATTTCGGCATGAGAAGTAAAGCGTCGGTGAAACTGATGTTAAAATTCAAGGATTGAACGATTTCAACAAATTTCTCCATTTGATTTTCGGTTTTGTCATGAAGCTTTTGATTATGAAGTCTTGAAGGATAAGGAAGTGAAGGTTTAAGAGTAGTCTTCGGAACATCGGGTTCCGGAATTGGAATCTGAACGACCGGAGGTGGGACGGGTGCGGGGTTGCACATTGTCATTAAAAACCTCGGTTTCTCGTTCCATTTGATTACTAACACGAGGATTTGTTTCAAATTGAGGACGGTGTTGGTTACCTTCGGTTACGGCATTAGCTTCGAAAGGATTTCCATCGGTGGCGGTACAATTGTAGTAAACATGTGGCCCACCACAAGTGGTACAAGTCGATTCCACCGCTTTGACTTGAGCGAGTGGAGAAGAATTAACCTTAGTCGTCTTAATCTTAACTAAAGATTGAATCATATAAGAGACCTTTCTCATTTCATTCGTTGATTTCTGAAAGGAACATATCACGATGGTAGAATAGAGTGATCTTTACATGAATCTGTACATTGGTTAAGGACGAGGTAACGAAGGTTTAAGATTAAATTCTTATATTGAATACATGAATGTAACGTCATAAATAATCCCAAATATAAGTTTTGTTGTGGTGTCGTACGATTTTATGTAGAAAATAGTTCGTTTCAAAGAATATATTAACTTGTAAGAACCCGTAAAAATAAACTTGTAATTATCTAACGTTATTATGGATCAATGATAATTTAGCACCATATTTTTTTTCTTAAGTTATAAATCATTACTTAATACATTATCCCGAGCTATACCCGAAAACCGTCACGTTTTTCCGACACGACCTTTGCGACAATTACATTTTTACACACGACTAAACTAATAAAATTTATTAATTCTAATTTTATTACTAATTCATTTCCTAATTTTTCTTTCTTTTTGTTGGGCCGGTCAAATAACTAAACGCATCCCATTATTTTTTGGGCTTAGCCCGATTTCACTTAGCCCGATTCCACTTAGCCCAACCGACCGCAATTAATTGTTTTGTGATTACATGATTTTGTAATCCACTTCCCATTCCAATCCCATGCCACCCTTTGTTGTTTATCTTTCTTTTTGCGAACGGGACAAAAAACCAAACGAGACCCTTGTATTATTTTGTTGCAAAGTGAGAGGTACCAAAACACAAGTCACAATCTATCTCTTCTGAGTCTAAATAATATACGTATACTTACCAACCCCACTAATACTAAATGATTTCACTTCTTACACATTTTACAAAATTCCAAACCACATCCCTTCATTTCTTTTGTACACAAATGAAAGACTACTCACTGAAATAACTCATTTTACTTGTTTTTGGACATACACCATTTGTATTACTAATGTGTGTAAGGAAATGAGTGAAACCATGCCTCCATTCCTTAAATTTTGCTTACACTTGGCCCTTTGATCAAATCTACACTCTTGACCTTTCAAATTTGGACATGTGACTTAAAAAACTAAAATATCTAAGACTTCTCAATGCATATATATGTGCCATGCACCGATTTCACTTCCACATTATAAAATCATATCACGCGTTAAACATGTTATCTTGACCCATTCGAATCCATAGCTTGTATAAACATATTTTTACACGTTAAAACTTCATGAAATCGCGTATACTTGTGTGGATTAGCAAACATGTTTTGTAAACCGTTTTGTTTTTAACTCGTTTCGATATATAGCATGTCCATTTGTATTCTTAAACTACAAACCAAACTCACTTTGTGACTTGTTTCGAAAAACAAAGCAAACCCGAGCCCTTAACGAGCCCAAACACCAAAAGTTTAGTGGAAATGGTTATTTATAAGCTAAGACCATAAGCTCTCTTATTTTGTAATCATAAACCAACAGCTACTTTGTAAAATTTAGAAGGGAAAACGAAATGAATAAAGTTCGAAACCTTGTCTGTTGATTTCGTAACATATAACCAAAATCCAAACTGCCACAACTCAGTTAAGTTTAAACGCGTGCATACCTATCTTCTTATTCCTTATAAGAGAAAAGTAAATATTATCGTGGACAATTCTTCTTATTCCTTATAAGAGAAAAGTAAATTTTGAAAGTCTATGTTGGATTAATAGAAAGTAAATTTTGAAAGTTTATGTTACAAAAACTTCAAAGCTTGTACAATTTTTCCAAACTCAAATACTACACCAATAATATCATGGAATGATATATGAGGATGAAAGCATAGTATTTTAAGACATGCAATTCATATGCGCCATGGTATATAAGCTTAGAAGAATTTCTCTCATTCACCAATATGGAATAAAACCAAAACTTATTTCCTTATTTTATGTTTATGTTTCATGCTGAACATATATTTTCTTAGTAACGGATATGAAGTATCCCTTGCAACATTTTGTTGTTAATGGTTTAAATAAGAGGAAGAGGATCTTGAGAAGGAGCAACTCGAGAGACGACGTTAGATCCCCTTCTATAGATGACTGTTGGTTAGTCTCTTGCAATGTTCACTGATACACAAGCAATAAAACAAACTTTACCTACCTATGACTAAATGTCTTTGGAAATCTTGATCTACATATGACTAAATGCTCTCCATGTGCGGATGCTAGAATTATTAGTCTTAATCTTTGTAAAAGAAAAGTAACGCTTGGAGTCTTTGTAAAAAAAACTTAAGAGTTCGTATATTTTTTTTTGGACTAATGCTGGAACAACTATATAACAACAGGTGACATACCTATCTTCGCCAAAGGCCCAAAGCATACTATAAACTTCAAGACATACACTTTTAACGCACTATGGTATATAACCTAAAGAATATCCTCTCATTCACCTATGTGGGCCAAAAGGTTCAAAGGGTTTCGTCATAAAATAGTAAGTATATATTTCACTAATCAAATAGGCTGATACTCATATCATCTACGTACAAAAAAATCGTTCTGAACATTAAGTAACTAGTCCAACTATACTCGGGATAAAAAATTGGTTAATAAAGTATATCGCAAATACAAACACGTACATATTCTACTATATTAAATTAGTGACATATTTGGCTACCCAGCTTACGAGATTCAACATTTTAAAGCCTATTGTGTGACAATAGGCTATGTGAGAAACCTTATTTTTGACATCTTTTACAGGTTTAGTGGTTAAGTAATTTGCAAACCACAAGCCTGACACGAATTCAATCCCCGTTAACCATGATCGTGTTCTTAGGAATTGTGATGCAATCATATCACATCGTGCATGGATTCCCATAGCACTTTCGTGGTTCTCAGAAGTGTATTTAGCCTTTATGCAACCATGGAAAAATAAGTTACAAATAGTCTATATGCAGCTTTAGTTGGAGTTGATATTCACATTTTCAAAGTCCATGAATCGCCATGTGGTGTCCATGATGTTCCTTCAAATCAGTTGCTTAAGTAAACCGAGAATAAAAATATGAATCATTGTCTTTTCAAAACAATATACTTATTTAGGCTTTTTATTGATGACTAAGATAGTTATACCATCATAAAATGCATAAAATGTTAAGGCTAAGACGCTAAGTTACGGAAAATGTAGAAAAAGACAGGGCATTCCATGCTGAAGTGGCATAGTCATAAACTAAGCCAATGTTTGCTCGTCACCTATGCGGGATAAAACCAAAACATATTTCCATCTTCTAAGCTTTTGCTGAAAATGCTTAAATGCTCATTGATATTAGCTTCATGTTGAACATAAATTAGCTCGTTAAGAGTTAAACTTTTAAGTAATTAAAGGATGTGAATTATCCTATACAACATATTATGTTCTTGATTAAAATACAAATGTAAGCGGCTTCTTTGTTGACATTCCTCTCATCCATTAACTTCCTCACTTATGAAATTTCTTTCCAATATGTTGTGTATACACTTGATAGCGATACGTAACCGACTTCATATTGTGCTTGTTTGTGTTATTTATATGACTTTATACACACCTTAAGATATTTCATCTGCTATTCATGGAAAAAATTTAGTCTTATACGAGCACGAAAATTGTTTACTTGTTGTTTAAACTAAGTATCCTTTGAGCTTCTATATTTCAAAGAATTGATGACGAAAGTGACAAAGACAAGACATGAGATGTGTATTGTGTAGCGAGTTCTAATAAAATATTGTACACGCAAATCTTTATTAAATGATGAGAAACGATAGTTCATTTGCATTTTTTCTTAACCAATAAAAAAAATTGAATCGCTAAACATGAAAACCAAAAAAGTTGACCCGAAAACCCAAACCAAAAAAACCTAAATTTGTAAGCTTAACTTGATTACCGAACATCCTATCAAATAGTGCATACCCTTCTAAGAATTCCTATATCCGCCACTGTTAGTTCGTTACATTAAGAACAAAAAATGTTCAGTACACACAATAACAAAAAATGGCAAGTATAATACATTTTCAAGCAATTAACCCTTAATAATACCTTAACCATCATGATATAAAAGAGCGTGGCTTGTCACGGTCCAGATGGAAAGATACTGTTTAGCTAGACAAAAACGTTGATAATGGGTGCCAAACGGATACCGAGCCGGGATATAGAATTCAAGATATGATGCTTCATAGCGTTGCTGAGTTAAACCAAATAATATATAATCTAAAGGGCATGGGGATGTGTTAGGTGTCTAAATGTGAAGTCAACGAAAGTCAACTCAAAGGTCAAATAAGAAAAGTCAAATAAGCCAAAGAACTATCATAACAGAATTTCCCACCTAATTCACTTTCACTCAAATCATTGTATAGATATACCATGTAGTCTTTCATTACATTTAAACTTTGAATCTGTAAAAATTCTCTCTTGTAAACTCTCAAGTCAATAAACAATAACAAATCCTTTTTCTAGTTTGAAACTCTTTTCTTCTTCCTTAAGTTGCCTGCTAGATTAAGAGTCATTTCTCATTTCATTCGTTGATTTATGAAAGGAACATATCACGATGGTAGAATAGAGTGATCTTTACATGAATCTGTACATTGGTTAAGGACGAGGTAACGAAGGTTTAAGATTGAATTCTTATATTGAATACAAGAATGTAACGTCATAAATAATCCCAAATATAAGTTTTGTTGTGGTGTCGTACGATTTTAATTAGAAAATAGTTCGTTTCAAAGAATATATTAACTTGTAAGAACCCGTAAAAATAAACTTGTATTATCTAACGTTATTATGAATCAAAGTAATTTAGCACCATATTTTTTTTCTTAAGTTAAAAATCATTACGTAATACATTATCCCGAGTTATATCCGAAAATCGTCACGTTTTTCCGACACGACCCTTCGCGACAATTACATTTTTACACACGATTAAACTTATAAAATTTATTAATTTTAATTTTATTACTAATTCATATCCTAATTTTTCTTTCTTCTTGTTGGGCCGGTCAAACAACCAAACGCATCCCATTATTTTTTGGGCTTAGCCCGGTTGAACTTAGCCCAACCGACCACCATTAATTGTTTTGTGATTGCATGATTTTGTAATCCAGTTCCCACTCCAAGCCCATGCCACCCTTTGTTGTTTATCTTTCTTTTTGCGAACGGGACAGAAAACCAAACGAGACCCTTGTATTATTTTGTTGCAAAGTGAGAGATACCAAAACACAAGTCACAAACTATTTCTTCTCTAAATAATAAACATATACTTACCAACCCCACTAATACTAAAGGATTTCACTACTTACACATTTAAAAAAATTCCAAACCACTTCCCTTCATTTCTTTTGTACACAAATGAAAGACTACTCACTGAAATAACTCATTTTACTTGTTTTTGGACATACACCATTTGTATTACTAATGTGTGTAAGGCAATGAGTGAAACCATGCCTTCATTCCTTAAATTTTGCTTACACTTGGCCCTTTGATCAAATCTACACTCTTGACCTTTCAAATTTGGACATGTGACTTAAAAAACTAAAATATCTAAGACTTGTCAATGCATATATACGAGCCATGCACCTACTTAACTTCCACATTTACTCCAAAAACTCACTTAGTGCAAAAACATTTCCACCCTCACTTTACATGCGATCTCACTAGGCTCCAAGTAGGAAAAGGGAGGCTTTTAAAAGGGTTTTGTAAAAACTAGGAAGTTGCATGGGGTATTTGAGTGTTTAGAAAGGTGTTCGGGTTGTTTTATAAGTTCCTCACGTTCGAATCTTGATCTTTCGATCTCTTCACCACCCTAGAGGTGTTGTAAGCTAGTTGTGACCTTTTTCCATACACTATGCATGCATGTTGCAAGTTATAAAATCATATCACGCGTTAAACATGTTATCTTGACCCATTCGAATCCATAGCTTGTATAAACATATTTTTACACGTTAAAAACTTCATGAAATCGCGTATACTTGTGTGGATTAGCTAGTAAACATGTTTTGTAAACCGTTTTGTTTTTAACTCGTTTCGATATATAACATGTCCACTTGTATTCTTAAACTACAAACCAAACTCATTTTGTGACTTGTTTCGAAAACAAAGCAAATTCGAGCCCATAACGAGCCCAAACACCAAAAGTTTAGTGGAAATGCTTATTTATAAGCTAAGACCATAAGCTCTCTTATTTTGTAATCATAAACCAACAGCTACTTTGTAAAATTTAGAAGGGAAAACGAAATGAATAAAGTTTGAAACCTTGTCTGTTGATTTCGTAACATATAACCAAAATCCAAACTGCCACAACTCAGTTAAGTTTAAACGCAATACACTGCAACTCTAGCATAAGACCGTTTTTTATAACACATTGCAAACTTAAGGTCAATCAAACGCGGACACTGTTTAGGTAGGCACTTACCACTCTAACATCCAACACCGAAACTCAACTCCACATTCTCGATCACCACTGCAGGCTCCCCATCTTCAGCAGGATAAGCAAAGCATTTAGAGCTGAGGTCAATTTCTTTGAAAGGTGTCCCATAAGCCTGATTATAATGCAAAATCGGAGGGTTAATTCCAGAATTAGGCACAATTATATCAGAGGTATGTTAACCGAAAAATGCTAACAAATACAATTGGCGGTGTCACTTATAACTGAAACCGGATAACCTGGCCCGACCCAGGTTCACCCAAATAACCCTTTCTAAATCAGATCAGCTAACAATATTGTGGAAACATTTCTAAGTCAATCAAGTTAGGGGTTTCTCAACTAGTTTCAACTTGCCTTACGTGGCTATAAAGGCTAAAAGGGACTTTCCGTTATGTATAATGCTTTGTAACAGAAGCAAGCTAGAAAATTAAATTGTGCATACCGTGACACCCTCCCAGAGGCCACAGCTCACGGGCCCGATGGGCTTAACTCTGTCACACAAAAAACTCATGATTGGGGCCTCCCTTCCCCCCTGGGTAAGTGGGAATCCACTCCCGGGCAACATTTTAATCGTTCTCATCTTGCCGCAGCTCCTGCACTAAAAAAAGAAAAAAGAAAAATTGTATTTGTTATTCTGTTCCTAGCAAATGTTGATCCATAGCTTCTAATGACAAAAGTGAACTAAACACTTAAGCTTTTTTATAGTTATGTAGCATAATATATATAGTCGACTGAGGAGCTGAGGTTCTTATATGCAGTTGTGTTCTATGTTGTATGCAGTTAAGTTTAAGTGATTACCTTTTTTAGTAGGTTGACCTTTCCTTGCTTCTTTGAGACGCATTTGGTCTCACCAAGACTAAGACACACCTCTTTTGAGGATTCAAAACCACAACGGCACTGAATCTACATATAGAAGAAACATATACTCAATGAGAAACTACATATAGAAGACACATGAACAAGTGGTTGTCTTCAGTTCATGAGAAACAAAATGTCAAGCAGCAGTTTTAAACCCACCAGTTTCACCTTATAAAAAGCAAATTGCAGATTGGTCGAAACATGAAATCGGCTACTTATTTTGAGACAAAAACTCATAACTCAGTTGTAAAATGACTAATTAACTTCATTAAAACGAAGAAGATAAAAACGAGATAGTACTCACATGGCAAAACTACTTATCTGGAATCAAAGCACACATACAAGTACTCAAAACGAAGAAGATAAAAACGAGATATTATGTAACACGTACATCATATATACACCGCAACTTGGCATTAACAAAACTGAATATACATGTTGAAATTAAGTGACTGAATGTCAAGAAGTTTGAAATTGAAATCGGCTACTTATTCTGAGACAAAAACTCATAACGAAGAACTGAGTTATAAAATATATAGTACTCACATGGCAAAACTACTTAACTAGAATCAAAGCACACATACAAGTACTCAAAACGAAGACGATAAAAACGAGATATTATGTAACACGTACATCATGTATACACCGCAACTTGGCATTAACATAACTGAATATAGATGTTGAAATTAAGTGACTGAATGTCAAGAAGTTTGAAATTGAAATCGGCTACTTATTCTGAGACAAAAACTCATAACGAAGAACGGAGTTATAAAATATATAGTACTCACATGGCAAAACTACTTAACTAGAATGAAAGCACACATACAAGTACTCAAAACGAAGAAGATAAAAACGAGATATTATGTAACACGTACATCATATATACACCGCAACTTGGCATTAACAAAACTGAATATAGATGTTGAAATTAAGTGACTGAATGTCAAGAAGTTTGAAATGAAACCATCACACTGAGTTTCACCACCTTTATAAAAAGCAATTTGAGATAGAAATCGGCTACTTATTTGGAGACAAAAACTCATAACGAAGAACTGAGTTATAAAACATATAGTACTCACATGGCAAAGCTACTTATCTGGAATCAAAGCACACATACAAGTACTCAAAACGAAGAAGATAAAAACGAGATAGTATTATGTAACACGTACATCATATATACACCGCAACTTGGCATTAACAAAACTAAATATAGATGTTGAAATTAAGTGACTGAATGTCGAGTTAAACCATATGTTTAAGGTTATAAAAACATTTTTTAATTTTTATTTTTTTGAAATCAGATATATCATTACCAAAATAGAGAAATAAACATTTAAATGAGTGAGTAAATATCATGTCAAAAATAACAATCCTGGTGAACAAATATCATGCCAAAAATAGATTACAGACACCTCATTAAACAAAGCCACTCAAAAAGCACGTTTAATAAACTGTAACCTTGGGATTAAACAAACATTAGAACCGAATCTTACATTAAATTCACAAAAACAACAATATTCCCCTACCAAATTTTTTATATACGAGCTATTTGCAAACAAAAACAACATAAAACTTATTATAATTTTATAGAAAACAAAAAACAAAACAGATCTGAGATTTAATATTTGTCACAAAAAAATTATGTAAATAAATAGGTATGTTAAATTCACAAAACCACAATAAACAAATTATTTTTTAGACAAATAATATAAGCAAATATTGAATAAAACTTATCATATCAACAACAACATAAAACTAAACAAACAAATAAGACAGGTACGAGTACTTATAAAATAAGAAGTAAAGTGAAAATAAGAAGATGTAAACCTTGAACATATAGCAAAACGTAGGATCATCAACCCCTCCCTGGGGTTGAAGCATGGCAAAGTTTTGTAGCTCAGCGGAGATAGAAAGCACGTAGGTGGTCATTTTTTTTGTTCGTTTAGGGTTTTGGTGCAGGTGCAGTTGTGTTGTGGGTGTGGTGTGGTGGGGTGTAATGTGCTTTTATAAGGACAAGACACCTTGTCTTGGGCTTCAAGGTTTTGACTCGACTCATTTCTTTTAACCCTTTTGGTTCTTTTTTTATCAGCAGTCGGGTCATGTTGGTTAGTCTTGGTCTAAGTGGCTAGTTCACGGGGCTCTCGCTTGGTTAGACCGTGGTTTCAAGTTCAATTAGTGCTAAGTGCAAACAAGTCAACCTTCCTTAAAATGATACGGCTTTAATTACCCGGTTTTTTTGGGCTCAAATATATCTCGTGAATCTCTCGATCAAGAGATCAAAAACCATGGTTTTCATACTGTCTTATCACGGAAAATTTGAAAATGAAAGACCTCGTTGTTTTTTTGTCTTTTTTTTCTTTTTTAATCACAGCTCGGTTTTACCGTTCTTGTTTGGTAAAAAAACAAATGTGGCTAGTTGATGGCTCGGTTCCTTTATGTCGCATATGTTACGCTGTGTTCTCGAGCTGGATGAAGGAGGAAAAGAAAATGAAAGTGAAGTAAAGTGAAGATATTTACTTTCACATTGTGTTCTTGAGTTTTACTTAAGGAGGAAAAGAAAATGAAATGGAAGTAAAATTAGGCTTATTTGGGTGATTTTGGAAGTAAATGGTTTCCTCCCAAAAGTGGGCGGAAAAGGAAGTAAAGTGTTTACTCCCACTTTACTTCCCTTTTCTTTAATGAAAAAACTGGAGAACACAGCGTTAGTTCTTTTGGGTATGTTAATCCTAAATTTTGGTTGTGGTGTGGTAACATGCAACGCCACCGACATAGCTTAATTTGGCCGCACCGTGTGCTCTAGCTAGTTTGTTTCGTTATTTTATATGCTTCCAGAAAAAAGTGGGAGCCCAACTAGTATCTCGGCTTCCCACTAATTTTTTGTAAAATCCTTCTGGATTTCTAATGAAGTGATGTTTAAAATAATAATAATAATAATAATAAATTTAAAAGAGATTGTGGAGCTTTTTTCTTATTTTCTACCAAATCTCATTTCTAAACAACAAAACTAGTAACGTATCTATCGACTACTTAATATAATATGTTGAAGTTAGGACTTTTCTAGTCCATACAACATCTAACAAGGATAAGGAAATTTCTTAGATACCAACGTAACATAGAACCTCTTTACTGATTATTATTCAAGCTAACTTGTTAATTATGAGTAGTATATCATGTCAAGTTGTTTGTCATCTTTTTGGACCCTAGCTTGTTTTCTAAAATAAGTATTGCAATTTTTAGGTAGCTAGGTACAAAAGAAAATTGAGAATGTGAAAAAAGATCAGAAAAAGATAAAAGATATTTTATGGCATTGCAATTTTTGAACCCATTTGAGATAATTCTAGAAAGTTTCCAAATGATACTATAATATCTAGGCCAGGGTGAGTGTGATCATTAGAATCAAGTTCATCAATATTATGCATTATTGATACTCGTGACGAAAAAGAAAAAAAAAAAAAGATTTCAAATATAGTTGAAGTAACCAAAAAAAAAGGACAAACATTTAAAAGACATCATATATAGACTTACTGATAAACTTCAAAATTTTCGGTAATTTGTAGAACAAATGAACTTTGCATACCTTAATTAGCTTTTCACCTTTTCCGAAGAGACGAATCAACCGTACCGCCTAGTTTTTAATACTCCTCGGTTCACATGTTTCTAACGGACCCTTAGAGCATCCGCCAAGGATCAATGTTAGCATCACATCAACTTCACTTATCACCACTTTTACCATGCAATAATTCACTCTTCACCCCCTTACTGCTTCTAATTGTGACAATAGTGAAAGAGTTTGTTTATGAGCAAGGGTGCTCTTATATGGTTTATGGTTTCAAAAAAGAGTCATTTATAGAAACAAATATATGTTGCTTGTAAAGTAAGATGCATGTGACATGGTTAGACAAATGGATATAATGATTAAGATTTTGAGAGAAGACCTCACCAAATTAATAAAGGTATGTCAATTGTCAATCATAATCATGTGACATGGCAAGTCAAATGTCAATAAATAAACTTTGTTAAAAATTTGTAAAGTGGATTTACTCACCAAAATTAACTTGTTTTATTAGTTTTTGTACTTAACATCTCTATACTACAACAACTGATGGAAGGATATGCGATGATACCATATATAGGTAACCTTGGTGACGTTAGAACGAGGGGTTGATTAACGTATACGTGTGTAGAAGCGTACTGGCCATGGTAGAATTAAGGAAGTATGACACACAACTTAGTAGAAATCTATCATATGACGAAGGCACTTTACATCTACACAAATATGAGAATATGAAACAAGCAAATTAAAGATTGGAAAATGAAACATGGGTAAAGCCATATTGAACAACTTTTCCAAGTAAAAGATGTTACGAGTTTAAGATAAGAGAAACTAAGTTTACTTGAAAAACAAAATTGTCGTCATTTTCGCTTAAACATACAATAAGTTGATAAAGAGCGTACGTAAGCCAACATGGGTTCATTTTACTAAATAAAACTACATCATACCGAATTTTAAAAATCACTTACATTCTACTAAGAAAATTTTTAGTTCTCTAAAAACAATGCTTGTTATATTTGTCCCACACAGTGGACTCCGGTTCCCGATTAAACCCGTTATGGTCCGGTCCGTTTTTTTGAACCATATGTGCCATCAACTTTTTTACATGTAGATTGTATGAAGCTTTGTATGTTTTATTAGTTCGTACAATATGTATAATAACAAGTATTTTTTTATGTTAAGGGTGTTTTAAAAATAACATTTTTAGGTAATTATTGTTTTTTTCTTCTTCTTCTTCTTATATTAAATTACTTTGTATTTGTTTTATTTAAAAAAAAAAAAAAAAATGACTTTAAAAAGTGCTTTAAAGTGTTGCAACAAATACTTAATAAAATTTGTCATTATAAGCAAGTGTTGAATCTTAAATTTTTTAAGTCTTTCATTTTAGAAATGTCTCAAATACTTCATAATGTAGTATAGATATTAAATTAATTGTTGTGTAAAACTAAACGTTAATTAAGCAATGATTATGATAACAAAAATTTATAGACCATATACTAGGCCAATAGACGCAACTTGACCTTAAGCAAAATGTGTTTTGCTTCGATTTAACCGTCTGACTAAATGCAGTTATTTGATAGTAACATAGATAAATTAACTAGTTACATTGTTGTTGCAAATTTTGTTACTATTTGATTAATTAATACAAAAAGATACATATCGTTTGCGATCATAGGTACAAAGTATATACGCCAATCCTTCATAGCGTGTTTGCTAACACGCATGAACGTCAACTTACTTAGCTACCTAAACCGGATGATAGCGTATCAATATTACTGAACCGGACCGAGTCCAATAAACATACGCACAAATCAAGTCCATTATCTACACTTAACCAGGGCTTGACTATATAATCTCATACCACACATGGCCTTGCGAAGTTCCATCAGGCTATGTTGAACACATAGTACTACTACTCCCCAAATGTCACTAGCTGTTAAATCGTACAACTTGTGTTGGTTTTATAGATATAAATTAGTAGACGTGAGTTAGGATCGAACTCGAGACCACAGGATTGCACACTTTGCGTATGAAAATTAAAGTTAATAATTAAATATAAAGTGTTATATTTATTTATTATTTACACGAAATATATAACGGACGTTAAGTAAATTAAGTGTAATGTACTAACGATCGTTAAATGTTAAATGGAAGGACTAAATAATAAAATAGAGATTGGGAAGGTTCCGGAAACCCCTTGGGATGTGTGAACCGATTGGCCAAGGGTTCCCCAAGCCCAACCTATGGTTAACTTGGTAACCAAGTTATCTTGTGTATAAATACAAGGCCTATGGTCTTTGTATTCCATCTCTTGTACTCCTAATCAAAAACCTAAAACTTGTTTGTGTGTTTTTGAGACCAACCGATCGTACACCTATCCCTAGGTGGTCGATCCTTTGTTTTTCCAAAACAAAAATCGTTTTCGTGTTCTTAAAACTAGCATTACTTTAATTTGATTTAGTACGTGTGTACAAGAACGTGGTACTAACATACTATTGTTAGTATCTTGGATTGAATTACAAAATCGGTAAGGGGTAATTCATATAATCATATAAACCCTTAATAGGGTTCATCACTTGCTAGTTTAAAGGAATTGATTCTTGTTGGGCTAGAATCAAAATGTACGCGTATGTTTACGTTTATGTTAATTAGTTATTCAGTATTCGTTTCTATACGCTTCCGCATGTTTCTTTGATGTTTAATGTGTTTTATAAGTGATTGTCATGGTATAGAATTCCAACAACTTGACATACGAAAGTGGGGACGCAGGACAAAGCACTCTCTTGTACGAGCCAAAGAGGAAAGACCACTTGTCCTCCTTGTCTACTCCTCAGATGAACAACGCGTGACGTCCCCATAATCATAATTGTTGATCATCTCATTAAGAGCTTATCTCTAAACCCTTTTTGGTTCTCTATTACTAGAAGACAACACACATACACACACACAACATACATAAGTTACACACCCTTGGACAAATATTGTCTTACACGCTGTCTCAAATAATATATTTAAATGCTACCCGAGCTTCTTGATCTTTATAAACTTATGAGATCCTTACCATCTAATACGAAAAACCAAATAACACAACCATCTCATCTTGTTGTTTTTACGTAAGACTCATACGCAAACAGTAGGTTCATAATGTGCTTCTCTTAAATAGGGTATATTTTATCTTTTGACAATATATTTGTTAGCTATTATTAAAATTTCATTTCATATAGAAAGGAAAAATGAGTTATAGCAAAATGTTTAAGCGGTTAATAAAATCACTATGATAGAATTGAAATGCTAAGTCGTATAGATTAATGTTTGACTTATGTAAAGTCAAAACGGCATAAATTTTCTCAAGTGACACATAGTCCTTGATTAAAAAGTTAAGTATAGTAAGTAAGAATGTGATGTGATGGGAATGAGGTTGGCAAAATGATACAATGATTATACTAAATGTGTCTTTTTGATATAATGACCTTAGTAAGAGTTCTACGCTCTTAGAAAGTTAAATGAGAAGTAGAATGGATTAAAGATTTTGAATGTGTTACCTTGTGTAGCAAGATCACTTAGATCATTGCAACGAAATGTTTGAATGAAAGTGTGCTTAGTACTAAGAATGAGGTTAAGAAATGACCAAGTCATGGCTAGTTTAAGCGAGAGATTTCGAAGACGAAATCTAAATAAGGGGGTTAGAATTATAACACCCTGAAACCGGGCCTAAGTATCTTATTACAAGAATGCCACTTGAATGGTTGACTATGACTTTTATAAGTTTTGTGGACTTACAGGATTGGTTAGTCAAACCTGATACCCAAACTATAAGTGTTAATGTCATGTAAATGGCTATAGAAAGTATGATCTGCCACAAATATAAGAAAGATGGACTTAAAGGGCTAATGTTGTCATGAAGTAAATTAGTAATAAAGTTTAATGTGGCCAAAATAGAAGCAAATAGACTTAAGGGACCAAAGATGACAACTGGTGACATAACTTTGGTATGAGGTAATTTGTATCTAGAAATCTCCAGGATATTCATTATTATGAAATAGATGTATGTGTGAGTACGGTTTGGAGAAAAAAGATGGAAAAACAAAGTATTTCTAATGAGCAAATTAATGAAGGATTGGTGCTCTAAATCAATAAATAAGTTAGTACTAATCATCTCTTCAAGTAAGTAATTCTCTACCTAAAGTTAATTGGTAAATCTAAGAATTAAGGTTCTTGATATCAATTGGGAATTTTGGTAAATGATGTTCATAAGCTTAATTAAGAAGTTATGATGAAATTGGTATAAATATTATTGCATTAAGCTAATAAATTGTGGTGCTAATTATCATGTAATCATGGCATGATTATATGATAATTAGATGGGTTTAAGGAAAATCTATGATTGGGATAATCATTGTTTAGTATTTTGATTATGTATACGTGCCTTTGTGATTGTGGCTTAGATGACAAGAGTGGAAGGTGATGATGATGTTAGAGGATGATGATGATGTCCTTGGTTTCACTAGCATGGAATTAAGGTAAGTAAACCGGTTATAAGTTAATGTTATACGGATTTCAATGCATTATGTGTTATGTAATGTTTATGTTAAGTATATGGTATGACTTGATGTATATGTGTTTGTGTGTAAATAGTTTGTAGTGCTACTTTGGCATAACTAGCATGAAATTGATAAAGTAGGATGGAAATGGTTAGAGTATGTATGGTGATGCTTAATGATATCCCAAGGTATGTTTATGATGAAAGTTGTAATGGAAGAATAGTTGTAATGCGTAATGTGTGATTGATGTATAATGCTAAGTTATATCCATTTTGCTTACTAAGCTTCATGCTTACGGTTTAAGATGTTAATGTTTGTAGGTCCATATGTGATGGCGATGGTAAGCATTGGATTAAAGCTTATGGATTGCTAGATGGAAGTTAGAAGAATGGTAAGAAAGTAGAGCTTAGGTAGATACCGAGCTCGTTTCAATGTTGTCCCGCGAGAGTCTTTGAATAGATTGTATGTATGTTGTCGAGTGTCAAAGTTTATGTCTTTGTTGTTAAAGTTAAATATGTCAAATGGTTCGTTATAGTAACGAATTGAAGCGTGTATATTTTAGTAAAAGGGGTGTTTGGAATAATGTCTATTACGACCCATTTTGGGGTTCAACGGGTGGAATGGTTATGAAAATTATGTATTGTGTTATATTAAAGATTTCTGGAAAGTTTCGTTAAGTTTCGAGTCTCGGAAGTCGGTTTTTCGGAAAATGGAGTAAGTTGCTAAAAGTTGTGTTTTTGGTATAATCTGGAAATGGGAGCATAAGGCCTTCCGTTTCTGGGCATATGGCCTTCTGAGTTTTAAAGTGGTTTCATGTGTTTCTGAGTTCAGGTCATACGCCCTCATCATAAGCCCTCATGCGCTGGGCATAAGGCCTTCTGCCTAAAATTGCATAATCACATGTTCTGAGTAATAGACCATACGCCCTTCTGGGCCTTGGGCATATGGGCGTATGGTACACAGGTTGTCTTGACAGTTTTTTGTCAATGTTTGAAAAATCATATCTTTTAAACCATAAGTTGTCATGAGTTGTGCCACCCGCCGTTTCAAAGAGAATTAAGTCTAGTTTCATTTAAAAATAGTCTTGAGGTCTAAATGTTTATGGATTTTTATTATTGGTCAAAAGAATAATGAAATGTCTGTTAAAGTGAATTCGTTTCCGCGTAAAAGTTTAAATTTCAATGATTTTAAATCATGTCGTTCACGGGGTGTAACAATTTGGTATCAGAGCTTCGGTTTAAGTGAATTAGGTTTCTACTTTAGGTTTCCTAGACTTAAACCACTATTAGATGCGTTAAACATTAGAGTAGTAATGTGTAGAAGTAAATGTTTAAGTATTGAAGCAAATTATGAGATAGGTTATATGAACCTAAGTAGATAATGATGAATGTGATTTATAATGTTAGCATGTATGTGATATAAGTCCGTGGAGGACTTGAAATGATTAAATGATAATTGTCGTGCAACTTGGTTAGTGCCGGTAATCGCTTTGTGATTATAAGAACATGTTTTAAGAGTGGTGGTAATGGAATGTGATTAAAATGGTAAGTGGTATCAGAGGTGGGATAATAGTGAATTAAAGTATTTGACGCTTAAATTATGAAATGTAGGAATGATGAGTGTGCTAAATTATAATGTGTGAAGGTAAAATGAGAATTGCCACACTGATTATTAAGCAGCTGTTAATACGAAAAGTAAAGAATGGGATTAAAGAAACGATGACAAGTAATGATGAGATGAAAGTGGTATAGCTATTGTGCTAAAAACTAAAAGAGATGAGTTAAGAATGTAAGCATATGTTGCCTTACTAAACACGAAGAGATCGTGTTAATGTATAAAGTGTATATAAAAGATAAATGTAAATTAATGAAGGTGTTATCGAACTAACCTATGTAAGGTTAGATGTAGAAAAAAATTGAATAACCTAAAAGATGTAAGAGCAAAGATGTGGAAAGGGTTAACGCACATTAAAGAATGTAAGTTGTAATGAGGAATGTAAACATATAGTACATGTGTAAGTATGATAAGCAGGTTTCATATACTCTATGATGCTTGCTCTAGCTAAATCGCATGAATGGAATAATGTATGCATTAATATATTAATGGCTTGGATCCAAGTTAAATGTGAAAGGTTAAAGATGGCTATCACGTAACCAATGAGTTAATGATGGCAAATGATGGCATCCTTCGGGTTGGCCGAGCTAATGATGTTAATGATGGTATCCTTCGGGATGACCAAATTAATGATGTTAATAATGGTATCCTTCGGGATGACCAAGCTAATGATGTTAATAATGGTATCCTTCAGGATGACCAAGTTAATGATGGTATCCTTCTGGATGACCAAGCTAATGATGTTAATGATGGTATCCTTCGGGATGACCAAATTAATGATGTTAATGATGGTATCCTTCAGGATGACCAAGCTTGAAATGATAAGGTGAGATGGATCCAAGCTAGAAAAGAGAAAAGTTAAAAGCGAAATATTTAATTTACAAACAATGAATGTGAAATGAGAAAGAGAAACAGAAGTTAAAATGTGTAACGAATAGGTGTATAAGTAGAACGATTTATAATTTCCTTGATTAAATGGATTTGGGACGCCTTTTCATTTAATTAAAGAAATTGTGAATCTCCGAACCATGAGTTTATGTTTCTTGATTTACATAGACTGGGACGCCTTTCCATGTAAATGAGGAAATATAAATGAGTGGGCTTATGTGTTCTCGACATGGCGTGAGTAAGGTAAAAAGGGTAGAAAACGAAAGCCTAGAATTAGTTAAAAGTTTTACGAACTAAGATAAGCGGGGTAGAATTAGAATGCGACTTTTAAATTGAGACATTGAGTGAAACCAACCATTTGGAGTTTAAAGTATAACTCAAAAAGATTAAGAAATTAGTAATGATGTTATAACATGCCTTGAGGCGTGGTACAAAATATGAGTAATGATAGTAACGGATACTAATTATTATTATTACCTTATGTGTAAATGTGAAGGTGTAAGTTAAGTTTGACTTTTTGAAGTCAAAGTGTTGAAAGTTCTTATAAGACTCATAATCTTTGATGATAAATTGTAGAAAGAAGTAAAGAAAACGAGACAATGTAATAAAAATGTTAACGAAATAACGAAATAATCATAGTAAGATTAGAATATATTAGTTAATGTTGATCCGTGGAAGTAAAAATAACTTAAGATTTCCCAAGTAAACCTTAACACTTGGCGAAAATCATTAAATGAAATAGAAAGGAAAAAGGAGTTATAGCAAAATGTTTAAGCGGTTAATAAAATCACTATGGTAGAATTGAAATGCTAAGTCGTATAGATTAATGTTTGACTTACGTAAAGTCAAAACGACATAAATTTTCTCAAGTGACACATAGTCCTTGATTAAAAAGTTAAGTATAGTAAGTAAGAATGTGATGTGATGGGAATGAGGTTGGCAAAATGATACAATGATTATACTAAATGTGTCTTTTTGATATAATGACCTTAGTAAGAGTTCTACGCTCTTAGAAAGTTAAATGAGAAGTAGAATGGATTAAAGATTTTGAATGTGTTACCTTGTGTAGCAAGATCACTTAGATCATTGCAACGAAATGTTTGAATGAAAGTGTGCTTAGTACTAAGAATGAGGTTAAGAAATGACCAAGTCATGGCTAGTTTAAGCGAGAGATTTCGGGGACGAAATCTAAATAAGGAGGTTAGAATTATAACACCCTGAAACCGGGCCTAAGTATTTTATTACAAGAATGCCATTTGAATGGTTGACTATGACTTTTATAAGTTTTGTGGACTTACGGGATTGGTTAGTCAAACCTGATAGTCAAACTATAAGTGTTAATGTCATGTAAATGGCTATAGAAAGTATGATGTGCCACAAATATAAGAAAGATAGACTTAAAGGGCTAATGTTGTCATGAAGTAAATTAGTAATAAAGTTTAATGTGGCCAAAATAGAAGCAAATAGACTTAAGGGGCCAAGATGACAACTGGTGACATAACTTTGGTATGAGGTAATTTGTATTTAGAAATCTCCAGGATATTCATTATTATGAAATTGATGTATGTGTGAGTACGGTTTGGAGAAAAAGGAGGGAAAAACAAAGTATTTCTAATGAGCAAATTGATGAAGGATTAGTGCTCTAAATCAAGAAATAAGTTAGTACTAATCATCTCTTCAAGTAAGTAATTCTCTACCTAAAGTTAATTGGTGAATCCAAGAATTAAGATTTTTGATATCAATAGAGAATTTTGGTAAATGATGTTCATAAGCTTAATTAAGAAGTTATGATGAAATTGGTATAAGTATTATTGCATTAAGCTAATAAATTGATGGGGCTAATTATCATGTAATCATGGCATGATTATATGATAATTAGATGGGTTTAAGGAAAATCTATGATTGGGATAATCATGGTTTAGTATTTTGATTATGTATTTGTGCCTTTGTGATTGTGGCTTAGATGACAAGAGTGGAAGGTGATGATGATGTTAGAGGATGATGATGATATCCTTGGTTCACTAGCATGGAATTAAGGTAACTAAACCTGTTATAAGTTAATGTTATATGAATTTCAATGCATTATGTGTTATGTAATGTTTATGTTAAGTATATGGTTTGACTTTTGTGCGTAAATAGTTTGTAGTGCTACTTTGGCATAACTAGCATGAAATTGATAAAGTAGGATGGAAATGGTTAGAGTATGTATGGTGATGCTTAATGATATCCCAAGGTATGTTTATGATTAAAGTTGTAATGGAAGAATGGTTGTAATGTGAAATGTGTGATTGATGTATAATGTTAAGTTATATCCATTTTGCTTACTAAGCCTCGTGCTTACGGTTTAAGATGTTAATGTTTGTAGGTCCATATGTGATGGCGATGGTAAGCATTGGATTAAAGCTTATGGATTGCTAGATGGAAGTTAGAGGAATGGTAAGAAAGTAAAGCTTAGGTAGATACCGAGGTTTCAATGTTGTCCCCCGAGAGTCTTTGAATGGATTGTATGTATGTTGTCGAGTGTCAAAGTTTATGTCTTTGTTGTTAAAGTTAAAT
Organism: Chrysanthemum makinoi; assembly: GCA_910596185.1. Lineage (NCBI taxonomy): Eukaryota > Viridiplantae > Streptophyta > Magnoliopsida > Asterales > Asteraceae > Chrysanthemum > Chrysanthemum makinoi. The sequence goes on along the minus strand of OU343217.1, from coordinate 47,396,661 downwards.
ATGACAAATGGTTCGTTATAGTAACGGATTGAAGTGTGTATATTTTAGTAAAAGGGGTGTTTGGAATAATGTCTATTACGACCAATTTTGGGGTTCAACGGGTGGAATGGTTATGAAAATTATGTATTATGTTATATTAAGGATTTCTGGAAAGTTTCGTTAAGTTTCGAGTCTCGGAAGTCGGTTTTTCAGAAAATGGAGTAAGTTGCTAAAATTTATGTTTTTGGTATAATCTAGAAATGGGAGCTTAAGGCCTTCCGTTTCTGGGCATATGGCCTTCTGCGTTTTAAAGTGGTTTTATGTGTTTCTGAGTTCAGGTCATACGCCCTCATCATAAGCCCTCATGGGCTGGGCATAAGGCCTTCTGCCTGAAATTGCATAATCACATGTTCTGAGTAACAGACCATACGCCCTTCTGGGCCTTGGGCATAAGGGCGTGTGGTACACAGGTTGTCTTGACAGTTTTTTTGTCAATGTTTGAAAAATCATATCTTTTAAACAGTAAGTCGTCATGAGTCGTGACACCCGCCGTTTCAAAGAGAATTAAGTTTAGTTTCATTTAAAAATAGTCTTGAGGTCTAAATGTTTATGGATTTTTATTATTGGTCAAAAGAATAATGAAATGTCTGTTAAAGTGAAGTCGTTTCTACGTAAAAGTTTAAATTTTAATGATTTTAAATCGTGTCGTTCACGGGGTGTAACAATTTTGCTGTCATATTTATTTTATGTAGATTCCTAGTTTGTGTTTCATGGTTGTTATGCTTTGAGTTTTGTTCAAAGTGTATTGTCGATGTTCATCTTTAAAAGAGGGGCTAATTACCTCTCTTTCATGTACGTAAACTCATATATGTTTTTCTATTATATTCACCGGGGTATAAACCCTTTACTCAAAAAAAAAGATTGGAAAATGAAACATGGGTAAAGCCATATTGAACAACTTTTCCAAGTAAAAGATATTACGAGTTTAAGATAAGAGAAACTAAGTTTACTTGAAAAACAAAATTGTCGTCATTTTCGCTTAAACATACAATAAGTTGATAAAGAGCGTACGTAAGCCAAGATGGGTTCATTTTACTAACTAAAACTACATCATAGCGAATTTTAAAAATCAATGAAAATTTAATTCTTTAAAAACAATGTTTGTTATATTTGTCCCACACAGTGGACTCCGGTTCCCGATTGAACCCGTTGGTCCGGTCCGTTTTTTTAAACCATATGTGCCATCAACTTTTTTACATGTAGATTGTATGAAGCTTTGTGTGTTTTATTAGTTCGTACAATATGTATAATAACAAGTATTTTTTTATGTTAAGGGTGTTTTAAAAATAACATTTTAGGTAATTATTGTTTTTTTCTTCTTCTTCTTCTTATATTAAATTACTTTGTATTTGTTTTATTTAAAAAAAAAAAAAAAAATGACTTTAAAAAGTGCTTTAAAATTTTGCAACAAATACTTAATAAAATTTGTCATTATAAGCAAGTGTTGAATCTTAAATTTTTTAAGTCTTTCATTTTAGAATTGTCTCAAATATTTTATAATCTAATATAGATATTAAATTAATTGTTGTGTAAAACTAAACATTAATTAAGCAATGATTATCATAACTAAAATTTAAAGACCATATACTAGGCCAATAGACGCAACTTGACCTTAAGCAAAATGTGTTTTGCTTCGATTTAACCGTCTGACTAAATGCAGTTATTTGATAGTAACATAGATAAATTAACTAGTTACATTGTTGTTGCAAATTTTGTTACTATTTGATTAATTAATACAAAAAGATACATATCGTTTGCGATCATAGGTACAAAGTATATACGCCAATCCTTCATAGCGTGTTTGCTAACACGCATGAACGTCAACTTACTTAGCTACCTAAACCGGATGATAGCGTATCAATATTACTGAACCGGACCGAGTCCAATAAACATACGCACAAATCAAGTCCATTATCTACACTTAACCAGGGCTTGACTATATAATCTCATACCACACATGGCCTTGCGAAGTTCCATCAGGCTATGTTGAACACATAGGACTACTACTCCCCAAATGTCACAAGCGGTTAAATCGTACAACTTGTGTTGGTTTTATAGATATAAATTAGTAGACGTGAGTTAGGATCGAACTCGAGACCACATTATTGCACACTTTGCGTATGAGAATTAAAGTTAATAATTATATATAAAGTGTTATATTTATTTATTATTTACACGAAATATATAACGGACGTTAAGTTAATTAAGTGTAGTGTACTAACAATCGTTAAATGTTAAATGGAAGGACTAAATAATAAAATAGAGATTGGGAAGGTTCCGGAAACCCCTTGGGATGTGTGAACCGATTGGCCAAGGGTTCCCCTAGCCCAACCCATGGTTAACTTGGTAACCAAGTTATCTTGTGTATAAATACAAGGCCTAGGGTCTTTTGTATTCCATCTCTTGTACTCCTAATCAAAAACCTAAAACTTGTTTGTGTGTTTTTGAGACCAACCGATTGTACACCTATCCCTAGGTGGTCGATCCTTTGTTTTTCCAAAACAAAAATCGTTTTCGTGTTCTTAAAACTAGTATTACTTTAATTTGATTTAGTACGTGTGTACAAGAACGTGGTACTAACACACTATTGTTAGTATCTTGGATTGAATTACAAAATCGGTAAGGGGTAATTCATATAATCCTATAAACCCTTAATAGGGTTCATCACTTGCTAGTTTAAAGGAATTGATTCTTGTTGGGCTAGAATCAAAAGGTACGCTTACGTTTACATTTATGTTAATTAGTTATTCATTATTCGTTTCTATACACTTCCGCATGTTTCTTTGATGTTTTATGTGTTTTATATATGATTATCATGGTATATAATTCCAACAAATTGACATACGAAAGTAGGGACGCACGACAAAGCACTCTCTTGTACGAGCCAAAGAGGAAATACCACTTGTCCTCCTTGTCTACTCATCAGATGATCAACGTGTGACGTCTCCATAATCATAATTGTTGATCATCTCATTAAGAGCTTATCTCTAAACCCTTTTTGGTTCTCTATAACTAGAAGACAACACACAGACACAACATACATAAGTTACACACCCTTGGACAAATAATGTCTCACACGCTGTCTCAAATAATATATTTAAATGCTACCCGAGCTTCTTGATCTTTATAAACTTATGAGATCCTTACCATCTAATACGAAAAACCAAATAACACAACCATCTCATCTTGTTGTTTTTACGTGAGACTCATACGCAAACAAAACAGTAGGTTCATAATGTGCTTCTCTTAAATAGGGTATATTTTATCTTTTGACAATATATATTTGTTAGCTATCATTAAAATTTCATTTCATATACTTAAAGGTTAGGACTTAGGACCACTACGGTGGATGGTCACGTGAGATAGGGCACCATCAAATCAACGAGATTAATATAATCTCATGTAGAGAAAATGAAAAAACTTGAGATGGAGCATCAAAATACCAGCAAGTTGTGCTTGATAAATTAACTATTTCAATTTATAAATTTATATAAATTAAAGTTAATAAATAAATTTTTTTGCTGTTATAATTAAATGAGTAAACAAAAGTCTTTTGAGTTTTAACTAGTGTTATGTAAGTGTATTGACCGATAAAAAAATAAATATAACAGTAAATAAAGGTTTTGGTTTTGGTCATGAGGAAAGTGGAGAGAAATGAAGTCAGCCATGTGGGGATAGCAGAGTTTCTTCAGTTGGTGATACTGGTTCCCATTTCTTGTAAAATGGGGGAAAGTTGGAGGGAATGATTATACACTTTTTAAGGAATTGAATAGACAGATGTAGGCCCATATGGTAGCTCTTTTTGCATAGGTGCTTGGGAACCAAATTCATAGTGACATTTTTGATTTTTTTTGGAAACAAATTCTGTTGTTTTGTACAATAGGAAAAACGGATAAAGTGTGTGGTGGGTTAACGAACCGACATGATATCCTTGAGAATCATTATAGGCGGCGTCCTGACATCTGATTTTGTCACATTTCTTTTTACCTTATTTCATTCACAGCAACCCATTTTACTTTATTACTGTAACCTCAAAGTCTTTATTATACTATTCGATGTGTTATAAAGAAATAAAGGGGTCCCGACCAAATTTTTCTTAACATCTTTCCTAAGGTTCCACGAATTTTATGTCACTTTTGTATAACTGGACAAATTAAGTAAAAGCTTGTGATATTAAGATGACAAGGATGAGTTTAAGATGCATCCACTTTAATTAGATGCATTTCAATTACATTTGAAAATAATTTTGAAGTGAATACGATTCAAACTAGTACTAATGGCAACATCAACGCCGGACGAATGACACGTTTTTGCTACCGATGGCGGACGAATAACATGGCCACACCGAGCTCTCTTATTCGATGTGTTTTAACGAGATATTAGTATATATAAATCGTCAACCGGAGCAGAAAACGAAGCATGGAAGACCTAAAACTCCAAGGATCCGTTTATTACCATTGATGCATATACCCAACTATCCTAAACATGTACGGGCCAGCTTTGCTAGTAAAACCGTTTTACTTGATATTTCATAAATCATTTGTCTTACTAATATATCACCTCAAACATGGCATGGGTCAAACATGGCATACCTCATCAACCGAAAATAACTTGATCATGAAGCGATACACACAAGGATAGTATGATATATTAACTTGTAAGCACCCGTCAAAATAAACTTGTACTTATCTAACGTTATTATGAATCAATGATAATTTAGCACCATATTTTTTTTTTCTTCTTAAGTTACAAATCGTTGCGTAATACATTAATCCCGAGCTATACCCAAAAACCGCCACGTTTTCCCGACACAACCCTTCGCGACAATTACATTTTTACACACAATTAAGCTTATAAAATTTATTTATTTTAATTTTATTACTAATTCATTTCCTAATTTTTCTTTCTTCTTGTTGGGCCGGTAAAACAACCAAACACATCCCATTATTTTTTGGGCTTAGCCCGGTTCCACTTAGCCAAACCGACCACCATTAATTGTTTTGTGATTACAGGATTTTGTAATCCACTTCCCACTCCAAGCCCATGCCACCCTTTGTTGTTTTTCTTTCTTTTTGCGAACGGGACAGAAAACCAAACGAGACCCTTGTATTATTTTGTAGCAAAGTGAGAGATACCAAAACACAAGTCACAAACTATCTCTTCTGAGTAATAATATACATATACTTAACAACCCCACTAATACTAAATGATTTCACTACTTACACATTCTACAAAATGCCTAACCACTTCCCTTCATTTCTTTTGTACACAAATGAAAGACTACTCACTGAGATAACTCATTTTACTTGTTTTTGGACATACACCGTTTGTATTACTAATGTGTCTAAGGCAAATGAGTGAAACCATGCCTCCATTCCTTAAATCTTGCTTACATTTGGCCCTTTGATCAAATCTACACTCTTGACCTTTCAAATTTGGACATGTGACTTAAAAAACTAAAATATCTAAGACTTCTCAATGCATATATACGAGCCATGCACCTATTTCACTTCCACATTTACTCCAAAAACTCACTTAGTGCAAAAACATTTCCACCCTCACTTTACATTCGATCTCAGTAGGCTCCAAGGAGGAAAAGGGAGGCTTTTAAAAGGGTTTTGTAAAAACTAGGAAGTTGCATGGGGTATTCGAGTGTTTAGAAAGGTGTTCGGGTTGTTTTATAAGTTCCTCACGTCCGAATCTTGAGCTTTCGATCTCTTCACCACCCTAGAGGTGTTGTAAGCTAGTTCTGACCTTTTTCCATACACTATGCATGCATGTTGCAAGTTATAAAGTCATATCACGTGTTAAACATGTTATCTTGATCCATTCGAATCCATAGCTTGTATAAACATATTTTTACACGTTAAAAACTTCATGAAAATCTTGTATACTTGTGTATACACCATTTGTATTACTAGTGTGTGTAAGGCAATGAGTGAAACCATGCCTCCATTCCTTAAATCTTGCTTACACTTGGCCCTTTGATCAAATCTACACTCTTGACCTTTCAAATTTGAACATGTGACTTAAAAAACTAAAATATCTAAGACTTCTCAATGCATATATACGAGCCATGCATGCACCTATTTCACTTCCACATTTACTCCAAAAACTCACTTAGTGCAAAAACATTTCCACCCTCACTTTATGCGATCTCAGTAGGCTCCAAGGAGGAAAAGGGAGGCTTTTAAAAGGGTTTTGTAAAAACTAGGAAGTTGCATGGGGTATTCGAGTGTTTAGAAAGGTGTTCGGGTTGTTTTATAAGTTCCTCACGTCCGAATCTTGATCTTTCGATCTCTTGACCACCCTAGAGGTGTTGTAAGCTAGTTGTGACCTTTTTAGATACACTATGCATGCATGTTGCAAGTTATAAAATCATATCACGCGTTAAACATGTTATCTTGACCCATTCGAATCCATAGCTTGTATAAACATATTTTTACACGTTAAAAACTTCATGAAATCGCATATATTACTTGTGTGGATTAGTAAACATGTTTTGTAAACCGTCTTGTTTTTAACTCGTTTCGATATATAGCATGTCCACTTGTATTCTTAAACTACAAACCAAACTCACTTTGTGACTTGTTTCGAAAAACAAAGCAAACCCGAGCCCATAACGAGCCCAAACACCAAAAGTTTAGTGGAAATGGTTATTTATAAACTAAGACCATAAGCTCTCTTATTTTGTAATCATAAACCAACAGCTACTTTGTAAAATTTAGAAGGGAAAACGAAATGAATAAAGTTCGAAACCTTGTCTGTTGATTTCGTAACATATAACCAAAATCCAAACTGCCACAACTCAGTTAAGTTTAAACGCGTGCATTCTATTTCACGAATAGGCCTAGTGGTCCGTTGGTTACGCGTTTCCTTTGTTAGCGTGAGGTCCTTGGTTCGATTCCTGGTAGTGTGTTATGCCCCATTTTTTTAACTTTGTCATTTTTACAAATTGACATTTTCAGTCCCACCACTTTGGATAACTTTCCAATTATTTTGTGAAACTTTTCTAAGCTTTGAAACTTATATATTGTTTTTACAATTTCAGCCCCTCGATTTCGAATCCTTTGTCACTTTCCTTAAAAACCTTTTTTTATAACTTATATAAATTTTATAAAAGGGATAAAGAGCTATAAGTGCTAAAGCACAAATTTTAAGCTGATGTGAACATCATCCCGCAAAAAACAAGGGATTGTGAACTTCAAACCACTGCACAAAGCTTGATATATAGCTAATTAGCGAGGTCAAATAAGAACATCATCCCGCCAAAAGGGACTAACGTGTGAAAAGCGTGCACCCAAAAAAGTGACACCTAACACTAACAATGTCCGAATCAATACATCGCCCTACCATTAACGCTATAAAAAGGCAATAAATTGCGAACCCGCAAATCTTAATACATAATGGTACAATCCAAATAAAGAGATTGCCTCACCAATAAGGCCATAAAAGGGCAATATATTTCACACAAAGCTTAAATGTAACAATGAAAGTGTTGAAATCAAGACATCGTCCAACGTTGAAAGCCAGGAATATGCCATATATAAGTTACACACAAATCTTAAAACTGCTTGGACAAATCATAGTCCAAATACCAAAAGTGATACATGGTTAGGCCAATCTCAAAAATATTTGACTAACTTATATATACTACTATGTTTACCCGGTAAGATATTAAGACCATTAGCTTTTGTATGCATGGTCTCTGGGGAGTGAATGGTTACACCTATCATAGTTGGTCTTATGAATCTTACATTATTAAAGTTATATAAACAAAAATATGTGTGTGTACATGTACGAAAGTATAAGCAACACAAGATGAACAATAGAACCTTTATTCAAACCTAAGCCACAATAGTCAGCTTAGATTAAGTTTACAATAGTATCCAAAATGTTACAAGGTTAGATTAATGTCAATGAAACAATAATCATGTAAGTACAAAGACAAGACAAGATCAATGAAATGATCAGAAAGAAGAGAAGAGTGTGATACAATGAATGCACACACAAGTGTATTTAACCCTAGATAAAAGGACTTATTAAATAGGAAATGAAGATACACAAAGACCCCTCTAACGGCTATAAAAGTCACATCAGCAGAAACAGGAAAGCCTTCAGCAGAAATGAGAATCTTGGAACTTTAAACCACTTATGCTTTGTCCATGTTTAACCCCTGTAATAAGCCTGCAATGAACATAACTTGAAAGCCATTAGCAATTGATAGAATGGCATGTTTGCCACAGATTATTATCCCAAAATTTAACATTCCCCCTTAATCTGATTAGCAAACATATCAAACAAAATCAATTTTTCACACAAAAATTTATGCTGATAAATAGGGAGATTTTTAGTGAGTATGTCTGCAGTTTGGTTTGAAGAGCCAATCTTTTTAGCACTTATAACACCTCTTGCAATTTTCTCCCTGATGAAGTGAACATCAATTTCAAAGTGTTTTGATCTTTCATGGAAAACAGGGTTGACAGCAAGTTGTAAGGCAGATTTGTTATCACAGAAAAGATTAACAGGGAGATTAATATCAACTTTTAGATCTTTTAAGATTTTTTGAATCCAAATGATTTCACAGGCAGCAGTAGACATAGATCTATATTCTGCTTCTGTGGAAGATTTTGAAAGAGTGTTTTGTTTTTTACTTTTCCATGAGATCAAACAATCATTAAAGAAAACACAATAACCTGTGACAGATTTTCTGGTTTTCTTGCATTTGGCCCAATCAGCATCACTATATCCTTCAAGATGATTTTCAGAGTTGCTGAAATTATACCTTAGACCTTTTCCTGGAGCTCCTTTTAGATATCTCAGAACATTGAGGGCACATTCCATATGAGATTTCAAGGGAGAATGCATATATTGTGCCAGACAATGAACTGAGTATGAGATGTCAGGTCTTGTATGAGTGAGATAGATAAGTTTCCCAAGTAACTTCTGATAGCCAGTGATGTTGACGAGTAAGGGATCATCAGCAGTGGGAATGTATGGAAGCACAGAGTTGGGTTCCATAGGAGTAGACACAGGTTTGCACCCAAGAAGGCCAAATTCTTTGAGGAGTTCAAGACAATATTTTCTTTAGGAGAGACAAATGTCATTCCCAGTTTTTAAAACCTCAATGCCAAGAAAATATTTTAGATTTCCCAAGTCTTTGATATGAAATTTTGATTTTAGAAACTCTTTGAATAGGTTTATTTCATCAATACAGTTTCCAGTAAGAACAATATCATCCACATAAACAAGCAGAGCAATAAACTTGTTATTCTCTGTTTTGGTGAACAAAGAGTGATCATTGACAGATTGAACAAAATTATTTTCTTTTAAAACACTGACAAGTTTTTCATTCCATTTTCTGGGAGCTTGTTTAAGGCGAGACTTGACAAGTTTACATACTTTATTCTTATTGTTCTCATTACAGAACCCCTTAGGGATGGTCATATAGATATCCTCATCAAGATCTCCATATAAGAAAGCATTGTTAACATCAAGTTGGAAAAGAGGCCATTTGTTTTTCACATCTAAGGCAATAAGACATCTAACAGTAGACATTTTCACAACAGGAGAAAAAGTTTCATCATAGTCTATTCCTTCCCTTTGGTTATAACCTTTAACAACTAATCTAGCCTTGTATCTATCAACTTCACCATTAGCTTTATATTTGATTTTAAAGATCCATTTGTAACCAATGGGAGTTCTATTAGGGGGTAGATAAGTTATATCCCAAGCATGATTTTCATTTAAGGCCTCAATTTCAGAGTTCATAGCATCAACCCAATTACTGTCAAGAATAGCTTCTTCATAACATGTAGGTTCAATACTTTTATTAAGACTAGAAGCAAAGCAGTAATTATCTTTGTTAAGGTTAGAGTAATTAACAACCTTTTCAACACCATATTTAACTTTCCCTTCAATAATAAAGTCATTAAGATTACTGGGCAATTTAGAAACTCTGGTTGACCTTCTAGCAGTAGTGGCTGGCAAGCCTTCTTCTTTTTCAGAGTTCTGATGTGAATCAGAAGATGTACCAGCAGAATCAGAAGATGCATCAGCAGAATCAGAAGATGCATCAGCAGGATGTGATTCATGTGATATAGTGCCCTCAGGGTGTGTATTATCATCTATGGAAGTTGCAACAGGTTCATTATCCCTAGTAGGATGACCCAACACTGTGCCATCTTCATAGGATGTCACTCTCCCTTCATTATTGGGACTTATTTGTGAATCAAAGAAGTTCTTGTGATTTAAATCTTTAGGCACATAAGTTTCAACAAAAGGTTTTGACACAGAATTTTTCATTTTGAAGGGAAAAACAGTTTCATAAAATTTGACATCTCTGGAATAAAAGATAATTTTTGTTTCTAAACTTAAAAGTTTATAACCTTTTTTCTCATTTGAATAACCAATAAAAACACTTTTCTCGGACCTACTACCAAAGTTATCAGAGATGTTGAGAATGGTGGCATAGCATAAGCGACCAAAGACTCTAAAGAGAGAGTGAAGGGTCATGCCCATACACAAAGAAGAAGGGAGACTTGCCAGACAACACTGAAGAGGGTAACCTGTTTATGACATGTGCAGCAGTTAGAACACATTCAGGCCAAAGATAAAGAGGTAATTCCCCCTGAAACATAAGGGATCTAGCCACATTAAGGAGATGCCTATGTTTCCTTTCTGCAATACCATTTTGTTGTGGTGTGTAAACACAAGAGGTTTGATGTAAAATTCCTTTTTCATGAAAGAAGTGTTGAAGTTTGTTATTGACAAATTCTGTCCCATTATCACTTCTAAATATCTTAACATTGTGTTCAAATTGATTTGATAGCATATGAGTAAAGTTAACAATGGAAATATAAACATCATCCTTTCCCTTAAGCATATAAACCCACACAGCCCTAGAATAGTCATCAACAATAGTTAAAAAATATTTGTAACCATCTCTGCTAGTGACTTTATATGGTCCCCATACATCTAGATGAACAAGTTCACCAATTTTAGTAGATTTATGTTCACTTAGAGGGAATGGTTCCCTGGTTTGTTTGGCTTTATTGCAAGTGTCACAAAGATGGTCAGATTTAGATGAACTATCAAGTTTAAGAGTGGATTTAAGTATATGTAGGACTTGGTCAGAGGGATGACCAAGTCTTTGATGCCAGAGATTTCTAGAACCATGACAAACAGAAATGCAATTATTAGAAGTAATTTTACATGTAGAATCAATATCAAACATATATAACCCATTGTATTGTTTACCAATCCCCACAATCCTTTTTTGATGTAAATCCTGTATATAGCAATTTGATTCATTAAACCCAACAAACATCTTGTTATCTCTAGCAATCTTATGAAGCAGAGCAGACTGACATTGTACTTTCGGGAACAACGGAACATCAAAAGAGTTAGATCATTATTGACCTTTAAATCACCAATTTTTGTAATTAAAGCCTGAGTACCATTGGGAAGTCCAACAGTTAGACCAAGATTTGAAATGTCAACAACATTAATTAAAAATTTGCGAAGCTTGATCATGTCTTGATTTGCACGAGTCAACAATCCAACCAAGATTGATATTTCGGATAAGATTTTTGTGTTGTTGTTAAAAAATTTGTTGAAGTTTATGTTAAACTTGACACTGCCATTAAAGAAAGTTCCTGAAAAATTTTTGCTGCCACGTTAGTATTAGCAGAAGACACTTTGTTATTAAGAAGACTTATAAGTCTGGAGAACTGTTCATTAGACAAAGAGACAGGAGAGTTGCTAGCTCTATTATCAGTGATATGATTAGTATCAGTGGAAACATTGTTACTGCTGAAAGGTTTAGCATTAAAATCTTTTATCATATCCGGCAGGATACCCAACAAGATCATAGCATCTATCAATAGTGTGACCAGGTTTTTTTGCAGTTAATACATTTGAGATTCATGTTTGGTCCTCTGTTATTGGAGCTGTTACCAGTATTAAAACCAGTACCTTTATTGAAAGTGTTGTCAAAAATTTTCCATTATCAAAAGTTTTTGCGAGAAAAAGCAATGGTATTTCGAGAGATTCTTCTCGGAGACAATAGAAAGCCATAATGTAAACAATAAGACAGACAAAACACAAACAGATATAAAAGCAAGAGCAGATAGATAAATAAGTAAGACTTAGTAATTAGACAGATAAAGAAATAAATAAGACTTTGTAATTAAGAAACAACAAGTACCAAGCTGTGGGGTAAACCAGAGCAGGAATTCGTACCACACAAAGACTTAAGTATTGTATGTTTGAAGAAGAGATAAGACTTAGACTTACAGAGAAATATGCAGCGGAAGAACAAATCACAATTACCCTAGATTCACTTAGTCTAGGGCTAATTGTAAATAGAAGATAACCAGTGATTACGCCAATAGCAATAACCCCAAACCACCAATATGTTGCTGAAGAGAATCAATGAGCCTGAAGCTCTGATACCATGTACGAAAGTATAAGCAACACAAGATGAACAATAGAACCTTTATTCAAACCTAAGCCACAATAGTCAGCTTAGATTAAGTTTACAATAGTATCCAAAATGTTACAAGGTTAGATTAATGTCAATGAGACAATAATCATGTAAGTACAAAGACAAGACAAGATCAATGAAATGATCAGAAAGAAGAGAAGAGTGTGATACAATGACTGCACACACAAGTGTATTTAACCCTAGATAAAAGGACTTATTAAATAGGAAATGAAGATACACAAAGACCCCTCTAACGGCTATAAAAGTCACATCAGCAGAAACAGGAAAGCCTTCAGCAGAAATGAGAATCTTGGAACTTTAAACCACTTATGCTTTGTCCATGTTTAACCCCTGTAATAAGCCTGCAATGAACATAACTTGAAAGCCATTAGCAATTGATAGAATGACATGTTTGCCACAGATTATTACCCCAAAATTTAACAGTACACCTATCACTGTGTGTATCTGACAATCATAGAAGTTCTTGCTTTGTTATTAATTATCACATTATCTCATAGAAATCATGTCTTCCTGCACATGGTAGCTTATAAAAACAGCTATTTGGGCTTCGAGAAACATATGTATTGGGTACTAACGTCATTTTCATTGCTTGAATCCTTGTTGGGAACTTGTCTTCAACAATGTGTTACATGGAATCACCCTTATGGTTTTGGATTTTCTACTGCTTGGGTCGTATTCCTCTAAGTTTTATAGATCCATAGTAGTGTTAAATTATCGCAACAAGATCTAAGGTAGTGATCAACTCTGAACTCTCATGTCTTTGACCCTCTTTCTCCCGTTGGCTACATTAAATAAAGTTCCCTTATGTTTGATACCTCATGCATGTCATGCTTAGTTTACTGACAGTTGGTCAATTATAGGATATTGCTTTTGTGACTCAAGTTTCATAGTGTGATTCATACCACGTAACCATGATCCTTAACACATGCTTGAAAAACTCTTAACTAAAGAGATCATAACAGTATTGCTTACACGATTTCCAAATTGGTACAAGTTGAATATATACCCTGTTAGTGCAAATATTACGATATTTAATCTATACAGTCTCGTTTGTTTTGATTGATGACAAACATGTAACTTGTAATACATAACGTAAAATGTACAAGTTACTTGTAATCACACTTTGTCTCAACATACATTCAACACCTCTCGATGTCTCAAGTCCTCGTATGTTACAACACAGGTTCGTACATGTTTGTTTTGTGGCATTATGATCAAACCCATTAACAAATCATTTAGAATGTTTAAAATACGTTTAGAGTCACTAAGTATTTTAATAGGTTAACCATTCTATTTCGAACCTCATTTTACATTTTGCATTCACAAGTATTTCATACAAATACTAAAGTTTACTTACAATTGACAAAATATATTTTATTTTGACAAGCACTCTTTTACAAAAGGTAACTAGACATTTTATTAACTAGTTACATAATACATTTTACAAGTTTACCTTGATAAACTTTTTAATCTAAAAATGGAAATACATGTTACATCATGTCATGCATCATCTTTGAAATCCTTGGAAGATCACTTGAATATTTTGGTTAGATTGACACACAATATATCAAATGTGATCTTAGTAAGATTTGGTAATATCTTGGAAAGATTTGAAGAAAGATTTTTTTTTAGATTTTATGGCGGCACCACGGTACCAATTTGTATAAAGGACGGAACCCTTTAAAGGGATCCTTGGTCCGTGGGCGCTCTGAGCACTTTTGCCTATAAATAGAAGCCCATTGTTTTCCCATTCCTTCACCACTTCAAATCACATCTTCTCCACCTTCTTGCATACATTTAGATCAATCATTAACAGTGTAATAACATACATTAAACACCCTAATGATCATGATCATAATGCTTCTAACATTCATCTTTGTTGTAAGCATACTCTTTGATCAACCAAGGAAAGTTTGGAGATTTAGCCATCCCCACTTACCACAAGTTGAAGATCTATCACAAGAAGTTTAGGGAACTTGTGATCTTCATCATGAAGGCTTCCTATCAATGGAAGTTCATTTAGAAGTAGTTATTCATATCCATTAGACATTTGTGTCATGGATCATTAGTGCAAACATCATTACATCATAACAACACTTTCACCAAACTAGATTAGATGGTTTATGTGTTTGTGCCATAAAACACAAGGTTTATTATTTTGGTCCATAAAACATATTGGGAGTGGTTGTACCCTTGTAAAAGAACTCGACATCTAGCTTGGTGTCGGAAATATTGTATAGGCGACGTTAGGTTGGTTCTACCTCGAACTAGAACCCGGTATTTAGCTTTGTAACGGAAAAAGTGTAGCGACGATTGTAAGGTTTTCTCCGCCGAGAAGGGAGCTTGTTGATTTAGTGAAGTAACTCTCGAGTTGGGTACTCGAGGAGTGGAGTAGGGCGGAAAGGAGATCCGTGACCGAACCACTATAAATCCTCGTGTTCGGTTTGCACTTTCCTTTCTTTATCTCTTTACTTTTATACTTGCACTATACTATTGTTTGTGATGTGGTTTGATGTTCATGATTGTGTGACAACTTGGTTTACCATACTTTATATTAGTCACAAACAATAATTGGTACTTTCATATTATAACAAGCTTCATAAGCGATTTGATACTAAAGATCTAAAGTTTTTAAACGGTAACGTATTCACCCCCCCTCTACGTTTCCACATACCCAATTATTACTAAAGTCTGCGTATGCTACATCTACAATTCGGCTACATAAACCGAACACCTATTTCGATGGCATGATCACAATGATCGTAGAACCATTGTACCAGTCCATGCATGTTGCATTAAGATTTAACATACATGAACTAGGGGGCTTGATGGGATTACTCATATATTATTTACTTCCTTTTTATATATGTCAAGAATAATGCATCTAGAGATGAACCAACATGTGGTACATTATATGATGTATGGGTGTATGGATAGTCATGATGCATGGAACCCATGAAGCATGTATCATCCTTATCAAATCTCATCGAATCTCAGTGTATCTTCCATATCGAATCTCAATCAAGAAACTAGCAAGTTGCATTGGTTCAATTTGCATCCTTATATCCAAATAAGCTTAGCATATTTTATCATATATGATCATCTATAAATAGCCCTCAAAGATCACTTGTAAAGAGACAACACTTTCTCATAACTCTCTATCTATAGCTTAGCATTCTAGCTCTTAAGCATGCTCATATATAACATTATGATCAATACTGACTTGATGGTCGGAGGAGGTTCCCCCGGGCTTAGCCCAGGGAACTCTCTAACGATCTTTCTTTGTCTTTTCTGCAAGGTCAACACAAGTCAAACGGCCAGCTCAACATCTTGACAACCATGCGGATTTTGGTAGCATTAGAAGACATGATATACTTCCTTAATTCAGCCTGATGAAAACACCATTATGATACCGATAACAAACAACCCGCGAGCTGTTGGTTTCCCCTTGCATCAATGACCGTTGGCTAGTCCCTTGATAACTCTATATTGAAGACTTATTGATTATAGATGACTCGGCATAGGAGAGTTTGCAACGGTGTTTAGTGTACCATAATTATGTGACTCAGATGTTATGTATATATAGACAACAATTTCTATTAACGTAAGTTGGTCTAAGACTTTGCAATTAAAATGATTTATATTTTGCAATGAAAATTATTTATCTTTTGGTATTTGAAAGTCTGAAATTGTGGTCGAAATGGGAGTCTATTTAGCATAAACTTGATTTCATATTTGAATGAATTTTTATTTTAATTCGAATGTGAGCTATTTGCCAAGATTGATTGTACAGCTAGAATAGCTCAAAGATATATGCAAAATTAATACTTGATCGAAGCAAACTCAATTAGAGCTTAATTGTTGATGGTTTAAATAAGAGGAAGAGGATCTTGAGAAGGAGCAACTCGAGAGACGACGTTAGATCCCCTTCTATAGATGACTGTTGGTTAGTCTCTTGCAATGTTCACTGATACACAAGCAATAAAACAAACTTTACCTACCTATGACTAAATGTCTTTGGAAATCTTGATCTACATATGACTAAATGCTCTCCATGTGCGGATGCTAGAATTATTAGTCTTAATCTTTGTAAAACAAAAGTAAAGCTTGGAGTCTTTGTAAAAAGAAACTTAAGAGTTCGTATATTTTTTTTTTACTAATGCTAAAACAACTATATAACAATAGGTGACACACCTATCTTTGCCAAAGGCCCAAAGCATACTATCAACTTCAAGACATACACTTTTAATGCACTATGGTATATAACCTTAAGAATATCCTCTCATTCACCTATGTGGGCCAAAAGGTTCAAAGGGTTTCGTCATAAAATAGTAAGTATATATTTCACTAATCAAATAGGATGATACTCCTATCATCTATGTACAAAAAAATTGTTCTGAACATTAAGTAACTAGTCTAACTATACTGTGGATAAAAAATTGGTTGATAAAGGATATTGCAAATATAAACACGTACATATTCTACTATATTAAATTAGTGACATATTTGGCTACCCAACTTACGAGATTCACCATTTTAAAGCCTATTGTGTGACAATAGGCTATGTGGGAAACCTTATTTTAGACCTCTTTTATAGTTTTAGTGGTTAAGTATTTTGCAAACCAAATGCCTGACACGAGTTCAATCCCCGTTAAGCATGATCGTGTTCTTAGGCATCGTGATGCAATCATATTACACCTTACATGGATTCCCATAGCACTTTCGTGGTTCTCAGAAGTGTATTTAGCCTTTATGCAACCATGGAAAAATAAGTTACAAATAGTCTATATGCAGCTTTAGTTGGAGTTGATATTCACATTTTCAAAGTTCATGAATCGCCATGTGGTGTCCATGGTGTTCCTTCTAATCAGTTGCTTACGTAAACCAAGAATAAAAATATTAATCATTTTCTTTTCAAAACAATATACTTATTTTGGTTTTTTATTGATGACTAAGATAGTTATACCATCATAAAATGCATAAAATGTTAAGGCTAAGACGCTAAATTACGGCAAATGTAGAAAAAGACAGGGCATTCCATGTTCAAGTGGCATAGTCATAAACTAAGCCAATGTTTGCTCGTCACCTATGCGGGATAGAACCAAAACATGTTTCCATCTTCTAAGTTTTTATTGAAAATGCTTAAATGCTCATTCATATTAGCTTCATGTTGAACATAAATTTGCTCGTTAAGAGTTAAACTTTGAAGTAATTAAAGGATGTGAATTATCCTATCCAACACATTATGTTCTTGATTAAAATACAACCGTAAGCGGCTTCTTTGTTGACATTTCTCTCATCCATTAACTTCCTAACTTATGAAATTTCTTTCCAATATGTTGTGTATACACTTGATAGCGATACATAAACGACGTCATATTGTGCTTGTTTGTGTTATTTATATGACTTTATACACACCTTAAGATATTTCATCTGCTATTCATGGAAAAATTTTAGTCTTATACGAGAACGAAAATTGTTTACTTGTTTAAACTAAGTATCCTTTGAGCTTCTACAAAGAATTGATGATGAAAGTGACAAAGACAAGACATAAGATGTGTATTGTGTAGTGAGTGCTAATAAAAGATTGTACAAGAAAATCTTTATTAAATGATGAGAAATGATAGTTCATTTGCATTTTTTCTTAACCAATAAAGAAAATTGAACCGCTAAACATGAAAACCAAAAAAGCTTGACCCGAAAACCCAAACCAAAAAACCTAAATTTATATGCTTAACTTGATTACCGAACATCCTATCAAATAGTGCATACCCTTCTAAAAATTCCTATATCCGCCACTGTTAGTTCGTTACATTAAGAACACATTCATTCACCCAAATTTGTGTTCACAACACAGGAATTGTTGTACAATTTTCACATATGAAGGCTAGCTTTAATAATAGGGTTAATTGCTTAAAAATGTATTATCTTTGTCACTTTTTACTATTGTGTGTATTGAACTTTTTTTTCTTATTGTGTGTACTAAACTTTAAGATTTTGACTATTGTGTGTATTTTGTGACTATTCTATCGTGTAAAATGACTGTTTTACCCTTCAAAATTTGAAAAACGTAATGGTAAAATGGTCACAAAATACACATAATAGTTGAAATTTGAAAGTTCAGTACACACAATAAGAAAATAAATATTCAGTACACACAATAACAAAAAATGGCAAGTATAATACATTTTCAAGCAATTAACCCTTAATAATACCTTAACCATCATGATATAAGAGAGCGTGGCTTGTCACGGTCCAGATGGAAAGATACTGTTTAGCTAGACAAAAACGTTGATAATGGGTGCCAAACGGACACCGAGCCGGGATATAGAATTCAAGATATGATGCTTCATAGCGTTGCTGAGTTAAACCAAATAATATATAATCTGAAGGGCATGGGGATGTGTTAGGTGTCTAAATGTGAAGTCAACGAAAGTCAACTCAAAGGTCAAACAAGAAAAGTCAAATAAGCCAAAGAACTATCATAACAGAATTTCCCACCTAATTCACTTTCACTCAAATCATTGTATAGATATACCATGTAGTCTTTCATTACATTTAAACTTTGAATCTATAACAAATTCTCTCTTGTAAACTCTCAAGTCAATAAACAATAACAAATCCTTTTTCAAGTTTGAAACCCTTTTCTTCTTCCTTGAGTTGCTTGCTAGATTAAGAGTCCTTTCTCATTTCATTCGTTGATTTCTGAAAGGAACATATCACGATGGTAGAATAGAGTGATCTTTACATTGATTAAGGACGAGGTACCGAAGGTTTAAGATTAAATTCTTAAATTGAATACAGGAATGTAACGTCATAAATAATCCCAAATATTAGTTTTGTTGTGGTGTCGTACGATTTTAATTAGAAAATAGTTCGTTTCAAAGAATATATTAACTTGTAAGAACCCGTAAAAATAAACATGCAATTATCTAACGTTATTATGGGTCAATGATAATTTAGCACCATATTTTTTTTTCTTAAGTTACAAATCATTACGTAATACATTATCCCGAGCGATACCCGAAAACCGTCACGTTTTTCCGACACGACCCTTTGCGACAATTACATTTTTACACACAACTAAACTTATAAAATTTATTAATTTTAATTTTATTACTAATTCATTTCCTAATTTTTCTTTCTTTTTGTTGGGCCGGTAAAACAACCAAACACGTCCCATAATTTTTTTGGGCTTAGCCCCGTTCCACTTAGCCAAACCGACCACCATTAATTGTTTTTTGATTACAGGATTTTGTAATCCACTTCCCACTCCAAGCCCATGCCACCCTTTGTTGTTTTTCTTTCTTTTTGAGAACGGGACAGAAAACCAAACGAGACCCTTGTATTATTTTGTTGCAAAGTGAGAGGTACCAAAACACAAGTCACAAACTATCTCTTCTGAGTCTAGATAATATACGTATACTTACCAACCCCACTAATACTAAATGATTTCACTACTTACATATTTTACAAAATTCCAAACCACATCCCTTCATTTCTTTTGTACACAAATGAAAGACTACTCACTGAGATAACTCATTTTACTTGTTTTTCGACATACACCATTTGTATTACTAATGTGTGTAAGGCAATGAGTGAAACCATGCCTCCATACCTTAAATTTTGCTTACACTTGGCCCTTTGATCAAATCTACACTCTTGACCTTTCAAATTTGGACATGTAACTTAAAAAACTAAAATATCTAAGACTTCTCAATGCACATATACGAGCCATGCACCTATTTCACTTTCACATTTACTCCAAAAACTCACTTAGTGCAAAAACATTTCCACCCTCACTTTACATGCAATCTCAGTAGGCTCCAAGGAGGAAAAGGAAGGCTTTTAAAAGGGTTTTGTAAAAACTAGGAAGTTGCATAGGGTATTCGAGTGTTTAGAAAGGTGTTCGGGTTGTTTTATAAGTTCCTCACGTCCGAATCTTGATCTTTCGATCTCTTCACCACCCTAGAGGTGTTGTAAGCTAGTTGTCACCTTTTTCCATACACTATGCCTGCATGTTGTAAGTTATAAAATCATACCACGCGTTAAACATGTTATCTTGACCCATTCGAATCCATAGCTTGTATAAACATATTTTTACACGTTAAAAACTTCATGAAATCGCTTATACTTGTGTGGATTAGTAAACATGTTTTGTAAACCGTTTTGTTTTTAACTCGTTTCGATATATAGCATGTCCACTTGTATTCTTAAACTACAAAGCAAACCCGAGCCCATAACGAGCCCAAACACCAAAAGTTTAGTGGAAATGGTTATTTATAAGCTAAGACCGTAAGCTCTCTTATTTTGTAATCATAAACCAACAGCTACTTCGTAAAATTTAGAAGGGAAAACGAAATGAATAAAGTTCGAAACCTTGTCTGTTGATTTCGTAACATATAACCAAAATCCAAACTGCCACAACTCAGTTAAGTTTAAACGCGTGCATTCTATATCTCGAATTGGTTATGTGTTTGGTTTGTTAGCGTGATGTCCTTGGTTCAATTCCTGGCAGTGGCTAATGTCCCATTTTTTTTAACTTTGTCATTTTTATAAATTGACATTTTCAGTCCCACCACTTTGGATAACTTTCCAATTATTTTGAAAAACTTTTCTGAGCTTTGAACTTTTATATTGTTTTTACAATTTCAGCCCCTCGATTTCGAATCCTTTGTCACTTTCCTTAAAAAACGTTTTTTTTTAACTTAAAAACTTTTATAAGTTTTTATAACTTATATAAATTTTACACTTTTAACCCTCCACTTTAACCAATTTAACATTGTCTTAAAAACTCTTATAAGTTTTGAAACTTGTATTAATCATTACAACTTTAACCCCTCTAAACTTATATATTTTTACCACTTTACGTCTAAATAAAAATGTCTAACACATTTCCAATTGACGACCACATCCGCGTAATAAGGAACTTGCTTCGAGCATCCAGGTGATGTACATTGGCAAAAGAGGTTGCATAACTAAAAGTTATCAAATTGTAATGAGAAATGACAATTTTTTTAACAAAAGGGGATGAGGGGACGTTATTGGTGTTAACGAAGTTTTTTCAAGTAAAGGCTTTTTTATTTATTTATTTATTTATTTTTTGCGAAGCTAAATATTAAAAATCGTGAAAAATCGTCCGTGCAATAAAATTTTGTAAATCGACTTTTTTTAATCAAAAACTAGTTTTTAACCAACTTCTTTTTAGTAATTGTATCAAATTTTATCGTGCATCAAAATATAATTATTCCAAACTCAAATACTAAACCTCATAAATTCAAGGGACTGACAGTTGAAAGAATAATATTAATTTTTTTTTTAAAGCGACATCACACCTGAAATCTGACCCCTGAATTAAACCATCCAAACGGGCGGGCCTCGGGACCCGAACCACTAGGAGAGACTCCCGAAGAAAAAACCCTTAGAACTCATGGCTTCGCACTAAGATGAAAATCCGGATTTTTTTTTTATCACTTCGAGACTCGAACCCGGGTAAAACCCCTCCCCAAACTTTAGAAGGAACTCAGATGGCCAATTGAGCTGAGCCAGTTGGTTAACTTTAAGACATTTAATTCCCTATGCACTATGCTATATAAGTTTCATTCACCTATGTGGGACATAATGTTCAAATGGACTATGCTTAATCTTGTTCCGTTAGTGACATAAGTTTGTCATCTACGATTGTTCCTTGATCTCAATTTTCTATAATCTTTCTAATGAAATAAGTATAAGGCTTCGCAATAAAGTTGAGTAAACTACAAAATTTGTTCTGTGCTATACATATTAGAGGGTAACCTCCTAAAATTGAGGTTTGTAGTGAAATAAAATTGTCTTTACAAATCTTGATCTACATATGACTAAATACTCTCCATGTGAGGATGCTAGAATTATTAGTCTTAATCTTTGTTAAAGAAAAGTAAAGATTGGAGTCTTTGTACAAAAACTTAAAAAAAAAAAAAAAAAAAAAAAAAAAGTAAAGTAACGCCCAATGCCGTCTTCCACGGGTTATGGGTACCCAATACCGTTTCCGGTGTATGAGGGAGGTTAAGATTTAGACAGCCTTACTCCTACCTAAAGTAGAGAGGCTGCTTCCAGTTCTACCAAAGGTAGAAAGGACCTCCGGCCTTTTGTACAAAAACTTATGATTTCATAAAAACTTTTGGATACATGTTGAAACAAGTGTATGTTATACACTCCCAATGCACTATAGTATATAACCTTAGAAAATTTCCTCTCATTACCAATGTGAGACAAAAGGTTCAAATGCTTTCATCATAAAATTGTAAGTATCTATTTCACTAATCAAATAGGTTGATACTCCTATCATCTACAACAAAACATCATTCAGAACATTAAGTAACTAGTCCATTGTCCAACTATACTCCAGATAAAAAAATACTTGGTTAATAATGGATATCGCAAATACAAACACAATTCTACTATGTTAAATTAGTGACCCATTAGTGCGACAATAGGCTAGGTTGGAAACCTTGTTCTAGACCTCTTTTATAGATTTAATGGTTAAGTATAGTTTGCAAACCAGATGCGCGGCGCGAGTTCAATCCCCGTTAAGCATGTGATGTAATTTTTACATGGATTCCCATAGCACTTTTGTGGTTCTCAAAAGTGTATTTAAACTTTATGCAGCTTTAGTCGGAGTTGATATTCACATTTTCAAAGTGTAAATTATGTAGTGATAATGTTATGTAGTTTCGATGACTTTTTCCTCTGGTTAAAAATATCATAGCATGTTACCATGGAAACATTTACGTTATAAAAAAGATTATTCAAATATATAAAAAAGCAGAGTTATTCAGCTAGCTTTTCAAGAGATTGTAAATACATTCAAAAGCTTTTGATATTGCCTAGTGACCTGAAAATGTAGTCATGAACGGGTTAATAGATTGAGCACTAGCTAGACAAAAGCTAAAGAGAGAGCTATGGTCACCAGAAGAAGACGAGAAACTCGTTAACTATTTCGCCATGGTTGTTGGAGCTCCCTTCCTAAACTTTCCGGTATTTCTCTTTATTTCCCTCAAAGAGGTCACTGTACAAAGACTTAGTGATTCCGAACCCTGCGAACCAAACACTTTATACACCATATGACCCGCTTGCAAAAATCTAACACTGAATAATGCATGTACACTATCCAAATCTGCAAAACTTATTATTAACATATTTACGTTTTTATGCTAAGTAGGATTACAAAGATGCGGCAAAATTTGAAGGTTACGATGGAATAATCATCTGCGACCTGGTTTAAAAAGAGGAAGCTTTTCATTGAAAGAAGCCGCACTCATAATCGAGCTACACAACATGTTAGGAAACAAGTATAAAAGACCACGAGCTACTTTACATGCAATTTCTTTGTATACTTTCGTTACAGATGTTTAATTGCATTTGCTATTCTCTTCAAACTAGCAAGTTACTTACCAGGAAGAACCGATAGTGCTCTAAAAAACTTCCGGAACTCCAGTACGAAAAAGAAACTCGTTCAGTTACAACTGCAAATGGTCAATGATCAAGCACGTCGTGCTGATGCATCATTGCCTTTGGTCAAACCTGATCAAGTAACTGAGAATGACGTTGACCTCGATGTTGATCTTCCTCTTCTTCCACTATCATTCATGAGAGAGTATTTTGACCCGATATTTGATCAAAATTGGGATCCAAATAATCTGATGATGCAATCTAGAAGCGCGAGCGACAGCATGAATTTGATCACTTATAGTCAACCAAATATTCAGTTCGTAGGTAATAACTTTAACAGTATTTGAACTCTCAAAGTTTGTATTGAAAGTGATTCATGAACATACTATAGAACAATATTTCTCAATAATAGAATGAATCCATGCTCCAAGTTTTTGACAGTGATCTAGTGTGTTGAGCCCTGATCGAACTTTTTATGCAAAGATGAGATGGCTACTAAACAAGAAAAACGGAAATCTTGGTGACTGATTCCACATAAATATGGTGCAACCGAGAATCCAAACACCTAGAGTTTGCTTTCGCTGCCTATGATACCGAGAATCCAAACACCGAGAATCCAAACACCTAGAGTTTGCAACCGAGAATCCAAACAACCATTTGGATCGTGTCTTGGCTCCTCTGTAGGCACAATCCGAACAAGCAATCCTGTCTTCTCATAGGTGGATTGTCTTAGCACATTTGGATCAAAGGTACACGTTACGGTCACAAAAGAATAATGCAGATCATAACTGACAGCATTGTTAATATAAATTTAGCACTTAGAGCAGTTATGTCTATTGCTAACTCACTAAAGAAAACGATATCATGCCATTTGCATACTTGAATATTAACAGAAATCGAACTGTAAAGCAGATATCATAAGTTCGGATCACATATAGTGAGATAACACAATAATACAAGTGGAAGTATGAAACAAACTAACGATTTCATATAGGATATTAACAAAGATCACGAGCCTCGTGGAGTCTTGTGTAAGTGTACATGTTAATAGTAACATACAACCATAAAACAAAGTAGAAACACTAAATATCTAAAGTGAATTTAAAACTAACAACTTTCAACTTCTTCGAATTCTTCCTCTTCATCATCCCCGTCGTTTTCTTCACCCACACCCTCGTCGGTTCCTTCACCCACGTCCTCGTCATCAACTATGAAACCACCCAACGTTTAATCATTTTCATCTTCATCTTCGACATCAACGTCCATCGCAGAACTCTTTGTAGTATCAGTACCACTTCTACTTGTACTCACATTTTCTGTTTTTCTTTTGACCCGTCCACTTTTAGTGAGTTTTACTTAATTTGACCTGTTTTAGATGTATAAGAATCTAAATCGACTTCTTTGTACGTAAATGAGTCCAAGTCGCCACATATATCTAGTAGAGCAGAAAAGTATTGCCACCCAGTGTAATTGGACTTTTGAGAATCACAATTTTTGTTGGTCGAGCATAGACGTTTTGTAGCAGGAATCTAGAATTGCTCATAAATGAGCGCAAGTCTTGACCAAGCACGGAAGCGTGTTATTGAATGATATGACTGAAGACCAGTTCTGTAAGCTACTTATCTATGAGATTCAAAACTATTATCCTCGTATCTAATCAGCTACATTGTAGCATTTTTAATCTTGTTGATCTCTAAGCAGACACATATAGCGGCTTTGCATATTTGAAATGACAATCAATGTGCTAATGATATGCTGTTTGGTGTTTAGTTTTATCAGCTTATGTTCCAATTATAGTGATTATGGCCATAAGGCCGTGACCCGTGTGGTGCAGCTTAACAAACTCATCGGGTAATAAACTCTATAGCTGAATGCGCGGAACACTTCGATTATTGGATGTGAGGAACCAAGATTCGTAGATTTTTTATTTATCAAAAAAGACACATTACCAAAATCTACTATCTATGTCAACGGGTGAGACTTTGATTCCTGCATTTGTCATGTAACAGCAATTTAGTTGATACAACTAAGTCGAGCTTTTATCATGTTACTCAAGCTTAAACCAAATAATCTCATACATTTTGCCTAAGCTTACTTTGTGGGCTTAAGCATAAACTTTAATCGCAGCTTATGACAAATAATCTCTTATATTTTTGCTGAGTGCTTGGATTAGCTTATGCCACTAATAGACCAGAAAGAAAAATAAGCTTAAAATCTCCACAATAAGCAACATTATAGAAGATCTTATCAAAATCCCGTTGATTAAGTCTATAAGCATAATCTATTAAAGTTCGAAACCTTGTCTGTTGATTTCGTAACATATAACCAAAATCCAAACTGCCACAATTTAACATACTTGTGTGGATTAGTAAACATGTTTTGTAAACCGTTTTGTTTTTAACTCGTTTCGATATATAGCATGTCGACTTGTATTCTTAAACTACAAACCTAATGGTGTACACACAGATTGCTCCATCAACTCAGTACACAAGCCCAAATCTACAACATACCCTGTTAGTAGAAATAGAGCAAGCTACTGAGGCACTCCTCCAAAGATGAAGATACTTATGGATAGAAGCTTATATATATGTAACTCAATATAATTCACTAACATTAGAAGCGTAATTAGCTTGTTGTTAGCCTTTAATAGTTAGTTGAGTTTTCCCTCCAACATGTAGTATTTAAACACTTGTAAACCCTCATTTGTAGTTAACAATTTCATAATGCATTTTCACTTCCAGTATGTCAAATATGTTTCTCTCTCATTTTCATGATATGGTATCAGAGACAGGTTCCCAACAAACTGTGGTGAATAACTGACTCCGGTAACTCTAACTACTTTTTCCGGCAACAAACCACCGCAACAGATTTACCCGCCAAAATTTTCAAACACAAAATTCACCATAAACCACCATTATCTACCACTACTCACCATTTCTGACATCACAATCACCATCCTTACACCATCTAATCATCATCATCACTCACAACAATCACATTCTGTTAAAACTCAACTGCATCTGTTACAAATCAGTTAATCCACCATTGACAACTCTTAAAAAACCTTCAGACATTCATTTTCTTGAATCACCATGGCTCAATCAGAATCCAATCCATCCACACCATCCACATCACTAACACCAGAAGATGATATCAACTCACCACACCATCCACTTTACTTCCATCCCAATGATCACCCAGGACTCTTGTTAATCTCAAAGAAACTCACTGGTTCAGACAATTATGGATCTTGGAAAAGGTCAATGCTCATTTCTCTCAGTGCCAAGAACAAGTTGAAACTGATTAATGGTGAATTTGAGGAACCTCCATTGACATCATCTCTAAGAAACTACTGGGAAAGAGCCAATGACATGCTTATTTCTTGGATCTTGAACAATGTATCTGATCAAATTGGTAATCATCTCACTTATGTCAATTCTGCATTTGCTTAATGGAATGAGTTGTTTGAGCATTACTCTCAGTTGGATGGGCATAGAATTTATCAAATTGCAAATGAGATAGTTGAATTAAAACAATCAAATTGTACTATGGAAGTGTATTATCATAAGCTCAATGGTCTTTGGGATGAATTAGATGCAATTGAAGCTCCTTATGCATGCACTTGTAAGTGTATCGGTGTTAATGGCAAAGAAAATGGTGAAAGGGAACAAAGAAAGACACTCATTCAGTTTCTCATGGGTTTGAATGAATGTTAGACCAACATTAGGGGACAAATTCTACTTCTACAACCATTACCTACTGTGGCAAAAACATACAGCATGCTAAGGCAGGAGGAGAAGCAAAGGGAATCACCCAAACAACCCTCTAACACTCTAATTGCTTTCATCACTTATAGAAGAACCTACACTCCACCTCACAGAACTAGTCAACCAAACAATTCTGCTCCATCCAACACAAACAACTCTGCAACTGAAAGAATGCATGTTTTTAGAACTGGTGTGTTTTGTGCCTATTGCAAGAAGGAAGGACATCCCAAGGAGGAATGTTGCAAGCTGCTTGGTTATCCAGTTGGGCACCCATTACACAACAAATATCAACCACCTTCTCAGAGAACCACAACCTCAAACAGGAATGTAAGGTCTGTTCACATGGTCACCAACGAGTCCTTACCACCAATGGAGATTGAACCACCATTTATCCCACTTGATCAATGCTCACCTTCTACTTCCATAAGTGACTCAGAAGCCCAAGTCAATGCCAGGATGGATCAGTTACAAAATCAGCTGAATCAAGTTCTTCTCTTAATGCAAAATGCTCAGAATGATCCATCTCATATGGCCACACACATGGAAGGCATACTTTCATTTGAACCTCACATCTCAGTTCCTACAAAAATCACTGGTATTCATTCTTTTAATTCTATTGCTAAGATGCACTCATTCATTGCTTCAAACATCACCAAAACATCATTCATATGGATTGTTAGTAGTGGAGCCAAAAATCATATTTGTATATCACTTGGTCTCATGCATAACATCACCAAACTTCATACACCTATCACAGTTTCATTACCAAATGGACACACAAAAAATGTGTATTATGTTGGATCAGTGCACCTTACACCCTCACTCACCATCCATGCAGTTCTCTATGTCCCCACCGTCACCTATAACCTCATCTCCATTAGCAAACTTCTTCACAAAACACTTTTTTCAGTCACATTTGTTGGAAGTAAATGACAAAACCAGAAAACTTAGTAGTATGTTTAATAATCTTAATATAGTTAAGGGTAGTTTAGTGTATGTTTATGCTATGTTTCTGTAAAAACCGACCCATTGTATTGGGCTGGGTTTATTAGTAACGGTATAAACCGTTTTAGAATAGGGTATAACGTTTAGTTTAGGTTACAACGGTTATATCAATTACACCGTTTAGGAATCGACACAACTGCCTTCATTGGCACCGATTCAACATGTATATATAGGGCAAGAATTCTGTAAACAATTCATTCCAACATATTAATTCAATTCAGTACAATTCATAGAATTTCTGCATTTATTCCTTTTATTTTTCTGTTGCAAGAAACTGCCCAAACACCCTTGTTTTTCTGCAGTTGTTTTTCTGTCCCAATCCTGTACAATTCGAAGGAAGAAAGCAACATTTGGTATCAAGAGCAAGAACGATTCTCGGAATTATCAAAAGCAAGATAGAAGAAAAACAATTCCTGGAAATCTATTTACCGAACCAAAAGGAACAAAAAAAGAAATTGATCACAAGGAAGGAAATTGGAATCACGAATCTGGAAAAGCACGAATCTGTGAAAGACACACGTCTCCTGTTATCCCTAATCGACCGGTTTTTCTTTTAATTCTTTCAACCTTTTTACTTTTCTACTACTCCATATAAATTAGGAAAAGTTTTTATTGTTTGTTAGTAAGATAGAAATTCCCATTAGCAAAAAAAAAACCCCGATTGATTAGAATAGCAAAGACCGATTTCCTTTTAGATTCATAGCAAGACAAGCGAATTCTTCAAAAAAATTCGTTTCACCAAATAGCAAGTTAAACCGAACCCTTTGTGGTTCATAGCAAGTTAAACCGAATCCTAGTGATTCATAGCAAGTTAAACCGAACCCTTTGTGGTTCATAGCAAGTTAAATCGAATCCTAGTGATTCATAGCAAGTTAAACCGAATCCTTAGGTTCATAGCAAGTTCCGAGCCTTAAGATTCAAATAGCAAGAAAACCTGGTTAATAAATTGGCCAGTAGCAAGTAAGGGATTTGATCTTTTGATCAAACACAAAACAAGAAAACCGAAACCATCTCGGTTTGATTATAAGCAAGCAAGCAAGCATGGTAGAAGGAGACAAGAATGCTAGCACATCGAACAATACATCAGTTCGAGAACTAGGAAATGTTTCACTACAATGTCCAAAATTGACCGAAACAAACTCCACGACATGGGCATTGATGATGGAGACAATATTGAAGGCATATGGCATATGGGAAATGATAGTTCACGAAAGACGAACAAAACAAGAAAAGAAAGAAAAACGCGTCAAAGGCAATAATCTTCCAATCATTGCCGAGAAGATGTTTTAATGCAAGTTGCACACTACTCATGAAAGGAAGTATGGGACTCAATCAAAGTCAAGCACTTGGGAGCGATCTTGTTCAAAAGGCGACTACAAACATTGAGAAGTGAACTAGAGCATTAGGATAAAACCAAACGAAAAGTAAAAATGACTATGGAGGAAAATTAAGTAGTATAAAGGCCAAGTTTAGAGGACTTGGTGAAACCTTAAAAGATAAGGTGCTAGTAAGGAAACTACTTAACCTACTCCCCAAAGAAGTTTTTACCGATCATGGCAACTATAGAACAATATCAAGATCTAGGCGAAGTCGTTTGAAACCATTGGAAGGTTAACACCTATGAAGGCAATTAAGAGTCAAGACATACTAGAGGCAAATGATCAAGAAAACTTCCATGGCAAATTCAACAACAAAACTTATGGTAAATGGCAGTAAAGATTTCAACAAAGAGGAGCAAGGAATGGAAGAATAATTGAATGCACACAATGCAATACAGTCAAGGAACTAACGACGAGCAAGCTCGAGATGTTATGAATGTGGCAAGCATGGACACTTCTTGAAAGAATGCAAATGGAAATACAACAAGCAAGAAGAGTCACATCTCACCTATGACACGACACAGAACCTACATTCTTTGTGAACTTCATCAAAAAGAAAAGAAAAGGAAATCTTGATTTTGTCATTAGGAGGGAATGTTGGAAGTAAATGACAAAACCAGAAAACTTAGTAGTATGTTTAATAATCTTAATATAGTTAAGGGTAGTTTAGTGTATGTTTATGCTATGTTTCTGTAAAAACCGACCCATTGTATTGAAGGTTTATTAGTAACAGTATAAACCGGTTTTGAATAGGTTATAACGTTTAGTTTAGGTTACAACGGTTATATCACAATTACAGTTTAGGAATCGACAAGCGCCTTCATTGGCTTGATTCAACATGTATATATAGGGCAGAATACGTAAACAATTCATTCCAACATATTAATTCAATTGGTTACAATTCATAGAATTTACGCATTTATTCCTTTTATTTTTACGTTGCAAAGCGCCCGAACACCCTTGTTTTGGCGTTGTTTTGTCCCAATCACAGTACAATTGGAAGAAAGCAACAACATTTACTCATGACAGATTTTTCTTTCAGGACCATGATGGAACTAGTACTCATGGCACCCTTCATGGTGGATTGTATCTCCTAAACTCCAACACACCCATAGAGGAACCTTCCTCAACCATCTTATCCAGTGTTAGCAGCTCCACACTTTGGTACAATAGATTGGGACACAATCCACTTCAAACAATTATGAAAATAAAAAATATTTCAATTTCTTTTTGTGATTCAGAATGTAAATGTAACATTTGTCCTTTAGCTAAACACCATGTTCTGTCTTTTCCTGTAAGCTCATCTCATGCTAAGTCAAAATTTGAATTGCTTCACCTTGATGTATGGGGTCCGTACAGACATCCTACAATCAATAAATGTACCTATTTTCTCACCATTGTTGATGATTACTCAAGAGCTACATGGACATACCCATTACCAAGTAAACACCATGTTTTTAGTACCTTTCAAGTTTTTCACACATCTGTCAAAACACAATCTCAATCAGACATAAAAACCATTAAGACAGATTGTTAGGAATTGGAAATTCCATAAGTAAAGTGTCGGTCACCCCAAATACTATCTAGCATAAGTTAGCTCGTAGACATATCATTTGTTACTTTATTTTGTAGTTAATTAGTTAATTAGTAAGCGTGGTTAGATTAGTGCAACACAGTGGAGGACAGTCTTTACCCAACGGCATATACGATCCAGCGGTCGATGGGCAGTAGTCTTTAACTATAAATACCCCTTCCATCCAGGGGTGGAGCTTCTTTAATCTAACCATGCATTTTGTGAAGCAAGACTCTGTCCTCTCTCTCTCTAACTATGGCAAACATGTATTTACATCATCCAAGACCACCCAAATCATCAACACAATAAATATTAAGATCCTAAAATTGGTGCAGCGGTTTTTGTGTTGTGTTGATTTGTGGTTTAGATCAATGTTATTATGTGTTATTGATTTATGTCGATTTATATGTGTTCTTGGCTTTTTGTACTTTTAATGGTTTGATAATATTTTTATTACTATGGTGGCGTTTTCAACAAAGTATTGGCTTTGTTCTTTAATTCGTATACTGTTTGACAACAAGATTCAAAGGTCTTGAATATCACATTTTTCTAGGTAAAATGAATATGGTCTTCATTTTCTGGTCAGTTCTTGAGGTCATAAATGGTCAAATATGCACATTTTTCTGCATGTTTCTGGGTTTGTATGAAGGTGTTCGGAACTTAGTCGAAAAACTCATCGGAAAAATCAAAATATGCCTGGCTTTGTGATTTTCGTCATAGCGAGTTGTCTCTAAAAGTGTCCATGTACAATGTATCTGTTGCATAGCGAATTGCTTTTGAGCATAGCGACTTAAATGACCTAAATGACCTAGCGACTTGCTTTTGAGCATAGCGAGTTGTGTGACTTAAACTGCCTAGCGACTTGTATTTACAAGTCGTAGCGACTTGGTGCTAGCGACTTGGTGCTAGCGATTTGGTGCTAGCGACTTGGCTCTTGACTCTAAAAGTTAGCGACTTGTGACTGAAAAGGATATGTTAGCGACTTGCTATAACACGGTAGCGACTTGACAGAGACAGAAATGAAGAATGAGAAGACATGACCACAAGACCTCAACCTCAAGACCAAACCGAATACCATCTAGACTCAAAGCTGTAACATCAAATACTCAACACAACCAATCATATCTACTTATGACTCGACAACACAGCCATGTACGTGCATACCAACAACTACATCGACACCTAATTCAACCTATTCATGGAATCGAGAGGAAATTTGTGCAAGAATCTCAGAACTAGCTCAAGTCTTATTGTGACAAGATTTGTCTTTCATTGAACCTACATCATCACTGATTCAAGACTCACGACTGAAACTAAATACAAGCACAATCTCAGATTTTGTCAAGGTTTGGTTAAGATCAAGATCTCAACTCAGGTCCAAAAACCCCTCGAAATTCATCATCATTAATCATGTCTCAAAACTTAATAAATAAATCGAACAAATTGAAAGAAATAAACAAATCAGTTTAGTTTCTTCTCTTCGATCGTTCATACAAATCTAACTAAACGAAAGGATTAATTAATTTACAAGATCTTAGTTAAGTTCAACCATGTAATGTTTTAAGGATTCTGTTTTGTTGAACTTATGTCCTCATTGATCTCTTTTGAAGATTTCACTTCTTTCACTATTCGAATATTAAGAAAGAACGAAAAACCAATTGGTTTTCAATCCATATCTCATTCGGTTAACATAAAACCAAAAACAGAAATATTAAAAGGATGATAGTAAAACCTACCTTGAATCCGAATCAATGTTACATGCCATCTCTGTGGCTATGTCATATCAGGTCAAAACTTTATCCCATCTCTGTGGTGCATACAAGGTTATCATTAGAAATTAGATTGAAGGTGTCCTGGTCTAAGTATCCGATTGGTGTGGTTGAAAACTTGAAATTATTTTCGTTTGTGAGGAAAACTGATTCAGATTAACGATTTTGAAGCAGATTTGTATGATAAACTTTTGATGGGGACGGATGAATTTTGAGGAGAGAAATATTAGGGTTTGTGAGATAATGGAAGAGTGGGAGGCAGATGATTATTGTATTTGGGTTGGTATTATGTAGAATGGGTATTAAATACCGATGATTAGGGTTGTGGGGTGTAAATGAATCACGTTGGTTTCTTTTTGTTTGGGCCGAGTGTGTCCTTTGATTATGGGTTGAATCACATTGGTGACCATTATCCGGGTATGCATTAGTTTTCATGGGCCAATCATATTAATGCTTGTCGTGGGTCTCATGTTGGAGTTTACGAGAGATTGGCCATGAATTTTACTTTCAGAAATGTGACATCTCAAATAGTAGGATGACATAAGACTTGACATTTCTCTATAATAAAGTGGTACTTTGGTCAAAATGTTTAGGAGGATATTCATTCACAATTTGAATCAACACTTGTTCTATAATGAAATCGAGGGTCTTATACGGTATTGGTGAGTTAGTGACGGTTCACGGATATATTGATCCGAATTTTGCTAAAGTCTGGCTAAATAGTTGATTATCAATGCATCCTTATACGCTATGTTATATCTGGCATATTCATTGGTTAATATTGAGTGGTACAACCGTACACGCTCCTGGCCATAGTGTGATGTGATCTAAGGATTACTGTTGGATATTTTATGTCTAAATTTGGACCAGATGTGGTGCTAAGTAGTTGAGCTAGTAGATTAGATGTTGAGATTTTGTTGAGTCATGCGGATTGATACCTTGGTTTATACATTTTCATGAAGATTATTATTTCACGGCTTGAATTGATGTTTGAACATGGTTGACTACGGGGTTGTTTATACGGTATTTCTTATTTTGGAATTGAAGTAAGGTTTAAGGCGTTTACTTATTTAGATCTTCTTTCTTTCTACCCTTCCATGAAGATGACTTGTTTGGGCATTTATAGAGTGTGATAAAGACTTGGCTATTTAGTTACTTTGTGATTCTTTTCTAAGCTTAGCTCACAAGCGTAGCTATCACCGAGTGTCTCACTCGGTTAGAATGTCAAGAGGTTTTGTACATTGAATTTTACCGTTTTTCTTTTCACAAGGATTAGTACAAGTTTAAGTAACAAATCTGGGGAACTTTACTTCTTGTTCAAGTTTGGTATATCGGGTTTACTTCACCATTTGGTCACAGCAATTGCCAACAGAATTTGAGAATGAAGTGGTTACCAAAGTGCTTACTGGATGGGTGATGATTTTGTTAATGTTGGATAATGAACCGCTGCATGTTCCCCTAAAACATATATTCTCTGAAACCAAAGTGGTCATAACACATTCAAGCTGACATTGTCTACGGTTTTGTCTTGATTTTGTAAAATCCCGCGAAAGAATCTATTTCTCGGTTTAAATCATAGACTTGTAAAATCCCGTGACAATGGAAACATCCTGGTAATTGTAAAGTAGATTTCCGGATCTATCTCACGGTTTATTCTTGGTTTTGTAAAATCCCGCGAAGGAAACTATTTCTCGGTTTAAACCAGAGAATTGTAAAATCCCATTTTGATGGAACCATCTTGGAGAAAGGAAAGTGTATTTCGGGATCTTATTTGATTCTGGTGCTACGGTTTCTGTTTCGAAGAAGGGATAAAAGAGTGTACTTCATGAATTGGATGTGTGTTTGGATATTCATCATGGCAGTTTGGTTATTACAAGGTTTTACGGGGTTATGTGCATTTAACCATGGTCTGGATGTAAACCCTTATCATAGTTCACTTAAAACATCAAAGGAGGCTAGATTTGAGCTTTTAACCAGAAGATGTGACAACGGCGTTAATTCATTATTATTTATTTGATGTTGAAGTGAAATAAAACGGGCGAGTGTACTTAGTATCTGAAGGTATCAGGGATGGTTGGATGAAGATTCTTCAAGATCTTTGTTCGAGCTTATTACCAAAAATGAAGACTTGGAAATCTAGTTACTGTTGGGTGACTTTTCCTTTTCTTTTACCACTTGGGGGAATTGGGCTCTTATCACCTCAAAATAACTATCACTTTGAGGAGTTACGTTGTAGTGCTCAGTGTCACATTCAATTGTGGATTTTGAAGAGGTGATGTACGTCTTATACCTGATGGTTGGTTGGTTGAAGAGTATAGAGTACTTAGAGAGTACTTAGAGATGCTAATGGAAATCGGCACCGCTCTTTGTTAAATATGTGCAAGTTTAAGTCACGAGTTCGGGTTAGTTTACCTCAGGGTCAAATTTGTCATATTGGGTTTTTTCCATCAATTTGTCACAACAAAGAGCCTACTGAATGATAATGGGGTCATTACATGTTTTGCCAAGAGATGATGAAAAGAGAGAGATTATGACGTATGAACACATCAGTTCATGCCTCGTTCTCTAAAGAAAAGAAAAGTGTACGCTTCAGTGCATTTTATCTTCTGACGAAGAGAAATCTTCTTATTAATGACCATTCTCATCAACATGCTTCATGCTTTTTCCATGCGCTTCAATTAACAAGTGAACTAGACTACTGTTGATTGTTTTCTTATTCCACTTGCTGACTATAATGACGATGGCAACATCATGTGCTAATATTGCGGGGGAGAAGTGTGAATTGAATACATTTGGATGATTTCACTTATTTAGTCAAGAATGGCAACTTCGTCTACAATTCTTGAGGGGGAGAAGAAGTGTGAATTTTTTTTTGCATTGTTGATTGATATTTGAGAATATATGGTCAAATGGCTCCTAACTCATGTAAGAACCGAGCTTCTTCTTATCGGATCATCTTCACATGTAGTTTCTTCTTAGAGCCGTTGGTTGACATCTTCACAAGCTGATATGAGTTTAAAGACAAGTGCTTCCAGTTAATGCTTCACGTGCACATCAACATGATGATTCCGAACAACAACCTTCTTTCTTGTTTGATGTGATTGTTTGCTTGGTATTACCATTTCGTGTGTTCGTTGCGGGTGACTGCTAATTTTCTTGATGAACATCTTTCATTCTTGTTGTTTGATTGGGAGGATGTTAGTTAAGGGGAATTGCAAGATGTAAGTTAATTGGGATGCTGTCTTGGTGAGATGGGATGTTAACTATCTATTCCCCAATTGGACAATCTTGAAGAAGGTCGAGTCTACAGATCGGTTCGCATTTTCTACTACATGTTAGAAGACTAAAGACGAGTTGCATTTGATTATTTAAAGACTTCTTCTTAATCTGGGTATTTTTCAAACAGATTGTCGGTTTAGGGGAGAGTACTAATTGAGGGAGATGAAAATCAGATTCAATCCCCAATTAGACTTGCTCACATTCTTTCGCAACAAGTTGATTCTCACAAGAGTTCAAATGTTCTTCTTAACAAATTTCTAGTATACGGGCTTATTACTTGTTGTGATTCGAAGTATCAAAACCGAGAAATGGGAAGGGAGACACGTATCTAAACGCGAGTAAACTTGATGAACTTAATACTTCTAAGTGATCGAAGATATCTCGGGAAGACAAATGTTATTACCGCTGAGAAACTCAAGGTTTGACTCATGGCGAGTAAACTTGATGAACTTAATACTTCTAAGAGATTGAAGATATCCCGGGAAGACAATTGTCATTACCGCAGAGAAACTCAAGGTTTGACTCATGGCGTTTAGTGTCCTTATTCCATCTATGTGGGGGAAGAGATGGAAGAGTTAGTTTCTGAAGATAAAAGAGGTACACAAGTATGACATATTTAGGGGAGACAAATGTATAACATGAAGGAGAGAGATTGTGTACATTGGGGATGCTCAGTTGTTTCACTTGAGTGCTTAATCAGTGATTCAGAGATATAATCACTTATTCCAGAGTTGACATCCGCAGAGATTGCCATCCGCAGAGATAATCAGTGACTCGGCCTGCTTCTTCAATGTTATCGGTTATTCTTTCTTTGGGAATGTGTGTACTTCGGGTTCTTGAGCTTCATACACGATCATCAGGGAAGAAAAATGTGAACATTGGGTAGGTGTTTTCATTCCCCTCATGATGTGTATTCGGGAGAGCTCTTGAGTATTGGTGTACTTCGGATTCTTGAGCTTCATACACGATCATCAGGGAAGAAAAATGTGAACATGGGGAGGTGTTTTCATTACCCTCATGATGTGTATTCGGAGAGTTCTTGAGCATTATACAAAGAGACTGACTGCATCAATTCAACTACTTGGGGGAATTGCTCTCTTGAAACCTTTTGGAATGGATGCTTCAGGCTTCAGTGGAAAAGGAATTGAGAAGATTATTTAAATGTGGATGATACGTTGCTGTTGTTCTATTGGATGATATAACCTCGAACGAAGAATCACGGTGATTATTCTTAAAAAGAGCAACAGGATCGATGATAATGGTGTGCTTCTTTGTGCACCTGGCTAAGGAAGCTTGAAAGAAAGTTGATCGGATCAGCTAAAGGATTTTCGGTGTTTGGGGAAGTGCCAAAGTCTCACTTTCTGACGGTTCAATTTCTTTCTTCAATTTAAGAGCCTCGGAAGCTTTGGTGGTGAAAGTTTTAGGGATGATGACTTCTATCTTCTACAACGGGGCTGCTTGATATCCTTATCTCGGTACTCGTATCTTCATCTTCTTAAACTATATCATCTACTCTATCAGTGTATATATTTTTCAAAAAGAAAAATACATAAAATATAAAACCTTCTAAAACTCATAAAAATCAGAAAATTTTGAAAAATTCCAAAAATATGTTTTCTCAAGACATGTCTTCTGGTATCGATAACATCTACTGTCTTAGAAATGTCATTCAATAATGGCACGGGACCATAGATGAAGTTTGAGCAGGAGGTGTAAATATTCTTTTCAAAACATGTCTCAAAATATGGCTTACAATTATTTCAGACTGTAACCCGGGCTTCAAATAATGGCTTGCAGTTACTTCAGACTGTAACCCGTGCTTAAACTATGGCTTGCTATTATTTCAAATAGCAACCCGTTCTTCAAGAAAGGAAAGTGTTGCGCTAAACCATTTTTCAAAATTCGTGCACTTATCCTAAAACAAAACAAGGAAAGCATGTCGTCAAAAAGACTGCTATGTCTAAACAAATGTTTTTCCATCTAAAATTCTTCATAAAAATATTTGTTGTTTTTCAAAAATGGTGGTAAATGAGTTGCTTGAAAATCAATCTAATTCAGAGTTTTCGAAATAAATTGTATACTCAGTCAATGACTTCAGCGCTTTTAAACTTTTCAAAAAAAATGAGTCATTAATTGATGGGGATAATGTTTTCAAATCTATATTATCTAACGGGATTTCTTAATTATCCTACGTGCTTAATTAAAAATGATATTTGCCTATGTCGAAGGACTAGGAATTTAGGATATGATTGTTAGGATTAGAGGATTATAGTTGATGAAACATTATTCCCATCCTATATGAACTGATTGATATGTTGGATTGACTTTATTAGTCGATCGCGTTTGGGTGTTGTCGACCACCATATATGTGTTGTATGTTTACTAACATGCAGATCATGGTTCATAAGAATGTTCCCAATACGGATCCCACAAAATATGTGATGGATGCCGAAAGGAAGGGTAACTATATCTTGGGTTGACAAATGAAGAAACGGAGCTTAATTTGAATATATGGAAAGTTGGCATGATATAGTGCAACGTAATAGGTCTCACTACATCAGCAGATGGTTTCTTCATCATAAATGAAGAACGGACTAATTTGGACCTTATGGAGAGTTGGCATAACAAATGCAACGTCAAAAGTCTCACTGCATCGCAGACGGTTTCTTCCTGCCTACATCAACAACAACAAAAGCGGCTCAACCACCTAACGTATCCTTGTGCAGGATAAGTGATGATACCATTTTCTAAAACTTTGAATAAAATTGTTTGAAAAGGAAAAATATTATTTTGAAAATAAATTGAACTAAATTTTGAAAATCACCAGACTTCTTTTTATAAAAACCTATGTCACTCAATTATCGACTTCGGTCATCGATTGAGGGGGAGAGTGATTTAAAATATTAAATTTTCAAAAAATATATCATCAAAACAAGTCCGGTTTGTACAAAATAAGTGGTGATCTAAAGATTTAATGTTATGTCATGGTATGATTTTCTTTTAAACTTAAAGATCTTACAAAATGAAAATTTTTCGTTCTTGTCTGAGTGAAATTTTTTTTTACTTAAAGATCTCTTAAAACTTTCATATCTGACACTAACAATCTTTAATGTCTTAAAATAGTCCTTATCTGTCACTCCTGCCTCTGATAAGGTTTTAAAATTTACCTTTTTGAGGGGTCATTTAAGCCCTTATTTGATCACTTTTGTATCCGTTATTACTTAATATCGTTCCTTTTCACTTTTTAGGTCTCTGGAAGGCAAAATGCTGTAATAGCACTTATTTGGACGAAAGGCGCGGATATACGAAGAAAATGGCCAAAGTCAAGAAAGCAAGACACTCAAGCTGCTGAAGTACAAGGTGGTGACGGCGTCACTCTAAATGCGACGCCTCGGAGCATTTTGTGATGGGACAGAAGTCAAATTTCTTATTTTCAAGTGACGGTGTCAAGCTTTAAAAGAGTAGGCCGTCGCAACTCAGACGGCCTAGATTTGATCCAGACGGCGTCATAAGCTGAAGAGGACGGCGTCACAAGCACAAGGTGACGCCGTCACAAGACTAACGTGGCCAAGACGAAACCCTAATGACGGCGACCCGATGGCGTATCAAATCATAAGGTGACGCCGTCGCGCATGTAATCTTATATATAGAATCCGAATTTTTCAGTTTTAGAGAGTAGTCTTTTTGGAGTAAAAACCTAAACCGAACCAAGGTTGTCTTGTACAGTATTTTAGGGTTCCAAACCCTATCTTACATCAAGATAAGTGTTTTACTTCATTAATACAATTATGTCTTTGATTATTTGTGTGTATGCTTGCATGTTCTCCATGTCCGGCTAATTTACTTGTGTGTTTGCTTAGGAATTATGAAACTTAATTATTGAATATTGATTGGTTGTCTCTTATCTTAATTGTTAATGATCTAGTAATGCGATAGGTCATTCGTTGTGTAGTTAATGCTTGATTAATCTTTGTGAACCTTAGACTATGACACCTAGAGTAGTTGTAGGCTAAATCATACAAAGAGTGCCTTAGAGTTAGAGTGTATAAATCCTAGAGATTTTGTAGATGAGACCCTTTGGTAAGTTCAAAGAGTTAGGGATAAACGCATACCCTACGACTTTAGACACACAACGCGATTAAGAATAAGGACGTGACAATTCAACCATCAATAGGAGATAATTAAGGAGTAATAAAACCTAAGTGAACACATTTTTAAACTATCATACGAGCACACAATAATTAGACATAGACTACCATCACCTTAGATTAGATAATTAGATAAGTAGAGTAATCGGTAGAAATACCAAACCCCCCAAATCCAAACCCCGAGATTCGTACCTTTCCATTTCCTAAAAAACATAAAAAAGATAAAAAATAATATTCCTCAACCCTAACCTTAGCGTAATAACTTCTCACTAGCATTCCTATTCCCCTAGAGAACGATATCAATACCCGTGGCTTACCCTAATACTACACTACAACGATTAGGTTCACTGCCTAGGGTGTTATAAAACTTGCTCGAAGAAAAGGAAGTTCCTTTGAACCCGAACAACGCGTGTAGCGTTATCAGCCTCCATGTGCCAAACGATTTCAATATACATAATGCACATGTTGAGGGGGAGCATTTATCCAAAAAAAACAATATGAGTTTTTAAATCTGGAACATTTTCTCCCACGTTTTTATAAACCTTATTAAATCACTTGGGATCCAAAATCTAAAAGGGTTTGATATTTTTGATTGGGGGAGAATTTGTGATTTAATAATGAAATTTGATAAAAGTTGATCGTTTTGACTCAATTGTGCAGGATGCTCTCTCATATGTGCTAAACGCTTTCGAATCTCGAAGCATATATTGAGGGGGAGCATTTTAAAAGAAAATAAACTATCGAGGTGCACATGCTTTTATGTTTTAACATAAAGTACCTTGATTGAGTTTTCAAATGGTTTTTTTATGGCTTTTGTGATCATGGATGTGCTTCAAAAGAACTCTTTCCTCTATGTGATAAAATAATTTCAGATATCCTATGTACATATTGAGGGGGAGAAGTTACCAAAGAAAATCAAAAGGCTTTTTCTAAGGAAATTGTGATCAAGAAATTATTTCAAAGAACTCTTGCCTCCATGTGCTAAACAATTTCAAATCATATGCACATGTTGAGGGGGAGCATTTCAACTGATCAAAACAATTAAGGTACAAAATGCTTTGATTTTATATCACAGGTACCTTGATTGATTTTCCAAATGATTTTTCAATTGGTTTCAAGAAGGAAAGAACAAT
Organism: Chrysanthemum makinoi; assembly: GCA_910596185.1. NCBI lineage: Eukaryota > Viridiplantae > Streptophyta > Magnoliopsida > Asterales > Asteraceae > Chrysanthemum > Chrysanthemum makinoi. The sequence goes on along the minus strand of OU343217.1, from coordinate 47,354,631 downwards.
ACCAAAAGACCGACCAATTTACTTTATGCATGGTGTTATAAGGATGGTTAGGTTAGGTATTCGTTCCCATGATCCCGCCAGTGCCGGAGGGATCTACCCAGGGACAATCCACTAGATAGTGTAGAAGTCCTTAGGTATGATGAAAAAAGGAGAAAAGTGAGATATGGGAAGAGTGCGGAATGAGACAGAGCTAGTACTGGAATAAACCCAACAAGGTTCTAGTTATGAAGTCTCGGTAAGCACTGAAGGGGTTGAAGAATGAAAAAGAAATAAATGAGAAAAAGGTGAAAGGAAATAGCCCTCCAATAATTCAACCTTAGGGCAGAAACCGGGTTCAATACATATGCTACTGGTGGTTACTAAGGTAACACTGGTATTGAAGACAAGACGTCATGGACCCAGTGACACACTGCACCTAACTTCCCAAACTACTCAAGTTCCTCTTAAAAGGGCTTGTTTCATTCTCACGGGGAACCGACATAATCTATCGACTTTCTCTTAGAGATTGTTTATCTTGAAGAAGGAGACCCTCTTCCTAGCCTCCGGCATAGGAACCAAATGTGCACAATCGATTCTAGAGCCAAGAGATCATCGACAATATCTCATTAGGACACAAATTAATGAAGACTTGCTGTTTCACACAATGTGGAAAGTAAGAATATATTAAGAGCCCTACGCATTATCCTTGTGGTATTGCCAGAGCATCCGAGTGATATGTAAAAGTATTCACAATGAAGATGGAAATCCTTCTAGAGCCAACATCAAACAAGCTCTAGGTGGGTGACATGTGAGATCTTCTCGTAAGATCAAGCTTGTGACAACTGGATAGAAACAATGGGGCGATTCAGTCTTGAATCAACCTTGGCCCAGGAAATGAATTGACGAATACTTTTAGAAAAACCGTTCGATGTGCAAATCTTCTTTTCTCTAGCACATCGAATGTGTATTCATGTTTTCAAACACAAAAAGTATCTTTGATTGAAAAATATTTTGGGAAAACCGTTCGATGTGCGAATCTCTTCTTTTTTCTAGCACATTGAATGTGTACTCTTTTCAAACATAAAAAGTATTTATGATTGAAAATTGATCTTTCTCATAAAACATTCGCAGTATTGCAAACTCTTTCTTCTATGCAATACGCGATTGTTTTTCAAATCATTTTTCATCAATCAGTGAATCTCAATTCGCTGGTTCACTCACTCCGTGTTGTCTTCTTTGAGACGTTCCGGTTTGAGAACTGCTAGAACAGCTGCGAAACCCTGTCAAGGAGATTCTTCGGAATCCTACCTGATCACAGGCAGTAGTTGTACTGATCAACGGGGAACCGTGGGCCGTGTACCTCAATTCAACGAAGGTGATCAAAGACACTTCCGTGCGCTTTATTGCTAACTGTTGTTTGCTGGTACATTTGGACGGTTGCAACTGATCAGAATTGAGGAGTCAATCCAAAGCAGCATGCTCACAGCATCCACACTTAATTGAAGAAATCATGACTTGTGCATATCTACAGAACCTGGCTCTGATATTTTTATACTATGCTTCTGCTACGCTGCTGCAAATATCATGAACCAGTAAAGCTTCCACTACTCTAATGGAAAGATGTCATGATCCAGAAAGTGTGAGCATGTCGGTCCGAAAGTCACAACTTCACATGATGGCAACACAGCTATGGATGATCCAGAGAGATTTGTTGTGGCCGATGATCTCAAAGAATGCTCGAAGATCATCAAAGATGTGGATCAGTTAAAGGCCTCCACTCAAAGTACAATATAATCGGACTATGAAGAGTCACTGCTTAAGCACAATGATACGGAAGTTGAAGAATTAAAGTCTACGAGCTCAAGAACGAAGTCAAGAATAGAATGCTAAGATTCAAAATGTAAAACATGGGGTGACCTCCCTTAGGGGGAGATTGTTAGGAATTGGAAATTCCATAAGTAAAGTGTCGGTCACCCCAAATACTATCTAGCATAAGTTAGCTCGTAGACATATCGTTTGTTACTTTATTTTGTAGTTAATTAGTTAATTAGTAGCGTAGTTTAGATTAGTGCAACACCGTGGAGGAAGGACGAGTCTTTACCCACTGTATGCCTGATCCACAGTCTGATAGGAGGACGTAGTCTTTGTAACTATAAATACCCCTTCCATCCTTGGAAGGGGTGGAGCTTTTCTTTAATCTAACCATGCATTTTGTGAAGCAAGACTCTACCAAGAAACTCCCTCTCATCTCTTTCTCTCTAACTATGGCAAACATGTATTTTAATCATCCAAGACCTCCCGAATCATCAACACAATAAATATTAAGATCCTACACAGATAATGGCACAGAATTCATTAACTCATCCTTCACTACCTTTCTCCAAAGCCATAATATAATCCATCAAATTTCATGTCCATACACACCTCAACAAAATGCTAGGGTGGAGAGGAAACACAAACACTTACTAGAGATGGTAAGATCCATTCACTTTCAAGCCCACTTTCCCATTCATTTTTGGGGTTACGGTCTTTTGGCATCCACCTATCTAATCAACAGAATCCCTACCAAAATCCTCCAAAATCAAAGTCCTTATAAGCTGCTACACAACTCACCTCAGAGTTATAGGCTGTTGAGCATATGTTTACCATCATACAACTGATAAATTTGACAAAAGAGCCACTCCCACGGTCCTAATAGGCTATCCAAACAATCAAAAAGGATATTTATTGTATGATCCCCACGCTCATAAAACTATCACAAGCAGGAATGTACTTTTTGATGAGTCCAAATTTCCATTCTCCAACTCACCTTCCTTAAACTAAAACAACTCTCACTCTCATGCATCATCCTCACTACCCAAAACCATTTCTCCATACCCCTTCATACCCACTCCCTTGCATACTTCACAATCCAACACCAATCTATCCAGTCCCATTACCACCACTTCTCCCAACACAAACAACTCACACTCAACTAATCCAAACACTCCATCCACAACAGAACTCACTGATCATGACATCTCCAATCCCCCACACTCTGCAACTCCAACTCACATTCAACCACCAAGTCCACACCCACAGACAACATCTACCTCTGCATCTCCACCCACACCACCCTCTACACCTCACACTGATCCAACTCCTACACCACCACCACCACCACCACCTCCTGCACCAAGAATATCCACCAGAACCAAGCATACTCCATCCAAACTCAAAGACTATCACTACAAACTTCCCAGATCCACTATTCATAACATCACCAACTCCAAATACCACCACTCACACTACATCAACTACTCCAATTTGTGTACTACATCATTGCATCTCATCAATCACATTGACAAACTTTATGAACCAACCACATTTCATCAAGCATCCAAACAAAAACCTTGGATTAAAGCAATGAATAAGGAAATTGAAGCATTAGAAAAGAATAATACTTGGGAAACCACAACTTTACCTCCTAGTAAATCAGCTATTAGGAGCAAATACAAAATCAAGTTGCATACTGATGGCTCAGTAGAAAGATATAAGGCCAGATTAGTAGCCAAGGAGTTTAATCAGAAAGGAGGGGAGGACTATAAAGAGACCTTTGCACCAGTTTCCAAGATGGCTACAGTGAGAACTCTTCTAGCAATTGCAGTTCACCATGATTGGATAATAGAACAGCTGGATGTCAACAATGCCGATTTGCATGGAGATCTTCATAAAGATGTTTACATGGAAGTTCCAAAGGGCTATTCTCAAACTCTTCCACCAAACACTGTGTGCAAGATCAAGAAATCCCTTTATGGCCTAAAACAGGCCAACATGCAATGGTTTGAGAAACTCATCACCTTCCTTTCATCACTTGGTTTCAAGCAAAGCTATGTTGATACTTCTCTTCTCACACTCAGACAAGACAACAAGTTCACTGCCATTCTGGTATATGTAGATGATATTCTAATTGTTGGCAATGATAATGTCACCATACAACAGCTCAAACAAAGTATAGATGAAAAGTTCAGCATCAAAGATTTTGGCCCCCTACATTATTATCTAGGCATTGAATTTCTCAGGAATAAACATGGTCTGGCCATGACTCAGAGGAAGTATGCTCTTGAATTAATCACACATGCTAGACTACTTGACACCAAGCCATCTGCTACACCTCTGGATCCCAATGTCAAGCTCTCAATGGATGATGGAGATCCACTTTCAGATCCCTCTTTCTACAGAACACTAGTTGGGAAGCTTTTATACCTCACAATCACCAAACCTGACTTGGCATTTGCTGCATAAGCTCTTAGTCAATTTCTAAAAAAGCCAACAACAAATCACGTGAAGGCACTCAATAGAGTAATCAGATACATCAAACTCTCCATTGGTCAAGGTCTTTTCTTCCTTACCAAGAACAGTTTACATCTCACTACATATTGTGATAGTGATTGGGCCAGTTGTCCCTTCACTAGAAGATCAGTCATAGGCTATGGTATATTTCTTGGCTCATTCTTAATCTCCTGGCAATCTAAGAAGCAATTTGTTGTCTCAAGATCCTCCACAGAGGTAGAATATAAGGCTCTTGCAGATAGTACTTGTGAGGTGACTTGGCTACAATGCTTACTCAGAGATCTTAACATCATAGTCCCAACTCCTATTCCTATGATGGTAGACAATGCATCTTGCATAGCCTTAGCATATAACCCTGTGCAACATGCTAGGACAAAGCATATTGAACTTGATTGTTATTTTGTGAGATATAAGGTCAAATCTGGTCAAATCCTTCCTACCTAAATCTCAACAAAACATCAAATAGCTGACATCATAACCAAAGGCCTCAGTAGACCACTTCATTACAATTTTCTGTCCAAGTTGGGCATGTGTAATCCTTACACACTGCCAACTTGCGAGGGGGATAATGGTGTACACATAGATTGCTCCATCAACACAGTACACAAGCCCAAATCTGCAACTTACTCTGTTAGTAGAAACAGAGCTAGCTACTCAGGCACTCCTCCAAAGATGGAGATACTTATGGATATAAGCTTATATGTATGTAACTCAATGTAATTCAGTAACATCAGAAGAGTAATTAGCATTGTAGCCACCACTTTGGATAACTTTCCAATTATTTTGTAAAACTTTTCTAAGCTTTGAAACTTATATATTGTTTTAACAAGTTCAACCCCTCGATTTTGAATCCTTGTCACTTTCCTTAAAAACTTTTTTTTAAACTTAAAAACTTTTATAAGTTTTTATAACTTATATAATTTTTACACTTTTAACCCTCCACTTTAACCAATTTAACATTGTCTTAAAAACTCTTATAAGTTTTGAAACTTGTATTAATCATTACAACTTTAACCCCTCAAATTAACACTTAACCCTTTTCATTCCAAAACTTTTGTAAAGTAATAACTTATATATTTTTACCACTTTAGGTCTAAATAAAAATGTCTAACACATTTCCAATTGACGACCATCTCCGCGTAAACTACAAATATTCTATTTTCCTAAATATATTAATTAACCACAGCTTCAATAAATATATATATATCTATACATTATATATAAGATGAGACATGCCACATATTATTCCACGTGACATCTGCATGGAGCTGGATTGGAACCTGGGTCTGTTAGTCTACAAACAAACATGATTACCACTAGATCAACACATTTTTTGGATTATAACTTGCAGAACCAAATCTATCAACCTAGACAACCAATTATTGAAAATGAATGTATTTATCTCCAAAAGTTATATAGTACACATATAGCTCAATTCAAAATTATATATTTTTTTACTCAAATTTTATTTTAGGGTTTATGTAATAAAAAGGTAAATCACCTTAATGAACCAATAAGATTCTTATGAGAATTTTTGTTTATATAATATTTTAATTGATTGTGGATATGGAAAAAAAAGTTGTTGAATATTGTTTGTGTTTATTTTCGATGTAAAGTCGTTGAAATAATGTCAGAATTTGAAGCAAGCAACGGTCTGTAAAGGTCCATGGTATAAACTTGACCATGAGTTGAGGTCGAAGCTGCAAAAGGTGAGTTTTCATACAGATATTGCATGAATGTAATGTTTATTGTATCTCAGCTTGCAAATTCGGTTTTTAAATATGCATTTATGGATACACTATGTGATTGTCCTTTTAGTTAACTATTTATTAGAGGAAACTATCATGTAGTTGCCAATATGCTTGAAAATCTTAGTTGGTCTGATTGTTCATCTGAGAATCAAGAAAGGCATAATTTATCTTATGCGGTCTAACAACAATGTGACGGGAGGAAGGAGGATGGGCAGTTGAGCAATTTTTGAATTAGGTTACTTCAAACCCATTGCATTATTCCTTGGACCTTAGAGTCAATATCAATCCACACAACTACTGTAAGCTTCTGTTTTAAATCAATGCTTACTATTTGTTCTATTAGTTTACTTGGAGTTCATATATTAGCATTTGAGTTGAGTTTGAGTATTAAATATGTTCGACACGTATACTCGTGTTTATCGTGTGTGTCCCCATAGGATCACACACTCTTAGCATTTATGTGTGTTTTCAACTCCCACAAACCAACAATGATCACAAAGATCATAGAACCATTGTATCAGTCCATGCATGTTGCATTAAGACTTAACATACACGGACTAGGGGGCTTGATGGGATTACTCATATATTATTTACTTCCTTTTATATATGTCAAGAATAATGCATCTAGAGATGAACCAACTTGAGAACCAACATGTGGTACATTATATGATGTATGGGTGCATGGATAGTCATGATACATGGAACCCATGAAGCATGTATCATCCTTATCAAATCTCATCGAGTCTCAATGTATCTTCCATATCTTCCATATCGAATCTCAATCAAGAAACTAGCAAGTTGCATTGGTTCAACTTGCATCCTTATCTCCAAATAAGCTTAGCATATTTTATCATATATGATCATCTAGAAGTAGCCCTCAAAGATCACTTGTGCTTCCTTAATTCAACCTGATGAAAACACCATTATGATACCGATAACAAACAACCCGCGAGCTGTTGGTTTCCCCTTGCACTAATGACCATTGGCTAGTCCCTTGATAACATTATATTGAGGACTTGTAGATTATAGATGACTTGGCGTAGGAGAGTTTGCAACGGTGTTTAGTGTACCGTAATTATGTGACTCGGATGTCAGCTATTTGATGCACCATATCGAATGTACACCCTTGGCACCTTTCACTAGTGCCTTTGACACGATCCTTCAGCACCATTCACTAGTGCCTTCGACATGGACCTTCGGCACCTTTCACTAATGCCTTCGACATGGAATTTCAACACCTTTCACTAATGCCTTCTACTTGACCCTTTTGGAATCTTTGACATATGCCTTCAACACGACGCTTCTAAGGAGCAAGAATGAACTATCAATAAGAGAACTTCAGTAGTCTTGATGATGACGAAGCTTGGCAACTCATAAACTTGAGCTTGCTCGACTTCAATAGGTGGTGATCTCGCCTTTAAGAGGAACCTATAGAATCACACAAATACAAAACTACATAGAAAGATCCTTTGGATATGAGGTTAGAGAGTTTACAATACTAGGATAAAGTATATGTAAAAGGGGTGAATTACAATGAAAAAATGGCTCCGGATCCCACGGATCCCTTACTTGAGGGATCCGTCCAGTGTAATTTGAGGGATCTGTGGACGCTCCTCCATATTTGGGTTTTGGGTCAGGGGTTATGGACTTTGGGTCATGGGTACCCAAATAGATACAATGTATCTAGACATTGGATCATGGGTATGGTTTAGGTCCATGGGTCATGGATAATACCCAACATGACTTCATGCATGATGTCATGGAATGGGTCATTGGTTATGGATCAAGGTCTATGGGTATGGGTCATTGATTTTGGGTTTTACTCAACTACATTCAGTGTATCTAGTCAATAGGTCAAGTACTTAGATTTTTATCAATTACATTACCCATTACAATATATACTAGGTATATATAAGTACATATCCATATTATGTAAACACTAGTTGTTATACATATGCATTTCTATAAGTTGTAAACAATATTACTTGTTTAGTGTTTTATACGAAAATGTAATTGTGTTAGTAAACTATTTGCTCAAACTATTTACGTATTTTATTTGTTTGGTTAAAATGATTTTACGCTTGTTATCGACAAAACATTAGAAGATCGTAAAATATAAATAAACGTTTTTACGGCTTATTTGTATTAACAATCTCCCCCTTTTTGTTGATGACAAAACATAAGGTTATTTTAAGAAAAAACTAAAATTCGTAAAAGATTGAATTGGAGTTTTTACTCTCTTCTTCCCTTTTTTGTCGAAACAAAAAGAGCGTCAAAAAGAAACAAACACATTGTTTGAAGAAAAATATGTGAAAAGTAAAAATATGAAAAATTGAGAGTGAGAGAAGAGAAGGATGTTAATACAAATAAACCGTAAAAATGTTTATTAATATTTTGCGATCTCTTTGTGTTTTGTTAATAACAAATATAATGTTATCTTAAGTACAATTATAAGGATACATGTTATTTTTGTAAAGCATTTACATATAGCCATTTAAATACAAAAATGTAGTAATTAAGTATTTATTGTAATAGTTTATTAGGATGGGTAAAAACCACAACCCATGGACCATAACCCATGGATCATAACCCATACCCAAGTTGGCTAGATACAATGTATACTTTAGATACATCGAATCTAAGGAAAACCCATGGACCAACCGTTAACCAAAAAACCCATGGGCAAAGAGGAGCGTCCCATGGATCCCTAGGATTACACTAGACGGATCCCAAGTGCGAGGGATCCGTGGGATCCGGGGAACAGTGGAAGATTTTGCCTATAAATAGAGAGCTATTTCTTCATTCTAACTCACCCCTCTTCTTACTAAATCTCTCAAACACTCTCATTCTCTTCTAACATATAGATCACTTGATCTAGAGAGTTGTTCTTCTTTCCGTCTATTGTGATTCTCATATAGGTCCTTCTCTAAGGCGAGATCACGAGCATTCTACAAGTCATCCAAGCAAGGGGTCCTTGATTCATTTGTCACTTCGCAAGATTTCTGTAGTGAAGATCTTGTATTTTATATTTCACATATTTGTTGTGTAATAGTCGTGTTGGTTTGGTCCACCGTGTTACGGACTCGGTATCTAGCTTTGTACCGGAAAAAGGTGTAAGCAACGTTGTGAAGGCTTCTCCGCCAAGTGAAGGAGTTTGTTGACATAGTGCTTGAACTCTCGAGTAGGTGACTCGGGGAGTGGAGTAGGGCAAGGAAGGTGTCCTTGTAGCCGAACCACTATACATCGGTTGTGTCATTTCTATCCCTTTGCTTTACTTTATTTACTTGCTTTATCATTAGATCTATACTTTCTCTGCATCTATAAGATCTCACATATTAACGAATCTAAAGTTTTTGAAACTAACTTAAAATCGGCAAAACCACTCAACCCCCCCTTCTAGTTTTCCACAATTGGCATCAAGAGCTAAGTTTATAAAAGTTTTAAAGTAAAATTGTATTTTAAAAACTTTTCGATCACTATGGGTTCTGAAAATTATAAGGAAGGGCAATCTATGCAACGACCACCACTACTTGAAACTAATGGTTTTATATATTGGAAAAATAGATTCGAAACATATGTGAAATCTAAAGATATTGATCATTGGTACATTATTGTTGAAGGTGATTTTGAGGCTACCTCAAAAGATGATAAAGGGAATTTAGTTAACATACCTCATGATAAACTAAATGATGAAATGAAGAAAAAGCTTTCTAAAAATAGTGAAGCAAAAATGGTTTTATATAATGCTTTACCGAAAAAGGAATTCGAAAGAATTTCTATGCTTAAAACCTCTAAAGAAATTTGGAATTCTTTAGTTGTAACTCATCAAGGCAACCAAAAAGTTAAAAATAATAAAATTGATTTGTTTGTTCAACAATATGAACAATTTTCAATATCGGATGAGGAAACTATAGATCATTCATTTGCTAACTTTAATACTATTATTAGATCTTTACAAGCACTTGATGAATCTTTTTCTAGCCGTAACCATGTTAGGAGATATCTAAGGGCACTCTCATCGAAGTGGAGATCCAAGGTGACGGTGATTGATGAGACAAAATATTTGACAATCCTCACCCTTGATGAACTCATAGGCAACCTAAAAGTCTACGAGCTTGTCCTTGCTAAAGACTCCGAAGCCTCAAAGGTGAAAGAGAAACATAAATCTCTTGCCCTTAAAGCCAAAAAGGCTTCAAGCGATGAAGAAATTCCTCTTCGAGTAGTGACGACGAGGAGTACGCTATGGCGGTAAGGGACTTTAAAAAGTTCTTTAGAAGGAAGGGAAGATACGTCAAACAACCGTATGACGATAAGAAAGGCTTTCGGAAAATCAAAGAGGACGAGAAGCCAAAAGATGATCGTACTAGCTTTAAATGTGGGGACCCAAACCACTTTATTAGTAAGTGTCCCAAATGGGATGATCAAAAGGCGTTCGTGAGCGGCACGTGGGGAATGAGCGACGAGGAGGACGAAGAAATTTGTATCATGGAAAATGACGAGGTATGTCACGAATACTATAGTAGCTCATCACTTGATGACGACTCATTGCATAAAAAATATGATAAACTATGCAATATTAGCTTAAAACTAATTAACAAAAACAAGCTTTTAAAGAGTCAAAACCAACGTTTAGATAAAGAATTCATAGAATTAAAATCAAAACTAAAACGTTTAGAAAAGGGTAAAATAGCAAGTGGTGAATGTGAACTTTGATCAACTAGATTCTAAAATTTCTAGAATGAGTACGAATACTTTAGATATGATATTAGATAGTGTTAAAACCTGTAACAACCAAAAAGGTTTAGGTATTCAACAACTTGATCCATCAACTAGTGAAAATAAAGAAACAAAATTTGTTAAGGCACTAGAAAAACCAGCCACTGTTGTGGCGGATCCCATGGATCCCTTAAAAAGGGAACCGGCTAGTGTACAGCCAGGGATCCGTGGATCTGCTGTAGCAAACAGTGGTAATAACGTAGCTTCTTCATCTAGAACTAATTTTGTTATCGTTAATAGGAAGAAACCAACTCATGTCACCGCTAGGCAACCACCTCCAAAATATAATCCTACTTTTGCAAGAAACAAAGCTCCATCTTTTTTAAAACATAATCCATCTAGGAGACCTAATAACGTTTATCCTAGAAGTAACCATCAAATGGGATGGAACCCAAATATGCAAAATGGTTTTCCTTGTCAAAACTTTGCTCCATGGAATGCGTACTCACCTTATCCATACATGTCTAACATGAATGGAATGTTTAACACTAATGGACCCATGAACAAATGGGGACCAAACTTTTGAGTTTATCATTTTCTTAGGTGTGCTTAAAGGTTGACCTAGACCCGGATGAATGGGTCAAGGATAGCGGGTGCACGAGGCACATGACCGGCAATAAGGATCTATTCTCCACATATGAATCCTTCAATGGAGGTAATGTGGTGTTTGGAAATAGCAAAAGTAGAATCATCGGTAAAGGTACGATTTCTAACAAATTTCTAACCATTAACGATGTGTGTCACGTAGAAAACCTAAACTTTAACCTCTTAAGTATAGGACAAATATGTGATAAAAAGTGCAATGTACTTTTTACCGAAACCGGTAGTAAGATATTAAAAAATGGCATAACCATAGGAAGAGGTATTAGGAAACATGGAGTCTATGTCATTAAAATCGGTAATGAACCTAAAGACAAACTATGTCTTACCTCTATGGATGATACTTCGAGCTTATGGCATCGAAGATTGGGTCATGCCAATATGCGACTTCTTCAATCGCTATCATCCAAAGATCTAGTAAGAGATCTACCTAAGTTAAAATATGAACATCACTTTTGTGATGCTTGTAATGTAGGAAAACAAGTTCATTCTAGTCGTAAAGTTAAAAACATGGTGTCTACAACTAAGTGTCTAGAATTACTACATATGGATTTATTTGGTCCATCCGCTATCCAAAGTTATGGAGGCAACTACTACACTTTGGTCATAGTGGATGATTACTCTAGGTATACATGGACAAAATTCTTAAAAAACAAAATGGAAACCTTTAATTATTTTAAAATATTAAGCAAAAAGATCCAAAGACAACTAGGAAGTCCTATAGTGTCTATTAGGACGGATCATGGTAGGGAATTCGATAATGATGTGCAATTTGGAGCCTTTTGGGACGCTAATGGTATTACTCACAACTTCTCGGCTCCACGCACTCCACAATCGAATGGGGTAGTAGAAAGAAAGAATAGAACCCTACAAGAAATGAGTCGAACCATGCTTAATGAACAATCCATACCTCAAAGTTTTGGTGTAATGCCATTGATACTTCAACGTACATACTCAATCGAGTCTTACTTAGATCAATCTTAGGTAAAACTCCATATGAGTTACTCCGAGGAAAAAAGCCTACGTTAAATCACTTTAGAGTCTTTGGAAGTAAATGTTTTATTCTTAACACTAAAGATTACCTTACAAAATTTGATCCTAAATCAACCGAAGGTATCTTTCTAGGTTACTCTCCAAATAGCAAAGCTTACGTCATATTAAACAAAGAAACAATGAAGGTAGAAGAGTCATTAAATATAAAATTTGATGAAAGTCCACCCAAACCCTCTCCACCTCTTGTCGATGACGAGATTGTAGAAAGTGAAGCTATAGTAATAAAGAAAAAGATAAATGAAGAAGAACCTTTAAATGATGAAGTCATAAACATTAAAGAGTCCAAAGATCACCCCGTAGATAAGGTCATAGGAAAGCTAAACGAAAGAACATTAAGGTCACAAGTTCAAAACCAAAGTAGCTTGTTTTGTTTCGTTTCAACCATAGAACCTAAGAATACACAAGAAGCCATAAAAGATGAGAGTTGGGTAATGACCATGCAAGAATAATTAAATCAAGTTGTTTCAAATGATGTTTGGACACTTGTCCCTCCACCTAGTAATAAAACCATAATAGGAACCAAATGGGTTTATAAAAACAAATTAGATGCAAACGGAGTAGTTTCTAGGAACAAGGCTATACTCATTGCCCAAGGGTATAACCAACAAGAAGGAATAGACTTTGATGAGACCTATGCCCCCGTGGCTAGATTAGAGTCTATAAGAATACTTCTTGCGTATGCTTGTGCTAATGATCTAAAGCTCTATCAAATGGATGTCAAAAGCGCTTTTCTAAATGGTCTCATTAATGAAGAAGTATATGTAGCTCAACCTCCGGGCTTCATCGATTTTGAAAAACCTAAACATGTGTATAAATTAAAGAAAGCCCTTTATGGTCTTAAACAGGCTCCAAAAGCTTGGTATGATAGACTCAAGTCATTTTTAATTAAACACTACTATACCATGGGGTTAGTTGACAACACACTTTTTACTAAGAAAACAGAGTCACATATAATCATAGTGCAAATATATGTAGATGATATTATATTCGGATCCACTTTTCAAGACATGTGTGATGATTTCTCTAAAATCATGAATGACGAGTTCGAGATGAGTATGATGGGAGAACTTAGTTTTTTTCTTGGTCTACAAATCAAACAAGTTGAAGATGGTATCTTCTTTAATCAATCTAAAAACATAAAGGAGATGTTAAAGAAATTCGGTCTAGAAGAGTCGAAACCAATTAGGACACCAATGTCATCCGACACCAAACTCACAAAAGATGAAGACTGCGAATCCGTCGATAATACTAAATATCTTGGCATGATAGGTAGTCTTCTCTACCTCACGGAAAGTAGGCCGGATATCATGTTTAGTGTTTGCTTATGTGCTAGGTTTCAAGAAGACCATAAAACATCGCACCTAGAAGCCGTAAAAAGGATATTTAGATACATTAAGGGTACAACACGATTAGGATTATGGTATCCTAAGGGCACGAGAGTAGAAACAATTGTATATGCAGATTCTGACCATGCAGGTGATTACGTTGATAGAAAAAGTACAAGTGGAGTATGTACTTTCATGGGATGTTGTTTAACATCTTGGTTTTCTAAGAAACAAACAACACTAGCAATATCAACAACCTAAGCCGAATACGTCTCCGCCGGCAAAGCATGCCAACAAGCACTATGGATGAAACAAGCGTTAGTTGACTACGACATTCATCTAAGCGACATAGCCATCCTATGTGAAAACAAAGGTGCCATCGACTTAAGCAAGAATCCGATATTGCATTCTCGCACAAAGCATATAGAGATTCGTCATCACTTCTTAAGAGATAATGTTCAAAAGGGGAACATCTCTATTGAGAAGGTAGCATCCGAAGACAACATAGCCGACGTCCTCACCAAACCATTGAAGCGGGAACAATTCAACCTACTTCGTCTTGGTCTTAGTCTCATGGAACAAACGTCGTAACTTACTTTTTGACTCTACAAGGTATGTAAACATTAGTCTTCTTCTTTCTGAGTCTAGGATCTCTATTTCACACACAAATCACAAACAATCCGGGAATTTTCAAAACCCAAGATAAGTTTTTCACTTATAATTTTCTTATTTTCTTTCAAAATAAGTACGAGTTACATACACATCCTTCTTTCAAAAGGATAAAATGTTTTGTATTTCAAAATGCTTTATAAAATGATACTCCTTCCCATATCAATTTCACAAAAGCAATTTCTCACGTCTAGGACAAATCGCTTTTTTATTATTAATACAACGTAAAAACCCGTTTTCATTGCATCTCATGTCTTTTGAATGCTAAAGGGGACATATAACTAATATGTGTTTTCGGGTACATTCATCTAAGCCACAATGAATTAGGAGCATTGGTAATACTAAATTACGTACTCAAAAGTACTAAATATGTGTTTTCGGGTTATCTCACATAATATGATGTTTTTTTTTCACTTCTAGTTTATTTTTATTTTCTTCTTAGGAGTCGAGATAACCGCAACTCCAAATAGCTTGCATATAGGCACACACTAGGCAAAAATATTTCCAAAAAGAAAATTTTGTGTTTCCTGAATCACCAGACCCACGGATCCCAGCCTTCATGCTGGACGGATCCCTCAAAGGAAGGATCCGTGGGATCCGTGAGACAGAAGCAGTTTTTACCTTCTATTTTTCTCACTTTGGATGAAAAATTCACATTTGTTTTATTTTTTGGGGTATGCTCTTTAATGCTTGTGTTCTCATGATCACATGCCTTAAATTCATATCTTATCATTAGATTTTAATCCATATTTTGGGTCAAACATTCATTACAATGCCTTGTTTTTCTTTATATAGAATTCCCAAAATGCTTGCATAATCCATCTCCTCTTCACAAACAAACTACACCATGTCATTCACAAACTCCTTAGATGAATCACCTAGTACAAACAATCATCTCCATGAAACCCAAACCTTTGTACTTCCACCTTCCAAAATACCAAAATCAAACTCTAGGATATCCACATGGATTAACATCCGATCTTGTTGCTTAGGAAAACCATCATCATATGGCTCATCACCATCAACTAACTCACCACAAGATGCTTCCATTATAGCACCTCCTTCATCACCAACGAGTACACCAACTTCATCACCAAATCATTCACCACCTAAAATCACTTTTTTGGAACTCCTTACGACTCCAACAAGATCTCAACAACCAAAGCAAAAAGAATTAGCCTTTTTGACACCTCCAACTTCTCCAAACACAATATTCAATGATCTTAAAACATCACCATCTTTAGCTCCCATTAAACTACAAGAACATCTAGGTTCTTTTCCACCACCACTTCCAATCATTCCGGACTTTGATTCACATTTTTCTATTTTTCCACCACAACTTCCGCAACTCACAAATCAAAACAACCCGGAAGATTTCCGTACTCATTACCCACATCACTTACATTGTGAACATTGCCAATCCACTAGGAAAATTGCAATAGAAGTTAGGGAAGAAATGTGATTTATACTCAACCTCATCCTTGATCGCATCAATACCATTACTCATCCAAACCTCCATCCATAACCTTATGCAAGCATGGAAGGAATCATTACTCCTATTTTCTATTTTTAGTACCTTTTTGAAGTCATTTTCAAGAACAAGTCTTGTTCTTATTTTTACATGCTTGTAGGTGGCATAAATACCACTACAATTTGTTGTTTTATTACAAGGCCTTGTTTACATACCTTGGCTCCCAATCTTGATTCTCGTCAATCACAAGATTACATAAGCATGTTACTAACCTTTCTCTTTGTAGGATTTTTTTATTTTTCTTCACTTGACGCCCCAAACTAGAGGGAGCTACCGTCAAGGGGGAGTTAGAGATACGTGGACTAATTTTTCCACACTTTTATTTCTTCCAAGGGTTAATTTTTTGTTTCGACAAAAAGGAGGAGAAGAAGTAAAACTTAGGGGCTTTCAAAACTTACATCTATTCTTAAGTTTTACTCATCATAACATTATGTTTTGTCATCAACAAAAAGGGGGAGATTGTTAATACAAATAAACCGTAAAAACGTTTATTAATATTTTGTGATCTCTTTGTGTTTTGTTGATAACAAATATAATGTTATCTTAAGTACAATTAAAAGGATACATGTTATTTTTGTAAAGCATTTACATATAGCCATTTAAATACAAAAATTGTAGTAATTAAGTATTTGTTCTAATAGTTTATTAGGATGGGTAAAAACGACAACCCATGGACCATAACCCATGGATCATATCCCATACCCAAGTTGGCTAGATACAATGTATACTTTAGATACATTGAATATAAGGAAAAACCATGGACCAACCCATAACCCATGACCCATAACCAAAAAACCCATAAGCAAAGAGGAGCGTCCCACGGATCCCTAGGATTACACTAGACGGATCCCAAGTGGGAGGGATCCGGGGGATCCGGGGAACAGTGGAAGATTTTGCCTATAAATAGAGAGCCATTTCTTCATTCTAACTCACACCTCTTCTTACTAAATCTCTCAAACACTCTCATTCTCTTCTAACATATAGACCATTTGATCTAAAGAGTTGTTCTTCTTTCTTTCTATTGTGATTCTCATATATGTCCTTATCTAAGGCGAGATCACGAGCATTCTACAAGTCATCCAAGCAAGGGGTCCTTGATTGATTTGTCACTCCGCAAGAATTATATAGCGAAGATCTTGTATTTGATATTTCACATATTTGTTGTGTAATAGTCGTGTTGGTTTGGTCCACCGTGTTACGGACTCGGTATCTAGCTTTGTACCGGAAAAAGGTGTAAGAAACGTTGTGAAGGCTTCTCCCCCAAGTGAAGGAGTTTGTTGACATAGTGCTTGAACTCTCGAGTAGGTGACTCGGGGAGTGGAGTAGGGCAAGGAAGGTGTCCTTGTAGCTGAACCACTATACATCGGTTGTGTCATTTCTATCCATTTGCTTTACTTTATTTACTTGCTTTTTCATTAGATCTATGCTTTCTCTACATCCATAAGATCTCACATATTAACGAATCTAAAGTTTTTGAAAATAACTTAAAATTGGCAAAACTATTCAACCCCCTTCTAGTTTTCCACAAAGGATTCTCGTCTTAGCTCCCCCTTGACGGGTGCTTCCCTTTGTTGAGGACGTCAAGTAATTAGGAAGACTAAGCGAGTGTTTTGCAATTTTGTTTGCAAATAGTATCGTCTATGACGAAAAATGCTCCCCCTTGATGAGTTATCCTTTGAGAGGAGGACGTCAAGTAGTAATGTAATCCTAAGTGAAAGTATTGCAAGCGTTTTTGCAATGTTTTGCTTTGACAAGAAGCTCCCCCTAGCTAAGGGTGTCAAAGTCTTCATGTGTATATTGAAAATCTACAAAACAAAGGTTAGAAAACAAGTATATAATTCATAATTTCCTACAAATGAGACTTAAGTTAGTAATAAAAGAGTCTTCTCTTGCACGGATCCCACAGTTCCTGCTTGGGAGGTATCCGTGTAAGCAAAAATCTGGGATCCGTCTCCCTGTATACTTATGACAACAATGTAGATGTAAAATGTGATGTCAACATCAAAATGGGTTATGTACTAAGGCACCAAACGTATTCTCAAGACCATATGACATATAACATGTAATTTCATTCAATAAAAAAACACGAGAAATGATATACATATCTCTAAAACTAAGAGAATGATCTAAACATGAAGTATGATTCCTAATCGATTTAAGTTAAGCCTAAGACTAGAACACCACTTGAATCCTTAAGCTTAGGAATGTTTAGTTTTGTTGACCTCATCGAAATGTTCGAGGAGGTGATAACACATGAAACGTAGCTCATCACGTAGTTCATGTACTAACCCTTCAACATGTTAAAAATGATAACAATCTTTGTCATGGCTTCGAAATGGTGGTGATAGAAATGGAGTGGTTTGAGGTGGAAGGTTGAATGAGGAAGGTTGAGGATCCACAAAAGAATGAGGGATTTGTGGAGGTACATTTGGAGGTGGCTCAACTAAGGGTGATGGTAGTAGAATGTGTGTCGAGGATGGTGGTAGAGAGTTATCTACTTCCATGTGATCGGGTGGTTGACTTTGATGATTCCTCATAATCCAAAAGGGAATATTCGAGGGTGAAGGATAAAAGGATACTGGTGCTAGTGTTGTTTCAACACCATGGTTTTGTTGCGCTATTCTCTCAATTGAGGAGAATGTTGGCAATGGTGGAGGATGAGATGGCCTAGAAGGAAAGTCCTCTAAATTGTAGAGGTGTGGAGATGAAAGTGGAGTGGTGAATGATATGACTCTAGGCACCTATTTCGATGGCATGATCAAAAAGATCATAGAACCATTGTACCAGTCCATGCATGTTGCATTAAGATTTAACATACATGGAGTAGGGGGCTTGATGGGATTACTCATATATTATTTACTTTCTTTTTATATATGTAAAGAATAATGCATCTAGAGATGAACCAACTTGAGAACCAACATGTGGTACATTATATGATGTATGGGTGCATGGATAGTCATGATACATGGAACCCATGAAGCATGTATCATCCTTATCAAATCACATCGAATCTCAATGTATCTTCCATATCGAATCTCAATCAAGAAACTAGCAAGTTGCATTGGTTCAACTTGCATCCTTATCTCCAAATAAGCTTAGCATATTTTATCATATATGATCATCTATAAATAGCCCTCAAAGATCACTTGTAAATAGACAACACTTTCTCATAACTCTCTATCTATAGCTTAGCATTCTAGCTCTTAAGCATGCTCATATATATTATTATGGTCAATACTGACTTGATCGTCGGAGGGGGTTCCCCCGGGCTTAGCCCAGGGAACTCTCTAACGATCTTTCTTTGTCTTTTTAGCAATATTACAAAAGACCCGAAGTCAAGGTTAACACAAGTCAAACAGCCAGCTCAACATCTTGACGACCATGCGAATTTTGGTAGCATCAGAAGACATGATATGCTTCCTTAATTTAGCCTGATGAAAACACCATTATGATACCGATAACAAACAACCCGCGAGCTGTTGGTTTCCCCTTGCATTAATGACCATTGTCTAGTCCCTTGATAATGTTAGATTGAGGACTTATAGATTATAGATGACTCGGCATAGGAGAGTTTACAACGGTGTTTAGTATACCATAATTATGTGACTCGGATGGTATGTATATTTAGACAACGATTTCTATTAACGTAAGTTGGTCTAAGACTTTGCAATGAAAATGATTTATCTTTTGCAATGAAAATTATTTATCTTTTTGTATTTGAAAGTTTGAAATTGTGGTCGAAATGGGAGTCTATTTAGCATAAACTTGGTTTCATATTTTTAATTCGAATGTGAGCTATTTGCCAAGATTGATTGTACAGCTAGAATAGCTCAAAGATATGCAAAATTAATACTTGATCGAAGCAAACTCAATTAGACCTTAATTGTTGAGATTTTTTATGTACTCAAACTTGGTAAAGGTCATAGCTTTATCTAATACTATTGCATAAATTGACCCTTTTTCTCATAATTAGTGAGAATCTAATAAGAAATTTCAACAAAGGAAATTTACAAATTTTCCTATTGAATGCTTGGCAATATGTATGTTAACCGTTTGGTGAGGATGCTAATTTTATCGTTTCTGTTACCCTGGATAATTATCCTTAATCCTTATATAAAAGGAGTTGATACTCACACCAAAATAAATGATTCACACACCACAATATCACATGACTATTGCACAAGTTACAACATGATATATGCATGATTGTGGTGTGAAAATCATTTATTTTGGTGTGAGTATCAACACGCTTATATAAAAGAAAAGTAAAATATGTTATCGTTGACAATTCTTCTTAATCCTTATAAGAGAGAAGTAAATTTTGAAAGTCTATGTTGGATTAATAGAAAAGTAAATTTTGAAAGTTTATGTTACAAAAACTTCAAACCTTATACAATTTTTCCAAACTCAAATACTACACCAATAATATGATGGAATGATATATGAGGATGAAAGCATACTATTTTAAGACATGCAATTCATATGCGTCACGGTATATAAGCTTAGAAGAATTTCTCTCATTCACCAATGTGGAATAAAACCAAAACTTATTTTCATATTTTAAGCTTATGTTTCATGCTGAACATATATTTTCTTAGTAACGGATATGAAGTATCCCTTGCAACATTTTGTTGTTAATGGTTTAAATGAGAGGATGAGGATCTCGAGAAGGAGCAACTCGAGAGACGACATTAGATCCCCTTCTATAAATGACTGTTGGTTAGTCTCTTGCAATGTTTACTAATACACAAGCAATAAAACAAAATTTACCTACCTATGACTAAATGTCTTTGGAAATCTTGATCTACATATGACTAAATGCTCTCCATGTGCGGATGGTAGAATTATTTGTCTTAATCTTTGTAAAAGAAAAGTAACGCATGGAGTCTTTGAAAAAAACTTAAGAGTTCGTATAATTTTTTTTGGACTAATGCTGGAACAACTATATAACAACAGGTGACACACCTATCTTCGCCAAAGGCCCATAGCATACTATCAACTTCAAGACATACACTTTTAACGCACTATGGTATATAACCTCAAGAATATCCTCTCATTCACCTATGTGGGCCAAAAGGTTCAAAGGGTTTCGTCATAAAATAGTAAGTATATATTTCACTAATCAAATACGCTGATACTCCTATCATCTAGGTACAAAAAAATCGTTCTGAACATTAAGTAACTAGTCCCACTATACTCGGGACAAAAAACTGGTTAATAAAGGATATCGCAAATAAAAACACGTACATATTCTACTATATTAAATTAGTTACATATTTGGCTACCCAGCTTACGAGATTCGCCATTTTCAAGCCTATTGTGTGACAATAGGCTATGTGGTAAACCACAAGCCTGACACGAGTTCAATCCCCGTTAAGCATGATCGTGTTCTTAGAAATTGTGATGCAATCATATCACATCTTGCATGGATTCCCAGAGCACTTTCGTGGTTCTCAGAAGTGTATTTAGCCTTTATGCAACCATGGATAAATAAGTTACAAATAGTCTATATGCAGCTTTAGTTGGAGTTGATATTCACATTTTCAAAGTCCATGAATCGCCATGTGGTGTCCATGATGTTCCTTCTAATCAGTTGCTTAAGTAAACAGAGAATAAAAATATGAATCATCGTCTTTTCAGAACAATATACTTATTTAGGTTTTTTATTGATGACTAAGATAGTTATACCATCATAAAATGCATAAAATGTTAAGGCTAAGACGCTAAGTTAAGACAAATGTAGAAAAAGACAGGGCATTCCATGCTGAAGTGGCATAGTCATAAACTAAGCCAATGTTTGCTCGTCA
This sequence comes from Chrysanthemum makinoi, assembly GCA_910596185.1. Classification (NCBI taxonomy): domain Eukaryota; kingdom Viridiplantae; phylum Streptophyta; class Magnoliopsida; order Asterales; family Asteraceae; genus Chrysanthemum; species Chrysanthemum makinoi. Next base: position 47,332,808 of record OU343217.1, on the reverse strand, counting down.
CCTATGCGGGATAAAACCAAAACATATTTCCATCTTCTAAGCTTTTGTTGAAAATTCTTAAATGCTCATTGATATTAGCTTCATGTTGAACATAAATTAGCTCGTTAAGAGTTAAACTTTGAAGTAATTAAAGGATGTGAATAATCCTATACAACATATTATGTTCTTGATTAAAATACAACTGTAAGAGGCTTCTTTGTTGACATTCCTCTCATCCATTAACTTCCTCACTTATGAAATTTCTTTCCAATATGTTGTGTATACACTTGATATCGATACATAACCGACTTCATATTGTGCTTGTTTGTGTTATTTATGACTTTATACACACCTTAAGATATTTCATCTGATATTCATGGAAATATTTTAGTTTTATACGAGCACGAAAATTTTTTACTTGTTGTTTAAACTAAGTATCCTTTGAGCTTCTGTATTCCAAAGAATTGATGATGAAAGTGACAAAGACAAGACATAAGATGTGTATTGTGTAGCGAGTGCTAATAAAATATTGTACAAGCAAATCTTTATTAAATGATGAGAAATGATAGTTCATTTGCATTTTTTATTAACCAATAAAAAAATTGAACCGCTAAACATGGAAACCAAAAAAGCTTGACCCGAAAACCCAAACCAAAAAACCTAAATTTGTAAGCTTAACTTATTACCGAACATCCTATCAAATAGTGCATACCATTCTAAGAATTACTATATCCATCACTGTTAGTTGGTAACATAAGAACACATTCATTCACCCAAATTTGTGTTCACAACAAAGGAATAGTTGTACAATTTTTACATATGAAGGCTAGCTTTAATAATAGGGTCAATTGCTTAAAAATGTATTATATTTGTCACTTTTTGCTATTGTGTGTATTGAACTTTTTTTTGTTATTGTTGTTAGCCTCGCTTTTTATAAAGATAACGTCACTTACGTGAATTGGACTAGATGCGTAGTATACTTTGCCCTTAGGGACTAGTATCGTTTAAGTGGCAAAGTTAGAGCCTATAAATACCCCTCATGACTCTCCATGAGGGGTGAGGTGAAGCATTTGGTTAGTGTAGTGTTTGGTTTATTCAATAAAAGTTATTCTTATCTTCTCCTCCCTCTCTCTAGTTTCTCTCTCTAAAAGGATGATGTTCTTCATCTCCTTTCACCAACCTAGACCTCCAAACCACATAAATCATATGTTAAACGGTCCTAACAAGTGGTATCAGAGCCAGGTTATCTTGTGTTGATTTATGTTGGTTTTACACATGTTTTTTTAACTGTTTTGTGCTTATCTTGTGTTATTTTGTGATGCAGATTTAGAGGTTGCTTTTAGGAAAAATGTTTGCTTCGTTAGAGACTTGGATGGCACTGATCTCTTAACTGGGAATCGGGAAACAAACTTGTATGCTATCGACATCAATCAAATGGCATCTTCATCACCAATATGTCTTATGACAAGAGCATCTGGAACACAGTCCTGGTTGTGGCATAGAAGGCTATCCCATCTCAATTTTGACACCATCAACAATCTTGCCAAAGACAACATTGTCAACGGACTTCCAAAGTTCAAATACACCAAGGATCACTTATGTCCATCATGCGAACAAGGAAAAAGCAAAAGAGCATCATATAAACCCAAATCCGTACCTAGTTCGGAAGCAAAGTTGCATATGTTGCACATGGACTTATGTGGCCCAATGAGAGTTGAAAGCATTAATGGAAAAAAGTATATTCTTGTTATCGTAGATGATTCTTCAAGATATACATGGGTTAAGTTTCTGAGATCAAAAGACGAAGCACCAGGCATCATCATCACCTTTCTGAAACGTATCCAAGTACTTCTTCAAACTCCAGTAAGGGTTGTAAGAACAGTCAACGGCACTGAATTCACTAATCAGGAGTTAAGAACTTATTTTGAAGATGTTGGAATCACACATCAGACATCAGTTGTTAGAACTCCACAGCAAAATGGGGTAGTTGAAAGAAGAAATCGTACTCTTGTGGAAGCTGCTCGCACAATGCTAATTTATTCTAGTGCACCGTTATTTCTATGGGCTGATGCTATTGCCACTGCTTGTTTCACTCAGAACGAATCCCTTATCCATCTAAGATTCAATATATGAGCTTGTGAACAACAGAAAACCGGATATCTCTTACTTTCACGTGTTTGGCGCTTTGTGATATCCTACGAATGACAGAGAAGATCTTGGAAAACTGAAAGAAAAAGGTGATATTAGAATCTTCATTGGATATTCAGATAACTCGAGGGAATTCAGGGTGTATAACAGAAAAACTAGAAGGATCATGGAGACGATGAATGTGAAGTTTGATGAACTTTCACATATGGCTTCTGAGAGACTCGCTCTAGAACCCGCACTAAACCAGCAGACTTCTGGACACATCAGTTCAGGAATCGTACCTCAAAGAGCTCAATCAACTTCGCTTGACAATCCTAAAGAACAAGAATAGGAGAATTTCTTTGAGTTAATGTTCGATGAATACTATGGTGAAACTTTGACAAATGCATCAAACCATCATTCCGCTGCACCCGCTCAAAATCATCCACCACCACCAACAGAAGATGCATCTACAACGGTCGAAACCAATGCACCAACTCCATCAACATCATCTACATCTACTACAGTTATTGCACCCGTTCTACCAGCAGTTGATGAGCAAAACCAAAACCAAAACGATGCAACGTTAGATGAAGACTTATTTGAAAACCCGTTTGCTACAGAATCAGCTGAATCATCTTCAAGCTTACGAGAACCATCTAACCGCGCACTGTATAACCAACGGTATCCTTCTACTCTGAAGTGGACAAAAGACCACCCAATTGAACAAGCTATTGGTGAACCTTCAAGGCCAATTCGGACGAGGACGCCAACTTGCCACAGATTGCGACTTATGCATTTACCTTTGCTCAATTAGCAATATAGAGCCAAAGAACATTCGCGAGGCATTGGCAGAACCCGCATGGATAGAAGCGATGCAGGAGGAACTTCTCCAATACCGTCTACATGACTCTTGGGAAATGGTTCCAAGACCAATTGACATTCGAGTCATTGATCTCAAATGGTTATGGAAGAACAAAAGGGATGAAGAGATGACTGTAATTCGCAACAAAGCTCGTCTTGTGGCCTAAGGATACAGATAGGAAGAAGGAATAGACTTTGAAGAGTCATTCGCGCAGGTAGCTAGACTTGAGGCAGTCAGGATTTTCTTAGCCTACGCCGCTCACAAAAACATCACGGTTTATCAGATGGACATTAAGACCGCGTTCCTGAATGGAACTCTGAAAGAAGAAGTGTACGTGAGTCAGCCAGAAGGCTTCATAGACATGGAACATCCAGACTACATCTATAAACTCAAAAAGGCAATCTATGGATTGAAACAAGCTCCGAGAGCGTGGTATGACGAACTGTCCTCTTTCCTTATCCAAAACAATTTCACCAAAGGAACAGTTGATCCTACCTTGTATACACAAAAATGCAAAAAGGACATTTTGATTGTTGATTTCGTGACGATATCATCTTTGGGTCCACTAATCCGAATCTTTCAAAACATTTTGAAAATATCATGAAAAGCAAATTTGAAATGTCCATGATGGGGGAACTAAAATTCTTTCTTGGTTTACAAATACATCAATCCCCACGTGGAATTTTTATAAATCAAGCTAAATATACGACTGAGATTTTGAAAAATCATGGTATGGATAATTGTGATTCTGTCGGAACACCAATGGTAACTTCACCAAAAATTGGAGCCGATTTGTTTGGGAAACCTATTGATCCGAAGAAATATCGGAGCATGATTGGTTCTCTCATGTATCTTACTGCTAGTCGACCCGATATTCATTTTGTTGTTCGCTTATTAGCACGGTTTCAGGCAAAGCCTACCGAACTGCACCTCAAAGAGGTTAAAAGGATCTTTCGGTACCTGAAGACATCCATTCACATGGGAATTTGGTATCCGAAGAAATCCGGATTTGATCTAATTTCTTTTTCAGATGCAGACCACGCAGGTGATCAAGTTACAGCAAAAAGTACATCCGGAGGAGCATAATTTTTAGGTGAAAAGTTAGTAAGCTGGTCTTCAAAGAAACAAGATTGCACTGCACTTTCAACTGCTGAAGCTGAGTATGTGTCTCTATCTGCGTGTTGTGCTCAAGTTCTATGGATGAAAACACAACTCACAGATTATGGCTTTACTTTCGATAAAATACCTATGTATTGTGACTTGAAAAGTGCCATAGCCATATCATGCAATCCTGTTCATCACTCAAAGACTAATCATATCCGAGTCCGCTATCACTTCATCAAAGAGTACGTCGAAAATGGTACTGTTGAATTATTCTTCGTGAAGACAGATTACCAACTCGTCGATCTATTTACTAAAGCCCTTCCAAAAGAAAGGTTTGACGATTTAGTTCGACGAATTAGAATGCGAAGCCTAACCCCTGAGGAGTTAGAACGTCTTCTCGAATCTTCTTGAAAATGATTTTCCAAAAAGCTTCGCTGTAAATATTTTTGAAAAACAAAATACAAAATTTGAAAAACCATCAAAAGCAAAATATAAAAATATAAAATTTTCAAAAATACAAAAACAATATAAAATCAAAAATCCAAAAATATTCTTCCCACGACATGTCTCTCGTATAATCGATATTCTGTACGTTTCTAGAAATGTCATTCAACAATGATACGGGTATGTACAGATGCTTGAGCGAGAGTTCTTTAAACATTTTCTAAAACATGTCGTTTCTCAAAAAAAAAAAAAAAAAAAAAAAAACACCATGGCTTTCGTATACTTCAGTACGAAACCCGGACTAAAATGATGACTTTTGATTATTTTTTTTCAAATCAAAACTCGTGCTTTTATAGAAAAAATCAAGTGTACGCTTCAGTGCACTACATTTAAAACTGGTGAGAAATCATCATCATCTTGAGCACCTTTTCAAGATTGTTCAAAACGATTTTCAAAATCTTTCAAAATATTTTGTGCTCAAGATAACTCCTTCTAAAACCCTTTAATTGATTATGCTTTATTAAAGGGGGAGTATAAAACTAAAATGTTCCAAATTCATGCTTAAATCAAATCCGTTTGTCTCCCCAAAAGATTCTAAAATGTTGTTTAATCCGTTTATATCAAAATATCACGAATATGCTATTTTTGAGGGGGAGGAGACGTGATTAAAATGTGATCAAAAAGTTTAATGATCTTTGTTTGAATCTCAAAATGAGCTCGACTCAGACGGAACCAACGAATTGACGGGAATCAATGTTAGTAAATGTACCATCTCGAGAAACTTGTGATAGATATGCACTTTCATGGGTCTAACCTCCTTTTCAAGGAGTGTTTACAACTTCAAGTTAGTTATTAGAGCTATTTGTCACCTAAAAACTGACAATGGAACTCTTTAACTAGGCAACGTAACCGTGTCTCGTGGGGAATTGTCTATCATGAGCCGATCAATTCAAAAAGTGCAAACTCTACCCTCGATGTGCAGATTTTTGTTAAAAATCATAAGCACATGTGAAGGGGGAGTGTTTCTGAAAATATAAAACTCGCGGAGTGTCTCAATCATGTTTTCTATCATAAACACTCTGTGAGATTTTCAAGAAAAATGGTTTTATGGCAACATGGGACAGTTGATGAGTGCTTATTCACTCATCATTTTTACCCATCTAAGACCACAAAAACGTCTAAAAACACGGAAATATAACCAATTATGCTGCAGATATCCTTGGAATGTGTTTTTTTATGTGTTTCAGGTACAAAGGATCGAAAACAGGGCAAAAACGGACGGAAATGAGCTCGGAATGGAATACGTGCATTGCGGATGGAGCCAGGAGATGATTTTCTATATTTTGAGTCCAGGATACATATTTGGGAGTGAGCTTGGGGAATCAGACGAAAAACCTAACCCTAAGTCCAAATTACCATTTTACCCTTTACCCGAACCTAATTTACCACTTTTACCATGAAAACGTTTTTCACTACAAACAACTATTTTTATTTTTATCCATTTTTATTTACAACAATTATTTGTATTAACACCAATTTTCATTGATATTATTTTCTTTCAAAAAAAAAAGTTTTATAACAAAAATACAAAAAAAATACATTTACTTTAATCATTTTCTAAAAACAAAAAACAAAAAAACTTTTTATCCCACTATTACCCATAACCCATTCACCCTTAAACAATTTTTACCCATAAACCCAACCCACCTTTACCCTTCTTCCCTGGTTTACCCAAAACAGCAAAACCCAGCTTGCATCTTTACCCGCCAAAACCTTACACCCTCACCTTTGTCTTCTTCCCTAAACATCCCTCTCAACCCACTGATTCCCAAGTCAGACATCCCCCACACCCACATGGGTCTCAAGTGCCACTGTGGCAATCCCCATCTCCCATTGGAGCTTTTGAAGTGGACGGCTAGGATTCACTCCTTGGTGCCCAAGGAGATTTGGAGGGCTGAGATGATCTCAAAGAAACACAAGGATGCCCATTTTTCTGTTTTCTCTCAGCAAACAAACACAGAAGCTCACAACTTGAAGACCTAGCTTATTATTTTTTTAGTATAAATAGTAGTGCATTGTAGCCTTCAAAGGCATAGGGATTTAGTTTTAAATTTATTTTTTAGTTTTAATTTCAGTTGTAAAAGTTTTTTTTAATGAAAACAATTTTCTTTTACTTAACTGCTTGTTTTACTAATAAGCACTTTAGTGCTTATTAGCTTATTGTCCTCTCATTACTATTTTTCTCAAATTCCATTCTAGCTATAAGTCAGTTTACAATAGAAATTTGAAGTGTGGTTTTTCAAAAAAATCAGTTTTTCAAAGTTTAAAACACATTAAGGGGTGTTTGGTTTTGGGTCTCATGTGGGTCAAAACACATTTCTACCCACTTTGACTTTACAAGTCAAAGTGGTTTTGAGGTTTTAAAGTCGATTAAGTAGTAACAAAGTTGATTTAACATACTTTGCTAAGTTTTGAAAAAAAAAATAAAAAAAATATATTTTTTCAGCAGCTGCTGCTGCTCATTCTCTTTTTTTTTATAGCTTAGATTTAATCAAAAACTCTTCCAAATCATTTTTCTTGTATCTTTACTTACCCACCTAGATATAGCATAGCTTATTTTGCACTTAGTTTAACTTTAGCTTAGTTTAAATTGCATTCAAAAGTTCCCCCGTGCACCATTTTAACTGTCATCTCAGTCACTCAAGTGTCCCAATCCTCCTTTAGTTTTGAATTTTAATTTCTTAAATACTTAGCCTTAGATTCTCATTTTTGGTATGCATAGTATTGAGTAGGTTGGCTAGTTAATAGTGATTTTTATAATTTTTAGTTGTAGCTTTTTAGTAGCTTAATGTGCCCTTGAAAAAGCCCCCATAGCCTGTTTAGGAACTGCAGTCATAGCAGACTTGAGTAGCCCATCTCTTCTTTTAGCTTATTAGTTGTCTATTTAGCTTAATCTGATTTCCCTAGGTGCTTATTAGTTAATATAGGTTAGGATAGTTTAAGATTAGCTTATTTGGTTTCACTTATTGCTTATTTAGTGCTTTTGATAATCTTTTTAATCCATTTTTAGCTTAAGGTCCCCTAGTGTAGCTTATTTAACCAACTGCTTATCCCCCTTATCTTTTAGCTTATCTCAGTTTGTTTCTGCTTATTCCTGTATTAAGTGCTTATTTCCATTTTTTAGTGCTTATTTAAGCTTTCTTTTTGATAAAAATCTGATAGTTAGTTGTCCTTGTATTAACTGTTGAAATAAGCTGTTGCAAACAGCTTATTGTTAGCTTTTTACAAAGTAGTCTTTTACAAAAAGTACTTATTTCCTCCCCAACCTTAATTTGCAAAAAGAAAATTTGAAAAAAAAAATAATTCGCAAAAGGTGCAAGGCACCAGGTTCGAACTCAGGTCTCACGGCTAACAGACACACCACACCACACATAACCAACTGCCCTTGGGACTTTGACTGGTCATATCTTGCTTTATTAATATCTTAACTACATAAACAGTTTTAAGTTAGTAGCTTAATTAGCTTTTTAAGTGCTTATTTCAAAAGGCAGTGTACCTTTTTTTTTATTTTTCTTAAAACCAGTATTATCCAAAGTATTTTCTGTGAAATTTTCAGATTTTTCGAAATTAGTTTAGTATTTTTTATAATTAAATTAGATTAAATTAGGAATTAATTCGTAATAAATAATTTAAAAGTCGAAAAAATACCCGGCTTTTTCCTAAAATTATTTTTAGTAGTTTAGAACGTAAGAAAATTATTTTTGCACCCGTAGGACTTAATTTGCATTATTTTCACTTTTGGAGCTCGGGATTAGCCCGGGTTTTCACGTTTTTGCATATTAGAACCCTAGGACTTAATTTAGCTTAGTTTTATTGTTTCGTATGCTTAGTAGTAGTTAGTTTGTCATTTATTAGGTTTCCCTTGCCTTAATTACTTTCCCGTTAATTAATTCATAGAAAACGTAATTAAAAACAATCAAATCTCGAACAATTCAAGCATTTTAATAACAAACCTCAAACGACATCCTCTATTCACACCTCGTTGGGACACGACCCGGGTAATCACTTGCCCGGTATCACTTATATCACATTCGTGAGTTTCGGCACGTTAACCCTTTTCCTAAAAGGTTGATTTGTCGATTCTCGTGTGTATCTTATATTTGATATATTTTCTTAAACATCAATTTGGCGCCGCTGCCGGGGAGGTTGTGTTGCGACAATATCGTTAAGGTTTGACGATTAGTGACTTGAAGAACCTTCCTCGTGAAGTTATTGCTTTTTGAAAAAATTAAAAAGCACAAAAATATTTTCCTTTTTATTTTGTATATATATATAAAAGATAAAAATACAAAAAGATTTTCCCTTTTGTTTTAAATAAAATAGAAGACACAATCAATATAACACTTCTCAACTTGAGTGTTATCATTATAAGTTCCTGAACAAAAGATTCAAAACTTGCCTTTGTGTCGTTCGTGATTTGGTTTACTTCTATCGGTTTAACAAACTGTGTGAGGGGTATAAGGACGGCTTGACATTAAATTGCGGCTGAAAAGAGACGGGTTTTTAATAAGCTTCGCACTGACCTACTAAGTCTCTCCGCTCCTTTGTGCGTTTACTTATAGAAGTGATCATTTCACGTGGGATTATTGGTTTAAGTTCACCGTGTTTTGCCTCGGTCTTGTTTTAATTGAAAGTGTTTTTGGTAGTGCATGCGCACTCGTTCTTCTAATTCTTCTAGTCCCCTTCTTGAACTCGCCATAATTCCGCGAAGACGAAATAGACGGCCCCCGCCAATAGTCGAACCCGAGATTCGTACTAATCCCGACCCCATTCCCGAAATGGCGGAAGATAACCGTTCTATGTTGGAACAACTCCAAGCACCCACCGAGGGTTATGGAGAAGCCATCGTTGTTCCACCAATCGTTGCCGACAATTTTGAGCTCAAACACGGATTGATTAACTTGGTATCGTCAAGCCAATTTTACGGATTTTAGAGAGACGATCCTCACTCTCATATCCGACGGTTTAACAAGCTCACGTCTATAATCAAATATCGAAACGTCCGGGAAGAAGCCATCAAACTACTTCTTTTCCGTTTTCACTTGAGGGGGCCGCCGGATTGGCTCGAAAACAACCCCTCAATCAATCACCACATGGGAAGATTTAGTTTCAAAATTCACTAACGAATTCTTCCCACCACAAAGGACAACACACTTAAAAAATGAAATCACAAAGTTTACGAAAATTTGATGAATCATTTAGTGAAGCTTGGGATCGTTTCAAGGACTTACTTCGTCAATGTCCTCACCATGGCTTTTCCGAGTTACATCAACTCGATACGTTCTACAATGGTTTGAGCAAAACGATCAAGACTCTCTCAATGCCGCCGCCGGTGGTAATCTCTTGACACGCTCTACTAAAGATGTGTTGTCCATCATTGAGAACAAGTCTAAAGTCCGCACCTCACGAAGCAAACCGATTGCTTCCCGAGTGAGTGCTTCACCTTCTTCGGAAAATGTCTCTAGCACGGATGCTAAGATTGACAAGCTTACCGATGCTATCCAAGCATTGGTTCTCTCTCACAAATCTATTTCTTCTCCATCTCCAAATCCACCAGCTCAAGTCAAAGTGGTGGAAACTACTTGTACTACTTGTGGTGGGCCTCATGCTTACTACAATTGTACCGCTACGGATGGTAATCCTTTTGAAGCAAATGTCGTAGCCGGGCCTTACAATCAAGGAGGTAATCAATACCGTCCTCAAGTTGACCCGAGATATCGTGCTAACAATCAAGGACCACCCGGTTTTCCTCAACCTAACAATCAAAATAGGTTCAATCAAAATCAAGTGAATGGGCAAAATGTTCCATATCAAGCCCCGATGAACCAATACCCGCCCAAGGGGTAATCTCAATCATGGTTATCAAGCTCCTAATTACCAACCCCGGTTGGCCCTCTATTGAACTTTCCAACTACATTAAGTCTAATGAGGTTACAATTAGGGGTTTGCAAAGCCAAATCACTACTTTGAGAAATGATTTCCAAACTTCAATGTCAAAACAAGGTAATGAGTTAAAAATGAATTGAACAAAACAAACAACAAAATTGATCAAAATCAAAACAAAATTGAAAATATGTTCAATAGTATCATGTGTCAAATGAATCAAGCTTCAATTTCTAAAACCCTTCCGCTATACGATTCCAAATCCGAAGGGAGAGTTGAATGCTATTGCCACCCAAAGTGGTAAGACATATGATGGACCCTCGATGCCTACACCCTCTCCGGTGAGGGAGGTAGCACAAGAAACCGATGTGACAAAGGACAAGGTGCATTCTACAAGCCCACAAAGTACCGCACACGTCCAACCTCCGGTAGTCCAAATTTCCATTCCGGAACCCGATGTTTCGAGGACTAATCCTAAGCCTTCAATTCCTTATCCTTCAAGGCTTAATGACCAAAAGCTCCGTGACAAATCTAATCAACAAATGGAGAAGCTTATCCAAATCTTTCAAGATTTGCACTTCGAGATTAGTTTCATGACGCTTCTTCTAATGCCCAAGTTTGCTCTGACGATCAAAAGCTTGTTGAGCAACAAAGAAAAAATTTCCGAGTTGGCTAAAACTTCCTTGAGCGAGAATTGTTCGGGTTATCCTTAAAAACTTCCCGAAAAGTTAGGAGACCCCGGAAAATTCCTAATCCCGTGTGATTTTCAAGGGATAGTTCAATGCTCCGCTTTGGCCGATCTTGGTGCGAGCATTAACTTAATGCCACACTCTATGTGGAAGAAGCTTTCGTTACCCCCACTCACACCTACATGTATGATCCTCGAGCTTGCCGATCGTACAAGTTCTCGTCCATTAGGTATAGCCGAGGATGTTTGTGTGAGAGTAGGAAAATTTTATTTCCTCGCCGACTTTGTTGTCGTCGAGTTTGATGCCGATCCCCGAGTACCCCTCATCCTTGGGAGGTGCTTCTTAAAAACGGGTCGTGCATTGATCGATGTAGATGAAGGGGAAATTACTTTGAGGGTGAACAAGGAAGCCGTAACTTTTAATCTTGATCAAGTTACGAGATACTCTCCCGTTTATGACGATACGTCCGTCAACAAAATTGATGTCATTGACATTGTATCGGAGGAGTATTCTCAAGAAATTCTTGGATTCTCGAGTGGCAATCCCACTTCGGTTGATCCCATCATTTCTCTCTCTTCCCCTCCCTCACTCTCCGTTTGAGGAAGTGGCTTTATCTTGGAAGAGATTGAAGCTTACTTAATGAGTGAATCGGTTTCACCGGAAATTGATTACGCCGATATTGATCTCGAGGGAGACATTCTTCTCCTTGAGAAGTTGCTTAATGATGACCCATCATCACTCCCTCCTCAAGAACTTCATATTGAGGAAATCAAGAACATTGAAAATTCTAATGATCCTCCGGAGGTCGAACTTAAGGACTTACCACCTCACCTCGAATACGCATTTTTGGAGGGTGACGATAAATTACCCGTCATAATTTCTAAAGATTTGAGTGAGGAGGAAAAAGCCGCTCTCATTACGGTTTTGAAGTCACACAAGCGAGCCATTGCTTGGAAACTTTCCGACATTAGGGGTATTAACCCGGAATTTTGTACACACAAGATTCTAATGGAAGATGATTTCAAACCAGCGGTTCAACATCAAAGAAGGGTGAATCCTAAAATACATGAGGTTATCAAACAAGAGGTTCTTAAACTTCTTGATGCCGGATTGATTTACCCTATCTCGGATAGTTCTTGGGTGAGCCCCGTTCATTGTGTGCCCAAAAAGGGTGGCATCACCGTTATAGAAAATGATGATAACGAGTTAATTCCTACTCGATTGGTTACGGGATGGCGTGTTTGCATTGACTACCGAAAGTTAAATGAAGCCACCCGTAAAGACCACTTTCCCTTACCCTTCATGGACCAAATGCTTGAGAGATTAGCGGAAACGAATACTATTGTTTTCTCGATGGTTTCTCGGGTTACTTCCAAATACCCATAGATCCACAAGACCAAGAAAAGACCACCTTCACATGCCCTTATGGAGCGTTCGCGTACGGCGCATGCCTTTTGGGTTATGCAACGCTCCCGGTACATTCCAAAGGTGTATGATGGCCATTTTCCACGACATGATCGAGGAAACTATGGAGGTCTTTATGGATGATTTTTCGGTCTTTGGGGATTCTTTCAAATCATGTCTCTCCCATTTGGACAAGATGCTTAAACGTTGTGAAGACACAAATCTTTGTCTAAATTGGGAGAAAAGTCATTTCATGGTCAAAGAGGGCATAGTCCTCGGCCATAAGATCTCTAAAAGCGGGATTGAGGTTGATAAGGCTAAAGTTGATGTCATATCCAAATTACCTCATCCCACCACCGTTAAGGGTGTTCGGAGTTTTCTAGGTCACGTCGGCTTCTATCGTCGATTCATTAAAGATTTCTCGAAAATAGCCCGGCCGATGACCCGTCTTCTTGAAAAAGATACTTCGTTCATCTTCTCCAAAGAATGCATTGAAGCTTTCCAAACCTTAAAGAAGAAACTGACGGAAGCTCCTATTCTAGTTGCCACCGATTGGGACTTACCTTTCGAGCTAATGTGCGACGCTAGCGACTTTGCTCTAGGTGCGGTCTTGGGGCAACGAAAAGCAAAACATTTCCAGCCTATACATTATGCTAGAAAAACTTTGACCGAAGCTCAAGCACATTACACTACGACGGAAAAAGAATTACTAGCCGTGGTGTATGCTTTCGAGAAGTTTCGACCATACTTGATCTTGTCTAAAAGCATAGTGTATACGGATCACTCGGCCCTCAAATATCTTTTTGCAAAGCAAGATGCAAAGCCGAGATTGCTCCGGTGGGTTCTCCTCCTACAAGAATTTGATATCATCGTTCGTGATAAAAAAGGAGCCGAGAACCTCGCGGCTGATCACCTATCCCGTCTTGAAAATCCTCACCAAGGTGTGCTCGAGAAAAAGGAAATCAATGAAACATTTCCTCTCGAGACACTTAATGTGGTATCTCTAGGTGGAGATTCGAGTACCCCATGGTTTGCCGACTTTGCAAACTACCATGCGGGAAACTTCATTGTTAAAGGGATGTCGTCCCAACAAAAAAACAAATTCTTCAAAGATGTTAAGCATTACTTTTGGGACGACCCCTACTTGTTCAAAGTCTGTGCGGATCAAGTCATCCGACGGTGTGTTCACGGCTAAAAAGCCGTTGATATTCTCAAAGCTTGTCACAATGGACCCACGGGGGGACATCATGGCCCAAACTACACCGCCAAAAGGTGTTTGACTCCGGTTTCTATTGGCCCACAATCTATCGCGATGCCCATGACTTAGTCAAATCATGTGACGCTTGTCAATGTCACGGCAAAATCTCGCAAAAGGATGAAATGCCTCAAAATGCAATCCAAGTGTGCGAGATCTTTGACGTGTGGGCCATCGACTTCATGGGGCCGTTCCGTCATCTCGAGGAACAAGTATATACTCGTGGCAGTCGATTACTTGTCTAAATGGGTGGAAGCGAAAGCGCTCCCCACCAACGACGCCCGAGTTGTTGTGAAATTTCTGAAATCTCTCTTTGCTCGTTTTGGAACTCCCCGTGCCATAATTAGTGATCGCGGTACGCACTTTTGCAATGACCAATTCGCAAAAGTCATGCTTAAGTACGGTGTCACTCACCGTCTTGCTACCGCGTATCACCCACAAACTAGTGGTCAAGTGGAAGTCTCAAATCGTGGTCTAAAAGAATTCTTGAAAGGACCGTAGGCGAAAACCGTGCCTCTTGGTCGGATAAGCTAGATGACGCACTCTAGGCCTTCGTTGCGCTTACAAAACACCCATCGGTTGTACTCCTTATAAGCTTGTGCGGAAAGCGTGTCATCTACCGATCGAGCTCGAACACAAAGCCTATTGGGCCTTGAAGCATGCTAACTTTGATCTCAAGTCCTCGGGTGATCACCGAAAAGTTCAACTCAATGAATTAAATGAACTTCGTGATCAAGCCTACGAGAACTCTTTAATCTACAAAGAGAAGACAAAGAAGATCCATGACTCCAAAATCAAGAACCGCGTTTTCAACGTTGGTGACCGAGTCCTTCTTTTCAATTCTCGATTAAAGATCTTCTCTAGGAAACTTAAAACCCGTTGGACTGGGCCGTTCACCGTTGCCAAAGTTTTTCCTTATGGTGCCGTCGAGTTATCTCAAACCGACGGACCAAACTTCAAAGTGAACGGCCATAGATTGAAACATTATTTTGGAGGGGACATACCTCAATTGGTTGTCCCAGATCTCCAAACCTTCCCCATGAACCAATGAATTCGGGGTCGAGTCAAGCTAGCGATTCGGTTAACAAAAACAGTAGCATTTCATGGGTGTCCACCCATGTTTCTATCTTCTTTCTATTTTCTAACACTAAGTGTGGGAGGAATTCCCCCACTGTTGTTTGCTTGTTGTATGTTTGCTCTCTGTTTTCAGGATTCCCGTAGATTGTGATGATTGATGCTTTGTTTTCAATCCAGCCGCCCAATATCCGATCTTTTAACTAACGTTTATCTAGGGATATCTTTATAAAATCCTTTTGTGAAAAAAGATTTCGCTTCCACACTTGGCTAGTAGTATTACCTTTTTCCGTTCTATAGTTTCGGCTATGGCCGGTACTTTGAATATTGAGGGCAATATTCAATTCTAAGTGTGGGGGGAATTCTAAGCGAATTTTGATCACATTATGTACCTTCTAGTACCCTAGCACCCCCGTTTTGACCAAAAATTTTAAAATTTTATCGCTTTAAGTCAAATATTTACATTTACATGAAGTGCTTTGCACAAAAATAAAGCGTTGATGCTTCGGTATTAATGGTAGTTTAGTCTTGATTCGGCTAGAGCAAGGGAATCCCACTCTGCTAGAGTGTTGATCTAGCTGCTCTCTTAACATTTAGGCTAAGGTTTTACGCGTTGTGCAAATGAAAATGCTAAGCGTGGAGTAGTTGGTTCTCTTTAGAGCTTATATAAGTAATCTATGGCTTTTCTCCCAGAAGCTAACTAATTGGACTTAAATACGTGCTCGTTGTCAAACTTTTGAATATTCAAATCGTCTTGTTACAAATAAAAGTTTTTAACCAAAATTGATTTAGAGTCGAATTCAACTTTTATTTAAATTTCGAGAAAGCATACTTTCTTAAAATCTGAATAATGTTGCAAAATGAAAGTATCGTAAAAGTGCTTGAATGATGCAAAAGTTGCAAGTTTAAAGTTCAAAGTTCAATAAATAAATAAATAAATAAATAAATAAATAAAAATTAAAAAAAAAAAAAAAAAAGCGAAAAAAAAAATTGAAAAAAAATTGAAAAATGAAAAAATATGAGTTGCGTGAATAAAAGCACTAAGTTGCTTATGAATAAATGTGCGAAACTTGCTTTTTCTTAAATTTAAATCGGAAGTTGAACTCGTATTCGTCAAAGTTGTCTAAAAGTTTGGCGGTAATTTGGAAATCCTTGATTTCAAAGATTCCGAAAGCTCCGATACTATTCTCGAGGGTGAAAACCTAGCCTCCTTAAAAGGACAAGCCGAGAAGAAAGTCGCTACATGGAGTGATCTCACCTTTGAATCTCGAATTTCTAAATTATCGTCGGTTGTAATCCATTTAGGTTTAGTTTTAACTTAACGGTAGCTTCATAAATCTTTGGAATAGAATTCCCGCTAATTCCGTACTATTCTCGTGAGGTGTCAAAATCCGGTCACTTAAAACTTATGTTTTGGGATATGCCGAGAAGAAAGCCGCTACATGGAAGAGGCCCTTTCGATCCTTAGACTTTCATCGTTTCCGGTGAGTTAGTACTTTAGTTAAGTGGATAACAACCATAACAAATGTCGATTTCAATGGTCAAACTTTTGAAAATGAGCACACGAACTTAAATTTTATAAATTGCGGGAGTAAAAAGTTAAGTCTCGACTTACATAGATTATTTGTATAAGTAGTGTTAGCATTTTACAAAAACGTTTGCGCAACAAGTTTAAGCTTAGTTTGAGAGTATCAAAATGAGGATGACGATTACAATTCCCCGGAGAACCCATTTTGCGTGAATCCCGTTCTATGATGCCATGTTTTGATAATCAAGCATGTTATTTATTTACGTTCAAGTTTCAATTTCTCGTAGTGAATAAGAAGTCGAAACGGGGTATTCTTGGTATTGTTGATCCTTTCATTACTTTATATGATCGGATTGCTAGGGACTAGCAATTGATAGTGTGGGGGATTTGATGAGTGCTTATTCACTCATCATTTTTACCCATCTAAGACCACAAAAACGTCTAAAAACACGGAAATATAACCAATTATGCTGCAGATATCCTTGGAATGTGTTTTTATGTGTTTCAGGTACAAAGGATCGAAAACAGGGCAAAAACGGACGGAAATGAGCTCGGAATGGAATACGTGCATTGCGGATGGAGCCAGGAGATGATTTTCTATATTTTCAGAGTCCGGGATACATATTTGGGAGTGAGCTTGGGAATCAGACGAAAAACCTAACCCTAAGTCCAAATTACCATTTTACCCTTTACCCGAACCTAATTTACCACTTTTACCATGAAAACGTTTTTCACTACAAACAACTATTTTTATTTTTATCCATTTTTATTTACTACAATTATTTGTATTAACACCAATTTTCATTGATATTATTTTCTTTCAAAAAAAAAGAAAAAAAAAATATATTTTTTCAGCAGCTGCTGCTGCTCATTCTCTTTTTTTTCAAAGCTTAGATTTAATCAAAAACTCTTCCAAATCATTTTTCTTGTATCTTTACTTACCCACCTAGATATAGCATATCTTATTTTGCACTTAGTTTAACTTTAGCTTAGTTTAAATTGCATTCAAAATTTCTCCCGTGCACCATTTTAACTGTCATCTCAGTCACTCAAGTGTCCCAATCCTCCTTTAGTTTTGAATTTTAATTTCTTAAATACTTAGCCTTAGATTCTCATTTTTGGTATGCATAGTATTGAGTAGGTTGGCTAGTTAATAGTGATTTTTATAATTTTTAGTTGTAGCTTTTAAGTAGCTTAATGTGCCCTTGAAAAAGCCCCCATAGCTGTTTAGGAGCTAGGTCATAGCGACTTGAGTAGCCCATCTCTTCTTTTAGCTTATTAGTTGTCTATTTAGCTTATTCTGATTTCCCTAGGTGCTTATTAGTTAATATAGGTTAGGATAGTCTAAGATTAGCTTATTTGGTTTCACTTATTGCTTATTTAGTGCTTTTGATAATCTTTTTAATCCATTTTTAGCTTAAGGTCCCCTAGTGTAGCTTATTTAACCAACTGCTTATCCCCCTTATCTTTTAGCTTATCTTAGTTTGTTTCTGCTTATTCGTGTATTAAGTGCTTATTTCCATTTTTAGTGCTTGTTTAAGCTTTCTTTTTGATAAAAATCTGATAGTTAGTTGTCCTTGTATTAACTGTTGAAATAAGCTGTTGCAAACAGCTTATTGTTAGCTTTTTACAAAGTAGTCTTTTACAAAAAGTACTTATTTCCTCCCCAACCTTAATTTGCAAAAAGAAAATTTGAAAAAAAAAATAATTCAAGCTTAAAGGTGCAAGGCACCGGTTCAACTCAGTCTCACGGACTATGACACACCACACCACACATAACCAACTGCCCTTGGGACTTTGACTGGTCATATCTTGCTTTATTAATATCTTAACTACATAAACAGTTTTAAGTTAGTAGCTTAATTAGCTTTTTAAGTGCTTATTTCAAAAGGCAGTGTACCTTTTTTTTATTTTTCTTAAAACCAGTATTATCCAAAGTATTTTCTGTGAAATTTTCAGATTTTTAGAAATTAGTTTAGTATTTTTTATAATTAAATTAGATTAAATTAGGAATTAATTCGTAATAAATAATTTAAAAGTCGAAAAAATACCCGGCTTTTTCCTAAAATTATTTTTAGTAGTTTAGAACGTAGGAAAATTATTTTTGCACCCGTAGGACTTAATTTGCATTATTTTCACTTTTGGAGCTCGGGATTAGCCCGGGTTTTCACGTTTTTGCATATTAGCACCCTAGGACTTAATTTAGCTTAGTTTTATTATTCCGTATGCTTAGTAGTAGTTAGTTTGTCATTTATTAGGTTTCCCTTGCCTTAATTACTTTCCGTTAATTAATTCGTAGAAAACGTAATTAAAAACAATCAAATCTCGAACAATTCAAGCATTTTAATAACAAACCTCAAACGACATCCTCTATTCACACCTCGTTGGGACACGACCCGGGTAATCACTTGCCCGGTATCACTTATATCACATTCGTGAGTTTCGGCACGTTAACCCTTTTCCTAAAAGGTTGATTTGTCGATTCTCGTGTGTATCTTATATTTGATATATTTTCTTAAACATCAACAGTCATGGAGTTATAAGGTGACTAAGGATAGGAAATTCATCCTATGATCCGCCAGAGCCGGAGGGATCTACCCAAGGACAATACCCATAGTTAGTATTAGAAGTCCTTAGGTATGATTGAAAAAAGGAGAAAATGAGAATCGGAGAAAGAAGGGGTTGAAGAATTAAAAAGAAATGTAATGAAAAGGGTGAAAAGAAATAGCCCTCCATATTCAACCTTAGGCGTAAACCGGTTCAATTCATCCGCTCTTGGTTGTCACTAGATGACACCGGTATTGAAGACCAAGACATCATGGACCCAGTGGCCATAGCACTAAACCTTCTAGCCACTCAATTCCTCTTAAAAGGATTTGTTTCATTCTCACTGGGAACCCTACATAAGCTATCGGCTTTCTCTTAGAGATTGCTGATATTGAAGAAGGAGACCCTCTCCCTAGTCTCCACTCAGGAAAACCAAAATGCACTAATTGAGTCTAGAGCCACGAGATTCATCAAAACATCTCATAGGAACACGTGACATGACATCGCTTGTTGTTCATCAATAAGGACACAAGTGATATATTCTAGAGTCCTACGCAGATCTTAGCAATCTGCCAGAACATTTATGAGAAGTTTTCACATCTGTGATCTTGATGATTGAATGGAAACTCCTGCCAGGGTCAACATCAAGCGCCACGGCAGGTCACTTCGGTAACTCCCCGTGGATTACGCTTAGTGTGTCTCAAACGGTCTACAGTCGTGGGGTGATGCTTCGGTGTACCTCAGTGACTCATCCGAACTGTAGATGTACTTCGGTATATCGCGTTATCTCACTTGTGGGACTCCGTTCAGAGCGGCCTTTGTGAGAATTAGATACGTGTTTTCACACTATGTTGTTAACACCCTCGAAATTCAAACTTGTAAATGCCGAAATCCGCTTATTACTAACTGTTTTATGTTTTCTTCTTATGGAAGCTCCGGAGCGGATTGATCGTGCAGATTCTACACATGCTCATACCAACAACACATGAAAGTTCTAATCAAAATCAAAGGCTACACAAAGTTAAAGATGATTCTTCGTCAATGTCAAAGAATCTACAAAGTTTAAAGACTCGAGAACCACATCATTGGTAACCAAAAGACAAATAGAAGTGTGAGCATGGTGGAGAAAGACGTGGAGATACCTAACCAACGAAGTTGACAACGGCAGACAACCACATTAATTGATCACAAAGCATGAAGGAACAAAGATTCAAGACTATTCTATATCTACACACAAAGTTCAAGCTCGAGAAAAGTAAAGACCTAATCAAGTGGAGCATCATTTGAATGACCACCCCTTAGGGGGAGATTGTTAGCCTTAATAGTTTTTATTAGAAGTGATGGTCATTCACATTTAGGAACTTTGTAACATGTGTTAGATATCGTGATAGAATAGTCAACGGGCTCGTGGATTGGGCTAAGCTAATTGGCTATAAGTTAAGTTAAGCTAGCCTTATGAAAGATATAATCCAATCCAACCCAATCCAAGCCCATGGAAAGCCCATTAGGGCATCTTGTATTTAGAGTATAAATACCCCTCAAATGGTCATTTGAGGGGTGTGTTTGAGTGTGTGTGTGTGTCTGTTTTCTTTGGAATATACAACTTATTGTTTTCATCTTTCTATTCATACATACACGGTTTACATCTTAAGTCACCATCTTTCTCATCTTTATTTCTTTCTTCTAAGCTCAACGTTTGCGTTTGTGTTGAACGTGTTCTACGCGTAGCATGGTTTCACGTGGTGATACTTGTGTTTGTTAAGTGGGTTTGTGATAAGGTTGATATTTGTAAGGTCCTACAATTGTGTGTACTGAACTTTAAAATTTCGATTATTGTGTGTATTTTTTGACTATTCTGTCATGTAAAATGATTGTTTTACCATTCAAATTTTGAAAAAAGTAATGGTAAATGGTCACAAAATACACACAATAATCGAAATTTAAAAGTTCAGTACACACAATATGAAAAAATGGCGAGTATAATACATTTTCAAGCAATTATCCCTTAATAATACCTTAACCATCATGATATAAAAGAGCGTGGCTTGTCACGGTCCGGATGGAAAGATACTGTTTAGCTAGACAAAACACGTTGATAATGGGTGCCAAACGGACACCGAGCCGGGATATAGAATTCAAGATATGATGCTTCATAGAGTTGCTGAGTTAAACCAAATAATATTTAATCTCAAGGGCATGGCGATGTGTTAGGTGTCTAAATGTGAAGGTCAATGAAAGTCAACTCAAAGGTCAAACAAGAAAAGTCAAATAAGCTAAAGAACTATCATAACAGAATTTCCTGCCTAATTCACTTTCACTCAAATCATTGTATAGATACACCATGTAGTTTTTCATTACATTTAAACTTTGAATCTGTAAAAATTCTCTCTTGTAAACTCTCAAGTCAATAAACAATAACAAATCCTTTTTCTAGTTTGAAACTCTTTTCTTCTTCCTTAAGTTGCCTGCTAGATTAAGAGCCCTTTCTCATTTTCGTTGATTTCTAAAAGGAACATATCACGATGGTAGAATAAAGTGATCTTTACATGAATCTGTACATTGGTTAAGGACGAGGTAACGAATGTTTAAGATTGAATTATTATATTGAATACAGGAATGTAACGTCATAAATAATCCCAAATATAAGTTTTGTTGTGGTGTCGTACGATTTTAATTAGAAATTAGTTTGTTGCAAAGAATATATTAACTTGTAAGAACCCGAAAAAATAAACTTGTAATTATCTAACGTTATTATGAATCAATAATAATTTAGCACCATATTTTTTTTCTTAAGTTATAAATTGTTACGTAATACATTATCCCGAACTATACCCGAAAACCATCACGACCCTTTGCGACAATTACATTTTTCCACACGATTAAACTTATAAGATTATTTATTTTAAATTTATTACTAATTCATTTCCTAATTTTTCTTTCTTCTTGTTGGGCCGGTAAAACAACCAAACACATCCCATTATTTTTTGGGCTTAGCCCGGTTCCCTTACCCCAACCGACCACCATTAATTGTTTTGTGATTACATGATTTTGTAATCCACTTCCCACTCCAAGCCCATGCCACCCTTTGTTGTTTTTCTTTTTTTTTGCGAACGGGAAAGAAAACCAAACGAGACCCTTGTATTATTTTGTAGCAAAGTGAGAGATACCAAAACACAAGTCACAAACTATCTCTTCTGAGTCTAAATAATAAACATATACTTACCAACCCCACTAATACTAAAGGATTTCACTACTTACACATTTTACAAAATGCCTAACCACTTCCCTTCATTTCTTTTGTACACAAATGAAAGACTACTCACTGAGATAACTCATTTTACTTGTTTTTGGATAGGGCTGGCAATTTTGACACGAAACCTGTTAACACGACACGACACGACCTGGTCTTAACAAGTTCGTGTTTGACCTTTAACAGGTTTCGTGTCTTAAAGTGTCCGACCCGGTTAAGACCTGTAACATAACAGTCTTAACAGTCAGGACTGTTAGACCTGTTAGTACTGTTAAAATAAAAATACCCCTCATGATCCGCCTCCCATTACAGCTTAACTCATAATATCTCATATAGAAATAAGAAAAAGAGAAAACTCTCTCTCTCTTCCCTCTTACTCCATAGCCTCCGCCGGCTTCAACCACACACCACCACTCCACCGTCAGTCACATCACCTCACCGCCCTCACCAAAACAACCCTCTCCTTCTCCTCTTTCCGATCCCATACATCACGCGCCACTATTAGGCCTTGAAAATCGTCTGAGGACGAGGTAAATAACTAACCTGATCTTGTTAAATTTGTGATTTGTTTATATGTGATTTGTTTATATGTGATTTAGTAAATAGGACTAGTTTCATATACGAACATTGGATAAAGTTACGGGTGTTTAGTGTTTACTGACATATAAAATTGTGAGAAAGGGAAATCTTTTAACCAAGTTTAATGGCTAATCATGGGTGTTTCGTTTTCTGTTATTGCGGTTTCTGATGCAACTTGAGGTTTGCATATTTAAGTGGTTATCTACTTATCGACCAACATCTACCTTTTGAATGAACTTATTATCTTACAGTAGATAAATGCTTAAACTTAAGGATGTGCAACTCATATACACGATTACACGATCCTTGACCTCATACTTGGCCAAGATGTTTTCTTGTCTAAATGTATTCAGAATCCATTTCGTTAAGCTTCACGGTGCTCTAATCTTAGTACAAGTTTAAGTTATGTAGCTGTTTTTATGGCGAAACTTTTTTAACCCCTATGACCTGCTATTGTTGTTGGTTATTTCTTGTAATGACTGAATGTCTCGATTTTGTAGATGGATTCTGAATGTCTCGAAATTGACCCACAAAATAATGAGTTTACACAACCTGATGAGGTCCGTGGAAAAGGATGTAGGAGCCAAGAGAAAACGTAAGGATCGATCTATTTGTTGGAATTTCTTTGACGTAAGGATCGATCCCGATTCCCGACACACTTAAAGATTTGTGAAGTTTTGTAATGTTAAGTTTATTATCATTATGTATTAGTTAAGACTTAAGATTTGTGAAATTGTGATGTGAATATGTGATAATGTTCTGTATGTATGTTTCTGTGGGTCTATATAGTTCTTTCTAGTGTTAACAGGTTCTTAACAGATCTTTAACAGGTTAACCTGTTAAAGTTCGTGTCGTGTTCGTGTTTGAGAAAACTGACACGATAAGCTAACAGGTCGTGTTCGTGTTTGGCCTTAATAGGTTCGTGTCTTAACAGGTTCGTGTCTTAACAGGTTCGTGTGACCTGTTATGCCAGCTCTATTTTTGGACATACACCATTTGTATTACTAATGTGTGTAAGGCAATGAGTGAAAACATGCCTCCATTCCTTAAATCTTGCTTACACTTGGCCCTTTGATCAAATCTACACTCTTGACCTTTCAAATTTGGACATGTGACTTAAAAATCTAAAATATCTAAGACTTCTCAATGCATATATACGAGCCATGCACCTATTTCACTTCCACATTTACTCCAAAAACGCACTTAGTGCAAAAACATATCCACCCTCACTTTACATGCAATCTCAGTAGGCTCCAAGGAGGAAAAAGGAGGCTTTTAAAAGGGTTTTGTAAAAACTAGGAAGTTGCATAGGGTATTCGAGTGTTTAGAAAGGTGTTCGGGTTGTTTTATAAGTTCCTCACGTCCGAATCTTGATCATTCGATCTCTTCACCACCCTAGAGGTGTTGTAAGCTAGTTGTGACCTTTTTCCATACACTATGCATGCATGTTGCAAGTTATAAAATCATATCACGCGTTAAACATGTTATCTTGACCCATTCGAATCCATAGCTTGTATAAACATATTTTTACACGTTAAAAACTTCATGAAATCGCGTATACTTGTGTGGATTAGCTAGTAAACATGTTTTGTAAACCGTTTTGTTTTTAACTCGTTTCGATATATAACATGTCCACTTATATTCTTAAACTACAAACCAAACTCACTTTGTGACTTGTTTCGAAAAACAAAGCAAACCCGAGCCCATAACGAGCCCAAACACCAAAAGTTTAGTGGAAATGCTTATTTATAAGCTAAGACCATAAGCTCTCTTATTTTGTAATCATAAACCAACAGCTACTTTGTAAACTTTAGAAGGGAAAACGAAATGAATAAAGTTCGAAACCTTGTCTGTTGATTTCGTAACATATAACCAAAATCCAAACTGCCATAACTCACTTAAGTTTAAACGCGTGCATTCTGTATCACGAATTGGCCTAGTGGTCCGTTGGTTATGCGTTTGTTTTGTTAGCGTGAGTTCCTTGGTTCGATTCTAGGCAGTTGCTAATGCCCCATTTTTTTAACTTTGTCATTTTTACAAATTGACATTTTCAGTCCCACCACTTTGGATAACTTTCCAATTATTTTGTAAAACTCTTCTAAGCTTTGAAACTTATATATTGTTTTTATAATTTCAGTCCCTCGATTTCTATCCTTTGTCACTTTCTTTAAAAACTTTTTTTTTAAAGAGATTGTAAAAACAATAAAGATATTGCCTCACCAATAAGGCCATAAAAGGGCAATATATTTCACACAAACCTTAAATGTAACAATGAAAGTGTTGAAATCAAGACATCGCCCAACGTTGAAAGCCATGAATATGCCATATATAAGTTACAGACAAATCTTAAAATTGCTTGGACAAATCATAGTCCAAATACCAAAAGTGATACATGGTTAGGCCAATCTCAAAAATATTTGACTAACTTATATATACTACTATGTTTACCCGGTAAGATATTAAGACCATTAGCTTTTATATGCATGGTCTCTGGCAGGGCCGTCCCATGGATTTTGGGTGCCCTGTTCAGTAAGAAAAATGGGCCCCTTAAACACAAATGCTTAAAATATTAGTACAAATATTTGTGGCTTACTCCCTCAAAATCTACGAATGTCTAGCATATATATATACTTAATCCTTAGATCCTATCATCCCAAACTTTGTAATGTTGTGTTGAGTTGTGTGTTTGTTGTCCTTTCTAGTCTAGTGCAATCTATAACGATAAAAGCGTTTAGATCAACTAATAGCGAAAGAAGGAAACGATTTACCCTCTCCCTAGTACAATTAAAATTAGTTGCTTCTATAACAATTAATGCATAATAGACTATTATTAATTGTTAATACAACAATTAATCATTCAAGCGTTTTTCACTTTTTCTTATGCATAGATCTAAATAGAAAAAGACCCCTATACTTCAAAAAACAAAAAAACTGAAAGCGATCCATACAATGATACAGACATAAAATGAATAGACTAATGTTTAGAAGTTGCAAACCTTGACAACGATGTTACTACTGTGAAGGTAAAAAAGCATAAAGTAATCACAAAAGCATAATGTAAGTAGAAAAGGATGCCTCAGCCACAAAGACAATTTGGGAGTCGATTTGTCAATTTGTGTATTCCAATGAGGCAATGAATAATAAACGGAATTGGACTTCAATCGGGAATTGGGCCTATAAACCTAACATAGCTACACAAAATTTGGTGCTCCTACAAACCATTGGGCCCTGTGCAAGTGCACATATTGCACACCCATATATCCGGGCCTGGTCTCCGGGGAGTGAATGGTTACACCTATCATAGTTGGTCTTATGAATCTTACATGATTAAAGTTATATAAACAAAAATATGTGTGTGTACGTATTACATATACTTTCATCTTTAGTACACTAATCCTCGGTCACACTGTGTGTATCCGACAATCATAGAAGTTCTTACTTTGTTATTAATTATCACATTATCTCATATGTATTGAGTACTAACGTCACTTGCATTGCTTGAATCCTTGTTGGGAACTTGTCTTCAACAATGTGTTACATGGAATCACCCTTATGGTTTTGGATTTTCTACTGCTTGGGTCGTATTTCTCTAAGTTTTATAGATCCGTAGTAGTGTTAAATTATCGCAACAAGATCTATGGTAGTGATCAACTCTGAACTCTCATGTCTTCGACCCTCTTTCTCCCGTTGGCTACATTGAATAAAATTCCCTTAGGTTTGATACCTCATGTCATGCTTAGTTTACTGACAGTTGGTCAATTATAGGATATTGCTTTTGTGACTCAAGTTTCATAGTGTGATTCATACCACGTAACCATGATCCTTAACACATGCTTGGAAAACTC
This sequence comes from Chrysanthemum makinoi, assembly GCA_910596185.1. Classification (NCBI taxonomy): domain Eukaryota; kingdom Viridiplantae; phylum Streptophyta; class Magnoliopsida; order Asterales; family Asteraceae; genus Chrysanthemum; species Chrysanthemum makinoi. The sequence goes on along the minus strand of OU343217.1, from coordinate 47,306,175 downwards.
TTAACTAAAGAGATCATAAAAGTATTGCTTACACGATTTCCAAATGGGTACAAGTTGAATATATACCCAATTATTACTAAAGTCTGCGTATGCTACATCTACAATTCGGCTACATAAACCGAACACCTATTTCGATGGCATGATCAAAAAGATCGTAGAACCATTGAAACAGTCCATGCATGTTGCATTAAGATTTAACATACATGGACTAGGGGGCTTGATGGGATTACTCATATATTATTTACTTCCTTTTTATATATGTCAAGAATAATGCATCTAGAGATGAACCAACTTGAGAACCAACATGTGGTACATTATATGATGTATGGATGCATGGATAGTCATGATACATGGAACCCATGAAGCATGTATCATCCTTATCAAATCTCATCGAGTTTCAATGTATCTTCCATATCTTCCATATCGAATCTCAATCAAGAAACTAGCAAGTTGCATTGGTTTAACTTGCATCCTTATCACCAAATAAGCTTAGCATATTTTATCATATATGATCATCTATAAATAGCCCTCAAAGATCACTTGTAAAGAGACAACACTTTCTCATAACTCTCTATCTATAGCTTAGCATTCTAGCTCTTAAGCATGCTCATATATACCATTATGATCAATACTGACTTGATCGTCGGAGTGGGTTACCCCGGGCTTAGCCCAGGGAACTCTCTAACGATCTTTCTTTTTCTTTTCAGCAATGTTACAAAAGACCCGAAGTCAAGGTCAACACAAGTCAAACGGCCAGCTCAACATCTTGACGACCATGCGGATTTTAGTAGCATAAGAAGACATGATATGCTTCCTTAATTCAGCCTGATGAAAACACCATTATGATACCGATAACAAACAACCCGCGAGCTGTTGGTTTCCCCTTGCATTAATGACCATTGGCTAGTCCTTGGATAACGTTATATTGAGGACTTATAGATTATAGATGACTAGGCATAGGAGAGTTTGCAACGGTGTTTAGTGTACCATAATTATGTGACTCATATGTTATGTATATTTAGAAAACAATTTCTATTAACGTAAGTTGTGTGGAAAACTAGAAGGGGGGTTGAATAGTTTTATCGATTAAAACTTCGTTTTAAACTATTTCGATCAACTTATGTCAATCTAGTTTATGTGTATGTTGAATGTTGGTAGATAAGTATAGGTAATGCAAAGGTAAAGAGTAAGAAACACAAAACCACGACACGGTTGTTTATAGTGGTTCGGCTACAAGGACACCTTCCTTGCCCTACTCCACTCCCCGAGTCACCTACTCAAAAGTTCATAAGCACTACACAACACAAACTCCTTGTGGTAGAGAAGCCTTCACAACGTCGCCTACTCTTTATCCGGTACAAGGCTAGATACCAAGTTCCATTACAAAGGAGGAACTACTACCCAACACAACACAACACCTATCCCAAAGGAGACACACTCCTTATTACAACATCTCAAGGATATCAATATCCTTTACCTAAACTAATCTATCTTGTACATCGATGCACCATATCGAATGTACATTCTTGGCACCTTTCAATAATGCCTTTGACACGATCCTTCAGCACCATTCACTAATGCCTTCGACACGGACCTTCGGTACCTTTCACTAATGCCTTCGACATGGACTTTCGGCACCTTTCACTAATGCCTTCTACTTGACCCTTTTGGCATTTTTCACCTATGCCTTCAACACAACACTTCTAAGGAGGAAGAAAGAACTATCAACAAGAGAACTTCAGTAGTCTTGATGATGACGAAGCTTGGCAACTCATGGACTTGAGCTTGCTCGACTTCAAGAGGTGGTGATCTCGCCTTTAAGAGGAACCTATAGAATCACACAAACACAAAACTACATAGAAAGATCCTTTCGATATGAGGTTAGAGAGTTTACAATACTATGAGAAAGTATGTGTAAAAGGGGTGAGTTACAATAAAGAAATGGCTTACTATTTATAGGAAAAAACATCTACTATTCCCCGGATCCCACAGATCCCTTACTTGATGGATCCGTCCAGTGTAATCTGAGGGATCCGTGGACGCTCCTCCATATTTGGGTTATGGGTCATGGGTTATGGACTTTGGTTCATGGGTACCCAAATAGATACAATGTATCTAGACATTGGATAATGGGAATGTTTTAGGTCCATGGGTCATGGATAATACCTAACATGACTTGATGCATGATGTCATGCAATGGGTCATTAGTTATGGATCAAGCTCTATGGGTATGGGTCATGGATTTTGGGTTTTTTCCAACTACATTCAATGGGTCAAGTACTTAGATTTTTACCCATTACAATATATACTAGGTATATATAAGTACATATCCATATTATGTAAACACTAGTTGTTATACATATACATTTCTATAGGTTGTAAACAATATTACTTGTTTAGTGTTTTATATGAAAATGTAAGTGTGTTAGTAAACTATTGGCTCAAACTATTTACGTATTTTATTCGTTTTGTTAAATAATTTTACGTTTGTTATCGACAAAACATTAGAAGATCGTAAAATATAAATAAACGTTTTTACGGCTTATTTGTATTAACAATCTCCCCCTTTTTTTGATGACAAAACATAAGGTTATTTTAAGGAAAAACTAAAATTCGTAAAAGTTTAAATTGGAGTTTTTACTCTCTTCTCCCCCTTTTTGTCGAAACAAAAAGAGCGTCGAAAAGAAACTAGCACATTGTTTGAAGAAAAACATGTGAAAAGTAAAAATATGAAAAATAGAGAGTAAGAGAAGAGAAGGATTCTCGTATTTGATATTTCACATATTTGTTGTGTAATAGTCGTGTTGGTTTGGTCCACCGTGTTACGGACTCGGTATCTAGCTTTGTACCGGAAAAAGGTGTAAGAAACGTTGTGAAGGCTTCTCCGCCAAGTGAAGGAGTTTGTTGACATAGTGCTTGAACTCTCGAGTAGGTGACTCGGGGAGTGGAGTGGGCAAGGAAGGTGTCCTTGTAGCTGAACCACTATACATCGGTTGTGTCATTTCTATCCATTTGCTTTACTTTATTTACTTGCTTTTTCATTAGATCTATGCTTTCTTTACATCCATAAGATCTCACATATTAACGAATCTAAAGTTTTTGAAACTAACTTAAAATTGGCAAAACTATTCAACCCCCTTCTAGTTTTCCACAAAGGTTTCTCGTCTTAGCTCCCCCTTGACGGGTGCTTCCCTTTGTTGAGGACGTCAAGTAAATAGGAAGTCTAAGCGAGTGATTTGCAATTTTGTTTGCAAATGGTTTCGTCTATGACGAAAAATGCTCCTCCTTGACGAGTGCTCCTTTGAGAGGAGGACGTCAAGTAGTAATGTAATCCTAAGTGAAAGTATTGCAAGCGTTTTTGCAATGTTTTGCTTTGACAAGAAGCTCCCCCTAGCTAAGGGTGTCAAAGTCTTCATGTGTATATTGAAAATCTACAAAACAAATGTTAGAAAACAAGTATATAATGCATAATTTCCTGCAAATAAGACTCAAGTTAGTAATAAAATAGTCTTCTCTTGCACGGATCCCACGGTTCCTGCTTGGGAGGGATCATGGGATCCGTGTAAGCAAAAATCTGGGATCCGTCTCCCTGCATACTTATGACAGCAGTGTAGATGTAAAATGTGATGTAAACATCAAAATGAGTTATGTACTAAGGCACCAAACATATTTTCAAGACCATATGACGTATAACATGTAATTTCATTCAATAAAAAAACACGAGAAATGATATACATATCTCTAAAACTAAGAGAATGATCTAAACATGAAGTATGATTCCTAATCAATTTAAGTTAAGCCTAAGACTTAAACAAAACTTGAATCCTTAAGCTTATGAATTTTTAGTTTTGTTGACCTCATCAAAACGTTCGAGGAGGTGATAACACATGAAACGTAGCTCGTCACGTAGTTCATGTACTAACCCTTCAACATGTTGACAATGATAACAATCTTTGTCATGGCTTGGAAATGGTGGTGGTAGAAATAGAGTGGTTTGAGGTGGAAGGTTGAATGAGGAAGGTTGAGGATCCACAAAAGAAGGAGGGATTTATGGAGGTACATTTGGAGGTGGCTCAACTAAGGGTGATGGTGTGTCGAGGATGGTGGTAGAGAGGTATCTACTTCCATGTGATCGGGTGGTTGACTTTGATGATTCCCCATAATCCAAAAGGGACTATTCGAGGGTGATGGAGAAAAGGATACCGGTGCTAGTGTTGTTTCAACACCATGGTTTTGTTGCGCTATTCTCTCAATTAAGGATAATGTTGGCAATGGTGGAGGATGAGATGGCCTAGAAGGAAAGTCCTCTAAATTGTAGAGGTGTAGAGATGAGAGTGGAGTGGTGAATGATATGGCTCTAGGCACCTATTTCTATGACATGATCACAAAGATCGTAGAACCATTGTACCAGTCCATGCATGTTGCATTAAAATTTAACATACATGGACTAGGGGGCTTGATGGGATTACTCATATATTATTTACTTCATTTTTATATATGTCAAGAATAATGCATCTAGAGATGAACCAACTTGAGAACCAACATGTGGTACATTATATGATGTACGGGTGCATGGATAGTCATGATACATGGAACCCATGAAGCATGTATCATCCTTATCAAATCTCATTGAATCTCAGTGTATCTTCCATATCTTCCATATCGAATCTCAATCAAGAAACTAGCAAGTTGCATTGGTTCAACTTGCATCCGTATCCCCAAATAAGCTTAGAATATTTTATCATATATAATCATCTATAAATAGCACTCAAAGATCACTTGTAAATAGACAACACTTTCTCATAACTCTCTATCTATAGCTTAGCATTCTAGCTCTTAAGCATGCTCATATATACCATTATGATCAATACTGACTTGATCGTCGGAGGGGTATCCCCCGGGCTTAGCCCAGGGAACTCTCTAACGATCTTTCTTTGTCTTTTAAGCAATGTTACAAAAGACCCGAAGTCAGGGTCAACACAAGTCAAACGGCCAGCTCAACATCTTGACGACCATGCGGATTTTGGTAGCATAAGAAGACATGATATGCTTCCTTAATTTAGCCTGATGAAAACACCATTATGATACCGATAACAAACAACCCACGAGATGTTGGTTTCCCCTTGCATTCATGACCATTGGCTAGTCCCTTGATAATGTTATATTGAGGACTTATAGGTCATAGATGACTCAGCATAGGAGAGTTTGCAACGGTGTTTAGTGTACCATAATTATGTGACTCGGATGTTATGTATATTTAGACAACAATTTATATTAAATTAAGTTGGTCTAAAACTTTGCAATGAAAATGATTATCATTTGCAATGAAAATTATTTATCTTTTGGTATTTGAAATTCTGAAATTGTGGTCGAAATGGGAGTCTATTTAGCAAAAACTTTGTTTCATATTTGAATGAATTTTTCTTTTAATTCGAATGTGAACTATTTGCCAAGATTGATTGTACAGCTAGAATAGCTCAAAGATATGCAAAATTAATACTTGATCGAAGCAAACTCGATTAGAGCTTAATTGTTGAGATTATTTATGTACTCAAACTTAGTAAAAGTCATAGCTTTATCCAATACTATTGCATAAATTGACCCTTTTTCTCATAATTAGTGAGAATCTAATAAGAAATTTCAACAAAGGAAAATTACAAATTTTCCTATTGAATGTTTGGCAATATGCATGTTAACCGTTTGGTGAGGACGCTAATTTTATCGTTTCTGTTACCCTGGATAATTATCCTTAATCCTTATATAAAAGGAGTTGATACTCACACCAAAATAAATGATTCACACACCACAATATCACATGACTATTGCACAAGTTACAACATGATATATGCATGATTTTGGTGTGAAAATCATTTATTTTGGTGTGAGTATCAACCCGCTTATATAAAAGAAAAGTAAAATATGTTATCGTGGACAATTCTTCTTAATCCTTATACAAGAAAAGTAAAATTTGAAAGTCTATGTTGCATTAATAGAAAAGTAAATTTTGAAAGTTAATGTTACAAAATCTTCAAAGCTTATACAATTTTTCCAAACTCAAATACTACACCAATAATATGATGGAATGATATATGAAGATGAAAGCATAGTATTTTAAGACATGCAATTCATATGTGCCATGGTATATAAGCTTAGAAGAATTTCTCTCGTTCACCAATGTGGAATAAAACAAAAACTTATTTTCTTATTTTAAGTTTATGCTTCATGCTGAACATATATTTTCTTAGTAATGGATATGAAGTATCCCTTTCAACATTTTTTTGTTAATGGTTTGAATAAGAGGATGAGGATCTTGAGAAGGAGCAACTCAAGACACGACGTTAGATCCCCTTCTATAAATGACTGTTGGTTAGTCTCTTGCAATGTTTACTGATACACAAGCAATAAAACAAACTTTACCTACCTATGACTAAATGTCTTTGGAAATCTTGATCTACATATGACTAAATGCTCTCCATGTGTGGATGCTAGAATTATTAGTCTTAATCTTTGTAAAAGAAAAGTAATGCTTGGAGTCTTTGTAAAAAAAACTTAAGAGTTCGTATAATTTCTTTTGGACTAATGCTGAAACAGCTATATAACAACATGTGACACACCTATCTTCGCCAAAGGCCCAAAGCATACTATCAACTTCAAGACACACACTTTTAATGCACTATGGTATATAACCTTAAGAATATCCTCTCATTCACCTATGTGGGCCAAAAGGTTCAAAGGGTTTCGTCATAAAATAGTAAGTATATATTTCACTAATCAAATAGGCTGATACTCTTATCATCTACGTACAAAAAAATCGTTTTGAACATTAAGTAACTAGTCCAACTATACTCTGGATAAAACATTGGTTAATAAAGGATATCGCAAATACAAACACGTACATATTCTACTATATTAAATTAGTGACATATTTGGCTACCCAGCTTACGAGATTCGCCATTTTAAAGCCTATTGTGTGACAATAGGCTATCTGGGAAACCTTATTTTAGAAATCTTTTATAGGTTTAGTTGTTAAGTAGTTTGCAAACCAAATGCTTGACACGAGTTCAATCCCCGTTAAGCATGATCGTGTTCTTAGGCATTGTGATGCAATCATATCACATATTTCATGGATTCCCATAGCACTTTCGTGGTTCTCATAAGTGTTTTTAGCCTTTATACAACCATGGAAAAATAAGTTACAAATAGTCTGTATGCAGCTTTAGTTGGAGTTGATATTCACATTTTCAAAGTCCATGAATCGCCATGTGGTGTCCATGATGTTCCTTCTAATCAGTTGCTTAAGTAAACCGAGAATAAAAATATGAATCATTGTCTTTTCAAAACAATATACTTATTTAGGTTTTTTATTGATGACTAAGATAGTTATACCATCATAAAATGCATAAAATGTTAAGGCTAAGACGCTAAGTTACGACAAATGTAGAAAAAGACAGGGCATTCCATGCTGAAGTGGCATAGTCATAAACTAAGCCAATGTTTGCTCGTCACCTATGCGGGATAAAACCAAAACATACTTCCATCTTCTAAGTTTTTGTTGAAAATGCTTAAATGCTTAGCTTCATGTTGAACATAAATTAGCTCGTTAAGAGTTAAACTTTGAAGTAATTAAAGGATGTGAATTATCCTATGCAACATATTATGTTCTTGATTAAAATACAGCTGTAAGCGGCTTCTTTGTTGACATTCCTCTCATCCATTAACTTCCTAACTTATGAAATTTATTTCCAATATGTTGTGTATACACTTGATAGCGATACATAACCGACTTCATATTGTGCTTGTTTGTGTTATTTATATGACATAATACACACCTTAATATATTTCATCCGCTATTCATGGAAAATTTTTAGTCTTATACGAGCACAAAAATTGTTTACTTGTTGTTTAAACAAAGTATCCTTTGGGCTTCTATATTCCAAAGAATTGATGATAAAAGTGACAAAGACCAGACATAAGATGTGTATTGTGTAGCGAGTGCTAATAAAATATTGTACAAGCAAATCTTTATTAAATGATGAGAAATGATAGTTCATTTGCATTTTTTATTAACCAATAAAAAAATTGAACCGCTAAACATGGAAACCAAAAACTTGAAAACCCAAACCAAAAAACCTAAATTTGTAAGCTTAACTTATTACCGAACATCCTATCAAATAGTGCATACCATTCTAAGAATTCCTATATCCGCCACTGTTAGTTGGTAACATAAGAACACATTCATTCACCCAAATTTGTGTTCACAACAAAGCAATAGTTGTACAATTTTAACATATCAAGGCTAGCTTTAATAATAGGGTCAATTGCTTAAAAATGTATTATATTTGTCACTTATTGTGTGTACTGAACTTTAAAATTTCGATTATTGTGTGTATTTTGTAACTATTCTGTCATGTAAAATGACTGTTTTACCCTTCAAATTTTGAAAAAAGTAAAAGTAAAATTGTCACAAAATATACACAATAGTCAAAATTTGTTTATTTTAATTTTATTACTAATTCATTTCCTAATTTTTCTTTCTTCTTGTTGGGCCGGTAAAACAACCAAACGCATCCCATTATTTTTTGGGCTTAGCCCAGTTCCACTTAGCCCAACCGACCACCATCAATTGCTTTGTGATTACATGATTTTGTAATCCACTTCCCACTCCAAACATGTAATTTACTAACGAAATAGTTAACGAAAGTTAGAAAAAAACCTAAATCGACCCAAAAAAAAAAGTCGGATACCTTAAATTGAAAAGAAAAAAAAAAGTAGTACCTTTAATTAAATTGGACATAAGATGGGTACCTTTTTATGCAATTTGCCCAATAAACTCATATGAAAACTTCAAGAAACAATAAATTTTAAGTGCCCGTTTTTTGTTGAGTTGTTTTCTTTCGGGTTTTGCTAACAACAGCCCTAAGGATTGTCGTTAAGCAAATAATTTTCATTACAATATCTCTTTTGAATGATTATGATTGGTTGATAATCCCGAAAAAAGTGAAGAAAATTCTAGAAATATTACAATTACAATTAATGATTGATTGTGATTTGATGAATTATATTATTACAAAAAATTGTAGTAAAACAAAGCATTTTAACGACAATCCTTAGAATTTTGTTTAGGGATGAGACGGTCAGGTCGTGCCGTGGTGGTACCAATTTTTTCGAGCATAATTAGTGATCCGGTACCATCTACGAGCGGGATTCGGATACGGTATCGGTACGGTACCGGAAATCGGGTTTTCCCCGCTTTTTTGGAATTTCGATTGTGGTCCCGTACCGGATCCAGTAGTGGAATTTTTCACCTTATTTAGTAGTTCGATCGCATCGCAGTATTTGAAAAATCTGCAGTTTGATCTGATACCGTGCGATTCGATTCGGTTCGAGGTTCGATTTAAAATGCTTATCCCTAGGGCTGTTGTTAGCATAACCCTTTTCTTTATTGGAACCACAGCATATGCTAACGTATCAACTACACATCTCCAATTCTCCAATATGTGTTTCCTGCATATAAAGAAATAATAATGAAAAACAAATTTATAGATTTTTTTTTCTACCAAACTGCCTAACAAAAGTACGTATAACTCTAAATGTTCTAAATGAGTATGTGCATCCATAACACAGAAAGAGCTACAATTTTAGTAGTTGAGCATTTTCTTTCACATAACATTATGACTATTGAGCTGTTTGATTAATAAGTCGTTTTAACGACTAAAGGATTGTAACCTCGTAAATCTATTTATTCACTTATTAAAATTACCAGTTTGAACTTACCACTACAAGAAAAAGTGACTTTGGTGACCAGAAATTTTCGTCACAAACAGTACCAATCTCGTCACTAAACGTGATTAGTGACCAAATTTAGTTGGTCACTTGTGGTCACTATAGGTCCGTCTCTAATTACAATTAGAGACCAAATGCAGTTGGGTTAATATACAAAAAAGTTACTAAACTTTCAAAAAAATTTGTCCTAAATCACTAATGTTTATCTTACATCATCTAGGTTTACTATACTTTACGTAGCAGGATTATCTTGGATACCAATAGTGAGACAACCGGTTGTTACGGTTAAGGTATATGCACCGTTGTGGCACATGTTATCTAAGGTTACTAAACTTTGCGAAAATTTGTCTAAGTCACTAATGTTTCATTCCCTCATCTAAGGTACTAAACTTTTGCGAAAATTTGTCCTAAAGTCACAATGAAAAATTTGTCCTAAGTCACGAGTTGTGGCGCATATTCTTGAACCTTTAAAATTATACGTTTTATACAATTTTATACACCTTTTATCGTTTTATTTATTTTTATTCGTTTTATCGCTTTTGTTTTTTTTGCGGCTTTTGTCCGTTTTATCGTTTTCGTCCGTTTTGTCCCATTTTTACGTCCGTTTTATACGTTTTATGTTTTCATCCGTTTTTATCGTTTTTGTCCGTTTTATATGGTTTTATACATTTATTTATCACGTTTTACGTTTTCATCCGTTTTATTAGTTTCATCCGTTTTATTACGTTTTCATCCGTTTTATCGTTTTGTCCAGTTTTCTTCGTTTTGCCTATTTTCTTATGTTTTCAAACATAAAAGGGAGCAGATAAGCTATAGAAAAGCGGGCAAAAACATAAGAAAATGAGCGAAAGCGTAAAAAGCAGAGCAACGATATAAAACGGATGAAAACGGATAAAACGTGTGAAAACGAATAAAAACGTATAAAATGTACAAACCATATTAAAGCGGATGAAAACAAAACTTATAAAAAGCGGACTTAAAAATGGGACAAAAGCGGATAAAATATAAAGGACAAAAGCGTAAAACAAAAACAAAGCGTATAAGCGAATAAAAATGAATAAAAGCGTATTAAAAGGTGTATAAAAGATAAAGCGTAAAATTTTAAAAGGTTGATAACATGTGCCGAACTTCGTGACTAAGGACAAATTTTTCATTAGTGACTTGGACAAATTTTTAGAGATTTAGTACCTTAAGATGACAGGAATAAAACATTAGTGACTTAAGACAAATTTTTCATAAAGTTTAGTGACTTGTTTGTATAGGTTTAATGCTTATTATGTGCCACAACGTTACCAATCCTTCGAGTGACTAGGGTGACACTTATAAAAAAGTTTAGTAACATATGTGAAAAACCCGTGAAGTATAGTGACCTAGATGACAGAATACAAACATTAGTGGCTTAAGACAAATTTTTTTGAAAGTTTAGTAACATTTTTGTATATTAACCCAATGCAGTTTGGTCACTAAATAGTGACCAAAACGTCGTCACTGATTGGATGGGGTAGATACAACTACAAACCAGTCAGTGACCAAATATCTGGTCACTAATCTGCCAGAGACGAAATGGTGGTCACTATTTTGGTTGATTAGTGACCAAAAAGTGGTCACTATACGCAAGTTGCCGACAACCACAAAATGCTCGGTTTTCGTAAATTTTTTTTTACTTTTAGCAAAATAGAAAACTAAAAGTCTGCAAAGTTCACCTATTATATAAAAGTAGAAAGAACAATTACATGCAAAGTTCAAGAAATATTACAATTTGAAAGAGAATATAATCAATACCCATAACATACCAACAATTGCATCCATTTGTCTACCATATTATTAAAGAAATACAACATTGAACATGAATAAAGTCTAAAAACATGAATTTCAAAAACACACGATCTTTGAATCTGTTGTTACTGCCCGTAATGTACGATAGAAAAAAAATGACGCCCGCAAATTCTTTCCGGGCTGCAAATTCTTTCCTGCAAATTCTTTCCTGCAAATTCTATCCTGCAAATCCTTTCCTGCAAATCCTTCAATTCAGACTCCAGACTCCTCCCTAAATAAAGAGACATTTAATAAAAATGAATGAGTAGCTCGTTATTTCATTTGTTGCAGCACAACAAAGATAAGACCCGTTTGACTTGATTTTTAGACTTACCATTCCGACCCGGTTTACAAATGACCATTATATTTGAGGGTTGCATTCGAGCTTTTTTGACTAATGACCTTTTTGAAACTCCTTTAGAGGCACCAGGCTGAGCAAGGCCATCCATCTGAAGAACAATAACACACTTTTCATTGGTGATTACTAACGTTAAAGGTGAAGAGCCATAACACATAGTTTTACTGGAATAAACTTTCAAGTCTCACCTTGGGCTTCCCTTCTGTTGTTTCAGTTTTTTATTACTTGAATTATGCATCTCGTGTTATGGATTGAATGGAACAGTCAAATTGACTAAATGTCAGCATCAAGAAACTTATCAGATAATATAATGGAACAACATCAAGAAACTTATCAATAAGACCTGTTTGACTTGATTTTTAGAATGATTCCGACCCGGTTTCAAAATGAGCATTTATATAAAGGATAATGTACAAGGAGGCCAGACAAGTATGCTACTTCAATTTATCAACGCCACTTTCACTATTGAAACTACTTTACAGGTGAGCCAAATGTATACCCAAGTGAAACTACTTTGTTTTAGCAATAACTAGATTGTCCAATTTATAGCTAGCTTATGAACAACAGTAATGTATGAACAAAACTTAAAGTGCAATGAATGAAGTTGCCAAATACCATAACATGAAATCTAACGCAAATAAATACGTTTCCATATGAAAATAGATGGCAAGTTATATCTGATCTAGGAGCATTACAGGTTAAGTCACCGGTACAGCAAACCTATCTAACAAACTAATAACGCTCACAGTAAATCAACTAATCAAGTAATCAACTAGTTCACGAGTTTCAGTAACTAATCAAGTAATCAACTATGTTCAATCTATTATAATGGCATCTATTTAGATATAAAGACAAATTATCATAACAAAGATATTGTTGTATCGTACTTTTAGAATGAAATGTTTAAGCATCTAATGACTAATTTTAGAAGGAAATTGTTGTATCGTACTTTCAAAATGAAATGTTTAAGCACATGGAAACCAATAGTTTTTATCGTCTTTTTTGTTAATGTGGTTCAAATATTAGTATTTACAGTTAAATACTTAAATTATCTGGCTAGTATTCAAACTCAATGAGAAACACAAAATAAATTTGAAAGGGATTTTGAAATGACCAATTTACCCCAATTGATTCATAAAGGATTGATCCAACATCTTCCAGATCTTGAGAAGTATCCTGCTCCATCGAACTTATATTTTAGGTCCTACAATTTTAATGAAGTATTATTGGATCAGTTGATATGAATACCTTTTAAGTCCTTTTGTTGAAGAAACAAAAAATGTTATTTCAACTCTGATTGATTAGATGTGTGATTACCCGAGTGCAAATGGAGTATGTAGCCTTTCCGGAATATAGTTTCCAAATAATGAACCTGTTTCTACCATCCTCGCGAGTACCCGTCTCACAATTTCACCAAGATACATGCCGGAAATCGTTTTTTCACAATTTCACCAAGATACCTACAATAGTGTCACAAACACTTCATTGATAGATTAAATATGTGTTGCACCTGGAAACATGTGTACTATGACTTAGAAGTCTGTGTACCAAGGCAGACACTCGCATATCAAGTCCTTGCCGTCCCATAGCTTCATTCAAACACGCGACAATATCCCTCCCAGGCTGAAACACAAGTAAAATGATCAACACATTTTTATATGTATTTGATATAACCATCGAAATCACAGACCTCAGACGTGCCTGACATCAAGTCTTGTGGTATAGAAACTTGCTCAAATTCGGTGTCTATCACCCGCTCATCCTTTCCTCCTAATTGAGTTCTAAGGACTCGGAAATTCGTACCACCAAGGTCCAATGCATAAAACAACCCTCTTTCATTCCTTTATTCAGCCAAAATATTTGCTAAATCAGTTCGCAGTATACAAGATCTATATCGTTCAACACTTGAAACAATTATTTCATTGGTAAGAAAAAGACAGCTGCAATGCACTAACGCGTTCTTGTACACGAGATGAAAAACAAAGGAAAAGGATTACTCCCCGTACTTACCATGCATGATCAAAGTTGCATTCCATCTTTGAACTCACACTCTTAGTTATGTGGATTTTTTCTTTTTCTGTACCAGCAGCAGGTGTTGAGCTTGAAGATTTACGTCCCTTTGATACGGGTGGTAATGGGAGCCACAGAGAATAACCTGTTAGCAAGTTCCAAAAACAACAAACAATTAATGGTATCAAGTAGAGGCGGCAATCTTGTCCTATGAACCGTAAATAAACAATAACGGTTTTATAAACTTGGGAAGTCGAGATCCAACAACATACTAGGTCGGGCCATATCCGGCGTCGTCTCGTATGGGATATCATAAGACAGCCTACTACAAAAGATCTATTCTGTATGTATTATAATAGCAATAAGGTTCAAGTCTATCTAATAGCAACCAACTTGATAACAACTCAAAATCAGTGAGAAGCAAAGGACATGCCCATTGGAATCAACTGACTATCAGCTACAGTTAAAATGACATACACTAACAATACAACTAAAGGACTATACCACCTACATTCATCAGCTTGATACATGATAAAATAGGCTGCTAACTTGTTTCAAACCCAATTCTCCATATGACATAACCAAAAGCACATGAGTACATGTCCTTTGACTGTAATAATGATACCCAATTCTTCATCAAATGCTTAGGCCATTTATCTAACCATAGACTCAAAACACCCCACTAAAATTACAAAACACCATCTCCCTTTTTAAAGGGTGCGCAATATAAAAAATTACCAAACTATATCCATATTGTGTAGTTTTCACTAGTCTCTAGATAATGACTAAAGTTCAAAAGTGAAAATGACAATAATATTAGTATGCGTGATTGGTTACAAGTTGATGTTTACTTTTCTGGTTGGAGATAGAGATTCGAATTCCCTTCGTTTTCATTATGTTTTCATGATGTCGAAGGTCAGTTAAGAGCAATGGCATCTAACATTCATATAGTTTTAAACTTTTAATAATACAAGTGTTAAAATTTTTAGTGAAAGAGCTATTTTTTCTATTAATTTGTTATGTATCACTAATTGTCAAAATATGTTTTTGGTTGACTTGTTGGTCAATGCATGTATTACTAGTGAAATTACCAAACACCGTCTCCCTTTTTTAATAGTATGCATAATAGTATGGATAACTGAAATTACCCGGTTATCCATCTTTGTTTTGAACTTTTACCCCACTGAAATTACCAAATACTATAAGCTTGACCATGTCGAGATTCTAGTAGCCCCCTTGATAATGCTAAAATCAACCTCATCCATGTAGTCATGCACCAAATCGTTATGCAATAAAATAAAAAAGCCATTGTCATTTTTTTTTCTATAGTTCTGAACTTTTTTAAAATTAATATTTTAACCTTTACTTCGATAAGATTTTTCATCCTTTATCAGGTTATCAATAATTTAATGCTTATTAAAACATGGAATCGATCACGCTCAATTATAACCACACAATCACAATTATACTACCTAATAAACCATGGCTAACAATAAACCAATGAGCGACATTTATGTCAAATTGGGGCGCTACCTACCTACCAACCTACCTTCAACTTAATTTTAACAATAAGCCGATGACAACTAAACGTGTTTGTTTCAATATGTAAAATCAATCATAAAACTAAATCAAACCGGCGCGAAACAAAACGGCCAGCCAACATACGTTTTCCGCAATCGCCATCACAATTATAATCACAACCTACTAAATCACTGAATAACTATAACATTCACGAATTAGGTCAAATTTGGGGCCTAACTATTCAAACAAACGATAAATTCAATAACTGTGTGTATCTGAGTGTGTGTTTAGTACGTGTAATCAACAGTAATGATATCATACCGAATTAGAGTAGCGAGCAGGTAGATCGCCGGTGTAGTGTTTCCGATCAAAATCAGGTCCAACTGAATGCCGGTGTAGTTTTTCCGATCAAATTCAAGTCCGATTGAATGCTTTATGTTTCGCCGGTGTGGAACGATTTGTAGGTGGAGTGAATAAAATTAGAGTGATGAGTGAAAAAATTAGATCGGACTAAAATGAGTGTTTTAAATGAGGCACTATTTTGGGTTCGGATGAGTATTTGGGTTTTTTGGGTTGATACTTGATAGTCAACTGTTATCATGTATGTATTTTTTTGATAGTGAAAAAATAACTTTGAGGGCCTTATAGTTTTCCATCAACCGTTATTATTTGATATTTGATATTTGAAGTCGTAAATTTTTTATTAAGTTTGGTTAAATTTTTTATTCAATACCTGTTTGTATTTATCTTAAGCTTAACATTTTCTACTTGTTATAAAAATTTATCAAAATATTATTGTGATTTAATGAGTGATTACTTTACGCAATTCTGTGACCAAAAGTTTGGTCACTTAATTTACTATCTCAAATCAGTGACCAACAATCTCGTCACTATTATAAACCAAAAGTATTAAATTATCAAATTAGTGACCAAATAAAAAGTGGTCACTGAATTTTCGTCACTAAAAGCACTTTTTCTTGTAGTGTTATACGTACCTAACCGGGGCATGTTGTCACTCCTACCTTATCTGAGTCCACGACCAAGGCAACTCCCATCTTATGTGGCTATGTCACATACTCACATAGTCACATGTATCCTTATATCCCCTAAGCAAAACACTTATACTACGTAGTATCTTAAGACAAACCCTCTCCCCTTCTTTCAATTTTTTTTAAGGACTCAATAAACCAGCACCACCACGTACTTTTAAAATTTTAAAAAAGTCAACAACCTCTTTCACTGGGAGTGCAAATGTATTAATAGACCCAACGACATCCAATTTCTTAAGATTTCTCTATAACATTAAGGACATAAATTAAGTGTCATGCAACAGGGCCCATCTAAAACATAATATAACCCAAAACTCTTATAATTTCTTTCCTTAAAAAGTTATTAATTACATGTGTGTGAGTTGTTTGTAATAGATTATAACTTGAAATCTCCATGTTCATTTATAGTTTTATACGCAACTACGCATGTTTTTTGGGTTTTGTAAAAGAGACACTAACGTGACAAAGGTACAATTGTAACCCTGCATTAAGCCACTTGTTACTTTGCTCATATCTCAGTTAGACGTTAAAACATAAGCAAACATAAAGCAAAATTAAAGGACTCAATATCCAAATCAAACTTAAGTGAGGTTAAACTTTCTGTTGGTTAAATGACATTGGAGAGGTGGATATACATTCCATGTCACGTAATTTCAAGTATTAAGTTGGTGGTGGTGTTTCTCGGTGTATGGTGTTGTATAAGTTGCAATGTTGTGAGTGTGGTTCCATGCTCAGATTTTCCATCATATATGCAAAATGCACAGAATTTCATCATCTCGAATTCTCGATGTAATATGAGAGGTAACAATTTAATAAGAGGAAAAATTGTAAATGATAAAATTAAGCGGTATTGATGAAACCGAAAACATAAATGAAAAAGTATAATAGCTCGCTTATCATGACAACACGTAGTTACAGCCCAAATGACTTGAATATGGAAGTCAAACATAATAACAAAGTTGAAATATTATTCCATAGGTCTCCAAAACTCGAACTTTATGTAAATGAACCCACAAAAATTAAGAGCCACATTTGTAATCGTGAATGCCGGCCGTTTCATTATGAAGTTATGGTGACTATGGGTTTGACCAAACTTTTACGTCCATTGTCCAATTAAGATTACAAGTGATCTTTCACGGTGCAACATGGGATAGGTTATTGTTGCGATGAACATTATGTAAACTTATAAATTTAGGTTTGCGCGCATATTATTACGAGGAGATTTAAATGGAGATGTACATACCTACATTAAGATATTCAATCCATTTGAACTTTATACCAGCTTCTCGATAAAATATGCATATGTATCAAGGCATTTAATCAGACTTGAGCACCACTACCCATAAACAGATTCAATCTAAAACTCTTCGCGACTACCCTTGAAACCATCTGGGATGAATAGTAACCAACTTTAACCCAAAACACAAACACCTAAAATCAATCAAGAGAGAAAGTGATATGTGAAGAATTGTTCGATATTATCTCTGTATAATCGAGTTGTTTCCCCCCACCCTTATCATAACTTTGTATGAAATTGTAAAATTACAATTTAAGCCAAATAAGGATTGCACATTCTAATTTTTAAAACTCATACATATAGAAGGTGGGTTAATTTTTATATCTAGAGGAAACATGGCATCGACTGAAATTACAAAATGAATGTGTTAAGTTAAAGTTAGGTATATGAAAGGATTTTTTGTTGCGGTGTTGATGTTATTTATGTGTCTTAATATGGATTGGTTGGGTCGGTTTAAAACTTTGGTTATAGATGTGAACTTATTTTGACAATAACTAGTTTACGTGTAATTGGTACTACACTTAAAATGAGAACTTTTTGGATGCAAAGATATATACCATCAAATGGATAGAACGATCTTGTGTTAGTAAGTTATCCCCAAGTCAAATACATCTTGTCATTGTATATAGAAGAGAAACTTGCTTTTCAATAACTCGATCCCACATCAAAGCTCCTCGTAAAATGATTTAAAAGAAGAAATTACATGAAAAAGGTAGTGACGTGTGTTCAAATGATTATATATATACCATTTCTTTATCATATTCGGTTATCAAAAGACACCTTGTTTCTAAAAAATACATTTTCACTTGTGGAACACAAATTTTCGAAGACATGAACAGTTTTTTAGTTCTTAACACTCATACATACGGCCAGTATGTTTTGAGAGGTTGAATCATATTAAGAGTTCAAGAGCAAACTTTAACCAACTAAAGTAAAACAATAATTGGAATAGCATTGGCATTAGAGGATACGGTGTGGGCTTGTCGTGGGAGCTCAGCTTGCCGTCCACGGTGTCACCTCGCTGTCCTCATCCACGACACGCGACCCTAAAAGATCCGGCGTGCACGTTCTTCATTCGACTGACGAGCAAATGTCTTTGACAAAAGTGGGATTACGGATATATATCCGTTATTAAACGGATATATATTAAAAGTTTAATATATATATATATATATATATATATATTTAAAAACCCACCTCTATTTATATTATTTTCATCTCCACCATTTTATCATCTTCATCTCCTACATCTTCCATTCTTACTTAACCCAAAAAAATATATATATATATATCCACAATGTCTCAAACCCAAATGACGGAGGAGTACTTCCAAAACTTACTTAACTCAAACCCACCACAATACGGGGTTCTTCAAACCCGTCTACCCCTCCCGGCAAATTCCAACATGTCCACAAGAAATATTTCTTAACCAACAATCCGGTTTAACAAGGATTTGCAAGTTACCCCGCCCGATTTCAATCACCACAGTTTTCTAACCCGTCACAACCTCCACAATTTTTTAACCCGTCACAATCCAGTTGCCCCAAATGGAATCACAACCGTCCGGTTCGCAATTCAAAGTTCCAAAAGCACGTGAACCGCAAAATGAGAGGCAAAAGGCGAGGCAAAAAACATGTTGTAGATTTGGGCCTTGACGGCGAAGATGTTGAAGTCATAGCATAAAAGCGACGAGGAAGTTAGCAAGTCTGAAGAAATGTTACTTCGCGATGTTGGATAGAAATTTCCCAAGATAGAGATATGGAAATGACCGTCACGAAGAGTTCTTCGGACGACATTCTCGACATGTTCAATTCTAAGACCACGATAACGGCGGAATATGATAAACGGTAAATGGTAGGATTAACGGTGATTGCCAAAATTTCAACGCTATTTACAAACATCTTGTCCGGATTGGTGAAAATGACCCGCGATCATGCCCGAATGCCAAAGATAGCTGCTGGCGTTATGCTTGGGAAGGAGTTTTGCGTGAAAAATGTTGGAGTGTTTTGAAAAATTATCCCAAGTGGGATGCCGAAGATCCTATTGATATTACATGTCTCGAGGATATATTCGGGCGGACGGGCGACCTCGGCCTTGAGATGGAGGCAAGCGAAGCGCCAAAAGAAGCGAAGTCGACTTCAGCGTCGGCTGCAAACTCGGTGGAAGTCAATCGAGTAGTATTCCGGGACATATATCGAAATATATGCTCAAAAACCGGCGCTCAAAGGGCATTGCGAGGCGATCGCGGAGAAGGAAAAACTCTCCAACGAAGATCGAGATGGATTTTCGATGATAGATCCGAATTTGAATCCGACGGTAAGCGAAAATCATCCATAAGGCGAGAGCGTCCAATCAATAAATATCACCAAAGAGATGACTAGGTTTCGTATTATTAGTATGTGTTGTATTTTTTTACCCGTGTCGTTTTTTTTTATTATCGTTTTTATTAGTAAGTGTTGTTTTTTTTCTTTTGATTATTAAGTTATGTATTGTATTTTTATTTTGAATAAAATGAATTTAGTTTATTTGGAAATGAAATTGAATAAAAAAAATAAAGTGGTAGTGGTGGGTCCCAAATGAAGAGGTTGAGGTTTGTTATGAGTGAGAGAGGTTTGTTGTGGTTAGTTATAGAGGAGTGAGATGCTGATGTGGCGCTGAGGTGGCATTGATGAAGAGAGTATGCCTCATCGTGACACCTAATGCTCTTATCAAGCAAATAGTACTCGAGAACATATGTGCCTTCGGAAAACGACAATGATTTAAAAATGTCTGAATTTGAAATTCCGACAAACACATGAAAACTAAACTAATGCTTGAGCAAATATTTTTCCGCTATCAATGAATATAAAGGTGGCAAAATAGGCGGGCATGAGCTAAAATGAGCACGAGCTTAAACGGACACGGGCCAAACGAGCACATGAAAACTAAACTAATGCTTGAGCAAATATTTATACAAATCGCTTTATATTTTCGATGATTTGATGAAAACTTAATGTTACTTCATAAGGATTGAAAATCCCCGAATCCCCACGGGGATGGGGATGTAAAACAATTCCCCGATGGGGATGGGGATGGGGACGGGAATGGGGATGGAGAGTGAAAACGGGGATGGGATGGTAAATACAATCCCCGATGTTAATACAAATAAGCCGTAAAAATGTTTATTTATGTTTTACGATCTTCTAATGTTTTGTCGATAACAAACGTAAAATCATTTTAACGAAACAAATAGAATACGTAAATAGTTTGAGTCAATGAGAAAAGTTCAATATAGAACTTATATTTGTCATAGAACCGTCCAATACATCATGTATTTCATTTTATATTAAAATATATTCACCTTTTTTTTAAAAATTAAATATCTCACAAACCGTTAATCGTTCTGCCAAAAATCATACATCTCGACGAGAATTAAATTATCTTTATATAGATATGCATTGTTATATACTTTTGGCGAACTTTTTTTTAAATTTCGTCGGAAAGAATCACATGTGATTTGTAAAAATCACATGTGATTTGTTAAAATCATATGTGATTTGATTTTTACGAATCACATGTGATTTTTACAAATCACATGTGATTACAAATCATATGTGATTTTTCGGATGAAATTTAAAAAAACTTATTAAAGTATATAACAATGCATATCTATAGAAGATACTTTAATTCTAAATCATGATAGTGTGTATTTTTGTAGCGAAAGATTTACCGTTTGCAAGATATGTTGTTTTAAAAAAAAATGTGGAAAATGATTTTTTATTAATTTAGATAAAAAATGGATGGCTATGATTGGTCCATTAGTTCTATGACAAATATGAGTTCTATATGGATCTCAACTCCCGAGTCAATAGTTTCCTAACACACTTACGTTTTCACATAAAACACTAAAACAAGTATAAGTGATTTTATGATTTAGATACATATGTACAACAACTAGTGTTTACATATTGGGTTATACATATACTTAAACTAAGTATATACTAAAATGGGTAAAACAAGTATATACTAAAATGGGTAAAAACAAGTATATACTAAATGGGTAAAAACTAGCAAATGGTATTGACCCATAACCCATGGTTTCATATATACCACTTAACCAAGTTCATTGTATCTAGAAAGAAAACCATGGATCAACCCATAACCCATGACCCATGACCCATAACCAAAATACCCCCATGGAAAGAGGAGCGTTCCACGATCTCTCGGCTGTGCTAGCGGATCCTTGTGGGAGGATCCGCGGGATCCGGAAACAGAAGAGAATTTTCTCTATAAATAGAGAGCCATTTCTTCCTTTCTACTCACCACTTTACACACATACCTCCCAAGTATTATAACCCTCTAACCTCAGATCCAAGTGATCTATGTAGTTTGTCTTTTGTTTTTGTGTGATCTTCTAGGTTCCTCTTAAAGGTGAGATCACCACTTCTTGAAGACGAGCAAGCTCAAGTCCATGAGTTGCCATGCTTCGTCATCATCAAGACAACTAAGGTTCTCTTGTTGATAGTTCTTTCTTTCTCCATAGATGTTGGGTTGAAGGCATTAGTGAAGAATGTCGAAAGTGTCAAGATGAAAGCATTAGTGAAAGGTGCTCATCATCCGTGTCAAAGCATTAGTGAAGAATGCGAAAGGTGTCAAGACGAAGGCATTAGTGAAGGGTGCCAAGCGTTGTGTCAAAGGCATTAGGGAAGGATGCCGAAGAATCAAATCAAGTAGCATTTGGGAAGAATGCCTAGGTCGTATAATCGATGAGGTACATCGTTATACATATAAGTATTTGTTTATTTCCAAGGATGGTGATATCCTTGATGGTGTTGTAACAAGGAGTGGATCTCCTTGATATTGGGTGTTGTGTTGTGAAGGGTAGTAGTTCCTCCATAGTAATGGAACTAGGTGCTTAGCCTAGTACCTAATAAAGGGTAGGCGACGTTGTGATAGGATTAGTTCTCCTTGGTGTGAAAGAACTCGGTGGTTAGCCTAGCACCGTATAAAGGGTAGGCGGCGTTGTGTTAGGTGTGGTTCGCCTTGGTGTGAAGGAACTCGGTATTTAGCTTTGTACCGGAAAAAGGTTAAGCGACGTTGTGAAGGCTTCTCCACCATAAGGAGTTGGTGTAGTGCTTATGAACTCTCGAGTAGGTGACTCGTGGAGTAGAGTAAGGCAAGGAAGGTGTCCTTGTAGCCGAACCACTATAAATACTTGTGTCGTGGTGATGTGCTTCTTACTCTTTATCTTTCATTACACGTTTATATATCTATCTATCAACGTCCAACATAAACAACCAAATAGATTGACATAAGTCGATCTAAACATTTAAAAGGAAGTTTTAAAATATTAAAACTATTCAACCCCCCCTTCTAGTTTTCCACAATTGGCATCAGAGCTTTGTTACCAAGTTTCTTAAAGTATGTTGTACTTTAAAGACTTGATACGATCCGTGTATGTTTGAAAACTACAAAGAATGATTTTTTAAAAAAAGGTCATATTTGCTTTAAATCATTTTGTTAGACATTGATAGATCATTCTAACAATTTTTGTTTTCAAGAAATCTTCATGCTAGAATCTCTCCAAAATATTCATCTCTATTCAAAGAATAATGAAGTAAACATTCAAGGAATGATCTAAAAAGTAATCAAAATTTACGTACACCAAGTACAAAGGATTACTTTAAAAGCTCATGAAGTATTTTGGGTATTACGCCAAACCAAGAAGTGTAGAGGTATGTTTTACTTTTCATTAGATAGGTTACCTGAGTTTAATTTATTTCATAATTTTCTTTGTTTAAAAATTACTAGCATCGTTAGAAGTCTCTTTCGTCACTTTTCCGTCCTATTCATCATCAGGAATAGTATTCCTTTTGATTCGTCTAACTAACGCCGTCGTCACATATGAACCCTCGATATGTGATTCATCAAAACCCGTCATCCATAAACAATCCTCATCTAATACCTCCAAACCATTTTTTAGTAAGCTAGTTTATAAGCCTACTACTAAAATAATGCCAAACAACCCTTTTACGCCTGATGGCGGATCCCTCTAGTTGTACTAGCGGATCCCAAATACAAGGGATCCGGGAACCGTGGAATAGAACTCGCTATACGCTTTCAAAAAATCACCACTGATTTTTCCCTCTATTCACATAACACAAAACGACTAAGCTCTTTGATTCATCCTCATTGGCTTCCATACTCTCAAGTATTCCTTCCTAGAACATCATTGTAAGTAATTACATTAACTTGTTCCAATTTTCATCATCCTCATCCAAGGGTTTATGGTTTCTTAATCTCTAATCAATTAATTTAATTAGGGTTTTTCAAATTAATCATGAAAAGGGGGCTTTAACAAAAATCACATTGTGTTCACAACATTGTTAATACAAATCAAAACCATAAACCCATCCCAACTACCTTTACCTAATTGGAAATTTGTATTTTAGGACCAACCATGCTCAAAGCCACTCAACAAGATCATCATGACACCGTCCATTACCTTACTCATTACTATCATAAAAAGGGATTGACCAAAACCGACCAGTAAAATATTCAAAAGCCTTGTAAACGACTTATCCACGAAGAGTCGTTGTAGTCAAAGATTCCTGAAGATACGCGACGTTCAGTTTTCTCGACAATCAACTTTGATTGTCTCCTTGACATAGATGAACAAATTTGTCCGGTTGTCATTTTTGAATTTTACAAAAGCTTTAGGATCATTAGAAACACCGACAATAGCATCTCAATCGCCTTCATCATCAACAAACAAAACTTTATTCTTCCTCTCAACACCTTTGCTCAAATTATTCGCATTCCTTGTGAAGGAATTTGTATGTACTCTCAAGATTGGGCAATTAACACTCAAAACCTTGCACTTGATCCTAAGCCTCTCTACAACACTCCTCTCAACAATCCCGAAACCATTCGAGATACTATCTTCAAAGTTAGGACCGACCAATCCCGTTACAACCGTAACAAAAGGCTCATTCACCGTGATCCCTTTCAAATGGAACTTTTTGAAATGCATCCCATGTTTAGAAAATGGGAAGAAATCCTTAGGGAAAACGTCATTAGCCTAGTTGGAAACAAAGATCATCCAAACGCATGTCTTGTGAAAATGATCTATTGTCTTACCCACCAAAGGCCATTTAATCTTGCCTATTACATGGTAAGGAGAATGGCTGGGGTATTCAAAGCTTCCAACATGGTACTTCCGTATGGCATGCTCCTAACACGACTTTGTAAGTATGTTGGTGGATTGCAACCATCTCCTATCAACGATGATCATTACCTTTCTGATCACCTCATGGTACCTCTTACCAAAAAACCCCCTAAACGGTTCATGGTCAATGGAAAGAAACCTGAAGTTCTCTCGGACTCCTCACCGATCTTTCTAAAATCATCAGCCACAAGATGTATTTCAATCTAACGACCCCCCTCACCGATCCGCACACTTGACTACCATTGGCTCTCACCATCCCCCTTTAATACACCCCTATAAATACAAACACAAACGTAAGAACATTTTTATTTCATCACAGACATCATTCATATCTCTCTAGCTACCCAAACCAAAACACTTTTTGAGTTCTATTATCAAGCAAAACTTTTTTGTATTTGGACCAGCCTTGGATTTTGGCCATGAAAGGCGTGTATGGCATGTGGCATGGCAATTATTTTGTTATCTTTGTTGGAATAGACGGTCTCAAAATTATAACATAAATAAAGGTAGATCTAATATATATGTCTTTTATATATAGATGAAGTGTTAGTAAAAGTTATTTGTGTTCAATCATTGATCACTTAGATGAAAGTGAAAAATGACACCAGTTAAAATGCTTTGATAAAATGATTCTTTGGTTTCCTTTGTCTAATATATGTGTCTTCTATATGTAGATACGATGCAAGTGTGGTGTAGAGAGCACAAAAGAGGTGTGTCTCAGCCTCAATGAGACCACCTTCGTCTCAAGGAAGGAAAGAAAGGTCAATCTATTGAAGAAGATAATCACTGAAACTTAACTGCATACAACATAGTATGCAAGTGAAAAAAAAAAAAAAGAAAGTAAAGCTTATTTCCTTGGTTCAGTTTTGTCTTGTTGGTTAATGTTTGCTAGGGAACACAAACGTAACCTATGTTTTTTGGGTTGTTAGATTGAATCATTTAAATAAATGATGCTTTGTTTTTGGAAATAAATTAGTACTAGTCGTATTTATTTATTTATTTTGGTGTTATTAATTCTTTTTTCTTTAAAAAAAATTATGTTTAAGACTTATAGTGTTTTAAATAGAATTTAGGTGGTGTTTGATTTAGCGGGCTTATTGCCTAGTTTTCGTCTTATGTCTCACTTTTTGTGGCTTAGCTTGCTTTGAGACTTTTTGTCTTTTATCATGTGACAATAAGCCTAAAGTTTCAAAATTAGCCACCACAAAAAGCCCAAAATCAATTAAGACATAAGCCCCCACACTATATACAAACATTTTAGAATTATCAACTGTGCTATATACAAACTTTTTAGAATTATCAACTCTGCAGATGCCACATGGTGCATTTTTGGGGGCTTCAATTGGGTAACAAATAGTGAAGAAAGACGTAACTCAGGTTTGAATAGAAGAGGGGCAAATAAATTTGCTAATTTCATCAGTGGATATAACTTGATGACTTAAATATGGGTGGAACAACGTTCACGCGAATTATTGATATGATAATGTGTTAAAAATTAGCTAGCTAGCTTGATCACTGATTTCCAACATATACTTGTTTTTTGTGCACTTTGTGATCATTGTCTAGATGTTAAGTATTGTTGTCAATGGTTTTAAGTATTGTTGAAAATATTGTATGCAGGTCTCTTGCACCAACTGTGGTACTCTTTGCAAGAAAAAGGTTTGCACACAACTAGGCTACCAGACTTACCGAATAATCTATGACTGTCTGGATTTCGATGGTTTGAAATAGAGTGCAAACTCTCTTTCGTTCCCACTCGCGGCAAAACTGACGTTAAACAACTTGTTAACGTCATCTTTTTTTATTAAAAAAGTAAGTCCTCTTGTTGTTTTCAGTCGTCTATGTAACCTCTACCGGAGCAAGGACGCAGCAACAATTAGCTTCAGAATCGACTAAAAGAGTCGGAACCCTCATCTTTGTAAATCAACCCTTGAAAACAATCAAAAACAAAGTGCACAATTACATCAAACGAACCTAAACTAAACCCCTAACAACTACCTACTTCAAATCAATCGCAAAAAAGATTTGATACACACATAAGAAATGGGTTGTTGGAAATTAGCATATAATGTGGATGAATGTTGTACTGTACTGCATTTTTCACTTAACTTAACTGCACACCATTGAGCTAGTTACCGTTGCCTTTGGCACTAGCGCTTGGTCTGTCAAAACAGAGAGTGTTTCTGTTGCTAGGATTATTATTTGTATGTGTCATATGAACACACGTTTTTGAGATTATGTTATGCAGTTGATGAAATTATTCGTAAAAGGATTCGCCTGATACATTATGTTTTTTGATGGTTTAACTTACATAGAGTATTAAAAGATAAGATTGTGGTTTCAAATTTTTTATATGATCTTTATCTGTATGCATATTTTATCTTATAACGAAACTAGCTTCATAGCCCGCCCGAATGGTGAGCTTCATAATTTTACTTGACGAATTATAACCGGATGTAAATAAATAATGAATAACCGCAAATATCTTAAACACAAAAATAGGAAACAAAAAGAAAGTGTTCATTTATTACATGTAAAAAGAACAATGAAAAGTATGAGAACAAATAAATTACATGGTGTTTATTCATATCTAAAACTTCTTTGTAAGCAAGCGTCTGTATGTAGTTTGTATATTCGCCGTCTTTGTCACAACAAAGAACCTTCAAACCTTCTTATGTTTTAACTCTTGAAACAACCACATAAAGTTGTCTATGTGAGAATAGACAACCTCTCTATTATAATACAACTTTTACTTTCTTTTTCAAGGCAGTAATATGTATAGACATGCTTATCTCCATCATATTTAATACAAAACTGTCAAGAGTTTGTACTTTTTATCTATGATGTCTTGGGTGTTGTTCACACAAGGTGCGAGGAACCATGCGTTGCGGTAGGGCCTTACTCTGTTTGCAAATCACAAAATGGCATTTGCAAGCAACACGACAACTTGAACCCAACTGGTTTTTGTACTACAGGTGTCGCAGAATAGCGGAAGTTGCAGGCTTGTACATAAGTGCCGTTGGGAAAACAGATTAAATTGAAAACAATTAAAGGCAACATGTTTATGCGGCATTTGGCGGAATGTTACATCCCATGTTACATTAATTTATTTCTACTTCATGCACATCACGCATACTACATACAGTGGTTTTACTTTTCGTTGCTTGGTGGGTCGGTGGACCTTCATTTGTGCTTTGGCTTTTTGCATCGGGACCAGGATGGTTTTCTTCTATTGTCTTTGAACGACCCTCTTCGACAGATTGGACACGCTGGTTCAACTTTTGTTTTTCTACCCTTCATAAGTTGTCAAAACAAACGGGAAGCAAGTAAATATTTAGAGTACCATTACCGTTATTGAGCCACGGGGGAGGGTAATAAAAACGTTATGGGAACTAAAGTTTTAATTTTCACCTCCATATTCCCAATATCGGGGGCCTCATGATTGAATACCAGTGTAACCCATCTTAAGCGACCCATGGTCTTCTTTGCTTCCATGGTGGAACGAACCGGTTCTGTTTCACAATAGACAAAGCAAATAAGAGAGAACAATGAAAGTTGCTCTAACAATGTAGCTTGCAAACATGTGAAAATATGCCGTTGATGTAATGAAAATAAGAAACACGTGACAACTTTATTACTTATGTCAAATAAAGAAATTCCAGGACCTCGAAGTGCCTCCGCATACAAAATTGCCGTATCGTAAGAAACCCCATAAGTAGTTTAATAACGCATTCCCAAACGGCTACCAAGCTTATGCTGCGGTTTACTTGTATATTAAATTCTTATTTTTCGTATGTTTGCAGCACACCTAATTTACAAATCATAAATCAAATTCATTTAAAAAAATTAAAATGTTAGACTAATGAAAGTTACCATGTTGATAAGTAGTGTGGCACCATAAGCTTTTCTGAAGCACGTTTCTATATCTATCTCGCGACAACCCGTGCCCATGCTTTTGAAAGTTTTCATCATGGCTAGATAAAAAACTCAAGTAATTAGTTTGTGTCGAAAACCAAATAAAAGGTTGTGTATCATTCAATATATTTGCGGACATATAGGCTTGTTGGATTCGAAAAGCTTTGGTCGAAAAAGCTTGTTCGGATTCGAAAAAGCTTATCATACTTTGCGGCTTATCACAGCGAGTGAACTTATAAATTTATAATGTTAAAAGAAGAGTATGAGATTTTCAATTTCAAATAACCTTGTAAACCCAAACAAATAATCTAATTGAAACACCCCTTAAATAAGACATTATATATTTATGGTACTAACTTAAAGGATGATACATACCATTTTCATCTTTGGATGTTTGGAATAGGAAACAAAAGGTTCATAAAAATCAAAACTTTAATACCACATTCTTAACCTTAGTTGTAATGCATAATATACATACTTGGTTTATACACACATTAAATGACTCATCAGTAAAAGAAAAATTCCTATAATCCTAGCAATATCGGTATCAACAAGCGAAATTAGTAGTTGTACCATGTAGTTCGGTGTGGCTTGGATATCAACCGTTGCAATGGTAGTGTGGGAATTAAGTGACTTATCTTTGTATCATAGGTGCGACATAGTTAGATACCAACGTTTGGACTCATCAAATTTTGTGATGATGGCTTGAGAGTAAACTTTTGTTCTTTGATCAGGGCATATCAGAGCGATTAGCACACATAGGTGTGGATATTTGCGTGCATAATTATCGGCCTTACCTCATGAGTTTCGGTATTGATTTCCAGTCATGCATTTAATGGTATGCTGACCAGAGATGCGTTTCTGGATTCTGCGGTGCGCGTGATGGAAGCATCAAAGGTGGTGTTGGACCCATAATAAATTGGCAATTTTCAAGGAAAAAATAACCAAGAAAGTGAAGATATAATTTATACCTCATATGACATATTATCAACATCAAGCCGCATATCCCTATGCTTATCATGAATATCCGCAATCCCAAACAATACCAACTGATCCAAGAGCATAAAGATCCTACACAATATATATATAATTTGTACAAACTCAATCCATTAACAAAATACAGTTGCGGACTTGAATCTTTAAAATCAGAGCTAACCTCAAACCGCACACGCTCACCTTTTCACATAAGATCCAACACATTGATTATCTACATCAACTAAAATGCAATCCCTGTATAAAATTTTATATTTAGTTAGCTGCCTAAACTCCAAAATACCCTTAATACATATAAAAAAAACAAAAAAAAACAAACCTCAAACGTTAGCTGCTTCTTCCTCAAGATGTCTATTAAGCAAGGCCAAGACCTCGATTCACTCAAAGCCCTTAAACTTATACCGAAAACAAACAACAAATTAAGGGAAAAAAACACTAACACTCAATTCCAAATTAGACCATATGGACACATAAAGCATCACATGGTGGCCAAATATACAATAAGAATCATTTGAAAGATTGATCATAATTTCTCGACATGGAAGCTGAATCATAATTGAAAGAATAAATTAAAATTGAACAAACTGATTCGTGGGTTGATTTCAAAACTAAAATCAATAATCACTAATCAATAATCAAAATCTGTAGATGGAAACAAAAAGTATTCTTTAATTCACCAAAAGTAACCTAATTCAGATTAAATTAAAAAAAAACTAAAAATAAAGATTACGATATTATTTAAAGAAAACACATTCATAAAAATAAAGATTACCTAATTGATTAAATTCAAAAAAAACTAAAATAAAGATTACGATATTGAATAAAGATTACCTAATACAAACGTGTGTGTTTTGTGTGAATGATTGAGGAGGGTTAATTTGAATCAGACATTTCATTGTGAGATATGTTTTGTGTTAATGATAAAGATGGAATGTTTTAAAATTGGGAATGAAATCGGTGATTCAGTTTCAAAATTACCCGATGTAGGTGTTTAATCTGTTTCAAAAGTAAGTTGACTTCTCAAATTTGGGATGTTGTAGATTTCCGCCCTTTATGAATGTTGTTTTCCTTTGTCTAACACAAAAACCAGCTTGGTCTAGTGGTAGGAGTGTTGGTAAGATGTTTCAACTGACCAGGGTTCGAATCTCCATAGTGCCATAATTTTTTTAACAAAAAGCACATGACAGGAGCTTAGGTGGCATTGCGTGTGCCAAGTGGCATTTCCACCTCATCAAAATATGTGCCATGTCATAATTAAAATGCCTAGTAAGCATTAATGATGTGGCATGCTTAGTCCCATATATATATATAGATGTCTAAGTGATTTTGTTCTGACAAAGGGTGAATGTACGTAGATAAAAACTCATACAATAAATCAAAATAGATGTTGAATTAATGAGCACAAAATTTAAAAAAAAAGTGTGAAATTATATTAAAAAAAAAAAATTTTTTGTTAAGAAGTGACATATATCACCAAATGATTGGAGCTTTGCCAATGAATTAGTGTTCAACTCACTATCAATGCTTAATGGAAAAAGAGATGGTGCCCTTTTCAATGGATATAAGTACGTTTAGTAATATGTTAAAATAGATAAACCAGACGCAAAAGATTTGGATACACAGACACGAAGCAATTCCGCGTTCAGAACCAAGAACTAAAATAAGAAAATTACAGAAGCAATTGAATTCTACACGTCAAAACTGTCGTTAATATAAGTCTCTCAATCTAAGATATGACCAGAAACGAACAATCGCAATCAAAAGGACATAATCGAGTACCTCCGGCACCTGCCTTACCAATCCCCAACTCTTCTTCTGAGTATATCACTAGACCATCTGCAGTTTTCTTCTTGGGTCTAGCTGGTTTTTCGCTTTCAAACATATCCACATTAGAACCTCCAGTCTTACTCAGTTTCTCCCTTCGGGGCACTGACTAGGTCATATGATCCGTGACACTTATCGTTGGTAAAGGCTCCGCTCCCTCCTTATGCTCCAAATGAGTCAGATCCAGGGATGCTCCCTCATTTATGGTGTTTGACTTCAACAACTATGAACCCATGGAGTGTGCATTCGCTTATGGCCTGAGACCTAAAACTATATGTTTGTAGTTGGGTTGAACCTAAGGTGAAACCAAGCAGCTATAAAACGTTTTGTTGGTCAAAAGGGCTGGTTACTATTTTAACCAAACACCTCTAGTGTCTAGCAAAGACAATTGGCCAACAAACCCACCTTTCGTACCCAACAAACACCAATAGTTTAACTTTTTGGTTGGTTGGGTAGGAAAGACAGGTTGGTTGTATAAGTCATAGCCATAATAGTCAACTATTTGTCAATCGTCGAAACGTAGAATCATAAAACAAGTCTCGTCAGAACTTCCTTTGGTGTGTTGGTTAAAAAGTAACCCGCTCTTTCAACCAACAACAAAGAGTAAGATGGTGTCGTTTATTAACTCTTTCTTAGAATAAAATATATCAAACATTATTTGAACTTCAACGCAAGAGTAAGAAGAATATACAGTATTAGCTCTCTAGCCATAACCAAATGCACAATCGACGATTCATACTCATTGAAATCAAACATCAAAATAGCATACTCCTAGTTTTGACTTATTTAAGCAAGGATGAACCAGATAAAAGTTGCTTGCCTTTGCCCGCGACAATATTTCTTTGTTTCAACATGTTATACATATCGTACCTGCGCATCTGTTATCTTTCGCAGAGGTGAACCACCTCCAATGCCCTTCTTTACTTTTGGGTGCCCTGAGCGTTGAAATGTGTTTAGCTAAGGGTCGTTGTAGGAACCGAACAACCTTGGAAAACGAATGATATCCTGCCACAATACATCATCATTGGCGTTGGTTTCTTTGGCGTTGGTTTGGGTGGCTTAGACGAACTCTTTTTTGGCATATCCCAAGTAGCTACCGCAGGTTCTGAAGCCCTGGTTTTGATGTCTTGGATGAACTCTTTTTGGGCATTTTCTGGATCACAAATTCGGAGTTCTGCAAACACATGGACAAACCGTAGGAAAAGATGGATAATTTTGCTTCATTGCTGTAAAACTGTATTAAAGACATGCTTTCATTCTTAGATCAGTACATCCCAAATACACTTAACTGAATACACGAAGACTCAAAGTCAGTAACTTTCAAGTTAGAATTCGTAACTGATTCACAAGCTTGGCCTACAAAGTATTATACAAATTTAATTCAAGGCTTCGACATATAATTTCTAAATTGACCCTGAAAGTGCATGAACTATCCCTCAACTAGTGCTCCGTCTATTTCATCTGTTGACCTATTCTCTAATGCTGTCCATATGCAACAATCCTCTCCACAATTTGTCAATGATAATCAGTTCTGCCGCTCAAATTCAATCTATCAAATGGTAAACCATGTTAATCATAACGAACTTAATCACATGATATAGTCTTAAGCTTAAAACTTACACCTAAACCTAGACAAAAAGGAAAATTACTGTCTTGAAATATTATCTTGGGCAATGAGTAGTCTAAAAGCAGGTCATACCGCTAACTCTTTTCCTTCAATGTTAAAATTTTCAAAATAACCAGATGAAAAAAATAATGGATCCAAAAGATGGACCTATGGACAAAAGAAATCAATGAAATTCTCATCTAGGAAATGTCAGCAAATGTCCAAATTAATAGAAGAATGCAGATGTCATAGATCTCCTACACTTGCAAATTATCATGATTTGGGGCCTGCAACGCAAATCCATGATGCATACATTGCAAAAGAACAGATGTGGTGTTCCCCAACACCATGTTAATGTCCTCGAATGCAAACCACACATCATTCTTAATTCTAGGATCATAAGTCTCTTTATCAAGTTACATATACTTGTGCCCTCAACCCATATTTAGGATGGCAGAGTAAGGCGAAACCAAGCAGCCCTATGTGTTTCTCATGTGCTGAACTAGCAGTAGTGTGACAATATGTTCTATTTGGTAATGGCAGGGATGTGCATGTACGAATGGCACTAACCAGTAACCATAGATACATAGCTCGTATAACTGACGCATTTGTTCTTTTTGTGTTGTATAGTGTAAGTTGCATCAAAAGATATTATCCATGACACTTATCGTTGGTAAAGGCTCCCTCCTTATGTGCCTAATGAGTCAGATCAGATCCAGGGATGCTCCCTCATTTATAATGTTTGACTTCAACAACTACGAACCCATGGAGTGCATTAAACATGGCCTGAGACCTAAAACTATATGTTTGTAGTTGGGTTGAACTTAAGACGATGTTATGTTATTATAAGGAATGGTTGATAAAAGACACCGTCTTACTTTTTGTTGGTCAATAAAAAATATCAAACATCATCTGAACTTCAACACAAAAGTAAGAATACACAGTATTAGCTCTCTAGCCATAACCAAATGCACAATCGACGGATCATACTCATTGAAATCCAACATCAAAATAGCATTCTCCAAGTTTTGACTTATTAAGAAGGTAAGCATGGATGAACCAAATAAAAGTTGCTTGCCTTTGCCCGCGACAGTATTCCTTTGTTTTGACAATATAAGCTTTCTTTAAACGGCCTAATATGCATTTACTAACAATGGGGTGCTCCGTTTTAAAGGTGTACCGAATAGTAAGGGTAATGACTGATGGTGGTTGTTAAGTTATAATACTATCACCCATTACCTAGATAAGCTTATGCTGTGAAATTGGAGCTTTTTTAGAATTCACCCAAATATTCACGACCATACTTGAACAGGATCAGGATCTGTTATATAGGCTCGTACGGATCAGGATCTGTTATATAGGCTCGTACCTCTGTATTCTTGAAACCTAACGGGGTGTTTGTTGAAGCTTACATGTGGTCTTATGATGAGCTTATTTGATTTTGGCTTATATTTCATAAGCCCGATTTTTGTGGCTTATTTTGAGACTTGTAGGCTTATATAAGCCCATGAGCCTCAAAATGATCCGGAAATTCAGGGCTTACGATATATAAACCAGGGGTGTTTGTTTGCTTATATAGCGGGCTTATAGCTTATTTGGTTTTCGGCTTATGTTTCATAAGCTTACATTTTATGGCTTATTTTAAAACTTTTCAGCTTATATAAGCTTATTATAACATGATAAGCTAATGAAACCCCATATTTCACAAAATAAGCCAAAAATTTTGGGCTTATAAAGCAAATAAGCCATAAGCCCTATATAAGCTTAAACAACACCCCCACCAAAAAAAAAAAGCTCCTAAGCCCACATATAAGTTTAAACAAACACCCCCTAAGAAGACAGAAACCCAAATAGCTTAAATTCTAACCACTAAGGACGTCATGGCAAAAGGCTTACGACTATGAACCTCTTGAAAAGGGAGGGCTTTATCCGGTTTAAGTGAATAGGGCGGTGGGTTCAAACACCGTGGATTAGTCAAACAGCCACAAAAAATAGCTTACAATTTTGATAATGCAATAAGCACACACAAGCTAATCCTATAAGCTTAACCAAACACACACACCCTTGATAAGCTTAAACAACTACACATATATAGCTGATGGGATTGCTTAAGTTCAAAAGTAAGTAATTGACTAAATACCAGTAAAAGAGAGAACGTACAAAATGGGGGCGGAGCTCCGACGGGAGGGAGTGGCGGCGTGAAACACAAGTACAAAACCAAACCCAACAAAAGTTACTACTTTACTATGTTTTTTATTTTTTTTTTAATTCTTCTTTTCTAAACTTTCAAATTTCGCGTGTATTTTGTGACTATTTTACTATTTTATCATTAGTTTTTACCAAAAGTTACTACTTTACTATTTTACCATTAGTTTTTTCAAATTTCGATGGGTAAAATGATCATTTTACATGGTTGAATAATCAAAATTTAAACATTTAATATACATAATTAGCCCTTTCTTTTTAGGAGCATTTAACAAAAAACCACATTGATAAAAGGATTTTCATAAAAGTGATAGTTTGTTTAGTTGGTAAAAAATATTTCTTTCTTTTAGTAAATTTTTTATTAAAAAGTAAAAACTCGTTTAGTCATCAATTTTTGAGAATTCTCTTTTAAAAGAATGAAAACTATCTATTGTTTGACAACTTGGTCGATAGAACTTACTCATTTATTTGTGAGTAAATTGCAAAAATGGTCCCCGTGGTTTAGCCAAATTGCAGATTTCGTTCATATTGTTCATTAAGTGCAACTTGATCCCTTATTTTACCTTTGTTTGTCTTTTGTCCTTTGACTTAACTGCCGTTAAGTGGACTCCGTTAGTAGTTACACTTTAGCCTTTTGACTAACCGCGATTCTAAAGACCCATCCTTCAAACCACAAGGGCGATTTTTGCAATTTTTTCAGATTAAAAAATAATAATAAATAAATAAATAATCCCACGTTTTTTTTTTTTTAATTTTTTTTGAATATTTTTTTTCGAAAATTTTTTATGAAAAAATGTTTTATATAAAAACGTTTATAAAAAAGTTTTTATATAAAAAGTTTTTATATAAAAAGTTTTTATGTAAAGCTTTTCTATATAATAATGTTTTTATATAAAAAATTAAAAAAGTGTTGGAATCACTCCTAAACCTAAGTCAAGTGTTAGTGACTCATTTGTAATAGTTAGGCAATATGGCCTTTATGTTGTGAGTAAATTGTAGCATACATACTTAAGAGAAGGCCCATAAGCTAGGCTGCAGTCAATAAGGAAAAGGAGGGACTTAGGAGTATTGCCCTAGCTTCCTCTCCTATAAATACTCTTGTATGACAGCTAAAAGCCCAGGAGTTGGTTATTCAATTTATATAACTTTTCTCTACATATCAGCTTAACCTTTCTATAGTTTCATCTGGCGTATGTGTGTTTGATAGTTGTTCCAATCGATCTTATCTCTTCTCTAACAGCCTATCTTATTATTTACTTGTGTTTTGCATGTTGAACCCCTACTTTTGGTATCAATAAGCCTACTAGTTGGGTGAATCGTGGCTAGCACAGGTAAGGTTTTGCTCTATCGCGTAAAGAATCCCAGATACTTTGGTTAAGCAAAAACCGCATTTTTTACACTTTTAATCAAGATTCTTGTCCTTTCCAGCGTTTAAGGTGTTAAAATAAGCTATTTTTGGCAAAAGTTTCAAACTTCTGGCGTGGATAAGCAGCTTTTAGCTTAGTTTTAAGCAGGGGATTTCATTCTCATTATAAGCGTATTTAGGCGCTTTTGGATCATCAAGTTTCACACTTTTGTGTAATTTTGGTGATATTGAAGCTATTTCATCACAAAATCTATTTAGAAAACATCTTTGGGAAAAAGTCCTTT
>OU343217.1:47105859-47268842 GCA_910596185.1 Chrysanthemum makinoi | reverse complement strand
TTGAAAACAAGCGATTGTCAAACGAACTTTCAAATGCAATTAAATTAGTCTTAATTGGTGTCAAAAGATATTCACGATCAACAACTTGTTTTTCAACACAAAATCGTCCAGATGCGTGCAAAATCTTCGATCTAAATTGAGCAAGCTGGATGATCAAAGCGTGTCTTTTAAGTGTCAAATCTCAAAATATGAACAAGAACTTGTAAAAGTTAAAAGGAATATGGTGTCATATTTGATTTACTCAAAAGACTCGTGATGAAGCATCAAATGAACTTGATCATTATCTTGCACACACTAAGGAAGTTATGCATTTTCTTTGGAAATGTTGATGCGAAAATCAAGATCGATTCACACTATCATCAAGTTAAGAGAAATGTTAGGAAAGTATGAACAACTTCCGCCAACCATCATTAAGAGATTAGCCCCCGTAACACTTAGTACTCATGAACCTAGAATCTCTACTGCCAAATCACAAGTAGCTAGCGTGCTTCCTTCTCTTGGCAGGGGAATAGTTGAGCCTTTTCCAAGCGTCCGCACTTCACGGCCTAGGAGCACTACAATGAAGAATAGGAAGTTGCGACCTAAGGAAAGATCAATCAAGAATGCTAAAGTAGAAGAACACCCTAGGACTATGAATAAGACTCACGTTGCCTCCAATATAGATATTGCGTCAGCCAAATGTAATAGAAATAGTGATGTAGCGAATGCTAAACCGTTAAGTACTTTTGATATTGATCGATGCACCTTGTGTTATTTGTGGTAAAAGTATGAATTCTGATTGTCATGATAAATGTGTTGCTAAAGCTATCATCTCGTTTAAGGAATCCTAAGAACCGGAATACCTCTAGGCCCACTAATCTTTCTAAGTGTTGCTTGGTAGACCGCCATCTTTAGATTCTAAGAAAGCATTCTTTGTCCAGCTCCAGTGTTCACCTCCTAGGAATGTAGTACCACCTAGTGCATTCACTAAGACTAAAGCAAATACTAGTTGGAGATGGCTGAAATGGATATATAACACACTAGGATTTAAGTGGATACCTAAAGCTATTGATGTGTGTATATCTACTATAAGTGCTACGGAACCCTCTAACATTTGGGTTCCACATCTACTTCTATTCCATGCGTATTAGATGCATTATTGTGTCACGGTGATCAGATCATTCTGGATTGTTGATAGCGGATGTTCCCAGACATATTGGGCAATCTTAAGCTGTTATCAAACTTTATTGCAAAGTTCATTGCTTTGTCGGGTTAGGGAATGATCACTTCGCAGCTATCATGGACTAGGAGACTATGTCAATGGGAACATCGAAATGCGGGGTTTACTATGTGGAAGGCCTCGGTCATTATCTGTTTTCAGTAGGTCAGTTTTGTGATGGAGATTTGGAGGTTGCTTTCAGGGAGAAAACTTGTTTCATTAGTGATCTACAAGGAAATGACCTTATGTCTGGATCGCGTAATTCTAGTCTCTACACTATCTCTATAAAAGACATGGTTGCTTCATCTCCCATGTTTTACTTTCAAAGGCAACATCAACAAAATCCTGGCTATGGCACCGTCGTCTCTCACATCTAAACTTTCAAACCATCACCAACCTTGCTCGACACAAACTAGTTGAAGGACTCCCACGGTTTCGGAATTCTAAAGATCACCTTTGCTCAGCTTGTGAACAAGGCAAAAGCACTCGTGCTTATTTTCCTTCAAAGGTGGAACACAGCTCAGCATGTGCTTCATCTTCTTCACTTGGATTTGTGTGGCCCGATGCGCGTGCAAACGATCAATGGCAAACGCTACATCTTAGTAATTGTTGATGACTATTCACATTGGACTTGGGTCTACTTTCTTCGAAGCAAAGATCAAGCTCCACAGATGATCATCACCTTTCTCCTGAAAATACAAGTTCAGCTACGAAACACCGTTAAGCGATAATCAGAACAGATAGAGGCACTGAATTTGTTAACCAAACCCTTCGTGAATTCTATGAGAAAGGGGAATTCAGCATCAAACATCTATTGCACGTACACCAGAACAAAACGG
Source organism: Chrysanthemum makinoi (assembly GCA_910596185.1). NCBI lineage: Eukaryota > Viridiplantae > Streptophyta > Magnoliopsida > Asterales > Asteraceae > Chrysanthemum > Chrysanthemum makinoi. The sequence continues at coordinate 47,266,805 of OU343217.1, read as the reverse complement.
AGTTGGCGAAAGACGAAACCGAAGCGTTAGTGGAAGGCTGCAAGAACAATGTTAATCAATGCTAAACTTCCAGATTACTTATGGGCAGAAGCTGTATCTCTGCATGCTATACTCAAAACCGTTCTATGATTAACAAACGCCACAACAAAACACCTTTCGAGCTCGTCCATAACAGAAAACCGAATCTAAAACACTTTCATGTATTTGGATCTCTTTGCTATTCGAATAATGATCGTGATGACTTTGGAAAGCTCAAAGCCAAAGCTGACATTGGAGTCTTTATCGGATACTGTGATAATTCAAAGGTTTCGAATCGGAATCGTCGTACAAAAGCGGTTGATGGAAACGATTCATGCTCATTTTGATGAACTTACGGAAATGGCTTCTGAGTATAACAGCTTGGAACCGGTCACAACCGCTTAAACTTTCCCCAAACCCCATCATCAGGTGAACAAAGCCCCCAGCTTACTCGTCAACAAATGGAAAGGTTATTTGCTCCGCTGTTCAGTGACGATATTGATGAACGTGCTCCAGGTGTATCTGTTGTTTCCATTTGCTCAACCTGATAATACTCTTATACCCGATACACCTGCTACAACAACTACTGTTGCAGATGCACCTACACCAGTTGACTCCACCACAACAGTTGAACAAACCGCTTCCAACAATGATGAAGCTGCTGATGATATTCTGAATGAAGTACCCCCACCTGCAGATTTTGATCCAAATGCGTTCTTCAACCCGTTTGCTAATGAGACTGCTGCACCAGATGTCGCAGAATCTTCAACAAACCATTTGAATCCTCAGAATATGCACAATGTATACCAACATCAACCCTCCACACATAGATGGACGAAAGACCATCCTCTGGAAAACATTATTGGCAACTCAAATCAACCAGTCGTTCACAGACACGTCTTCACAGACGGTGAACATTGCATTTATGCACTCACTGTCTGCCAATCTGAACCTAAAAACATCAAAGACGCAATGACAAAAGACAACTGGATTGAATCCATGCAAGAAGAACTCAACCAATTCAAACGTCTTGAAGTATGGGAACTGGTTGAAAGACCAACAGGAGTCTACGTCATTGGTCTAAAATGGATTTGGAAAAACAAATTGGATGATGAAGGAAATGTTATCCGAAATAAGTCACGTCTGGTGGCTAAGGGTTATCGTCGGGAAGAGGGTATTGACTTTGAAGAATCTTTTGCTCCGGTTGCTCGTCTTGAGGCTGTTCGGATATTTCTAGCGTTCGCGGCTCATATGAATATGACGGTCTATCAGATGGATGTCAAACTGCGTTTCTCAATGGACAACTTAAAGAAACGGTTTATGTCAGCCAACTAGATGGATTCGTTGATCCTGAGTTTCGAATCACGTCTACAAACTGAACAAAGCTCTGTATGGTCTCAAACAAGCTCCTCGGGCATGGTACGATAAGCTATCATCCTTCCTCATTGCTAATAATTTCACCAAAGGTTCGGTTGACCCAACTCTTTTTATACAATATCACGGGGCACATATCTTAATTGTTCAAATTTACGTGGATGACATCATTTTTGGGTCTACACATAAAAAGTTTTCAATCGCTTTTGCAAAACTAATGAAGAAAAATTTTGAAATGTCCATGATGGGTGAACTCACGTTCTTTCTAGGACTGCAAGTTCATCAATCACCCGTGGTATTTTCTTGAGTCAGTCCAAATATGCCCTTGAATTGTTAAACAAATTTGGAATGAAAACCTGTGACACCTATGCCACATTAATGGCTCATACCAAGCTAGACGCAATTTGATTTACATGGGAAATTGGTGGACCCTACAAAATACCGTAGTATTATTGGGTCTCTCATGTATCTAACAGCTAGCAGACCTGATATTGTCTTTGCCGTTTATCTATGCTCCCGTTATCAGTCGCGACCAACTGAAACCCACCTCTCTGAGGCTAAAAGAATCCTCCGATACATAAAGGGAACCATTAACTTGGGGATCTGGTATCCGAAGGATTCTGGTTTTGAACTAATCGCTTTTTCAGACGCTGACCACGCAGGATGCTTAGACTCACGGAAAAGTACTTCAGGAGCTTTACAATTTCTTGGTGATAAACTGGTGTCATGGCAATCGAAGAAGCAGGATTGTACATGTCCGCATGTTGTGCTCAAGTCATCTGGATGAGAACACAACTCAAAGACTATGGTTACGTATTTGACAGAATCCCGATGTACTGCGACAATCGGAGTGCCATTGCAATCTCGTGCAACTCAGTTCAGCACTCGAAATCAAAGCACATCGATCTTCGATGTCATTTCATCAAGGATCCGCGTGGAACAGGACTGTTGAATTATATTTTGTGGGTGCAGAATACCAATTGGCAGATATTCTCACTAAAGCATTGCCTCCCGCTAGGTTTAATGAGTTGGTCCACCGGATTGGTATGAGGTGTTTGACTCAAGAGGAATTGGATGACCTCCTAAAACAGTCTTAAAAACCTGTCAAACACCAAAATATCTTTTGTAAATAAATTTCAAAAACAAAATACAAAAGTATAAAATCCGATAAAACAACAAAAATATTCTTCTATCTATTTTCTTTCAACATTGCAAGTACGTTTCTTCCGGCAACACTATAATCTTTCAAAATTCAATATTTTTCGATCAAGTGTTGAGGGGAGAAAATTTAATAACTCGTTTCAAAACATCTGTGTACTTGCATGTTATCCTATCCCGGTTGATTCTTTAAAATGGTGGTCTCATTTCTGGTTTATTGACACTCCTCGGACGAAAATTTATAACCTTTCATTATTTCTTAAGTCAAGGGGGAGTGTCGTCAAGTTTCTTTCTTAAAATCTTTGTTTGGTAACCAAAATGGAAGTTAAATGGCTTTGTATGAAAAAGGAAAAGGTGGAGGGACCAAAACTGTCAAAATGTTAAAGTTATTTTTAATAAAAACACCTCCCACCTAACTTTTTCACTTCACATTTAATACTCACACAACCTAAACATCTACGCCTAAGATTCATTAAAAGTTACTTTGATCATCATTTTGTAAGTGGTTTAATGATCTTAACATGTTTTTAAGCAATGGGTTTTGAATTTCATGCAAATCCAACGGCTAAAAAGTGTGTTATGGCGTGATTATGTGTTCTACGCGCGCTATGAACACATAATCATTATGTGTGTTTTTGGTTATATGGATGTGTCAAGCGTTTCTTATACATCAAGTACACCATTTTAACCATTAAAACCCACCCAGAAACACTTATTAATGTTTTTTTGAAAATTAGGGTTTATGAGTCGTTTGGGTTTTCAAATGTGAAGTGTTTTGGTCTAAAAGATTGTTGGGTTATGGTCATATGTTGTTGAATTGATGATTTCCATGGTTGTTAACCACCCTGAAACACTAATTGTTTAACAATTTGGAATTAGGGTTTAATGTTCATGACTTTGGGTAATTTTGATTCTCAAAGAATTAGATGTTAATACTTGGCCTAAAGACTCTAACAACACTCTAGACCTACCTGAATTAATATGGTGCAAATCCATGGTTAAATCATACAGCGTAATTCTTAACCCTAGGGTTTGACCTACAGCATATGACTTTCTTAACTTTATTAACAATGATTCATGCCATGTTTTGTTGATAAATGAAGTTTTGTGTTTTATTGATGATTTGATGAACTTATTTGGGGCTTTGCTACGCATAATATTTAGAATCAAGGTCATTTGAAACTCTACGCATAAGGATTACCATACGCGTAGTCAAGTTATCGTAGAGATTTACGCATAACTATTACAGCGTAAGGTTCTACAATGGGACTCTGGCGTATCACGTGAAGGATATCGTGTTGATGACCTCTACGCGCAAGGTCTACTCTTACGAGTAAGCCTTACGTAAAGGTATATATCGCCTACGCGTAAGCTCTCACGCATAAGGTCCCCTTTTTCCTTGCGCGTAACATTCTTACGCGTAAGTTAGGATCCTACATAAGCTTACCCCTACGCGTATGTAACTCACGTTTACGCTTAACTTTGCCAATTCGACGCCTATGCCTTGATTGACCTTCATTATGAATTGTTACGTGTACAAACTTGTAAATAAACTAATCATAACGTCACGAATCCATTAATGTCACTAATAAACTTAAGCGTTTGATATATTTGTGAACAATAAGTGATAACATAAACTTTAAAACTTAAAGTTAACTAACGCACGAAACATTTCACGACATCATTGGACTATTGGACAAACAAGTGACTTAGGACTCGTAACAATCATTGACATTGTACATTCAATAACCAGACAATAAGACCTTACATTGACTAACATTATGTCTTTCGATATGTTGGTTCTTTTGGCTAATGTTATTTGGATCGACATGGTGAACAAATGAATGTATGGATGCAGGAGTTCTCACTATTCGATATCTCTTCCCAAATGGCTATCCGAGAAAGATTGGAAAGAACAACCTTAGGGTTGACTTTGATACCCGCATGCTGAGAATCTTCTTGTCTCATTGCGTTGGATATTCTCGAGAAATCATCCCTACGAAAACATGCTCGCTCACACTGCAGTTCCAGAGGTCTACATTCAACAATTCGGGATTCTATGCGAGAGGATCATCAAGTAGTCTTGATGAATGTGACACTTAATCACAAACAAGTCACTATCACCTGCTGACTTACTGAACATTCTCATCATTCTGACATCAGCTCCAACCGACTTCTTTGCTACCCTCGAAGAGACAGTCTGAAATTCTTGATAGATATTGGTTATGATGAAGCTTCAGTAATCATTACTAAGCACTCTCACGTGGAGTGAAGTATATTCCTCAACCATGGAGAACACTCTACATGATCATCACCAAATCGGATCTCACGGTGCGTGGCGGTGGCTATGAGCATCCCAAGCTCATGGGCTGCAAATTTTACGTCGATTGATCAACAAGAAGGACATTGAAATCGGAAGCACTGATTTGGGAGGACATGATGATTTCACAAGAAGCTTGGCTCAAATTCCCTATGTGATACACCAAACTGATCAGAGCACTTGGACTTCATCGACATCCCATGAGGCTCAATGACCGATAATCGACATATTGACTAGAACCCATACTATCATCAAAGAATCGTCAACAAAGAAACATGCGGTATTATGATCACCTTCTAACTACGAAATCAAAAGGCTTGAAACATATAAAGGTATCGGTTAGCCGTAAAAGAAGGCAAAGTTGGTCATCTTGATGAAAAATCTTGGTACAACTAGGAGGACGAGGAAGGCAGTGATCTTGGAAGTGTCACAAGTACAAAATATTTATAGGAAGCTTCCCAGAAATCCTCCTCATTAAAGTTGTTCCGTAAGGAAGTGAACCTATTCCTACACACGAACCGCAAAGAAAGCTTTTGGGACGAAAGCTCACGAAGAAACCTGACGAGGAGGTTACTACTCTGAAGCGCAAGGATGACTCTTATCGATTACCAAAACCTCCAAGTCAATAGCTGAACATGGCAAGGAAGACTCACGTACTTGTACCTTATGATGAAAGCTCGGAAAGTGATGAAGAGCCACCGGAAAATGTATACAAGAAGACGATCAAATTCCTTAGACACCAACACAAAGTTGAAGAATTTGCTAAAGACCAAATGGGTGGTCCAGGAGGATCAAGTGGTGCTCCTTACTCTCACGAACCATCTCTGATGCGGTTAATCAACCCATAATGGGGGCTGGTGCCACCATCTTGTGCAACAACAAAAGCTTGTGGAGGATACTATGAATATGAGTTTGAGAGGCAGGGAAGTCCAGAAAAAGATAAAGATGTTGATTATGATCGTTTCTTCTAGATAGTCATGCACGATCAAGGAAGAAACCTCTGAACCTCCGAAGGATCAGGTCTCCTACATATCTCTTCATCATCTAATTCGATCTTCCATCTCGCCACCACCATCAAAAGTCAACAAATCATCATCAAAATCCGTGAAGAAACCATCTAAATCTTGAATTTCTCAAGCTCATAGCGGATTACCAAGCATCAAACAAAGAGAGGAAAAAAACGTTCTAACACAAAAAGCGAATTTCTTTCTTTGTCACGCATCGCGATCTGGCCTTGAAAACGTCAAGCTAAATCACACACAAGCCCGCCACTTGTACATGAATGGACCGCCATAACCGCTTAAAACTTAAGCGCTAAGCACGAAATCAATGAAGATCTGGGGAGTATAGAGTCTCCCCGGGTCGTTATGTCCCAGCGAGCTATGCAATGGATTATCAGACGTTTAGTGATCGAGGAGTTTGAACGGAAAAGAGATTGGTGAATGATATTATAACTACAGAAAAAAGCCAACAAATTAAAACGGCTTAAATGCAAATTAAAGAAAAGCTAAAAAAGATAAAATCTATTAAATAAACGCTATCACTATAATTAAAATGATGTTTTTGTTTTTTATGTTTTTATAAAAGCTGAATTAAAATCTCGCTGACGTAAACGTACTTAAAAAGTGAAACTAAACAATATTACCCTAAAATATGAAAATGATATTTTTACAAACCTAATGATAAAAGAAAATTTATAGAAAAAGAAAATTATTTTATAACTAATTATCTAATTATTATTAATTAAAAACTATTTTTAACTATTTAATAATTAACCAAAATACAAAAATAGGGAAACAAAGCTAGAAAAATAAGATTATGAAATGGAAAAGTCTAAAATAACAAACTAGAATTTTCAAAACTATTTTTGTATTTTTTTTGATTATTTTTCTATTTTTTATGAATTTTAAACTATTTAAAACTAATTAAATTACTAAAAATTAACAAATAAACTATGAAAAATCTGGAAAATTACTTTTTTCACTTTTTATATTTATCTAAACTTAAGAAAATTGAAAAATTATTTTTTGAACCTTTTCTTAAATTTTTTTATATTAAAAGCTAATTAAAAATGCTTAAAAACTAATTTAAATTAGGAAAAATAGCAAAACAACTTGGAAAAATCTGAAATTTTCAGGAAAACTCTAAATTAATACTAGGAATATAGGAAAATTGGAAAAACAGGTGCTTATGTGGATGAATCTGAAATGATGAACTTTTCAAGTGCTTATTGGAATAAGCACTAAAATAAGCAAATGAAGCAAACAAGCCCACTGATTACAGGACCAAAATATGCTACAAGAACTGAAATGCAACAAGCTATCCTAACTATTTTTAACCACTAAATCACAGATTTGCACAGATTTGATGTCTATGAGATATTTGCTCAAAACAGATTTCTGGGTAGCAAGTTTAAGCACAAGCACAGGCTTATCAATAAGCTCAAACTGAAAACTTTGATTTGGAACTTAGAAAGGACCTGGGTGAGACCAAGTGTACCAAAAGCAGACCACTGGTGATAAGCTCTTTTGAGCCACCTGTGCAAAATTTGCTGCAAGATCTGAGAAAACTCAGTACCAACTGAGTGCAGTGGTGCAGGGCAAATTTGGCCTGAAAGATGAGCTTGTTTGGAGCTTATACAAAAATTGTAAAATTCTGATAAAATGATAACAAGCAACCAGACCAGCTGAACTTTTTGAAATGCCAATTCTCACTGAGATTGGCTCAGAAATAAGCTCATAAAAAATCCTCCTTATTGAGCTCAAAACCACTTTTTTAACTTTTGACTTTTGAAGAAATTGAAGAACTTTGACTAAGATGAACTTTGAATCAATTTTATGACTGATGTTGATGTTATAAGATGTAATGAACTTGTTGCAAGCAATATTTATGACAAATCTAAACACAAATCAAGAGTTTGCAAATCCAAATCACACAGATGAGCAGTTGAGAATGATTATTAAGGATTTTGACTTTGTGGTATTGCAGACCCCAACTAAGATTGAAATGAGCTCAATAGAACTAAACAAGCATTATTCAACAGATTCTAACCAATGAGTAAGTCTAAAAGACAGATATATAGGCAGATCCAAACACCCCTATATAACCTGATTTTGCAAACTGAGACAAATCAAACACACAGAACCAGTAAATTTTATGATCAAACTCACTTCAATTTACCTAAATATTACTATTGAAACAGGCTACAACTATTTTAACCACTCAAAACAGATTATGCAAAGAAAAGAGCTTGAACTTACAAATGTCCCTAGCCACAATGGCTTGCCATTACTGAAACCAAGGACCTCTAACCTATTGTATCCAACCCAATAAACTATAATTCAACCCATTTCCATATCTGCTTCAACCCTTTCCCATTTCTGCACCACTTTTGCCCCTCTTTGACTTTTTGTTGACCAATATTTAAATTAGCTTGAAACTTGATTATAAACTTACAAGAAGCTATTATAAGCTTATATAAGCTTATATGAGATTAACTTGAGCTGCTAAAAGTCTTAACAACTGAGTTTGAATTTTAAAATTTCAACAGTTAACAATAATGATGGAAATTGAACATAAACTGAAATTATCACTTAAATCAAGTTAAAATACACTGAAAAGGTTTACTTGAGTACAATGGAGCTTTAAATTACAACTGCAAATCTACTTTAGACTAAAAAACATGAAACGACATACATTGCTAAAAAAATAAAAGCTAACTCCTCTTGCTTGCTTCTCTTGGTCTTTTTATACACCCAAGTCTTCATCTCTCTCTTTACTTGAATAGTTCCCAGCAATAAAAATAACCATTGGATCACTCAAGTTGATCTTGGCCGTTTAGAGCATTTTGGCAAAACCTTTTAACCATTTGTGAGATTGAGTGTTGGGTTAGGAGCATTGAATGAACCTTTGGATTGTTGTGTTTGGAGGGGAAGTAGGGAATTGTGATGATGGTTGAGTGTGGAGGGAGGATTTGGTTTGATGATGGTGGTTTGGGTACCCCATGAATGAGAGGAGGGTGGGTCTGGTGGGATTGAACCCATTTGAGGTATATAAATAAATAGGGTGTGGGTTGGATTGGGTTTAAAACAGGGTAAAGGGATGGGCCGGGGGTTGGATTGGGTATTTGTTTGGGCCAAGGTGATAAAGGGTCCATTTGTTAAGCTTAAATCACAAGGACCAAGTATGCAATTCCAACAAACCAAGGGACCAAACCTGTAATTTTGCAAAGGTGTTTTATGGACTAAAATTGACAAGTGTTGACCAATAAAGTACAGGACCAAAGTTGCCATTTTCAATTTTCCAGGGCCATTTCTGCCAATTTGCAAACTTGAAGGACCAATTTGTAATTTTCTCAAACTTCTCACATTTTTCACCAAAGGACTAGATTTGACAAGTTATGATTAAAAGGACCTTTGGTGACTTTTTCTTTTGAAATTCAGGGACTATTTTTGACAACTTTTGAAACTTGGGGGACTAAACTGCAATTTTTGCAAATTTGATATGTTTTTCATCTGATTTTGATATTTTGCATTTAAAACACATAAAACACTTATTTGTGATATTTTGATCATTTTGATATGTTTCTGAGTGTTTTTAGGATGACTTTGCAGATTTATATTGTACAAAAATGATGAGTATTTAGACACTCATCAATCCCCACACTGAGATATTGCTAGTCCCTAGCAATATTTTGAGAAAACATAATGGATTTTAATCTCTTTACCAAAAGCCATTACTTCTGGAGTAGCCAAATGTTTCAGTTCAAGTAAGAACCATGGTACACCGATAACCATGTGATTTTGAGCAAACCACCAGCTTTCAACGGATTTGATTTGTCTTTACCAGAAGCCGTACCCTTCTGGACTAGCCAACTCTTAGATAAATTATCAGAATTATCTTTGGTGAGCTGAATACCAATTATGGTTTTCCACTGCCTTTACCACAAGCCATAACCTTGCGGGCTAGCCAACTCTTCACTTTTTAGGATATGGTGAGTTGAGAACCATACAATTTTGGGCAAATTGCAAGCCATGTAAACGGATTTGAGAATCTTTACCAAGAGCCGTTTGCTCCTGGATTAGCCAATCCTTTTGTTTATTAGACAAGGCGGACTGATAACCAATTGAGTAAGTGTAGAACACTTACTCCAAAAAAAATTTTGGCCAAAAACGGGGGAATTGGTATAATTATATGATAAAATTCGTGAGAATCCCCCCCACACTTAGAAATGAATATTGCCCTCAAAATTCAAAGTACCGGCGGTTATGCCGAAACAAAGAACGTGAAAGGGAAATACTACGGCCATTATTTAGAAAGATGATGATTTTTTTTTTTTGAAATTTTTGAAAAAAAATACATAACATGTGGGGCAACCCCACACTAGGGTGGTAGAAAATAGAAAGAAGTCAGAAATATGGGTGAAAACCCATATGGTGTGCTATTGTTTTTGATTTCCGAGTCGCTAGCTTGACTCGATCCCCGAATTCATTTGTTCATGGGGAAAGTAACGTGGAAAACCAATCTCAATCAGACTTTCGTTCACAGATGTTATAAACATATGAACATCGAGAAAGTTCCACACCGATTGAGATATAGATATAACCCGGTATTTGTTTAATAGTAGAAACTATAAAGGATGATACCGGGGTCAAAGATGGTGTCCTCATTCCGAAGGAGTGAAGAAGAAAGAGCAACCACACCATCTCACGTGAAGAATGGAATAAATGGACGTACAAGAATGCAAGTCCATTCCTCACGCAGAGAGAAGCAAATCACCAGTTTGATCTTTAAGCTTTTGAAGCTTAGATGGTGATTGTCAAGAAGATGCAGGGAGGGAGGGTGGGAAATGGTTCTCAATCAGACTTTGAAAAAGGATGTCTCCCTCCGGATCCAAGTAAGTGTTATCAATTCCCATTGGAATTGACTCATCACTAAGAAAGGCCTCGACTTCATTCCAAAAGTTGTCATCTTCCTCATCAGGGGTGAGAGAAGGGATGGAAGAGTCGGGAATAAGACTAGAAGATGATGGATCATTTTTGAGCAATTCATCAATGGGAAGAATGTCTCCCATTGGATCACAAACATCATCATCCAACTCAGATGAAACTGAAGAGAGTTTGGTTTCATCCACAGACTTAACAATCTCGATGCGACAAACTGATGCCGGAGGTGGGACAAGTGGTGTGCTCTTAGAGCTAGCAGTTTCCACCACTTCCGATGAAGTCTCCGATTCTAGATCATCGTCATCATCATCAAGTACACTCTTGACTTCCACTGTACAACTTTCAAACCATTTGTTTGAACCAGGGTAATTTTCAAAGCTTGAGCTCGGCACGTTTTGGTGAACACTCTTAACGTGAAATTTGAGAGTGTTGCATTGATTCTTTGATTTCCAGTGATCAATTGTGGCAAACTGTTTGTATAGAGGTTTAGAGTTCGGTTGATATTCAATGTGAGCTCTTCGTTGTCAACAAGCCAATGGAACTCTTCACAAACACATCAATCGAGCACGACTCGTTCTTAAGAAAGCTCTCCCTAAGATAAGGGGAACTCTAGGATCTGCATCGAAGTCTACTACAACAAAGTCGGCATGAAAGTGAAACTTTCCCACTTTCATCACGACATCCTCGGCTATCCCACGTGGACGAGTTACGGTGCGGTCCGTAGCTTCGAGTGTCATAGTGGATGAAAGTTCAGGAAGAGCAGTTTCTTCCATACGAGAGTGGCATGAGGTTAATGCTAAGCCAAGATCGGCCAAGTGAACATTGAAACATCCCAAGAAATCACACGGGATTAAAAACCGGCGAGGTCTTCAAGCTTTTCGGGAAGCTTATTAAGAATGGGCAGGCGAGCATTGCTCATTTAGAGGGGTTTTCGCCATCTCAGATAGCTTGTCTTTGTTGGTGAGTAAGCCTTTAAGCGTGGATGCAAATTTAGGCATTAGAACGAGAGCATCAACGAAGCTTATATCAAAGTGAAGCTCATTGAAGATTTGGAAGAATTTTTCCATTTGCTCTTTGTTTTTGTCTTTGAGCTTCTCATCATTCATTCTTGATGGGTAAGGAAGCTGATTAGACTTTTGAGCCGGGATGGAAGTGTTTTCTGGCTCAAGATTTTTCTTCGGAACATCGGGTTCCGGACTTAAAGCTTGGACTACCGAAGGTGGGACGTGTGCGGTACTTCGTGGGCTTGAATAATGCACCTTGTCCGTTGTCTCCTTGGTAACTTGACTGAATGCCACAGGAGGAGGGGGCATTGGAGTCGAAGGTCCATTGTGCGTCTTACCACTACGAGTGGTGACGGCTTTCAACTCGGCATTAGGATTGGGAATAGTATTGCTTGGGAGTCCTCCAGAAGATGGTGAAGCTTTGTTCATATTCATGTTCATAAAACTGCTCATCATATTCTTTAACTCATTTGTCTGCCGAGACAATGTGGTATCAATTTCCCTTTTTAGCTCACCTCTCATGTTATTGATCTGAGTTTGCATTGAACGCATGTTTGACTCAGTCATTTTCATGAAGTCATTGGGTAAGGGAGCTTGAGGAGGTGGTTGATAACTTTGATGATTAGGAGCTTGGTATGGTTGGGGTTGGTTGAAATTGTTCCGGTTTTGATTGAAATTTTGAGAGTTATTGAAGTTGTGTCCTTGATTCGGAACAAAGCGATTTTGATTGCCATGGTTTTGATTTCCATGGTTTTGCACAGGAGGAAAACCAGGTGGTGTCATACCGCTAGGTGCACGGTAGTGAGGATCAGCTTGTGGTCGGTATTGATTGTGGTTTACCGAAGCTACGGGAGCTTGGTAAAAAGAAGCATCGGTTGCTTGACAATCATAATACGCGTGTGGACCACTACAAATTTCACACACCTTGTTTATGGCTTTGATTGGTTCCGGCTTATGAATTTCGCTTTTGATTTCCTTTACCTCTTTTATCATACAATGGATCATGTCCGTTAGAGCGGCTAATGGAGCTGCTAACTCAGACGAGTTACTGGATGAAGAAGCAGGAGTGTTCGGAACATTGACTTTGTTTCGAGAAATAGGAACTTTTGATTTACTCTCGCAAATTTCAAGCACATCTTTAGGTTTACGATTCAAGATATTGCCACCCGCGGATGCGTTCAAAGAATCTTGATCATTACCGTTCAACCCATTATAAAAGATATTAACTTGTTGAAGCTCCGTGAATTCATGATGGGGGCATTTCCTGAGGAGATCTTTGAATCTCTCCCATGCCTCTCCAAAATTTTCATCGAAATTTTGACGAAATCCAGAAATTTCATTTTTGAGATTAGTCGTCTTTGATGGAGGAAAGAAGTAATTCACAAACTTTTGAACAAGATCCTCCCAAGTTTCGATGGATCGAGGGGGTTCTTTTTCCAGCCAAATCCGGGCTGTCCCCTCAAGAGAGAATGGAAAAAGCATCAACTTGATGACTTTTTGTGGCACATCCTTGAAATTGATAGTTGAAGTCAACTTGTTAAACCAACGGATGTGTGCATACGGGTCTTCTCGATCAGACCCGCGGAATTGATTCGTAGACACAAGTGTGATCAAATGTGTCTTCAATTCGAAGTGATCAGAGTTGATAACCGGTAAAACGATGGCATCTCCATAACCCTCGGTGGGTGCTTGGAGCATTTCCGCCATAGTACGTTCGTCTGCCATGTTGTTGCTTGAAATAGTACGAATCTCGGGTTCGACTATTTGGGCAGCACGCCTACGAGAACGTCTTCTAGGAATTTCTGCTAGATCACGCAAAGGACTCAATGATCTAGAAGAACGAGTGCGCATGCACTAGAGATAACTCTAAGGGATCTCAGAGTTAAGGAGAGAAATGGAATTATGAAGATATTTCAGATGAGAATGAGAATTATGAAGACGTTTTATAAAAATCAGGTGAGAAGAATCTTTATGGGTTTTCTGGTTCTGAAACGTCGATATCACAACAAAATCAATTAACACAAAATCGAGGCAAAACAACAGTGAACTTAACCAATAATCCAAGATGAATGGCTTCTTTGAAAAAGGTACACCAATCACAAGGACACAAAGGCAAGTTTTAAATCTTTAGTTCGGGAACTTATTATGGTCGCACCCCCAGTTAGGTAGTGCACTGCCTTGGTTTTCGGTGGTAATCTTTTAAGTTGTTAATTATTAAAGAAAATGACGAATCTTTTTGTATTTTTATTTTTGATACATATATAGAAACAAAAGAAAAATATTTTTGTGTTTTATACGTATTTGGATGTTTTTGGGTTTTTGGATTTTTTAAATAAAAATATGGATATATATATAGATGATAGATGGATGATATAAACAAATGAGTGAGTATTCAAACAACTAATCTGCTAGACGTAAGACAAATAGCACAGCTCCCCGGCAGCGGCGCCAGAAATTTGATGCGCGCAAAACAGTCAAGCTAAATCACACAAGCCCGCCACTTGTGAATGGCGGACCGTAACCAGCTTAAAACTGCCTAAGCACGAAATCAATGAAGATCTGAGGAGTATAGAGTCTCCCCGGGTCGTTATGTCCCAGCGAGCTATGCGATGATTTATCAAACGTTTAGTGATCGAGGAGTTTGAACGAAAAAGGGATTCTGAATGATATTATAACTACAGAAAAGCCAACAAATTACAACGGCTTAAATGCAAATTAAAGAAAAGTAAAAAGATAAAATATATTAAATAAACGCTATCACTATAATTAAAATGATGTTTTTGTTTTTATGTTTTTATAAAACTGAATTAAAAATCTACGCGACGTACAACTTAAAAAGTGAAACTAAAGCAATATTACCCCTAAAATTATGCAAATGATATTTTTATAATCCTAATGATAAAAGAAACTTTTTAGAAAAAGAAAACTATTTTTATAACTAATTATCTAATTATTATTAATTAAAAACTATTTTTAACTATTTAATAATTAACCAAAATACAAGAAATTGGGAAACAAAGCTAGAAAAATAAAATTATGAAATGAAAAAGTCTAAAATAACAAACTAGAATTTTCAAAACTATTTTTGTATTTTTCTGATTATTTTTCTATTTTTTATGAATTTTAGACTATTTAAAACTAATTAAATTACTAAAAATTACCAAATAAACTATGAAAAATCTGGAAAATTACTTTTTTTACTTTTTATATTTATCTAAACTTAAGAAAATTGAAAAACTATTTTTTTTTTAACCTTTTCTGAATTTTTTATATTAAAAGCTAATTAAAAATGATTAAAAACTACTTTAAATTAGGAAATATAGTAAAACAACTTGGAAAAATCTGAAATTTTCAGGAAAACTCTAAATTAATACTAGGAATATAGGAAAATTGGAAAAACAGGTGCTTATGTGGATGAATCTGAAACTGCTTTTCAAGTGCTTATTGGAATAAGCACTAAAATAAGCTAAATGAAGCAAACAAGCCACCCACTGATTACAGGACCCAAAATATGCTACAAGAACTGAAATGCAACTTATCCTAACTATTTTTAACCACTAAATCACAGATTTGCACAGATTTGATGTCTATGAGATATTTGCTCAAAACAGATTTCTGGGTAGCAAGTTTAAGCACAAGCACAGGCTTATCAATAAGCTCAAACTGAAAACTTTGATTTGGAACTTAGAAAGGACCTGGGTGAGACCAAGTGTACCAAAAAGCAGACCCTGGTGAGCTCAAATGAGCCCTGTGCAAGCTGCACAAGATCTGAGAAAAACTCAGTACCAACTGGGTACAGTGGTGCAGGGCAAATTTGGCCTGAAAGATGAGCTTGTTTGGAGCTTATACAAAAATTGTAAAATTCTGATAAATTGATAACAAGCAAGGACACCAGCTGAACTTTTTGAAATGCCAATTCTCACTGAGATTGGCTCAGAAATAAGCTCATAAAAAATCCTCCTTATTGAGCTCAAAACCACTTTTTTAACTTTTGACTTTTGAAGAAATTGAAGAACTTTGACTAAGATGAACTTTGAATCCAATTTTATGACTAATGTTGATGTTATAAGATGTAATGAACTTGTTGCAAGCAATATTTAACAAATCTAAGCACAAATCAAGAGTTTGGCAAATCCAAATCCACACAGATGAGCAGTTGAGAATGATTATCTGAGATTTTGACTTTTGTGGTATTGCAGACCCCAACTAAGATTGAAATGAGCTCAAGTGAACTAAACAAGCATTATTCAACAGATTCTAACCAATGAGTAAGTCTAAAAGACAGATATATAGGCAGATCCAAACACCCCTATATAACCTGATTTTGCAAACTGAGACAAATCCAAACACAGAACCAGTAAATTTTATGATCAAACTCACTTCAATTTACCTAAATATTACTCTTGAAACAGGCTACAACTATTTTTAACCACTAAAACAGATTATGCAAAGAAAAGAGCTTGAACTTACAAATGTCCCTAGCCACAATGGCTTGCCATTACTGAAACCAAGGACCTCTAACCTATTGTATCCAACCCAATAAACTATAATTCAACCCATTTCCATATCTGCTTCAACCCTTTCCCATTTCTGCACCACTTTTGCCCCTCTTTGACTTTTTGTTGACCAATATTTAAATTAGCTTGAAACTTGATTATAAACTTACAAGAAGCTATTATAAGCTTATATAAGCTTATATGAGATTAACTTGAGCTGCTAAAAGTCTTAACAACTGAGTTTGAATTTTAAAATCTCAACAGTTAACAATAATGATGGAAATTGAACATAAACTGAAATTATCACTTAAATCAAGTTAAAATATACTGAAAAGGTTTACTTGAGTACAATGGAGCTTTAAATTACAACTGCAAATCTACTTTAGACTAAAAAACATGAAACGACATACATTGCTAAAAAAAATAAAAGCTAACTCCTTTCTTCTTGCTTCTCTTGGTCTTTTATACACCCAAGTCTTCATCTCTCCTCTTTCTGAATAGTTCCCACTAATAAAAATAACCATTGGATCACTCAAGTTGATCTTAGCCGTTTAGAGCATTTTGGCGCCAAAACCTTTTTTAACCGTTTGTGAGATTGAGTGTTAGGTTTAGAGCATTGAATGAACCTTTGGATTGTTGTGTTTGGAGGGGGGAAGTAGGGGTGATGATGGTTGAGTGTGACAGGAGGATTTGCAGGTTTGATGATGGTGGTTTGGGTACCCCGTGAATGAGAGAGGGAAGGGGTGGGTCAAACCCATTTGACCGGTATATAAATAATAGGGTGTGGGTTGGATTCGGGTTTAAAACCGGGTAAAGGGATGGGCCAGGGGTTGGATTGGGTATTTTGTTTGGGCCAAAGGTGATAAAGGGGTCCATTTGTTAAGCTTAAATCACAAGGACCAAGTATGCAATTCCAACAAACCAAGGGACCAAACCTGTAAATTTTGCAAAGGTGTTTTATGGACTGAAATTGACAAGTGTTGACAATACAAGGACCAAAGTTGCCATTTTCAATTTTTCCAGGGGCCATTTCTGCCAATTTGCAAACTTGAAGGACCAATTTGTAATTTTCTCAAACTTCTCACATTTTTCACCAAAGGACTAGATTTGACAAGTTATGATTTAAAAAGGACCTTTGATGACTTTTCTTTTGAAATTCAGGGACTATTTTTGACAACTTTTGAAACTTGGGGGACTAAAACTGCAATTTTTGCAAATTTGATATGTTTTTCATCTGATTTTGATATTTTTGCATTTAAAACACATAAAACACTGATTTGTGATATTTTGATCATTTTGATGTGTTTCTGAGTGTTTTCAGATGATTTTGCAGTTTATATTGTACAAAAATGATGAGTATTTAGACACTCATCACATACATCATATGTATGACGAGCATGAAAAGATGAAAGGAGAAAGGAAGTTTGTTCAGGAATTCATGAAAAATCACCGTCAAGAGGAACTGAACGAAATGATCGAAGGATACACGAAAAAGTACCTTCTGGAGTACGTTCCTAAAGTCACAAAGGAGTTGTTCACCAAACAACTTTATCCAAATCTTATGCAGATCGCCAAGCAAACTATTCGATCAACGCCCTTAACCGTCACAATCAATCCAACCGATCCGGTAGTTTTCTCGGATAATGAATTGGTGGCCAAGCTTTTCACACAAATATCTGAACGATCTGGGACATTTACTTCTGATGAAGGAAAGCTGTTTCAAGCATTGCTGGACTACCAACTTCAAGAAGCTTGTAGATTCGAAGCTGAAAAGTCTAAACGTCCTAGAGACGATGAAGACAAGGATAAGGATAAAGACTCTGCACCTAAAAGTCAGAAGCATTCTGGTGAATCTTTTTTGATGCAACCTCCTCCACAACAGCCTCCTGTTCAACAAAAATCTCCTCCTCGTTCTTTTACTGAAAAACCTCAGGACGATTCCGAGTTACCACCCCCGACTCAGAAAACCGATGATCACTTTGAGTATACGGGTGGTGACGATGAAGAGGTCCTTGAGCCCCTACAACAACCCACCTCTCCCAAACAAGTTCAGAAACCAGAATCATCATCTAGGCCTTCGAAAAAGAAGAAGAAGAAGACGCCTCAGACTGACGTCGTATCATGGCTAGATGACGATAAAACAAAGGAATTTGAATGGTTTGCTACTCTTGTTAACAACACTCCCTACCCTGAAGAAGGTCAGGATTTGGTAGACGGTTCTACATTGGAGCATGCTAAAATTCTGCAAGAAAAGTTCCATGTGAAGAAAATGACGAAATCTGAGCTGAAGCGAATCAAGAATGAAGCGTTTCAACTTCTAAAAGACAGCTCTGAAAGTGCCCTCGAGGTCGAATATCACCTTGAAAACATTGCTCGAGCTATGTCTAACAACATGGATTGGCTCAACCCGGAAGCAAACATTGACTTCACACAAAGGGACAACCCTCCATACTACACTGATTGGACCAAACCTCTACCAACACTTGGCCAACCAGCTGAACCAAGGATTCCTTTCAGATATTTCTTCAACAAAGACTTGGATTTTCTTTTACACGGTGGCGATGATTCAAGAAAATACGCTACATCGTTGACACTTCCATTCCCCGCAGCTGTCTACTCAAACTGCATAGCCATTGAGGAACGTGCCAACCACTTGTTCTCCAACACAGTGGAAGCATACGACCGAGATGCATTGTATGGGATTCATCACTGGCCAGAACGCCGTCGAATCTACTACCGAAGCTGTCAGGTTCAGAAGTCTCAACATGCTGTGCATAGTTCTAAAGATATCGTTGCCATCATACACGTTGACCTTTCGTCTAAGTGGGACTACACATTCCTAAAGAAGATCGTAGTCAAACGACAAGATGAACGGGACTATGCTTTCTCTGAAGCTGACTTTGAGAATTTGTCTCTCAATGACATCGAAGACATGTACCTTGCCAAAGTACAGGGTCGCATGAGACAATTCTCAACTGCAGTACAACGCGAATTTATCAAGTCACTTCTCATCTTCATCAGACGCATTGTCATCAAGGAACGTGTAGAAGATCTCCAGCTGGCTGTTGAATCTTATCAGACGCGTGTCAACTTCACTCCTCCAAAGCTTGATCTTCCCGATATCAACCAGCTATCTCAATATACACTCATCAGCAAACCTTTCGGCGTTGTTTACCGTAGTGAACTTCAAAGAAACTGCTTAATGGCGTGTAGCGAACTCCACAAGTTCGGGGATCATACTTTGAAGCTGGTTAGGGATGGATTGGCATACAGGTTGAAGGATATACGCCAGAAAATTGGGTCTCCTAAGCGCTGGAATTCTCAGGAAATGAGGGATGTGAGACGGATCATCACAATGATTGATGAACGGTTGTTTCGAAGGGATCAGTTCAGACGATTGGAGAGTTATGTCGGTGGTCGACCCAGGATTAACATAACCGGCTTTCAACGCCCTGTGCACACTCCTGGGAACATCACTGCACTTCCTGGTACCCCTTGAATTGCTTACTTCATATAATTTTGGATGTTTGATTGATTATGTAAATGGCTTGTGCACACATTACAGTGTACAACCCGTACTTGTAAATAAAGGACCCTGTGGTACGCCTCAGTGCCACAATCCTTAGAAAAGGAGCGAAAGCTTCTTACTTTTGAGTAAAACCTATCAAACCTTTCATTTTTCAAGGTTTTGCTCAAAAGAACAAGTACTTTCCCTTATGATTTTCAAAACCTCAACCGTTTATATCACTCGTTGAGGGGGAGTACTTGACTTAAAACTTTGTTCAAAAATTGTTCACAGTGGTCATTCTTCCCGCAACACTCGAAATGGTCATATTTATTCTCAATTTTTCAAAAATAACATCACATATGCCATTTTTGAGGGGGAGAAAACACGTGATAAGAAATATGTTGTGAAAAAGCAAATGAATCATTGTACTATAGACTTAACCAACGAATTGACGATGCTTAACTGTTAGTAACTCGAAAAGACTTGTCCTGGACGGGTAATAATTTCAAGCTAGTTCGCTAGTGATGTAAACGTGTCTCGCAAAGGACTTGTCTGAGTAGAATGTACCATTCGAGAAACTCTTGATAAACATGAACTCTGACGGGTTTGACGACCTTTCGAGGATTGTCTACACCTTCAAGGTAGTTACTAGAGCCAGTTGTCACCTAAAAGCTGACAATGCAACTCTTTAACTATGCCACGTAACTGTGTCTCGCGGGGGAATGTCTATCTTGAGTTAATCAATTCAAAAAGTGCGCGCTCTTTCCTCACTGTGCATTTTAACCGTTAAAACTCTTAAGCACATGTGGAGGGGGAGTATTTATGCAAAATCTTATCTCAACAGTGGTACTAAAATGTTTTTCATTCATAAACACTGTGAGAGATTTTTCACATCAGTGGTTTTTATGGCAACATAGGTTAGTCATGGAGTTATAAGGTGACTAAGGTTAGGAATAACCGTCCTATGATCCGCCAGAGCCGGAGGGATCTACCCAAGGACACCACAAATAGTTAGTATTTAGAAGTCCTTAGGTATTATTATAAAAAGGAGAAAATGAGAATCGGAGAAAGAAGGAGTTGAAGAATTAAAAAGAAATGCAAAGAAAAGGGTGAAAAGAAATAGCCCTCCAGATTATTCAACTTAGGGCAGACACCGGGTTCAATTCATATGCTACTGGTTGTCACTTAGTGACGCCGGTATTGAAGATTAAAAGTCATCATGGACCCAGTGACGCATGCACTAAACCTTCTTATCCACTCAAGTTTCTCTTAACGGAAGCTTGTTTCATTCTCACTGGGAACCCTACGTCAACTATCGGCCTTCTCTTAGAGATTGCTGGTATTGAAGAAGGAGACCCTCTCCCTAGTCTCCGCTCAGGAAAACCAAAACGCACTATTGAGTCTAGAGCCACGAGATTCATCAAAAGATCTCTTAGGTACACTTGACATTTCATCACTTGACATTCAACAATAAGAATTTCAGCGATACATTATCGAGTCCTTCACAGATCTTAGCAATCTGTCGAGAACATTTATGAGAGGTTCACATTTGTGATCCTCAGTGATTGAATGGAAACTCTTGCCAGGGTCAACATCTAACAGCCCTGACAGCAGGTCGCTTCGGCAACTCCCCGTGGATTGCGCTTAGTGGTCTCAAACGGTCTACTGTCATGAGGTGATGCTTCGGTGTACCTCAGCGACTCATTTGAATCGTAGGTGTACTTCGGTACATCGTGTTATCTCACTTGTGGGACTCCGATTCAGGAACGGCCTTTGTAAGAATTAGAGTTGTGTTTTCACACTATGATGTCAACACTCTCGAAGTTCAAACTTGTAAGTGCCGGAATCCGCTTATTACTAACCGTTTTAATGTTTACTTCTTATGGAAGCTCTGGAGCGGAATGATCGTGCAGATTCTTCTCATGCTCACGCCAACATCATCACTAATGGAAGTTCTATCCAAAAGCAACACAACAGTCAAAATGATTCTTCGTCAAATCAAAGAATCTACAAAGTTAAAGACTTAAAGAACTTCATCAGTACTGAATTCAAACGTCAAAAGAGCGTGTGAGCATGTTGAAGAATGACGTGGAGACACTGTAGCAGCGAAGCAGACCTGAGGCAGACATGATGCAGACAATAACATACTATCACTTTCATCACAAAGAACAATGATCAAAGAACAAAGTTAAAGATGACGTCAAAGCATAACTGTTCAAAGTAAACTATCTCTCTACACTGGGGAGATTTTTCAAATCAAGGCAATTCTTCTCACAAGAAAGAAGAATGTCAGAAGACGTCAAAGCTACTATTACATCAACGCCTTCACCGTTTTTCATCACCAACACTTGAGTGTTAGTTACTCATATGTAATAACACTTGAGGGGGAGATTGTTGGAATCACTCCTAAACCTTATTCAAGTGTTAGTTACACATATGTAATAGTTAGCTTATTATGGCCTTTATGTTTGTTATTAGCCTTAAGCTTATGTAGAAGGCCCATGAGCTTAGGCCCAAGCCCATAGGAGAAAGGGAAGGAGTAGGAGTGTTGCCCTAGCTCCTTGCCTATACATACCTTATGTAAACCTTCATTTGAAGGTTGGTTGTTCAAGTTATTCTCTCTTTCACATACCTACGCCTAATCGTCTTTAATATCGTGTGTGTGTGTGTGTGTTAGATCTTGTTCAATCGCCTCTCTATCTTTCTTATAAGCTTGTGTGGTAAACCTTGTGACCTAACAGTTTCCCATGTGTGCATCAACATCAGCTTGTTTGAACATAGGATCGGGAATGAGTTTGTGATTACCATTACCCATGGGTATAACTTGGGATGCTTTGGTGGTAATTCCAATGTTTGAGTAGAAGGCAGTTGAATCATTTGATGAGCTTGTCTCTCCCTGGTTTGTTTTGAACTGATCAAGAATCCTTTTTTCAAACATAGCATGTCTCTCATTCTGAAGAAGGAAGGCATAGAGTTGCTCATAGTTTGTATTCTTTAATCCTTTGGTTAGCTTCACAGAGGTGACAAACTTATGCCATTCGGGATTCATGTTGTTCACAAACTTTGAGTTCAGCTGAATGTTTGGCATAGTCATTCTGATGTTCCTCATGTCATTAACAAGCTTGTGGAATCTCACGTAATACTCATAGACACTCTCATATGGTTTCATCTTGAAGTGCTCAAATTCATCATAGAGTTGTGATTCTCTGTCTTCCATAGTTAATTCAGAACCAGAAAAAAGCATCTTAACATTATCCCACACTGCCTTGGCTTCGGTGTTGTAATTGATAAGCTTGTAGATATCTTTTGGAAGACCTTGAAGTATGATGTTAGAGGCCCTGATATCAGCATCAAATCTTTTTTTCTCCTTATCATTGAGCTCATCATATGTCTTTGGTCTGTCTATTCCATAGATCATTGTTCCATCTGCAGCTGTATCAATTAAGTCTCTTGTAGTCTCAATCTGATAAGGTCCTTCATCAATCGATTTGAGAATGTTGACCCCATTTTCCTTTCCAAGACAGTACAATCTGATTCTTTGAGCCCAAGAGTCGTAGTCAGTTCTGTCAAGCATGGGTGGACGAGTATCTGAACCAGCTGCTTGAACATCCTCGGCAACAGTGGAGATGATTGTAGGTACGTTGGTAGACATGTTTAAAGATAACACGGGATTTTATAACTCAAAGATTAAACCGGGAAATAGATTCTTTCACGGGATTTTACTAAATCAAGAGAAAACCGTATTACACACAAAAATCAACCAAGTCGCTAAGAATCCTTGAACCAAGTCGCTAGGCACCAAGTTGCTAAGTAATTTGAAGACAAGTTGCTAAGTTTCCAAATCGCTATGAATTTTGACACCAAGTCGCTATGCACCAAGTCGCTAAGATGTTAAGTAGCTAAATAGCAACTCGCTAAGGACCAAATCGCTACCACTAAGTCGCTAAGAAACTTAAAGAACAAGTCGCTATCAAAATTGAAAGCAAGTCGCTACCTTACCAAGTCGCTACTGTTTGTCGGCTTGTCTCAAGAGGCAAGTCGCTACGACCAAGTCGCTACCAAAACACACTACAACTCGCTACCTTTTCCTGAAGCAAGTCGCTACCAAGAAATTCACTCCGAGAGCCAAGTCGCTACCAAGAAAACCTTTAAAAACACACTTTTCAATCCAAAACAAGCTCAACCACAGTAATTCAAGCTTACCAAATCAAAACCCAAGCACATATAATGATCCTAAACACAAAAGTACACCCAAAATTCAAACTTTAACACAAGAAGTGAACCAAATGATGCAAAAACCACTAAACTTTTTCAAACTCAAAAACCATCTAAAAACCACTAGAAATCCAAAGATGTGTAAGAGATGATCTAACCATGGGTCTTGATACCATTTGTAACATATCGGATTTCACATACACATCATATCACTAACAAAGTAGGCATATAAGATGTTTTAGAGAGAGAAAGTTAGAGGTTTGGGAACTTTAGTGAGAGAAAGAAAAATCTTATTATGAGCTCCAACTCTCTACCTTGGGAGGTAGAGAGTATTTATAGTCTTACAATAAAACGCCACCTGACGGGCTGTGGATCAGGCATACAGTGGGTAAAGACCCGTCCATCCTCCACGGTGTTACTTAACTAAATACTACTTAACATTAAATAACTACGACTACGAGCTTTCTAATGATTACATATACTTGAGGTGACCGACACTTTAACTACTGGATTTTCCAAATCCTAACACACAAGGTTATAATCAACAAGAAGGGATTGATTATGACGAAACTTATGCACCCGTAGCTAGGCTCGAGTCTATTAGAATCTTACTTGCATATGCATGTGCTTATGACTTTAAATTATTTCAAATGGATGTTAAGAGTGCATTCCTTAATGGGTTTATTAACGAAGAAGTATATGTTGCTCAACCTCCCGGTTTTACCGACTTTGAAAAACCACATCATGTCTTCAAACTCAAGAAGGCATTATACGGACTTAAGCAAGCACCAAAATCTTGGTACGATCGGCTTAATACTTTTTTAGTAGAAAACAAATATACCCTGGGATTAGTAGATAATACTCTCTTTACCAAGAAAAAGGAATCACACATTAAACTTCTTTTTAGGACTTCAAATTAAACAACTAGAAGATGGCATATTCTTTAACCAATCTAAATACATAAAAGATATGCTTAAGAAATTTGGTCTTGAAGACTCAAAACCAACTAAGACACCCATGTCCTCGGACACAAAACTCACCAAGGATGAGGAAGGTGAATCGATATATATCACTAAATATAGAGGAGTGATAGGTAGCTTACTCTATCTCACGGCTAGTAGACCCGGCATTATGTTTAGTGTTTGTCTATGTGCTCGCTTTCAAGAAGATCCCAAAGCATCACACTTAGAAGCCTTGAAAAGGATATTTAGATACATTAAGGGAACGACATGTTTAACTTTATGGTATCCCAAAGGAACGGGTGTAGAAACTATAGTGTATGCCGAATCGAACCATGCCGGTGACTATGTCGATAGAAAAAGTACAAGTGGTATTTGTACTTTTGTTGGACATTGCCTCACGTCATGGTTTGCAAAGAAACAAACAGCTCTAGCTATCTCAACTACTGAAGCCGAATACGTCTCAGCCAGAAAAGCATGTCAACAAGCTCTTTGGATGAAGCAAGCTCTCGTGGATTACAAAATTCATCTCAACGATATCTCTATACTTTGCGACAACAAAGGAGCTATTGACCTTAGCAAAAATCCCGTTCAACATGCTCGAACAAAGCATATTGAAATCCGCCATCACTTTCTTCGCGACAATGTTCAAAAAGGAAACATCTCAATTGAGAAAGTATCCTCCGAAGACAACATTGCCGACATCCTAACTAAACCTCTCAAACGAGAACCATTTAATCTTCTTAGACTTGACTTAGGACTAATGGAACCAAACATGTAGTTAAAACATAGTCTAAATCTTAGAACAACCAAAACAAAACAAATTAGCTTAAACCTGCTATTGTTCCCACGACACCAAAGGACCAAACAGACGGAACCAAAAATATGGTGCCGTCTAGTCCGTGGTGACAACAGTAGCAAAATACTACTTACAAAACATCTTCTTCCTCACAATCTACTTTACCAAAACGTATCAACAACATACCTACCTCATTGTTAGGACTCTCTCTCCCATTAATCACTGAAGAAAACATCATTGTAAGTATCCTAACTATATTACTTCTCTTAATTCTGAGTATAGGATTATAATTTGTGCACAAAATCATTACATGGGGATTATGTATATTCTTGAACAAAACATGAATTCAATTGGCAAATTGCATAAGTAGTTATTGAAATTAAGTACTACATTGTAACATTGCATAAACTAATCATGTTTCCCACCACTTAAAAGATAATTACTATAAGGCCTTATTCTAATTAAAAAAATATCGTCATTAAACGTTATTTATATTTTATGATCTTTACCTAAGTTTTGTTAACGACAAAAGTAAATTTAATTTTTATAAAGCTTAAAGCTTGTCAAGTTTAATAGATATTAAAATAAGCTTTTTATCAAATAAATATCTTCATCACTCAAGCATTTACATTTTGATTAATCATATTATTGATATGCTTCTAAACCATAATGTATGTTGATATTTTACATCAAGCATAATTTTACATATGTATTTACATTTAACATATTTCTAAAAATAGAAAACAACACATGACATCATGTGGTGCATCATTGAAATCTCTTGAGGATTTCACTAGATATTTTGTGTAGAATTAGACTCTACATATCTTACACAATCTTGGATAGATTTGGTTGACTTTAGTAAGATTTTGGTGATCTTGCTGTCAGACCCCGGCGGCACCAAAAATATACACGGGCAGAACCCTTTTGTGTGTTCCGTGGTGCCTGCTGATCATTTTGACTATAAATAGCAAAGCCAAACCAACTTGTTTTCTCATCCCTTTCTAGCATAATCACATACATTCCTTCTCTCTAACATTTCTAACTCAGTTTCATATCATTATAGTGATCCTCTTTTGTAGCAAAGAAGATCAAAGCATATTCAAGCTTCAACAAATAGTTGGAAGTCTTGTTTGTTTATTGTTGTATGATCTAATCTTGATTCATACAACATTTTTGTACCAAACCATCATAAACTTGTGAGTGTGAGTGTTTAGTATTTTAGTCCTTAAAATAAATTGTGTGTGGGAGTGGTTGTACCCTTGGAAAAGAACTCGACATCTAGCTTAGTGTCGGAAATATTGTGTAAGCGAAGTGTAAAGGTTTCTCCGCCGGTGAAAGGAGCTTGTTGACTAGTGAAGTTAAACTCTCGAGTGTGAGACTCGGGGAGTGGAGTAGGGCAAGGAAAAAGAGTCCTTGTAGACCAAACCACTATAAACAACTTGTCGTGGTTTGATTGTTTCTTTCCTTATTTACTCTTTATACATATTGCTTTCATATTGTTTATTATTCACTAACATATCTAAGATCAATATCAATTGATCTTTCAATAAGTTTCAAAACAAAGTTTTTAATCGGTAAACTATTCAACCCCCCTTCTAGTTTTCCACAATATTCATTCACTCCACACACCAAATCAGAGAACGTGGATAGAAGGTTGAAGGCAGATCTTGAGGAGCATACGGAGCCATCTCAAAGGGAGAAATCACTCCCCTACGATAAGCATTAGCAATTTATCATTTCTTTACTTTCAATTCATGTATTTCGATATGTTAAACATTGAATCGATTTTTTTAGTTAATATGAGCGGCTAAGCACGTATGGTGATAGCCTAGTTTTTATTCCTTGATTGTTTTGTTTATGTTTACATTGCTTTCGTATAATTTTTTCTAGTGTACGCATGCATAGTTTGTTGGTAGCTACCCTTGTTTCGGTAGTTTTGAATGGCGGTAATGGCTAGTTACTTAGGAGATATGACCAATTGACCCTAAGTAGGTAGACTGAGTGGGAAGGGTAAGAATTGACCAACTGACGACCCTTCTTCGCCTGTGCGATTTGACCACCAGATCACCTACCGTTTGGATGAACTTAAGAAGTTAGGGATGAGTGTTTAAGATGCTAGCGCTCGGACACTCATTGTTATGAATCTTGCATGTAGCGGAACTTAATGACTCAGCTTAGGAGACTAAAAACAACTGGACTTACAAGGGTAGTAGCTTGTTCTCCGGTGGAAGGCCTTTGCTGATAGGTTAGGACGAACTGACCAAATGCTGTCCTAGCGACTTTTACCCCCACTTGAAGCAATTGGAAGTAATTAAACATGAACTTAACTTGATAGGATGAGTAACTAGGTTAGCACACTTCTCCTCTATTGATCACAACCCTCGCCTTTGTTTGCTTTCTTTTATTTTCTTGTCTTTAGTTATTAATTAATCATTTCGACCTCAAAATCAATTAAAATCTGTAACACATAGACTTAGTTAAAATCCGCACACATAGTTCTTGGGACGACCTCGGTTTTACCGAAATACTACACTACACTCGACCGGGTACACTGCCCGTTAGTGCATTAGGGTAGACCACAGGTATAACGAGACATTATAAATATTAAAACCTGGTCAGTAAAACCAGCATCACCTTGCTTGGATGACTTGTAATATCTGGTGATATCGCCTTTGAGAATGACCTATATGAGAATCACAACAAAAGAAAGAAGAACTACTATATAGATGAAGAGATCTGAGATTAGAAGAGAGAAGTAATATATGAGAGAGTTTGTAAGAAGAGGGGTGAGTAACAATGAAGAAATGACTCACTATTTATAGGCAAGAAAACTCTACTGTTCCCCGGATCCCACAGATCCCTTACTTGAGGGATCCGTCCAGTGTAATCCCAGGGATCCGTGGACGCTCCTCCTTATTTGGGTTATGGGTCATGGATCATGGGTCATGGGTCGTGGGTCATGGACTTTGGGTCATGGGTACCCAAATAGATACAATGTATCTAGACTTTGGATCATGGGTATGGGTTATGGATTTGCTCCATGGGTATGGGTCATGGGTCTTAGATATTACTCATCCTAATAAACTATTACAACAAATGAATTATTACAACAATTTATGTCAGATGATTATATGTAAATGCTTTACAAAAATAACATGTATCCTTATAATTTTACTTATGATAACTTTATATTTGTCATCAACAAAACACAAAGAGATCGGTAAATAAGAATAAACGTTTTTACGGTTTATTTGTATTAACATGCTTGTTTGGGTTAATTGTATTTGACCCAATGCAATCACCTAATTCGACCCATTACATATAATAAATACATATGATAATGTCTTTATACTAAATACATATAAATACTATGTAACTTTGACTTTAAGAAACTGCAGATAATGATTCAATTGGCTTAGTTAAGTGCCAAAGAAAAAAGTCAACCGTAGTTCAAGCTTTGGAGATGGCTGTTCGTGTTATGCGGATCAAATCACATGCCTACACAAATGGTGTTTTCTCAACATTATATAATATAGAATATAGAGTCTGAAGATTGTCCCAGGATAAAATAAATTCTTTATGCCCCATTCGTGATAGGTGTTATTGATCCTATGATCCAAATAGCTTCTTGGATCAATAATAGGTCTTCTAAGGTGTTTCTTAGTTAGATTGATCATATAAAGAATCCATCTTCATATTTGTTCCTAGTTTTTCCCTGTTTTGTTGTTCTAGATAAATGGGATATAGAAAGTATGAGAAATGATGTTGCTGATGAGAACTAGGAACCCCGAAATGTGCTGGCCTAATAAAATAACAAAATACTATTTGTCCCAGAAGTGAAAGAACAGGACATTGAAATTGTTTATGTCATGGACGGACCTTAGTGAAGACAGGGCCCTCCCATAACTTTGAAGTTTTACTTATATTTGCTTAAATAATATAAGGAAATACAAACTTTGACCCTCCCAAATTAACTGATGTAGCACTTGGCCCTCCCAATAAATCTACCGAAGTTCCATCTAACATGGGTCTAAACTCAATGCCTTGGATAGCTATGTCAACAAAAATCGTGTTTCTAAATTTTTCTTCCTCTATAGATAATGTAAAAACCTCCTTGGTAGATCCAGTAGTACATATTACAACTTCTGCAAATTGAACTTCCATCCAACCATCTTTCCTTAGCCTGGGATGGCCTTTCATTTTGCAGGTATTCAATGACATAGAAAATTTTGTATCATCCTTGACTCCAATAATCGGGGTGCGGCAATTAGTGTTTAAGCAGATTGACAATGGTATCACATGACTTCTAGTGCCATCAATAATTCCTATCACCATTGGCCCCTCAAATGAAGAGTACTTATCATTGTCAGATAGTTTGTATATGAGGTGACATGAATATGTTGATGGCGGTGACAATAGTTGCAAATCGGCTTTAATATCAATCGTAAATGAATAGCTGATCGGAGACTTGGTTACCACGTCAAATCTTCAAAAGTAGATGGAGTAGATTAGGATGCGAAATTGTAATGTTAAAATATACCATGACCAAATATGTGTTTTATACAATGTTCCACTTAGTTATTAATAACACATGATGATGTGAAAGTATCAGAGTACATACCATACAAAATTAGGAATGCAACTATGCAAGCAACCTTATCGATATGAGAGGAGATAACCTACCTTGAATCTGAGCATGGTATGGAATTGCTAGTCCATTCTTCGTCTTTTAAAAATGTACTAGCAGGTAGTATTTGGCGTTTTTTCATATTTTTGCTGATAGATAACCACTGTTCATTGATAAACATTAATGTTGTTAGAATAATTAAATTGCTATAACTCTGAAAACTGAAAGAGGTAAACATCCAAAGTGGCACATTATGACAACAAAAGTATGGTACATGGGAGAAGATATAGGAATACCTTTTCCTTATCGATGAGGAACCCTTTGCGAAGAAGAAAGTAAAGCTCCTCTTTGGTTGTCCATTCTATTACATCTTTTGACAACTTGATCAACTCTGTAAAATCAGTCGCTTCCATATCCAAATTGCCAACAACCTTAAGTTTCTCCTCTTGTTTTTTACAGGACTCCTGTAATATAAATGTATATACCATTATTGGATCTCGTTGATTCTTAGCATAAACAAAAAATTATCTTTTAACAAAATGAACGCCTTAAAATGGAGGAGTTATCTTTGACTAAAACGTTAAACGTTCACGCTGTCCTCGTGTTTATACAGAAAACCTGTAATATGCCATAAACAATGTATACAAACGAGAAATTTTATTTTAACTTACATACTCCAAAGGCTGAAATTCAATGCCTTCAAAACCAAACTCGTCCTCAAAGGAAATGTTGTCCCTTGGCATGAACTCAATAGTAAAATTTTGTTGACCCTTGTAGCTAGTGAACTGATATAGCTTAGTCATCAACCATCCATTCTGTTTGACGTACGCAATGCATGATGTAAAATAATGTGTCTCCCCTTCCAATTTGTATTCGAATGGTATGTAACATGGACATTCACACTGGACGGAATGGTTGAAGACAACGTAAATGGTGTATGTGACATGTGGTGACAAAAATTGAGTGTTCACCTCCACCCTGAAACGACTGCTATACACTTTCCACAAGTAACTTGGAAATTTGCACCTATCGATCAGAATCACATATATTTAAACTATCACAATCTAAATGGTGCGTAAGCTAGAAAAAGAAGTATACATCTTTTGAAAGAACTAATCTATATATATTTCATGTAAGACAACGCATAATTTAGATGGCAATAAATCTTTTGAAAGAAGCTAAAATGTTATACTATATCATATACAAACCTTGCAAATCCCCCTCTCTTTTCTTTCATAGTAACAAGGTTGTCTCCAAAGAAACATTTTGTTGCTGATACTACTTTGGTAACTTCTCCGTTCATATTTATTGATATCCACTGCCACCAAACATAGTCAATGAGTAAATGCATTTTTGGTTCATTTAGTCTTGAAGAAATTACAGATTTGGTTACTTGATATCATTAGCTAGCTATACGTCTACACATATGCTCTGTTACAAATTATGCATAAATAAACAACTCTTTACCGTATCGCCATTATCAACAAAGAGACCTTTCAAGAGAAGCAAGAGAATTTGACTTGGGGCTCCGTAAGAGATAGGAGGTGCCGCAAGGTCCGCGATCCTCTTCAATTCTTCAATATCCACTTTTTTCCCCAGGTTTTCAAGAACCTCCTGTACAAAGTATATTATTTGTCAATTAATATTCCCTTCCTAACCCGCATTGGAAAATCTAAATAAAAATAAAAGTTACTTGTTGTTTGAGTGCGAACTCAAGTTCTTTCACAATCTCAGCCATCAATGGTCGCTCTTCACGAGCTTTATTCACACATCGAAAAGCAATGGTTGAAAACGAATTGTATGAACCTATATCCATTTGTTCTTTTAGACCAAGAAGTAGAATGTCATCTAAGCTCTTTTCAACATAGCATTTTCTCCACTTAGGCACTAAAATCTCACTTAACTTACCATTACGATACTCAAAGCATAATCTCCCGCACAATATCTCAAACAACACCACTCCAAATGAGTACACGTCTGACTCTTTCGTCAAGAAGCCCAACTCCCAATACAATGGATCATAAATTTCCCGGTGTACCAACAACATTGGAGAAAACATATGTTTGAGGTTGGTTAGCAGGGCCAAATTTAGACAGACCAAAATCAGAAACTTTAGCAGTCCAGTTTTCATCTAGAAGGATGTTTGCGCTTTTGATGTCACGATGTATAATTCTCTGATGTGTCTCCGTAGGTTGGTGTAAAAAGTTTAGCCCACGTGCAGCACCGATACATATCTTTAACCGTTGGATCCATGTAAGACTAGTATCACCTAAATAACGATCAAGGCTTCCACGAGAAGCATACTCGTACGCAAGGATCATTTCATCACCCTCGACACAAAAATGCATTAGAGATATCAAATTCTCATGTTTGTATTGTGTAAGCATCATGATCTCCTTCCAAAACTCGATGTTTCCTTGCCCGTATCTACGATCTAACTGTTTAAAAGCGACCGTGATCATTTGTCCCTCTGGGAGAGATAGATCTCCTTTGTACACACGTCCGAAACCACCACCCCCTACCACGTTGGTGCGATCAAAGTTGTTGGTGGCCGACACGATATCTTTCATTGGAATTTTAAGATGATCGAATTCTTTCATGAAAGACATTATATGAAATTACGAAATGCTAGAGAATGAACAAAATAAACAGAAGGAAAGATTTGTTAGTGAGTAGCTTGAAAAGTTGAAAGAAATCTGAAAAGAGCTAGTACTATAATTAAAGATCAAAAAAAAATTAAAGTCGTCTTTTATCTAGCTTTGGTCAACTTTTAGGTAGACACCCGATAGTGGATCATATAAAATATGTGGGACACAATATTTCTCGAAATTACACTAAAAAAGAGAATATCACATTAATACTGGTTGTTGGACGAGCCCATTCAAACTTGAATTTTGTAAGTCTGACAGTCTGGAGCTACCACTCAATTTTGCAGTACTAACTTC
Organism: Chrysanthemum makinoi; assembly: GCA_910596185.1. Classification (NCBI taxonomy): domain Eukaryota; kingdom Viridiplantae; phylum Streptophyta; class Magnoliopsida; order Asterales; family Asteraceae; genus Chrysanthemum; species Chrysanthemum makinoi. The sequence continues at coordinate 47,233,434 of OU343217.1, read as the reverse complement.
TTACAATAGTTCGATCGAGGCTTGCCTCGATCGAGTGAAGAATCGATCGTCCTTGATGTGGCGAATCGATCGGCACTGAAGTTTCTCCCAACTTGGTCACGTTCACGATCGAGTATAAGGGTTTTAAAATGTCAAAAAATTACCGTTATTGCAACGGTTTAAAAAAAATAACCTTTATAAATACACAATACAAACACACTTTAATCCACAAATCTATTTCACACAATTCAAACTCAAAATACTTCTCAACATAAGATTTAATATGGCTTGCCATCTCCCCCATTCCGTTGAAGATATACAAGTGTACGTTCAAAATCAATGCAATAACGACGATGAGGCTCGAAAAAACGCTATTATAAGCGTCATCGAATTGTTTGACCAGGCGAAGGCGGAGAAGGAACAGATGAGAGAAAACTACAAGAGTTGCAACGACATTACGCCTGAACGAAAAGCTGTGATCGACAAATTTTTTAAAGATTAAGCCCGCAAAGATCGCGAGATCGCTGACAAGTTGTGGCGGTGTGTTCAAAAGGTATCGGACAACATCAGCACCAAAATCAATTGGAGCTACCGGGAGAACGAAAAAGATGGTGTAGGTGCATCAACTTCGACTACCAACTTCGAGCTACCGGGGGAACCTCTGCTAGACGAGGAAGATTTGGCTCGCATCGAGGGATTTGCCGGTTATCGTACTCCCTCGTATGACTCTGCATGCGGGGAGCATTCAGATTAGATTTATGATTTATGTATTTCGTATCGTTTTTATATTTAATATATTATTGTTTTTATTTAGTTTTGTAACATTTTAATTATTAATGAAATTTTATTTTGTGTTAAAAATATTTAAAAATAAATAAATAAATAAATAAATAATGAACTTGGTTGCCCTTACTAGGGCATATAATTGCCTAAAGGTCGCTGGAGAGACCAATCTGACGTGGCAGGAAAAATAAGGGGGATTGGGGCTCCTTACTGGGGCAGCCTAAATGGTTTGTTATAAAACTTTTGTTTTTTTATATAAGGTGACTTTCATATATCCTTTTTAAAACACAACTAATATCATATACACCTAATTAAATACCAAAAACACCTTTCGAATTTTATATCTCCCTAATTTTACTTATTTTATTAAAGTCAATTTTTATTATAACCATTTTGCCCTTGATATTTTTCACCAAATGAAAAATTTCAACGGAGTAACATAGTCTTTTTTATCATCGAACTATATATGATATAAAATGACAATCTTCACTACACAATTTTAGCAGGAAAAGAAAAGTGAGAATAAACAACAACAAAACCTACAGGTGTCACAAACAAGTTAATAAATCAAGTAAACCCGGAGCAACTTCGCATATTTGATAACTCGAAAATTTTAAAATCAAAGAACATGCATGTATCAACGGAACCAAGTGTAGACGTACAGCACAAGACATCCATAAAGAATTAGTTCTTTTCTATACTAAGTTTAGAACCAAATACACCAAGGAGATGAGACCGTTTGTAAGTTGGTAACAGAGTTTTATGAATGATAAGCTAGAATAGTTTAATAACGTTAACTAACCAAAATTTGCACCAGTTCATAGTTCCATATCATAAACAATCAAATCCGCAATTAAGCCTAAACAGCTAAAAAAATAAAATAGCGTCAAAAGTTGCAAAAGGATGATACGACCATTCTTATTCTAACAAATCCATCACTTGAAAATTTTCAAAGTTGCATGACCATCAATGGTTTCGTCGTCGATTTCTTACTTTGAAGAGCATTTGTACTCTTTCCTCGTCCTCTATAATAAAAAAGACGAATATCACATTGAATAATTGTTCCAAATTCGTTATCAAAACAAGAAAAAAAAATGAAGAGCTAATTTACCTTTTATTAGTTGAAGCTTGAAACTATCGTGATGTCTATTTTTACCGCATAGCAGACACTTGTGCCTTTTTTTTCATCTCATCATGTAACTTAATTATATCCTTCCTTGGTCGTCCATATTGAAATGTGCTCAAGTTATAATCGGTAATTATATGGCTAGAAATACGTAAGCCTATGGGTCACATACGTATACCCTGAGAGAATACTGTTATAATGTAATTAAATATATATTGTATTATATTAATTATATTAGTTAAATAATTAACGAAATGATTAATGGTCGTTAATTAAACCGTTAAACGTTTTAATTAATTTTAGTCTTTTTTTTTGGGAGCAAATGGCACAAAAAGGCATCAAAGTTACGGTTCATTTCCAATTAAGGTATTCTACTTTTTTTCTTGCATAAAAAGGTACCCAACAAATTTTTTTGGCGGACTTGGGTTTTTTACTAACGTTCGTTAACTCACTTCGTTATTATATTACATGTTTAGTCCTCGAATTTGTACGAAGTGAGTTAACGAACGTTAGTAAAAAACCCAAATCCGCCAAAAAATTTTGTTGGGTACCTTTTTATGCAAGAAAAAAAGTAGAATACCTTAATTGGAAATGAACCCTAACTTTGATGCCTTTTTATGTCATTTGCCCTTTTTGGGGTAATTGATTATAATCTTTATTTTGTTAGTGTTGACGTAGTAAATAAAACTTAATCCAAACAATATGGCAAAACCATATAAGTTCAAGGGTGTTCGGCCGACTATAGGTAAAAGGAGGTGCCATTCACGTACAAGTCATTGAAAGTTTCATATCTATATATGATATATCACTAGCAGGGTACCCGCGCGATGCGGCGGCGGGTACCCTGTGACTGAATTTTCTGGTAATGTGATATTATGCGGTCATATTTTTTTTAATAATTAATTTAGAAATAATAATAACGGTAATGTGTGTTAGTGACCAGTGGGTAGCCTAACAAACAAAAAAAAAAGAAAATCTTCCAAAGTTAAATATGTTTTTTCAATAATGTAACGGTTCACTTTTTTGTTTTTTAGTCGAGTGAGTTATCGGTCGAGGAGATGAACCCGTCGTCAATTTTGGAGCCGACCGACCCAGTTCGACCCTCATGCTGCAATGGCAGCGACTCGGTCGGCGCAATGGCGACCGAATCGGTCGGCCAACCACTGCGGGCAGCCTAATGGCTTTATATTTAAGTGCTTGGCTTAGTAGCTTGATTAGATTGTACATTGTGGTTAAATAGCAGGGTACCCGCGCGTTGCGGTGGCGGGTATCTTGTAACTAAAATTTTTTGCGAACAACACGACGGCGGGTACCTTATAACTAATTTTTTCTGCAAACAGTGATTTTAGATTATACATTTTCCAGTAGCAATGACCTTACCGATGCCGAGATATTTTGGTTGGAACAAGTTAAGAAGTGAATAGTTAATATAAAAATAGTTTAGTTACCCGTTCAGTATTGTGACAAATAATCATGTTAGTATTATTATGGATACATGAGTTTGTGGTAGGTGACTATTTTCTCGTAATATCAAGTAAGTATTAGGTTATATCTAAAACGTAGTTTTTTGGATAATCTAAAATGACTTATCAAGTATGATGTAATAAATTAATATTGTCAAACAAAGGGAACTTTTCACTTTTGTGTTTCATTGAATTGCAAAACAGATATATTTAAAAGAACACATATACATATGCAAATCAAATTAACAAATATAGAATGTATATATATTATACATATTCAAATATAATTAGTGGACTTATAACGCAAAAAGTTGATCGAGCCCCCTAACATTTCACAATAATGTCATTGACTTTTAGTTAGCTTAGTTTATAAGTATTACGGATTAGTTAAAAGTTAAGGTTTGTTTGCGCTTTGCATCAATGTAATTTTCTTTCCAAGTTCCCTCTCATCTTATAAAGCTACAACCTTTTGTTTTTCTCACTAATATTTAGTAGATTTTTTTTATTTGTTATACTGGTCTCTCACTGAAATATTCAGTTAAATCAGTCACAATAAAAAATCCATTTTTATCAAAGATTGCCGGCACCCGAAGTCACTTGTTATACCGATCTCTTACTCGAAGTTAACTTTTTTTTTTTCAAATATTATCAGTACCCGAACACATTGAACGTGCGATTCCCCCACTTCTCGGTTCATCCGACTACTCTAGTCAGATTCTATTTTGTGAAGAAAAAAATCTTATTGATAGAGGATTGTAAGATCAATTGTTGTTACACATGAGAAAACATTTGATTCATTTAATGCAATTGAATGAATTTTGTAAATGTTATGCTTTTGTGTTATTGAAGTTTGTACAAGCTCCTTTAATAGTTGTAATACTTAATTTTTCAAGCATGAAATGTCTTAGTCATTTAATGAAAGAAAAGGTCTTTTCTCCATGTAATTAAACTTTTTGACGACCAAATATTTTTTGATTTCATGTTGTGACTGTAACTTCAGAAACATGAGAGCAACCACTCTAATGCAAAAAAAGAAACCTTTCAATTCCTAAATCTTAAAACCAAGCACACAAATATAATGAACCATGAAAATTTTATTCTTTCATCAACATAGAAGGAGCATTGTTAGGACATAAGTTCAAGACCGAAACAAATATTAGTTTTATTATGTGAATGAATAATAGTTGCAAGCTGAACCAAAACATGCTACGTCTAATAAAACTACATGAAAACAAAGTAACACTTTAAAACTCAAAATTTCTTTCTCTTCGTCGGTGTCGTTCCTTGAGGAAATATTCCGCTTATTGTTTTAAAGATATAAACTCGATTATTTCTTCTTCGCTTCATAGCCATCTTTGAAAAATCATCATGCGGGGTTGTTTTCTACACATAAAAGAAAATTATTGTAAAGAAGTGTAAATGATATATTGCTACAAAACATTACCAAATAATCGAGTTACGTACCTTGTATGCAAACTGTTTAAGATTATATGTTACCTCAAAAGTTGGATGTACATCAACAATTACTGAATGAATTTTAGGGGTGGGAGATAGCTAGAAACAAAGATGACAGCAAGTTTGTTACATTAAGGGTTGGATGTGTTATTATGAGGGTCGGAAGTATTTCACCCTCAAGTTTAACGATCACTGGTTCACAATTTGAATTGTATTGACGTTGATAGTCAATCTTTTCTTATCATGAGAGTTGTTGATATGATATGTTTTTTACTGAAATACTTGTGTGTATTGACTTTATATAGTGCCTAGGTTAATGAGGGGTTGAATATTGTAGTAATAATCATTATGGGGAAATTTTTTAGCAAACGTATATTGAAAATTAGATTGCGGATTTTTTGTGAGGCCCAAATGTTTTTATTGAGGCAGTTACAAATTAATTAATTGGGCTCTTAAAAGTTTTTGCTATAACTTTTAAGTATGCGTATGATGTAAGCTATTGACTATTAATTTCCATATTAAGTAAGTGATATTGGCTGAATTTTTAAGCCTTCTAATTATAGAAGGCCTAAATGCATTATAAGGTATTAAGATAAGATATGTCATATTTTGTGGATCGGTTTTAGGTTCTTTGCTGACACAAACGACGAAAAAGAACAAATCCTTTTCTTTATTAATAACGAGGTGTTGAACCTGCGCGTTGCAGGGGATTTTTTGCATCTAATTTATATGTTGCATGTGTTAGATCATATGTATGGTGCATAAATTGTGTGTGAAAATCTTTATGTAAAGTGTAAATGTGATTTTTGGTTTTGGGCTTCCTTTGCGTGGTGCCAACATAAATATATCACACCCGCGCGGTGCGACAGTTTTTTTGCTCCTAAAGTTTTGCTTCAAAACATGCTGCAAAATGAAAAACAAACAATAATCTACGATGTTTATCAAAGCGACCACATGATGATGTACAAACTTTTTGACTGCAAAAATAAACTACTATTTTTTTTCGATGATTTGTGTAATCTATTTATTTTTACCTCAACCTTAGTGGATACGATTTGGGGATATACGGTCGTAATTAACCTAAACTATAGACTAATTCTATAATTAAAATTTGGCGTGTCTCAATTTCAATATAAAAATTGGTCTACCGTAAGTATTTGTTATGCAATCTTAATCCACCTTATTACATGGCACTAACAATCATCCAAAATGGTAACCTATCAAATATAAATATACCATGCAATATTGGGCATGTACATGTGTCGAAAGCTTACATTGACCTTAAGTCCCCTATAAGCATTATGACTAGGATACACCACAATTGGGTCATGAAAAAACAATTAGTCCATAGGAAATATCCCGTTACAGGTGAAGTAAGTAATTCTATAGGGAGAGTTAAGGGGATGTATGTATTTGTTGGGAATTTTACATATGTTACGGATTTCTTGATAGTGGAGGATATTAGTCCAGCAATTGATTATAGTTTGTCTCATGTAGTATTAGGAAAGCCATTCGTGGAAGTTTCTAAAATGAATTACGACCCTACCGTAGGGATAGTTAGGTTTATGGATGAAACTGAGAAGATTGTCTACAAAATGCCATATAAGATTGAGCAATCCCGACTAATGCCAAACTTAGAAAAGGAACTCAAGCAATAGGTCTACTATATGAATGAGGAGGATAAAAGAAGAGGTATATAGTATGTGATGAAGAAGATGCTTGGTTTTTACAAAGAATATCTACAATTAGGGCCGGAATATAAACCAAGATTGAGGATAGTGTTGGGAACGTGACGAAGGACGGTAGTGAAGTTATGTAATTGGGCATGGCTTTGAGTCTAGCTACATAACTCATAAATAAAGAAAATCGCTTTTTGGGAGGTAACACATGTTTATTTGTTTGATTGTTTGTTTAATTATTTGTGTGTCATATATGCCTCCTCATTATTTTTTAACTTTCATGTTTCAAATACAATTTTGAAAATGCTTTATTTTATTTTTGACCTCGTTTTAATCACACATAAAGGTATTTTGCAAAAAGATAAGTGTAGGGAAGATCACATATGTTTAATAGAACAAAACATGAAATTAACAATACATGACGAGCATATATTTGTGTGTTTGTTTGAGTCAGATGCTTGTATCGATTTACAATGGTTGTTTTGTAGTAATTTCCAAGTTTTTAAGAAGTAAAATTTTCCAGAAAACAAAGTTTAAAATTCTGTCGGGTCAATCCAGACGGCGTCAGGATCTATAACCTGACGGGTTCAGGCATTGTAGCAAACAGTTTTCCAGATTTTCATTTTTCTGTCGAAACTGAATTTCTAAAAATTTCCAAAATTTCCAAGAACATGCAAACATCTATTTTGTAAGCATTATATCTTACTCGCTTTCTAGTTTAGATTTGTATTATACATAGTTTTACCATCGATTTTACGCGAGGTTTCGTGTTCGTTTTCTCATAACTTACAGGTTATATTAGACAAGAAGATGCAAGTACACAATTGAAGCAACAATTATGATTTATTTATTCTTCTTGGAGAAGCATTTAACCTTGATTCTACACTGATCATATCGAGCTAATCAGGAGACTACTAGTTTCCTTCTCTTTTATTTACTTCTTATTATCATAACTTTGATACTTTCGGGGAACATTGAGGAAAATGTTCAGTTTAAGTGTAGGGAGGAAAAAAAGGGATACCTTAGAAACTATTTGCTAGCTTGATATTTGTCTTTTCCTTAGTAATAGTGTAATAAACTTAAAATACACACACACACACACACACACATATATATATATATATATATATATATATATATATATATATATATATATATATATATATATATATATATAGAGTTTGGTTATTGTAAGATGTAGATTAATATAAAAAGGATAAAAAGTGTTTCTGATTGTTGGATGCAACTAGCTAAATTTGATCAACGGGTGAGATTAACAATGGCCATTTAGTAAATAATTAAAAGTTGGTGGATAACTATACATTAATTAAGGGTAAATCTGGTATATCAAATTGTAACTCTTTGACCAATTTCAAAATGTCTGAATCCTCGTGTGTTTTATCTAGCCATCACACAATTAATGACACAGTTTACTTGATTATGATGTAGTAATGTTGTCATAACATTTAACATAATTTGTGATGACACATTAATTTGTTTGACACATTTTTCCTGAGACATTATACACTTCAAACGACATACTAAATATCCAAATGACACACTCATTTTGTGACAGTTTTTTTTATATATTAAGTCTTTTGACACACTTATAGTTTTACAATAAAACTTTAGTGACACATTAAGTTTTTTTGACACACGTTTATGTGACAAACGTAATTTCATGACACATTTCAAGTGACGCATTTAGTTTATGATATATTTAAGTGACACATTAAGTATTTTGACACACATGATTTTTTTTTAAAAGTATTTTGACACACGCGGTTTTTTGACACGTTCGGTTTCATAATACATTTTTAATGACACACTATGTTTTTTGACACACCTCTATGTGACACACTTAATTTTTGATACTTTTATTGTGACACACTAATTACTATTATTTTTTTACAAGCTTAATCATAAGATTCACAAAAATTGGTTTCTACTGCAAAACATTAAATTAAAAAAAAAAGGTTTATGCATGTTGTTGCTTGTTTAAAAGGGTAGAACGTTTGGACATAAGAAAAAAATAGTATAACAAGAGTATACTAATCATCGACAAAAACTAAAGGGGTATCAGATTTTTCATAGTTTACTGGAAGCACCATACATGCTAATGTACATAAATTCTTCTTTTTTGCGCACATGGTAGCTACAAAGATACATAAGGACGTGCATTTAGTTTGCTATTTGATGTGAAAATGTGAATTAAACAAATTGAAACTTAAAAATAAGTGGTTAAAGAGGATTAAATGAGTAGTTAAAGAGAGAATGAGTAAATGTCTAAAACACCCTTATTAATAAAATGACATATTTTATACTTTCAACCCTTTTTATCCTTTTTACCAAAAATAACTTTTTAGTTGATCCAAACTCTATATATATATATATATATATATATATATATATATATATATATATATATATATATATATATATATATATATATAGAGTCCCTTTATTTTCAGAACCCACCTTATCTGCGAGAACTGCGAGAACCACTTATGTACTCCTAATAATGCATAGTGTGCAACATATCAATGCAAAATGGCATTTTTGAAAATATCTATATTTTTTGAAAAATATTAATTTTTTTATTTAATCAGAAAGGGTATATTAGTAAAACACAATTTTTATTTTATTTAATTTTATTTTGACTTTTTTTACGTATTTTTTTTTTTTTTTTTTTTTTTTAAGATAGCATTTTCCAGGTTTAGTGCATATATGTTTTTTGTTTAAGACAGCATATTTCTAGATTTTGTACAATATACGTTTCCAGAAATAATTTGGTGCATATGGGTTTTTTAATATAATGAAATTTATAACAAACCAATAACATAATGTTATACACAAACTCGATATCGATTGAAATACAATTAAATACAAATTTTTAAAAAGCATAAATACATGAATCTAATCGATCTATACACGTAATATTCAACACAAATGGACATATGTGTACACTCATTGTTATCATCATTTTTAAAAGTCGCCGTCAACATTTTTTAAAAAGTCGGACATATATGTACACTCGTAGCCGTGAACATTCTTGTAATTACACCTGATACAAAAAAAATACAAAAATTAGCAACAATGATATTATTAAAATAGAATTGTGTTGAAATACATATATGCAACTACTAAAACATGTATGCACACTTGTTAAAAAGACATAACATATATGGTTTTCATTAGTTAGTTCCCACTAATTAAAACATACATGTTTTGAACATGTATGTTTTGAACATACATGTTTAGCACAGTTTAAAACATATATGCATATCCTTGTATCTTTATTAACCTTAACCTTTCACACTTGTACGAAAAATAATCTTTAAACTTAGCTCTAACCTACCACAAAAAGGATCCTTATATACTTGTAGCACTGGTAGTCTTTCTTAAGAACTAGGACTTTCCAAATACACCTAAATCTAATATCACATTAACAACACGGGGAAATCATTGCTGCTGCAAATAGCATGTATCATATCTGCTGCAAGTCAAAAAAAAGTTTGCAACTTACATTTTTATGTACTTATACCCTTCATTATTTTCTAATTTTCATGTTTGGTCCCTCCTTATAAGCCTTGCAGCAGATATTATACATGCTGTTTGCAGCAACAATGATTTCCCCTAACAACACAGCCACAAAAGTTTCAAATCAGATTATCAAATGCACCTAAATCAACGATCCACCGTACAAATCATTTATTAACAATATGCCTAATTAATACTATATGAAACAAACTAACTAGAGCCTAATTCTATCATCATCTAAAAACAAAAAAAAAAAAAAAAAAAAAAAAACAAAAAAAAAAAAAACTTCAACAAAAAATATACATTGAGATCATCATCATCTAAAAAAATAATACATTGAGATCCATTTACCTCGATTGTACTACTTAAGTCCGGTGTTGGTTTGCAAACATATTGAGTAAATTAAAGCAACCATCTCTCTGATTTTGTTTTAACCATTTACTCAGTTAGTAATAAATAAAATTATACACTAAGATCCATTTCAAAATTTCTTCCCCCAGAGGCCCATGGTAACGGTCTAACACCCCCATTAATTAAAAAAATGCTTATGATTTAATGGATCCTTATTAGATAACAACTAGAACATACAAAACAATCGGTTTAACATTCACAAATCATAGATACTTATGATTTTTATCAAATCGATTATCATCATCTAAAAAAAAAAAAAAAAAAAAAACAGATCCAAAGACACCCATTATAGATCTTGACAGAAAATTAAATTATATCAAAACCTTACCCGAGACCCGTGTATAGCATCTTGAAGTAGTGGTCTTCGTGTTTTCGCATGATAACAAGAGATGATCTTATGTTTGTGATTCGGATCTCATCAGACACAACAACAAAAGTTGCGATCTGCTGTGATTTGTTTTGATTTATGGAGATATAAAAAGTGATGCGTTTGATCGGCTGTGGATATTTTTTTTGTTGAAGTGTGCATTTAATCTTCACTGAATATTGATCTGCTATGGTTTGTTTTTTCTTTAGGATGAGAGGATTTTTTGACTGCGTGAAATTAAAGTGATAAATGTGAAACCCTATTTACTGGGACGGTTTTGTAGAGAGGGGGAGACGAAATTCCACTACTACCCTTTTTTTTATTTAAGGATTAATATTTAGTTTTTGATTTATTACAATTATGCCATACATCATCTTGGCCATTGATCTACTTATCCAACGGTTTTAAAAAGGTTCTCGCAGTTCTCGCACTTAAAGTAGGTTCTGAAAATAAAGTTTCACTATATATATATATATATATACATGTTGGGGTAATTTTAGCACCAATTCTTTATTTTTTATAACATTTATGAGCAAAAATTTAGTATTAATAAAGCATCTCATGGATAAGAATTATATGACTAGCACAAAAAAACCTTTACCACTCAAACTTCACTCTAAAAATGTGAGGTTCGCCTTTAGATATATAGGCAAAAACATTCATCTTTGATGCTTATTGAGTGTACTGGTAGTATATAGATTCTAGAAGTTGTTTTTGTGATGCATTTCGATATCGCTAGTGAGACTACATTAATGTAGTTAGCATTTACTAAATGATAAGAGGCATTAGGATAAGCCTTGTTTTAAACTTGTATAAATAGTTACATTGACCACATCTGCTGAGTAACTACCACACACCCTTGCGATGTACTCATTTTTAGTACACGATACCCCTAGTTAACCCCTCAGAGCCTATCTTTTCGTGGTTCTTGTGATGTTCTGGTTTCCAGAATATCAATGAAGAGCTTTGTTTACAATCTACCCCCAAATGTTACACCTAAATCGCCTTAGCCTTCCTTGTATGCACTCATCTTTAGTGCATTATTGTATTATATTAAACCCTTAGTTCAATTATCTAGTTGATTACATGGTTGCTAAGTCGAGTCATATCTTGTGTACATACAGTTTTAGGACGATTGGGACTCATAGGTTAAGTAGTATTTTATGGAGTAACGAGAAGGAATGTCAAATTTAATTTTATTTATCTACTTAATTAATTACTCCAAGTGTTTTGATTCTCGCAATTCTGGTCATTAGTTTAGTCTAATAAAAACTCGAGTGTAGGGATGCTACTATAAATTCCTTTACTATGATGTTATGTTTTGCGGATGGTAGAGTAAGAGTGTATAATAATAATAATAATAATAATAATAATAATAATAATAATAATAATAATAATAATAATAATAATAATAATAATAATAATAATAATAATAATAATAATAATAATAATCGAAAAAAGAAAAAAAGAAAAAAAAAGAAAAGAAAAAAATATACGGGCTACCATCTCGCCTCTATCCTTTATCTTTTATCATTTATTTTTGTTTAAGTTAAGTATTAAGTTAGTTTTGTAAGTCGAGTCTTGGCTTAGCAACGCCTTGTTTTACATGTAATTAGTTTAGATTTTTGACTTGCCACAAGTAAAATTCCCCCATATCCAACAAACCCGTGTTTTTCCATACCCTTACACCTAACATTACAACCTCTTAAAAGCTCTCTTTGATAGTTTATCCTAGGTACTTATGCCAAAGCGGTGGAGGTTTGATCTAGTCTTAAGCCTATGGTAATCTATGTGCTATGACAGGTAGAGAGTGTTATCTTTCATTTCCATACATGTTATATTCATTATACACCCGTGAGATGAGAAAATCTAAACACTAGATGAGAAAATCTAAACACTATATGTGAGAAAATCTTTGATAGTTTATCCTAGGTACTTACGCCAAAGCGGTGGAGGTTTGATCTAGTCTTAAGCCTATGGTAATCTATGTGCTATGACAGGTAGAGAGTGTTATCTTTCATTTCCATACATGTTATATTCATTATACACCCGAGAGATGAGAAAATCTAAACACTACATGTGAGGTGCTAGTGTATAATTTTTGTGCTTGTTATGATTATTGTAGAACTTGTATAGGTTGTAAAATAGTTTAAACCAATGTTAAATGACCCTTAACTTGTAAATTGATTAGATAAAAGTACATTTGTTTGAAGACAAGCAAATCCCAAGTGTAGGGATATTTGATAAGGATTTAAAACGTACATTTTTAGGAGGTCATTTAAGCCCTAAACTAATGTATTTATGATCAAATATTGCCTAAATTCATTCATTTTCACTTTTAGGTACTTTGGAAGCAAAAGCTAGAAATCATGCATATTTGAATGAAAAGAGATGAAAATGTGAAGAAAATGAACAAGTCGTGAATATTCTAGAAAAGAGAACCAGGCGGCGTCACAACTTATAAGGTGACGCCGTTGCTTGCATATGAAGATACCGAAACAACCCAGATTTTACTAAAGACGACTTAGTGGAATATTGAAGAAGTAACAATTGACGCCGTCACTTGTTAAGAGAGTTGGAATTTTCTATGAAAATTATAACGTGACGGTCCAAATTAATCATAGAGGGACGGCGTCAGAGATTTCTGGACGGCGTCTAAAGTTACAAAGTGACCTCGTCACAAGGATGACTTGGAAGAGACGAAACCCTAATGGCGGCGACTTGACGGCGTCACAGCTATAAAGTGACCCCGTCGCAACTGTAATCCTATATATAGTTTTAGAATTTTCTGCATTAAGTGTGGATACTTGGAGAGTAACTTTGGTGTACGACTTTTGTCTAGTTTTTACAGTAATCTTAGGGTTTTTACACCCTCTATCAATAAGAGATAAGTCTCTTAATCTCTTCTATCATTATGTTTAGTTCATGCTTGATTATGGTTACTTGTTCCTTTATCTTTAACATGTCTAGCTAATTTAACATAGTGTTTGCTTAGATATAATGAAACCTAGTTGTTAACTATTGATTGTCGTCTATTGTTTAAATGGTTGTTACATGTTATGTTAGGAAAACTTGAATGTCTTAAACAACGTATTCATGTCCTAGAGTGCACTAGTAGACTTTTCGTTGTGTTTATTGCGTGAATTGCGATTATTGATAATAGGAGATTTGGGGGAGATACCTTAGGTTACTTGACTATCCCGGTTTCTTAGAGGAGATCAATACATTCATAGAGTTAGGGCATTTGGTACCTCTCTACGAATAATAGAATACAAAGCGCCAATTAAACAAGGATGTGACAATTCGACTAATCAATAGGAGATAACTAAGGAGTAGTGAAATCTAAGTAAACATGCTTTTACCTATCATAAGAATCTCATTTACTTTATTTGCAATTTAGTTTAATTATAGTTTTAATTAGTTTAATTAGTCATTTTAAGTAGTTGATAATCAAACCCCCAAACGAATCCTGAGATTTTAGTTGCTTTCATATAAAATAAAAAAATAAAAAAAGAATCATCCCTCACCTTAGACCTATTCGTCATACATGTCGACCTTCCAACACTATTCCCTTAGAGAACGATCAATCCCCCGAGTCTTACCTTTACTACACTACAACGGTTAGGTTCACTGCTTAGGAGGATTGTAAAACTTCTTTGGATGTCTTACAACCGCAACATCAACTGGTTACCATTATCTCTTTGGTAAAATCAGAGTGCACTTGCTTTATACCTACCTAGGCTAGGAAAAGGTACACTGAACTTTGTGTAGTATGATTCTTCAATGTCTTCCCTTCGTCTTTCAAAGGGAAATCTTTGGAAAGATGAGTTCCCTTACGGATCTCACATCCTAATTCTACAACATGTACTCTCTTATTAACCTTATTAATCTCCCTGCCGAGATTATTCAACTGAGCAGCAATTGCGGCTAAACCATCATTATTATTTGTACTTTTATTCCTAGTCGATGCTCAATCGTGCCACATCTGAGAATGGTCAGCCATTTATTGGATGACTTTCTTTGCATTAGCATCGCTCATTTTAGGAAATGCACCATGATCATCCAACATCTGTCGAGTAGCCACTTCCAATCCCTTGTAGAAAACAATCACTTGAATTGTTCCGGCCTTGTAGAGAATCTCATCAGGTTCCTGTTTAAAGTTATTGATTTCCTTCATTTTTCTCATAGTTCGTGAAGGTGGACAACAGTTGTTCAAAAATTTGGACTTAAGAATAACACAAAAGTAATAGTCCCAGCAAGTTCATTTTTCAGCCACCTGTGTGCATATATCTAGTAAGGGTTTTGGGAAAGATGTGTAACATGAGTTGATCTTCCATGACATTCAGAGTGTGGAAAAGGTTAACAGTCTCAATAAATCGCTCAATATGTTCATTTGCATCTTCATTTACTCTGCTAAAAGTGTTTTCCCGAAGCTCCTTAAGGATTTGTACTTTTAGTTAAAAAACAGTGGTATCTCCAAGTTTTGGCTGAAAAATTCCTGGCCCATAGTCAGCTCGGGTTTGAGCCATATACTCCTCTATAGTTTGATTAGCCATATCTTCTTGTGCTTGTTCAATTATTTTTGGATTCCGGTGAACCCGAATGATTAGGTGGTTTCGTGAAAGCTTCCTCCTAGAATGAAAAATTCTCTCAGGTTCGTTAAAATGTTCGCAAAGATTCCAATTAGTACTTCTTGTCATGCACTACCTGAAAAAAAAACAGTAAGTGTTCAGTAGATTAAGCTAAAAAAGGTAGAATTACAAAAAACTAATTATAAAAATGAAAAATTGAAAATCTGCAGAAATAGACAGTCAATACGCCGTATACACTACTCACTATACGATGTATGCCAATGTTCAGGATGATACGGCGTATTCCACAGAAGAATATGCCGTATGCTGTTGAAAGCTCAATACGCCGTATCCACAGACAAGGATACGCCGTATTAGACACCTGATACAAAATATGCAGAAAGAAACAAACAATCAAACAACAAACACTAAACAAAATATAATCTAAAAATAGAAAAATATAATCTAAAAACAAAATAATACAAATAAATTAAGCTAAAGCTAAATCACTCCCCGACAGTTGCGCAAAAAATTTGATATGTTCTATCTAGGTGTAAGATTTTTATCAGATTTTAATATATATAATTTTTGAGTAACCAATAGACTAACACTTACGGGCAGTGTACCCGATCAATGCAGCTAGTAAATGGTAAGCACGGGTCATTTACAAGAAGTGAATGAACTAAATCTAAACTAAAGATATTTGATGTGTCGTTTAGTATATGTATATTTGTGAATTCAAGTTTTAATATTTATTTAATGCCGACTTTACCTATAACAAACACTTACGGACAATTACCCGGTCGATGGTAGGTTAGTTGGTAAGTAGGGTGTCGATCACTAACAGTGGATTTCTAATATACTAATTCTAAAGGTATTCTACTTAATGTAAAGGGGTTCAACCTGAGAGAGTGGCACGAGTTTGGTTTTATATTTAACTAATAAAGTAAACAAACAATAAATTAAGAAGACACTAAAGATAAGAAGAACGTATTAACCAAGTTTAGTCATATAAGATTTGTATATTAAGTTTTGATAAGTCCAAGACCTGTAGCAATGGAGCTCACGACTAGGTGCAGTTTGTCCTACCTCTAGTTCTTCTAGAGTCTAGATTTCTGTTTTAAGTCTTCTTGACTGACTAATCATGTCACAGTTAATCGAAACCCGCATAAAGCTGCTTAATGATTACTAGTTTATTTATTAATTAACCCTTAAGCAACTTACATTAATCATACAAACAATGTTAATGAAGTAATTGGGCGAGCCGAAGGTAGACAAGGCATGATAAACTTATATGTAATCAAAATGAATACTGAGCTAACTATCGAATTAGTAACAAATCAAAACATCAGATAATCATAAAGTTGGCTAACACATAAGGGTGTTAGCCCATAATATCTATAACAAAGTACATAGACATAATCATAACACATAAAATATGAGACTAGTAAATACGATATGCTAACCGAATGATTAAGTAATATAACAATGATTAGAGATGCTCTTTAAGGATGGTTGGATCTTCAATATTGATCTTCTACTATTTGGAGATGGTTTTGATCGTCTGGGAATGACCGTTAGGGTTCCCAATGACACCCTAATTCTTTAATGAGTCTTCTGTTTATAGTTTCTGAAATCGGGGTCGATACGCCGTATCGAGAGAGTCCGATATGCCGTATCCATAAGTAAACGTAGCCTCCAAGTCTGAAACAGACCCAATATGGCGTATCCAGAATTCCGATATGGAGTATCAACCAATCCGACGTATCTAATACCCAATACGCAGTATCTACTTCAGGATTAGATAGGTCTCCTTTTTTTCTTCCCGTGCTTTTTAAAATCGCACAAAACGGAGTCCAAATGAAGATTTAATGGCCAAAATACTAGAGCATCTTCGAGTATGTTCTTCAAATCGACCAAGTTTCGTATACGGCGTATTCCCAATGATGGATGCGCCTTATTCATCAAATTCAGGCAAGGTCTTGAAATCTTCTAAGTATATGGATACGGCGTATCTAATTAGCATTGATACGCCGTATTGAGTGTCTGATCAGTAGGCATTCTTCAATATCATCATTTTTGCTCCAAAATACGTCTTTTTTCATAACTTTCTCCAAGCGCTCCAATATTTCTGAAATTTATAAAAGTAAATGATTAAGCACCAAATCTCATATAAAATAGTATAAATTGAGTAAACTATATATGATAAATGACTAATAATATGTTGTTATTTGATGTCATCAGTATTCTAATTAAATATTCTAATAACACAAGGGGTTAAATTTGAGAGATTGGCATGAGTTTGGTATTTCTAAAGACTAATTATTAAACTAATAAATGAAATGAAACAACGAAATAGAAGGTAAGGTCTAAGTCTTATGATAGGAGAACATGCTAGCCATGTTCATCGTATCAAGTCATAGTGATTCATTTACAAGTGCAATGACTAAAATTCTACTTTCGTTGATGAGTCCGAGAATGTAAACAAAGACTCAAGGAGCATGGATAGGCCTTGTGAGTACGTTCCCTATCAATGGTAGATTAGGCCAGATGGTCACAGTTACCTAGCTCTATGCATATCCACCCTTAACATAATGGTCACAACATTAAAAAGCATCAAACACACATAAAGTGGTTCAAATATAAATTATAATCTATCTTGGCAATCACATACAAGTGTAACTACCTAAACCCTCGCGAATGGTCATCTATAAGCGTTCTCACGCTAACTTACTTGCCTTAATCATGCAATGACTAAACTAGAGATACAGTTGGCCTCTAGTCTTGATGGTACCACTGTGAACCTATGTTATCATGCATACCTACCACTATGATACAGATCATAAGTCACAGAAATGCATCTATAACATATGATCTAGACAATGACCATAACACTTCAAGAAAGTAAATGAACATAAATGAGAATGATAAACATAAGATACATCTAACAAAAATGCAATTAATCGAGCAAATGATTCAAAACAACTAAATAGTCATAAACATGGCTAACACCTGAGGGTGTTTGCCCATAATATTAGTAACAATACACAATAATTAAATCAAAGCTACACGAATGGAAATTATAATGAAATTGAAACGATAAACAATGATTTATAAAGGTAAGGGATACTCGAGATGCCCTCCTGGCGATCCTGGTGTTTCTTGACCTTCCTTGCCTCCTAAAATGTCCCTTGACTCTATGGTATGTGGTGGTTGTGTTTTGAAACTGGAGGTGTGACCCCTCTATTTATACTTTTCTGTCAGCCGCTCGATATGGCGTATCAATCTTCCCAATACGGCGTATTGGATTACTTGGCATGGGCTCCACTCTTATAATATTCCAGAATAATCTCTTTTAGGCGCCATTATATGACGTATGGAATAAGCACATATGTCACATTCCTCTTAGTTCCGGTGTAGATCCATCATGGGCTAATATTCATATATATAGCATATCACTTATGTTGGATACGCCATATTCTTTTCTTTGGCTTTCTCATTTCATCTGTAGACCAAGCTCAATATACGGCGTGTGTTTAAATGGGAATACACCATATTCTTCAAAGTCATGTAAGGTCCTTATTTCTTCTAAGTATGATGATACAATATATACAGTTTATACTGATGTGATGTATAGAATGTCAGCCCATCATGCTTTCTTTAGCTTTTTCATTTATGATCCAAATGATGCCAAAATATGCTCCTTTTCCATAATTTCTCTATAAACACTAACAATCACAAAAATAAACTTTTAAGTAAAGATTCTTATATAAAATGATAGAATATGAGTAATATATATAGGATAAATGATGTGTAAAGATAGTACTTATTTGATCACATCAAGGTCAAATGGAAGGAAACGGGCCTAGAATGACTCTGGCCAATTTGCATTATGATTTAGTCGAGTCTGTTGACCACCATTCCACATATTATTCCCATGGTTAGCTTGTGCATTACCACGTTACATGTTCTAATCCGGTGCCTACCACATTTGAGTGTTAAGGTTCAAATGACCAAGACTTGGACCCCATATTACTCCATTGTTGAGCCGAGCCTCGAGTGGTATTGTTCCTACTTTGACTATTCCAATTCCAATTCCAATCCATGTGTAAATATTTGCATCGAGCATCAAAGTTGCAATGATCACGTTGAAAATTACGACACACCTGTCAAGGGCTGTTGGGAACACTGTTGGAGCGGTTGTGATGGGTTATAAGAACCGAACGAGAAGATATGTTGTCACGAGTTGCAAGTCGCGAAGACTTACGAGTAAGTCTGCTCTCCTCAATAAGGAATATGGACTGAGCTTGGGAGAAGGTAGGTGGTGGATCATGGTGACGAATAATTACAACAAGCTGGTCATATTTGCCCCGAGACCTTTAATAGCCTATGTCACGAGATTTTTCTCATCTACTGGGGAGTCGATATTAGCCAAGAGGCCTGCTATACGGTGGATCTTGTGAAAGTACTCGGTTATTGACATGTTACCGAGTTCAATGTTTCGTAAATCATTATCAAGTTGTATAGCCCTAGCATTCTTGTTGTCGTGAAAGACTTCCATGAGTTCCAGCCACAACTCACTAGACGTCGATGTTCTTCTTAAGCACTATTTGGAGAAGCGATTTGCTTATTGTTCCAAAGATCCAGAGTTTTACAAGCAAGTCCAGCTTCCCCCACTTGTCAGAGTCTTGTTCGACACTCGTGGAAGTACCTTCAATGAAACTCAATACACCAAAACTCCTGCACGGTAAAACGAATAACTCGCTCCACAAGTTATAGTTCATCTCTTCAAGACCGAAAACAAGTGGGATATACTTTTTTTTTAAAGAACGACTGGTTAGTAGTTAGTGATCTGAGTCGTGCAGTGATACCGAATGGCTTTTCGTTGGAGGTTGGAGGGTTGTGTAGAATGTTGTTTCCTCCTGTCATGTTAACATATGAGGGTTAAGGTTGCTAGAGAGATTGCAAAGAAGGTGGAGGGATCGTGAGAAAAGGAGAAAAAATGGAGGGTTTGTTTAGAGTGCTAGCTCTGGTACCATAAAAAGGGAATTGAGGCCGTGAATTGATTATTTTATTATTAGATTTGTAACATGTATACAAGTACACAAGTAGGAGATTGCAAAGAAGGTGGAGGGATCGTGAGAAAAGGAGAAAAAATGGAGGGTTTGTTTAGAGTGCTAGCTCTGGTACCATAAAAAGGGAATTGAGGCCGTGAATTGATTATTTTATTATTAGATTTGTAACATGTATACAAGTACACAAGTAGGGTTATTTTGCAATGGGCCAAACCCTTACACATTACAACATGGGCTATAGTATACAACATAGACTAATACAATCATTAATCGTAAATAGCTTAATCATAAGAATCCAGCCGCCACCTTACGATTTTGTTTGCAACAACTGTTGGACCTTGTAATTGCATAAGTCTTGTTAAGCATAAAAACGAAAGCCAAAGGGCTGAAATTGTACGTTAGATAGTTAATTACCGTTTTATAGTTATGGCGGTTATAGAAGTTAGTTAGTTATTAGTTACAGAACTCGGTTACAGAACCTGTTGGAAACCTATAAATAGATTAGTACATGTAAATGTTTAGGGTGTGTCTTATATAAACAATGTAACCATGTTTTTTAGTAAATAAAGAATCATCTCTTGTCAAATCTTGTGCCTTGTTCATAATTCGATTATGGAAATAAACCTGTGAAACGATTCTATATTGGTATCAAGAGCCAAAGGTTCAAACCTGGGAAGTGACATCAGATACAAGGGATTGGAGATTACAAGAGTTTGATTCAAGTTTTGATCATCAAGATCAAACGAGGGAAAAGACACCAAGGGAAACACGTTGGGAACGGAAGAGACTCGGTTACAAATGGAAGACCAGTGACAAATGGAAGACCATTGCAAGTTTCCAACGCTTGATGATGGTGAAGAGGAAGCAATAAGAGATTGCTACAGGAAGTTCATTGATTTGATAGTTGTATACCATGAGACTGCAAAAGTGCCTTGGGATGAAAAGCCAACAGAAGTGGGAGAAAGTAGCAAAGTTGCAGAAGCCAGGGACCCACAAGGCCAGAAGGATAATGCAGAGATAGATGGATTACATGAAGATGGAATGAACAACAGATTTATCACGAGAACCTCTGTTGGTGATCTATATCACACGATAACAAAGAAGCATGGAAACCTTGTTTGCTGTATAACGCAACAAGAAGAGAAACAAACACTCGTTTGTTTTGGAAGGATACCGAGAGAAATATTGAAGTATTTTGTGTGGAAAGAGACTTGGAATTCAAGATAAAAGAAACAACAACAACAAAACATTATTTGATTGTTTGGCAGAAAACCGAGAACAAGAAGAGTTCAAGACACGGTTGTGGAGAAAGGAATTCAAGTCAACACACAAAAAGGGGAACGCCAACGTGAAGAAAAGTTAGTAAAACCAAAAAGAAGAAAAAGGAGAACTCGTTGGTTCTGAGCAGAAACAATTCGACACAAAATAATAAGGAAGCCGAGAACATTTTGTGGATTTGCGAATTGGTTTGAAATAAACACAACAACAACGAGGCAACAAACAACTTAGGTGAACATCGAATGAAAAGCAACAAGTTGTTGGAATTTGGTGATACTAACGCGGAGAAGAGCATGAAGATTCGGAGAACAAGACTTAAACAATTAGGGGGAAAATGTTGGACCTTGTAATTGCATAAGTCTTGTTAAGCATAAAAACGAAAGCCAAAGGGCTGAAATTGTACGTTAGATAGTTAATAACCGTTTTATAGTTATGGCGGTTATAGAAGTTAGTTAGTTATTAGTTACAGAATTCGGTTACAAACCGAAGGGTCACGATGGTTCACAAGAACCTGTTGGAAACCTATAAATAGATTAGTACGTGTAAATGTTTAGGGTGTGTCTTATATAAACAATGTAACCATGTTGTTTAGTAAATAAAGAATCATCTCTTGTCAAATCTTGTGCCTTGTTCATAATTCGATTATGGAATAAACCTGTGAAACGATTCTAAAACAACTAGTATCACGTATAGAAATTAAAAGTAGTATTAGATACAGTAATATAAGCTACAAGTGCTGATATCCATCTATTTCTCATAAGTTGATAAAGCAAAAGAGAAACGTGTTGGATATAACATGGTTAAAAATGGGCATTACATGAAACAATTAAATTAAATAATTGATTAGTTAATTTAATTACATGGTGAACTGTTAACTGTACTCTCAATTTCACTTTCTGTACAACTAGACAACAAAATGACTATTATAAACTGACATTTACAAAGGCCTAATCTCAATCCCTTGCACGACTAGGCCAACAAAGTTTACATTTTCGTTTCTGTAACCAATGAACTCAATTTCCAAGTTAATAGATCTGGTAGTACCAGTCGAAATTTCACAGAATTGAAATTCCATCCAACCATCCTTTCTTAATCTTGGATGGCCTTTTATTTTACGGGGACGTGGTTGGATGTGATCTTGATCCATCTTGGGTCCAATAACCGGAGTCTGAGGAGGAGTGACTAAATAGATTAGTCGCTCACGATTAGAACCACATGAGGGATCATCAATAGTAGTTTGTATGTGATGCTGAAATGAAGAATCGTCTTCGGGCAATTTGTAAATGATGTGACATGAATAGAGTGTTTGAGGTGACAATATTTCGGACGTGAGCTTAAATTTAACAAGAAATCTATCTCCATCCCTAAACTCAGCCATCTCCCCGAATCTACAAAATTGTGGGAGAAGAATACATGATGAATTAGTGATTAGTTACAAACGATAGCATTGTGCAAGAAGATAAAACAACATATTTGTGCAAGAAGCAAGCAATCTATGCAACCTACAATTAAGTTAGCATATTATACGTTAGGGACAAATGATATATGAAACTAAAATGTGAAAAGAAAGTCGGATAACCTTGATTCTGGTGAAGACTTCCATATCCATTCTTTGTCTAACAAAGATGCTCTTGCTGGTATCATAAGACGTTTCTTCATATCTTTGCTCATGGAAAACCATTTCTGTCGATAAAAGAAATTTTTTTTGTTAGTATTTATAAAAAGTTATCGTTTATTATTGTCAAACTTATAAAATCATACTTTATGAGAGTTACACTGAAAAATTTACTCGGTAGCTATAATTAATTATAATGTACGAATGAATTAGTGAATGAAATGTGAAGCTTGGTGATCAAATTTTTTTGATCTTCAATTGATAAACACATACACACATATATAGATGTTCTATAATTGGACAATGAGTTGAAAGTAGACAGTTAGATCGACTAATACCTTTTCATTGTTGTCAACCAGAAATCCTTTGCGAAGAAGAAAGTAAAGTTCCTTCTTGGTTGTCCACTCTAGTTTTTCTTTTGACAACGTGAGTATCTCAGTATAATCGTTCATCAACTTTCGTTCCCAATATATATCTGAATCTGATATACGTTGCATATCTATCTTAATTTCATCCTCCTGGTTTTCGTGCGACTCCTACAGTATATGAACATATTGATTAGTTTATATGATCACTAAAAATGTCCATTAACCAAAACAAAAAAAACTTATATCTACATGGTTCTTATTATCTTTTGTTATGTATTCACAGTAATTCTTTTCATATGGTTAGTGGGAGAACTTTCAAACAATCAGACTTTAGTTCCTAAACGTAATTCCCTTCTTAATTTAAAATTATGCAAATAAGCTAATTCGTTTTGGTAACTTACGTGCTCCACTGGTCGAAATTCAATGCCTTCGAGAAAATACAATGGTGCTGAGGAATAATATTGAAGTGGTTGTGCTATATCGATTGAAAAACTATCTCCTTTTTCACTGCTTGTAAATTGATAAAGCTCAATCGTTAGCCATCCATCTTCTCGCACGTCCACAATGCATGGATTAGAATATTGTGTCTCATTTTCTAATTTGTATTTAAATGGTACATTTGTCCCACCGGCCTGATCGGTTCTTTTGAGGACAAGGTTTATGTTGTATGTGACATGTGGTGACAAAAACTGAGTGCTCACTTCTACTCTAAAACCCTCGAACATGTCAGTCGTTCGGCCACTGCCAAACCTGCATATATCATAATCACATATCTTTAATCTATCATTTCAATTGACTCATTTAGCGATGGTGAAAAATCAAGTAACCTTGACTCTTGGTGACTAGAAGACCAGAGATGATCTCCAGATATGCATTTCAAAGCAGATATCATTTCACAAGTTTCTCCCTTCTTATTTATTGAAAGAAGCTGTCAATAAGAATAGGAGCAGATGTTAAATTTGGTTTGAGCAAATTATCTGTTATCCATCCTTTATCCAACATTTTCAGGCATTGTTTCACCACCTTTATAATTTCCAAAACTAAAATAATAAAACCACTATTTTTTTATTTTGTTCCAAGATAATGTAGAGACCGTTTACTAAAACGATTAATTCATATAAACGATGTGCTATTGTATTAAAAAAAAGGATTATCAGCAATTTCTATGTATCAAAACAAACTAAATTGAATATCTATCAGTTCTTATATAAAATGGTAAAAATTAAGTTAAATAGCTATAGTGGGATGGTTTTTTTGGGTAAAGGGGAGTAATCATGCACCCTGGTAAAGTATATAAACCAAAAAGATTGAAGTACAACGGATGAGAGTGAGTCTCTCATCTCAGTCCCTTAGGACACATACAGACTATTATATAAGAATGACACACCATTCTTATAACTTACAAAAATGAACCTATCAAATTGACAAAAGTAAATAAAAACAATACAATACGACTCAAGACAAGTACTTGAGCCTTCTAAATACTTTGACGGTCCACCAACTTCCATGAAGAATCCTCCAACTTCTACTCATGAATCATCAATCATGAGATGATGACCATTAACGGATGAACATAGGGTTTCCCAATCCCTAACTTACATGATAGACAATCACGAGACACCAGAATGAATGAGAATGCAACAAAAATCGATTGTGTTGAATGGGGTTTGAACAAGAGCCCCCAAAACTTAACTTCCATCAACAACATGAATACCACCAATCAATTAACATGATTGGTCAGCCATGCATACACATTGCAGCTCACATGATCATGAGGAAAACCAAGCAACGATACATGTTTGCCCACTTGAAACTATAGTACGATCGAAACATCATCAAACAAAAAGTAATGGATATCAGCGAGAACCAATGTGAAAACATCTACCATGACATACACGCCATGTACAACCAAGGGTTCCACAAACTAACTCAAAGCCGCCGATCGGTCTCGCGTAAGAAGCAGAAGCGACCCGACCACACGCCATCCAAGAACTTCCACTCTCCCAAACCCACGCCACTAATTGAAACCTCAACATCAAGAACACCCTTACATGAACTCACTTAATCAGGACTTACAAGATCGTAAACCACAAGGTTACATCCAGGTACCAAATAAACCAAAACCCGTAAGAGGGTATCGATTATCCATGAAGCATGTCAATCCCTAAACAACAAAGATCGCTTCAAAGAAGATAGAACAAATAAATCCATACGATCAACCCCATCAATAATGTGAATGCTAGTAAAAGAAACCCTAAAATTAGGGTTTCGATTCCATTAAAGCACAACAAACCCGCCTCAAAGATTAATTCAATAAGTGTAATGAGGACCAGATCAATCAATAAAACCAAAACCCTAAGAGAACACCACGCCATCCCGAAAATCGCCAAAAACGATTTAAAAAGACAATCGATAGGCATAAGTAATTAGGGTTTCGACAAGGACGATTTCAATAAGTACTGAATTGAAAGCCACGACACACCCCTGAAGAAACAACGACCAAATCGATTGCATATCATTCGGAATAATAGAGTATTTGAATTCTTTGTAAAAGTGATCGGAATAGTAGGAGGAGGGGTGGCCGGAAATCGCCCCCATGGGGTTCTAACCGCTAGTTCTTACTCTATAGTGGGATGGTTTCAAGGGTAAATACCGTTTTGCCATCGTCCACAAGGATCCCTTTCAATAGAAGCAAGATAAGTTGATTTCGAGATTCATAGGATCCATCTGCAAGATTTACAACCTTGATGATTTCTTCAAGGTTCACTTTGTTTTCAAGATCTTCAAAAACCTCCTGAAAAAAATGTTCTACTGTGAGTTACTAGTCATCTATTAGTTACGTACAATAACTTAAGGATGATATGATATAGACTTGCAACTTGTAGGAATTTGTTAAAGACTAGAAAATAAACCAAAACAAGAAACCTTTAGTGAAGCTAAGACATCTTACTTGTTGTTTAAGTGCAAGCTCAAGTTCTTTTATGATCTCATCCATTGTTGGTCGTTCTTCACGAGATTTCTTCACACATTGATAGGCAATAGCTGAAAACAACTTCAAAGAACCCGGTTCCATTTGTTCTTGTAAACCCGAAAAGATGATCTCGTCTAACTTATCCTCCTCATAGCATTTTCTCCATGTGGGTACTAAAAGATTAAGTGCACCATTATCAAGCTTATAGCATAGTGTCCCACACATTACTTCAAACAATACCACTCCAAAAGAATAAACATCAGACTCTTTTGAGAGTAAACCCATCTCTATATATAAAGGATCACAATACCCAAGTGTACCAGCAGCATTCGAGACAAGATATGTGTGCAGTTGGTTAGCTGGGCTAGCTTTTGACAAGCCAAAATCAGAAACTTTAGCTGTCCAATTATCATCCAGAAGGATGTTTGCACTTTTGATGTCTCGATGTATAACTCTTTGATATGTATCCGTGGGATCGTGTAGGAAACTTAGCCCACGTGCCGCCCCAAGACATATCTTTAAGCGTTGGGTCCATGTGACACTAGCATCGCCTAAATAGCAGTCAAGACTTCCCCGAGGGGCGTACTGGTATACAAGGATCCTCTCAAAACTGTCACAACAAAAGTGCAAGAGGGAGACCAAATTTTCATGTTTATATTGGGAAAGCATCATGATCTCCCTCCAAAACTCAGTGTTCCCTTGCCCCATATGACTATACAGTCGTTTAAAAGCGACCGTGATCTGTCCCTCAGGGAGAGAAAGTTTTCCTTTGTACACTTTCCCGAACCCACCATGCCCGATCAACTTGGCGTCATCAAAGTTGTTTGTAGCCGATACTATATCATTCATTTTGATTTGAAGGTGGTTGAAATCTTTAATGAAAGCCATTACATGGATTAATTGATTGTAACAAGTGAGAAAATAAAAAGATGGAAAAAATTAATGTATAAGTGGATAGCTTGTAAGAAGTTTATATACAAAATAATTAAAAGTCAATTCAATTTAGTAAATTACGTTGAAATTTGCTATCTCCGGTCTTCAAGGAAGCATGATGATGTGTGAGTGTGACCTATTACAATTTACAACCATTTTTCTAATATTATGCATGCACTTAAACCGTTGTAGCAGATATCAAACATCTGAAGATTTGTTTGTAGTTTTTGTAGGTTCTAGCTAGACACTTCTTAAACACATATTTTCCATTTACATCAAAAAAACACATTTAATGAACATTAATTTTAGTTAAAAATTACCTTAATTATATGCATTTTATGACTTAATCAACTTGAATCTTCCTTTTATATGTATTTTACCATGTAGCCGGTAGGCAAATATTAGCAAAACCCTTTTTTATTTTCTTGAAACTGAAAGCAGTTAACTACTTATTTATTTTCTTGAAACTGAAAGAACTTAACTAATCTAATTATAGAGCAAAAGTCAACCTTTTAATCCAGCTCGATCATGCCTTCCATTATATGCGGATCACATCTTAGACATATTCTATGATAGCACTTAATGTGGGTTTTCTTTTCTTTTTTTTTTTCTTCTTAATATATAAGATAGAGACAGATTTTATAATTCTTTAGTCAATATTTTTGTTTTCCTGGATATTTCTCTAAGCAAAAAACTTAAACACGTTGGTTTATATGCCATTTTCCTGATTGTTTCTGAGAAAAAGGACGACGCTAACAATCTAAAAAGGTCAAAGGTTGTTTTTGATGTTGTCCAAGGCTAAGATTCACTTCAATTATAATGCTTCTGGTTAGATGACGTAGACGAAGAATATTTCGCAAATTAATGTTGTGGTGTTTTCATAAGAATTTATTAATACAACAACGATCATGCACCAGAGTTTTAGAAATTAATGGTATCAGTTAATGATCAAGATACATGTAAAGAAAAGAGAGTAATTCATAAAAAAACGAAATAACATTTACAATTCTCTGAATTCAACACCTTCAATAACAATACCAAAAAAGCAGGTGTCTTGATATATCGGATCATTTACACAAAACCTATAAACTGTGTCGATGGTAGGGATCGATGTTGGAATATGGGAGTTAGATTAGCATAATACGGCTAAGGGTGTGTGAGCCTATTGGGGGTATACACGATGAACACTAGAATACGTTCACGTTTAAAGCTCAAGTATTGACCCGATATGACCCGAGATGTTTTAGACCCGAAACCCTCTCTTTCTAAACTATATGGCCGGTCCATTGGAGTGGTTTTAGGAGGGTTGTTTTCGGTTCTAGGTTTTGTGAAAGAATAAGGAATGTGAGTTAACTTGTGGGACAAGTTGAAGCCCATGCATGCTAGGGTTTGGAGGCTATCAATACCTCCCCATAACCTAGCTCATATATACGACGCACATACAATATTCACAGCAAATGCTAGATTCTTGATTGGTACACCGAAAATGCAAGATTCTTACACTAGTCAAATGTTCTTGGAATCTTGGGGTCGTAATAGTTTTGCTAGGTGTCTGATTGAAGTGTAAGCAGATGAGGTACTTAAAGAAAGTCTCACTGTTGATGTGTCGGGTTCTACTATTGAAAAGGTTCGTGTTGAGTACGAGTGGAAACCGCCTCGATGTGACACTTGTAAGCTATTTGGTCATACTCTGGATAACTGTCCTAAATTTGTTCCTCCTCCAGTTCAGCCTACACAAAAGGGTAGTGATGGTTTTTAGACGGTCAGTCGCAAGAACAAGGGTAAGAATGGTAGCCAAAGTGTTCCGGGTAATGGTTTTATTAAACCTGCTGTGGGTCCTAAGTTTAGGTATCAACCTAAAGCGCCTCCTCCTAAACCCAAGCAGGTGGATACTACAAAGAAGAAGGCCTCTGATGTAGTTAGTAATGCAGTGGGACGAAGGTTTCTACATCAAATACGATTGAAGTCCTTAATATGATAGATACTGATGAAATTGGGGAGCTTGAAAAGATAAGGAGGTTCGTCCCACTCCTATTGTTGAGAAAATTTAGGAGCTTGAAAGCTAATTATTGATGGGAAAGCTAATCTTGTGGATGATGATGGTCATCCTATTAAAAAGTTTGATTATCCGGGTAATAAAAAGGAAACTATGATGGATGAGTCTCAAAAGACCGGTAATGTATCACAAGAACTTCTTTTGAGTGTTGTGAAAAAGAAAGTACAGGCCGCGGTTAGTAAATCTAGTTCTACTTTTTCTCCGTCTACTTCTTCTACTAAGAGGGTTAACCCATTCTCTAAGGTGGGAGAGATTGTTGATTCCGACAGTAATGAATAGGAGGTTGTGAACACTTTCGATGAGTCAATAAACCTATTTGGTGGTGGTCATGATCTTGAAGATGATTATGATGACTATGCAGATCAGGTCTACGATCTTTCAGGGAACTTGGATGCTTATTATGACATGTATGGTACTAAGCTCCAAGGCCTTAGTAGGAAATAATTTTGTTTTCACAGATGTCTAATGTTATCTTTTAAGAAGTGGCTCATTTTCTTGTTTAGAGAATAGGAAGTATCTTGTTATGTAAGCTTTTTCACTTATGCAACGGGCTGAGATATGAGATTCACTCATATCTTTTGTACTTAAACGTTTTTTGGAGTAATATATTTACCGGGGTCTTTTGATATTTTACCCAAAAAATACAATATTCACAGCAAAAATAGATTGATTCACTCATCATCATTCAACCGATCAAGAACCCTAATTCCGATATAGGGTTTTGATTTGACTTTTCCACTTTTAAACCTTAACTTGCATTGTTGAATCCAAGGGTTGTTCGAAGGTTTTATTGTGGTTGTCTTTGTGTTTCCTAGTTGAAAGAGTAGCTAAGAGAGGTGGTTTATTCATGGCGTTCTCGGGCAGAAGGGGTGAAAGCAATCGGGTCTTATTTACCCGATATCGGACAAGTCTTGAAGTTGGTTCTCAGGTTGTTTTGGTTCTCGGACAAACAACAGCTGGTTGTTTTCTTGTTTGGTTCGGGGTTTAGAGCTAGAATAAAGGTTGTTGGGTATACGAAATACGACTAGCATATCGGGCATATTCGGTTTAACGTGTTTGTGTGAGCACTCGTAGAGGTGATCGCCGTTACAGTTTTAACTTGCGGGTGACTATGAGGGTTAGTTTTCTTCTTTCGTTTTAGTTTAGTTTGTTTATTATACGTGTTAATTGTAATCGCTTTAACTAGATCCATTATCCGCTGTGTACTCGTAGTTAAGGTTAACTTAGATTCATTAATCCCAACAGTGGTATCAGAGCCAGGTTGTTTTTGTGATTATGCGTTACACGTTTTAATAAACACGCGAAAAGGCTGTATGAAATCTAGCTTAGTTATTTGTTTTATTTTTGTTTTGACAACTATAATGCAATACTTGTCAATAATTAATAAAAAATACCTAGACACAAATAAATTGAATTAATGGTTAATTAGATACATAAAATTGCATAATTAAAGGTTAGTTAGTTTGCTATGATTAATTTTGTGTGTGTATTCCGGCTATAAGACCCACTCAATTGCTTTTTGTGATATATGGGGCGATCTAGGTATTGCACCTAGTGACGGTCTTATGGTTCTCCTTTTGGAAAAGACTCGCAAGAGAACTCGGATCAATATGTGTTTATTAATGTATTTGTTTATATGTTTGTGATTCTTTATGTGCATAATTGTTACATGTTTTACACACCTAATTGCATGAAATATGGAATAATACATATCGAAATCATGAAATTGATAATGGTCTTAATTTACACGCATAAATACCATGCTCATTGTGACCTAGTATTTGATTCGTGGAAAATTGTTTTTGTAAAATTAAGTGACCTAATTATTGAATCAAGTTTTTCATGAAATTAAAAACTGGATGATGTGGACACTTGGGATGTACGGCTCACCTACTATAACAAACTATAAGGGGGTTTAAGGCGGTGCGCACAGTCACACCTAAAGGATTTCCGGTTAATGCCTCGCGCTGACCTGGTCCTCCGCCTCCTTGCTGACCGGTTATTGCCTCGCGCTACCGTGAACCATGATGATCACTAAAGTTTCATTACTTAAAGTTTTTTAAAATAAGTGTTACAAAATGTTTTGCATGCTTCTTTGCACACAATTTTAGCACATTTATGTGTATACCCTATGTGAAAATTTTAAGTCTATGCCAACCAACTAAGAACACGTGCATTTGAATCGAACTCTTTGGTCAGACCTTAGGGCCATTCCAACCAATGGCGAATTTTTCTCATTAGTCAGACTTTTGGTGATATTTGCATGTTCTTACTTGGTCGACTTATTGTGAGTATGCTTGGTCAGACCTTGGACCCGAGGCATAAGATGAGACAAAACATGCTCTTGACATTATTACCTATTTACTAATGCCTTGATCAGTCTCATAAGTTTAAGAGTTGCATTCTTATGCAATTAACGCTCGTCGCTTACCTCTTGCCCTACTTGTTTACACATTGGTCAAACCTTTGGTAATAAGTGGGAGGTCAAGATGGATCTTAGTCTTATTAGTAATTAATTAGGTAGTTAATTTTATTAAAAAGTTAATTATCAAAAATACTAATTATTTGAACTTTTCTAAATTGTAGATGACTACCTTAGTCAGAAATAATTTGGTACTCAGGATTTTCTTTGAGAAACAAAAACCCACTGGACCTAACTTCATTGACTGGTATCACCAACTTCACATTATCCTGTCAGCTGAAGATAAGGAAAACTATTTGGAGCATCCCATCCCTACTGCATCTGTTGCGGCTCCTGGTCACCAAGTCCCTCCCGAGGCTCTTGCAGCTCATACTGCTTGGGTCAAGGGGTCAAAGGACATTGGTGCCTTTATGCTTATGACCATAGAGTTAGAGATCCAATGAAATCTAACTCACCTTAGCGAATATGACATGCTACAGGAGCTGAAGTCTATGTTTGCTCAACAGGCAGAACATGAACTTCTTCAAACCGTGAGAGAATTTCACGCGTGCAAGCAAGAAGAAGGTCAATATGTAAGCTCATATGTTCTAAAGATGAAGAGCTACATTGACAACTTGGAGCGTCTCGGTCATCCCGTCACTCTGAACTATGGATTTGGTCTGATCTTAATTGGTCTTTCTAAAGAGTATGACACGTTTTTGCAGAACTATAATATGCACAGCATGGGGAAGACTGTGAAAGATGAGCAGACGCTATGCTTAAACAACATGAGCAGACACTACCCAAGAAAGATGTTGCACCTGCACTCCATAATATACGTGCGGGAAAGGTCCAGAAAAACCATGGGAAAAATCATTTAAGGTACGCTAAGAATCAAGGGAAGGGTAAGTACAAGCTGGCTTATGCTCCTGAGCATAAACCACCTTATGCTCCCAAGCCTAAGATTCCTCCACTACCCAAGAAGGATAATCCTGCTAAGGATGTGACTTGTCACCAATGTGGTGAAATAGGTCATTGGAGAAGGAACTGTCCCAAGTATCTCGCCGAGTTGATGAAAAAGAAGAAGTTATCTCTAGGAGCTAGCTCTTCATGTATTTTCACCATATAACTCTACAATTTTCCTAATACATCTTGGGTTTATGACACGGGTTGTGGTACTCACATCTGTAATACTACTCAGGGTCTCAGGGGAAGTAGGAAGCTGAAGCCAGGAGCTTTAAGTCTGTACATGGGCAATGGTCAACGCGTGGAGTTGAAGCTATAGGATTTTTTCATTTATGTCTCCCTAGTCGATTAGTGGTTGTTTTGAACAATTGTCATTATGCTTCCTCTATTACTAGAGGAATTATTTTAGTTTCTTGTTTGTTTGACGATGGTTTTGTTAATCGTTTTGAATCGAATAATACAATTTCAGTTTCTAGAAATAATGTTGTTTATTTTAGTGTTATCCCAAAGGATGGTATTTATGAAATTGATATGTCTTATTCTAATACAAATGAAAGTTCTATGTTTGCTGTTAGCAATAAAAGAGCCAAGGATGCCTTGGACTCTACTCTTATGGCATTGTCGTCTTGGAGACATTAGTAAGAAACGCATGGAGAAGTTGCAACATGATGGACTTCTCAACTCATCTGACATTAAGTCATTTGAAAAGTGTGTTTCATGCATGTCTGGTAAGATGGTAAGAAAACCCTATTCACATCAAGCGGATAGGGCTAAGGATCTACTTGGACTAATACACACCGATGTATGTGGCCCATTTAGAACTGTGTCAAGATAAGGAGCAAGTTACTTTGTCACTTTTACTGATGACTATAGTCGGTATGGTTATGTTTACTTGTTGAAACATAAACATGAATTGTTTGAAACATTTAAGGTGTTTCAAAAGGAAGTAGAAAACCAACTCAGGAAGAACATTAAGTCACTACGTTCTGATTATGAAGCTCCTGGCCACCACACTCCTCTTTACACTCCACAACATAATGGTGTGTCTGAGAGGAGAAATCGAACACTGCTAGACATGGTTCGCTCCATGATGAGTCAAACTAGTTTTCCAAAGTCCTTTTGGGATTATGCCCTTGAGTCAGTTGCAGACATTCTCAATATGGTTCCAACTAAGAAGGTTGATAAGAAACCATACGAGGTATGGCATAGGCAAGCCCCTAAGTTGGCTTACTTAAAAGTCTGGGGTTGTGAGGCACTTGTTAAGCGTGATACATTTACCAAACCTGGCAAACTTGAACCCAAATCTATTAAGTGTATCTTCGTAGGATACCAAAAGGAAACAATGGGATATTCTTTCTACCTTCCATCAGAGAACAAAGTTATTGTTGCTCGAAATGCTGAATTCTTTGAGAATAATCTCTTGGATCAAGAAGCAAGTGGGAGTCTAGAAGATCTTGATATTATTCAAGATGAAGATACAAATCCTTCTGTAGATACTAGCTTTGGTCATGATGAGGATGATCAAGAAATTTATGAACCTCAAAGTGATATCATTCCCATTCGTAAGTCCGCTAGGACACGCCTTGCTCCAGATCGAATGTGCTTATACATCGATGCTGAGGAACATGAGTTAGAGGATATTGGTGAACCCAATAACTATAAAGTTGCATTGCTGGATCCTGAATCCAAGAAATGGCTTGATGCAATAAATGTGGAAATGCAATCCATGAAAGACAATGAAGTCTGAGAATTAGTTGAGCTTCCTCCTAACTTTAAAACAGTTGGCAGCAAGTGGCTATTCAAAAAGAATACTAATATTGATGGTGCAGTACACACCTTTAAAGCTCGTCTCGTAGCAAAGGGCTTCACTCAAACCTACGGGGTTGATTATGAAGAGATCATTTCTCATGTTGCCGACATTAGAGCTATAAGGATTCTCATAGCCATAGTTGCGTTCTATGATTATGAGATTTGGAAAATGAATGTCAAAACCGCCTCCTCAATGGACATCTTTCCAAAGAAGTCTATATGGTGCAACCTGAGGGTTTTGTTAATCCAAAATATCCTAACCAAGTATGCAAGCTTAAGCGTTCCATTTATCGACTTAAGAAAGCATCTAGGCAATGGAATAAACGTTTTGATAATGAGATTAAGAAATTCGGTTTCACTCAGAATCAAGATAAGCCATGTGTATATCAAAAAGCTAGTGGGAGTTATGCAACTTTCCTAATTCTATATGTTGATGACATATTTCTCATGGGAAACAACATTCCAATGTTACAAGATGTAAAATCCTATCTTGGAAAATGTTTTGCTATGAAAGATCTAGGATAAGCTGCATATATTCTTGGAATCAAGATCTACAGAGATGGATCAAAATGATTAATTGGTTTGTGTCAAAGTGCTTACATTGAGAAAATCTTGAAAATATTTTTCACAGAGAATTCCAAATGACGAACTATCCCAATGCAAGATGAGCCTAAGTTGAGTAAATTACAAGGTGCTGAGACACCTTCTGATAAAGAGCGCATGCAAAGAGTTCCCTGCGCCTCGGATATAGGATCAATTATGTATGTTGTGGGATTTACTCTTCCTGATGTTGAGTTCGCTCAGAACATGACAAGCCAATTTCAACAGAATCCATGTGAACTTCACTGGACTGCTGTTAAGAATATTCTTAAGTATTAATGCAATACTAAGAATATGTTTATGGTTTATGGACGTGATACGAAACGAGAAATCGGGGTTTCTTGCTACATTGATGTTGGATATCTGACAGATGCTGATGACCTAAAATTTCATATTGGATATGTATTTATTTCAAATGGAGGTTCTGTTGACTGGAAAAGCACAAAACAAAGTATTTCTGCAAGTTCATTTGTAGAACCTGAGTATATAGCTGCTTATGATGCATCTAAAGAGGTTGTATGGATTTGAAAATTCATTTATGGGCTTGGCATTGTTCCCACAATTGAAGAACCCATAAATATGTATTGTGATAATACTGGAGCCATTACTATAGCTAATGAAAGTGAAATCACCAAGGGTTCTAGACATTACCACGCAAAAGTTTATTATCTTCGAGAAACCATTGAAATGGGTGACGTAAAAATATCAAAAGTTCATACAGATGACAACCTAGCTGATCCATTTACGAAGGCTTTAGCTTATCCTAAGCATTCTAAATTGACTAGGGGTATTGGTTTGATACCAGCTAGTAGTCTCATGTAAATCTGTGGGTAATTAGTATTTGGATGATTTGGAATTGTAAGATAGTTTTACTTTCTGATAAATAAAGATACGAGGTATTTGTTATTTTATTCACATAATCTGTTATTCCATATTTGCATGTTTATTCCATGAAATGATTTATCATTCTAAATATGTCCAATGTCGGTTAACAATATGGGAATATTATTATGTATGGCAAATTTGAGTGTTGGTTATATTCTAAGAGAATGTAGATTGTTCCCGCCAAACTCATGTGTATTCAAAAGGGATGCATATTGGATACCCCAACTTTCAAACATTTACTTTTGGATCCTTGTCATAAGTAAAATGTTGAAATGGTTTGTTAAGTCATCCTTAGACTTGAGATACAAGCAAGTTCTGTTATGTGTGGATATCACTTTTGTAAGTATATGCCAAATGATGTCCTGAATAAGGTAGTTATAAATGCTATATTTCGAAGTGATGTGAAGCAGCATCCATAACACTTGTAGTCAATAAAGGATTTGTTACTCCACTTGATATGTATAGAAAGATACCATGGGCCCTCTCCAGAATTAATCAGATAATTGTTCGACAGAACCCAAAGGTAATGCAAGATGATTCTTGATTACATTTGGTATATCTAATTAAAATTCTATAACGAGAATCTAAATGGTTAAACTATATAGAATGAGTTAGGATCCATATCCATGGTTTAACGGTATCTATAACAAAGGAAGATTGATAGCAGGTTCGGAGTTGAAAGACTTTCTTTTCCATGAGCAAGCTTTACAACCCTCAAGGCAGTATACCTAATCATTGTAATGTAGTATGGGTAAGCCCAGATGGTTGATCGTTCTCTAGGGGAATAGAGATGCTAGTAGAGATGTATGACGCGAAGATGAGGTTGAGGGTGATTCTTTTTAGCTTTTTTATATTTTTTAGAAAACAAGTAAAAATCTCAGGGTTTAAGCAGGGGTTTGGTAATTCTACCAAATAAACTACTTATTAATTTAAACTAAAAACTAATTAACTAATGAAAAAGAGAAAATCCATGGATTGATTGAGTAAGTTCTTATGATAATTAAAAGCGTGTTTACTTAGATTTTCTTACTCCCTAGTTATCTCTTATTGGTCGTTTGAATTGTCGCATCTTCATTCTAATTGGTGTGTTGTATTCCGTGTTACTCATAGGGGGTGACTAATTCCCTAGTTCTATGAATTGTAACTCTCCTCTAGACTATTCGGGATCGAAAAGTACCATAGTATCTCCCCCGAATACTCTATTATCTTAAAGTTACAACTCACACAATAAACACAACGATGGCTCAAGTGCACTCTCAAGATTTTTACTATTTAGAACTTTGAAGCTCGCAACAATTAAAGAAGAAGCCAATTTTTCTTACTCTATCTTCTACCAATTAAAACAAGAGAGAACCTAACAATAATCAACAACTAGCCAACCTAACACAAGATTAGTTTAGCTACGCATGATAGATAAGCATGAACACAAACAAACAATTAAACAAAGGATAAACATGGTGATAGATTGGATAAACAAACTTATCTTTGAGTGTAAAGAACGGCTTGGAACCCTAAAATACTGCCCAAGTCAGACTATGAACCAACTAGGGTTTGCTCTCCAAAATATTACACATAAAATACAGAAAATTCGAAGTCTATATATAGATATACACTTGCGATGGCTTCACCTTTTGATGGTGATGTCATCTGGTCGCCGTCATTAGGGTTTCGTTATGGACAAGTCATCGTCGGGATGGCTTTAGTTGAGGAAGTGTGACGCCGTCTGGCTCCATTAAGGACGTCGTCTTGGATTGAGTCTTGGTCGTCTGGTGTAAAATAAAGGGCGACGCCCTTCTGGAATAAGGTGTGACGCCATCATGTAGTAAAACCAAAATATGACATGAGCTGTCGCTGGAGACTTTTTAGAAATCCTTGTGAGCGTCGACGTCGCCCTTTGTGTTGGGACGCCGTCAGGTACAAAAATCAGCCTTGAAATCTTGACTTTATCATTTTCTTCATGTTTTCGCTTCTTTTCGTCCAAAAGTGCTTGATTCCAGTAATTTGCTTCCAAAAGACCTAAAATGTGAAAAGAAACGATTTTAAGTAGTAACGGATATAAAATGTATCAATTTAGGGCTTAAATGACCCCCTAAAATCGTATGTTTTAAATTCTTATCAAATATCCTTATACTTGGAATTTGCTTGTCTGCAAGAAATTGTGCTTTTAGCCAATCAATTTATAAGTTAGGGGTCATTAGCATTGGTTTAGAATAGTTTACAACAAATTCAAGCGCCACAATAGTCGTAACAAGCACAGAAGTTATACACTAGCACCTCACAATTAGTGTTTGGATTCTCTAATCTCTCGGGTTTATATGAAATATAATATGTAAGGAAATCGAAGATAAACACTCACTACCTGTCATAGTACATAGATTACCATAGAATTGAGAATAGATCAAACCTCCACCGCTTTGGCGTAAGCACCTGGGAATAACTATCTAAGAGGTCTTTACAAATGGTTATAATCTTAGGC
Organism: Chrysanthemum makinoi; assembly: GCA_910596185.1. Classification (NCBI taxonomy): domain Eukaryota; kingdom Viridiplantae; phylum Streptophyta; class Magnoliopsida; order Asterales; family Asteraceae; genus Chrysanthemum; species Chrysanthemum makinoi. The sequence continues at coordinate 47,194,627 of OU343217.1, read as the reverse complement.
TTCGGGTAGAGAAATAAAGGGTTTTGTTAGATATGGGGATATTTAGTGGTGGCAAGTCAAAAATCTTATGTTACAAGCATGTAAAACACGGCGTTGCTAACCCAAAACTCGACTCACTAATACTAGATAACAACTTGAAACAAAATCAAAAGACATAAACTTAAAAACATAAAACATAAAGATAGATGTAGGATGGTAGCCCGTATGTTTTTCTCATTTCATTTTTTTTAACTTAACTATTTTTTTCGATTTTTTTCATACCTTTTTACTTTACCATCCTCTAAGATAACATCAAAATAAAGGGATTTATAAGAGCATCCCTACACTTGAGTTTTTATTTCACTAACACTAATTGACCCAATTTGAAAAGATCAAAATACTTGGAGTACTTAATTACGCAGACAAAGAGAAATTGAATTTATCGTTTCCATCTTGTTACTCCATAAAATACTACTTTAACCTATGAGTCTCAATCATCCCAAAACTATATACAGAAGATATGACTTGACTTAGCAACCATGCAAGTAACTAGATAATTGAACTAAGGGTTTAAACAATGATTACAATAATGCACTAAAGATGAGTGCATACAAGGTGGGCTAAGGCGATTTGGGTGTAACATTTGGGGGTAGATTGTAAACAATGCTCTTCATTGATATTTCGGAAACCGAAACATCACGAGAACCGCAAAAAGATAGGCTCTGAGGGGTTAACTAGGGGTATCGTGTACTAAAGATGAGTACATCTCAAGGGTGTGGGGAAAAAATACTCAACCGATGTGGATCACGTAATTAAATTACAGGTTTAAAACAAGGGTTATCCTAATGCCTCTTATCATTTAGTTAATCCTAACTACACGAATGTAGTCTCACTAGCGACCTCGGAATGCATCACAAAACAAGTTTAAGGAATCTATTATACTACCGGTACACTAACTAAGCATTAATGATGAATGCTTTTATTCCTAAATATCTAGGGGTGAACCTCACATTTTTGGGGTGGAATTTGAGTGGTATACGGTTTTTGTGCTAGTCATATAATTCCTATCCATGAGACGCTTTATTAAGACTAAAGTTTTACTCGTACATGCCATAAAGAAATTTTGAATTTGGTTCTAAACTTACCCTAACAAATATTTATCATAGTTTATTACACAATTTACAAATGACAAGACAAAAATCAAGTGAGTGAATAGTTTCTAAGTTCTCATTTTATTCTTCCTCCCTACACTTAAACTGAACATTGTCCCCAATGTTCCCCGAAAGTATCAAAGTTATGATAAAGGAAGGTAAATAAAAGAGAGAAACTAATACTCCCTTGATTAGCTCGGTAGGATATGCATATAGTTGCGGTTAAATCCTCCTCCAAGAAGAATGAGCAAGCAATAAATGTTGCTTCCATCATGTACTTCGTCTTTTTGTCTAATATAACCTGCACACACTAATAAGAAAACAAAACGAAACCTCGCGTAAAATCGGCGGTATAAACTATATAAGGAACAAAACTACACTAGAAAGCAAGTAAGATATAATGCTTGTAGAATGGATGTTTGCAGATTTCAAGAAAGTTAAGAATTGGAAATTTCCAAAAATTACAATTTAGACAGAAAACGAAACATTGAATTTGTTTATACATCTCCTGACGCCGTCGGGGCTTTAGTCCCGACGCCGTTAGGTTGTTCTGACAGATTGAGTCTGATGCGTTTTCCAAAAAAAATCAGGAAAAATTACTTCTTTAAAGATGAGGAAAAATTCCTGCAAAACATCCATTATGACTCGATACAAGCATTTGACTCTAAGAAACACACAAATACATACAATTCCAATTATTTTTAATTTGATGTTCATGCAAGTTCTAAAAACATATGTGATCTTCCCTACACTTATCTTTTCGTAAAATACCTTTATAAGCAATTAAGACAAAGTTAAAAATAAAATAAAGCATTTTCACAAAATAAACATGAGAATTAAGCAACAATGAAAAAAATATACAAAAAACACAAAAAATAATGAAAAACAAACATGCAAACAATTAAACATGGGTTGCCTCCCAAGAAGCGCTATTCTTTATTTATGAGTCTTGTAGCAAGACTCGAAGTCATACCCTACGTGACTTCATTACCATCATCTTCTTCCTCTTGATGATTTATATTAGGATTTTCCATAGCATAGCTATGTCCAATTGTGCATCTCTGTAGGAAATCATCATGCCCCCATTTGATTCTATATTTCATTCCTAGCTTCACGCATTTTTTATAGAATCCGAATATCTTACTCATCACGTAATCTACTCCTCTCCTCCTCATTCCTAAAGTAGACCGATAGCTTAAGTTCGTTCTCATTATTGGATAGTGACGATAATTGCTCAATCTTGAACGACATTTGGTAGGAAATTTCATCGGTCTCTTCCTTGAATCTAATTATCCCTAGTGATAGGTCATAAGTCATTCTGGAGCTATTTATGAATGGCTTTCTTAGAACTACATGGGACAAGCTAGGATCTATGGTTGTACTAATATCCTCCACAATCACAAAATCCGTTAGGTACGTGAAGCTTCCTACATAAATGGGGCAATTCCTTAACTCTACCGAGGAAATTACAGCTTATTCTAGGATCTTCGAGATCTTTCCTACTTGGGATACGTCTTTTCATCACCCAATTATAGTATGTGCTAGTCATGATGTTTATTAGGGACTTGCGATCGATCTAGGCTTTTGCCACGAAGAGGTGTCCTATGCAATATGGTATGTTGAGATTTCTACGATTTCCAATGATGATGTGTGGGGGTCTCATAGCATAAAAGGGATGAAGGTCGCATACTAGATGTGGGTGGTATGAAAGTTCCTAGTCCGTAGGAAACTTGTTGAAGTATTTGTCACCTACTTTGTCTACTTCTTAAGTTGTTTCATCCTTAGGAGTCTTACTAACCTCAAGCACCGTCTCATGGCTTGCTTCACCATTGTTCATATTTGGTCTCACTAGGGTGATGGCATTGACAAAGTGAACGTTTTTTGATGAAGACGGGTCCCTATTCTCATTGCCTAATTGCGAGTGAGAGGAGAACTTGCTTGGGTCCTTAATCTTTACAATGGGAGCTTTTTTGGGGGAGTGAGTTGAGATGGCATTAACCTTCTCAGTTGCCGTCTTATCAACATGATTGTTAATGGCTTTCAAGAGGTTATCTACCTTCTTATCTATCTCGGCTTGTTATTGATTAAAGTGATCGAAAAGCTTGGCTATTTGGGCTTCTTGGGATGTTGCGAAGTTTCGCATCATCCCTTCCAAGTTATGTTGACTAGGACCATGAAGGCTTGAATCGTATTGTTGGGACCATGGGGAGTCGTTAGAAGTGAATTATTTGGTTTGACTCCAATTATAGTCGGGTTTTCCATTCCATGCCTCTCGGGCTTCATTGAAAGTCCTAAGTCAAGGGGTCATCGAGAATCTTCCTCCCGCTCCGTTGATGCGCGTAGATGAGTAGTCCACGAAAACGTGTTAGGGGAGTCTCATGAAATTACGAGTGTCATAAGGACCACTACATAACTTACACGAGGAAGAGACTTTGTTCACTAGGCATGAAGGTTTAGCAGCTTCGTAGGAACTCTTTAGGAATTTGACTTGATCTTCAAGTTAGAGCATCCTACAATTGGAAGGTTGTGAGTCGATTTAAGGAAAGGATATTGCCTTAACGGTTTTGGGTAACTCACGGGGGTCATTCCAACATTCGTTGTTATAGAGAGCAAGGTCCTCTATGGTGCCCTACGATTCTTCCGCGGTTAATTCACTAAGATTTCCACCGGCCGCTTGGTCAATGTTTTGACTTGTGGAGAGATTGACATAATCATAGAAGATTTGTACTTGGAGCCAAAGATCAATGCCATGGTGAAAGACTTTGTGGAGTAAGTCCTTGAATCGAGTCCACGCCTCATAAAGGGTTTGACATTGACATTGTTGGAACATCAAGATATCATTCCTTAGTTTAGTGGTTCTCCCCGATGGGAAAAATTGGGCGATGAAATTGGTGGTGAGATCATCCCAACTTGAGATGGATCCTGGGGGAAGTCACTCAAGCCAATTACTAGCTTGGTCCCATAGAGAGAATTAGAAAAGACGCAATCGCATGGTCTCCTAAGTGGTAGCATCAAGGTCAATGGATCAACGATTTTAAGGAAATCCTTAAGATGCTGATTAGAAACTTCGGAACGAAGTCCATGGAATGCACATCCGTTTTGCACCAACCGGATGGTGTCAGATCGCAGGGCCGTAGTTTGAGCTAAACGAGGAAGCTCAATGGTGTTCCTATAGCCTTGATGGCTTGGTCTAGAGTATTCACCAAGAGTACGGCCTTTTGGCGGGTCTTGTGGTAGAGGATTTGGTGGTGGTAATGGTTGATGTGGTGGTGGTGGATGATGTGGTGGATGAAGTATGGATTGTTGTTGGGTGGATTATCACCTTTCATAACGAAAAGTGACAAGGCTATGAACAAAAACACAAAGAAGGGGGATAGACTACAAGAAAGCTAAGAAAAAAGAAAAAAGCCCAATTGATAGGAATCAAGCGAGTAGACCTAATCGAGATAGAAACCTAACTAGCTATTATATTCCTCGACAGCGGCGCTAAAAACTTGATACGTGGTTCGGGGTCGAAGTACTTCCTTTTCCGCGAGCAAGCTTTACAACCCACTAGGCAAGGTACCTAATCGTTGCAGTGTAGTATGGGTAAGCCTAGGGAGCCGATCGTTCTCTAGGGGAATAGAGATGCTAGTAGAGATGTATGACGAGAATGTGAGGTTGTGGGTGATTCTTTTTAGCTTTTTTATATTTTATAAAAAACAAGTAAAAATCTTGGGGTTTTGGAGTGGGGGTTTGGTAATTATACCAATTAAACTACTTATTAATTTAAACTAAAAACTTATTAACTAATGAAAAAGAGAAAAGCTATGGATTGATTGAGTGAGTTCTTATGATAATTAAAAGCGTGTTTACTTAGATTTTCTTACTCCCTAGTTATCTCTTATTGGTCAGTTGAATTGTCACATCCTCATTCAAATTGGTGTGTTGTATTCCGTGTTAGTCATAGGGGGTGCCTAATTCCCTAGTTCTATGAATTGTAACTCTCCTCTAGACTATCCTGGATCGCCAAGTACCGTAGTATCTCTCTCGAATACTCTATTATCATAAAGCTACAACTCATGCAATAAACAAAACGACGGCTCAAGTGCACTCTCAAGCTTTTTACTATTTAGGACGTTCAAGCTCGCAACAATTAAAGAAGAAGCCAGTTTTCCTTACTTTAGCGTCTACCAATTAAAACAAGAGACAACCTAACAAGAATCAACAACTAGGTTTCATAGATCTAAGCAAACACAAGATTAATTTAGCTACGCATGATAGATAAGCATGAACACAAACAAACAATTGAACATAGGATAAACATGGGGATAGATTGGATAAACAAACTTATCTTTAAGTTTAAAGAAGGGTTTGGAACCCTAATATACTACCCAAGTCGGACTATAAATGAACTAGGTATACACATAAAATACTTAAAATTCGAAGTCCACTTATAGATATACACTTGCGATGGCGTCACCTTTGATGGTGACGCCGTCTGGTCGCCGTCATTAGGGTTTCGTTATGGACAAGTCATCGTTGGGATGGCTTCAGTTGAGGAAGTGTGACGCTGTCTGGCTACATTAAGGACATCGTCTTGGAATGAGTCTTGGTCATCTGGTGTAAAATAAAGGGCGACGCCCTTCTGGAATAAGGCGTGACGCCGCCATGTTGTAAAACCAAAATATGACCTGAGCCGTCGCTTGAAACTTTTTAAAAATTCTTGTGAGCGACGGCGTCGCCCTTTGAGTTGGGACGCCGTCAAGTGCAGAAATCAGCCTTCAAATCTTGACTTTGTCGTTTTCTTCATGTTTTCGCTCCTTTTCGTCCAAAAGCGCTTGATTCCAGCAATTTGCTTTCAAAATACCTAAAATGTGAAAAGGAACAATTTTAAGCAGTAATGGATATAAGATGTATAGATTTAGGGCTTAAATGACCCCCTAAAAACGTATGTTTTAAATCCTTATCAATGATAAAAGCAAGACATAAATGACCATGCTACTGAGAAAGATTAATGAAACTATATATCAGACACCTTTAGTTAAATAGCGAGTGAGAGCGTTGCTAGACGTTTCCGTCGTTGGTATTTGTGCTATCTGCTACTCTAACTCTGAAGTGGGAGCTGTTGGAATGTGGGAGTTAGATTAGCATAATACGGCTAAGGGCGTGTGAGCCTATTGGGGGCACACACTATGAACACTAGAATACGTTCACGTTTAAAGCTCAAGTATTGACCCGATATGGCCCGAGATGTTTTAGACCCGAAACCCACTCTTTCTAAACTATATGGCCGGTCCACTGGAGCAGTTTTAGGAGGGTTATTTTTGTGAGTTAACTTGTGGGATAAGTTGAAGCCCATGCATGCTAGGGTTTGGAGGCTATAAATACCTCCCCATAACCTAGCTCATATACACGACACACATACAATATTCACAGCAAAACTACATCGATTAACTCATCATCATTCAACCGATCAAGAACCCTAATTTCGATCTAGGGTTTTGATTCGACTTTTCCACTTTTAAACCTTAACTTGCATTATTGAATCCAAGGGTTGTTCGAAGGTTTTACTGTGGTTGTTCTTGGTGTTTCCTTGTCGAAAGAGTAGCCAAGAGAGGTGGTTTATTCGTGGCGTTCTCGGGCAGAAGGGGTGAAAGCAATCGGGTTTTATTTACCCAATATCCGACAACTCTTGAAGTTGGTTCTCGGACAAACAGTAGCTGGTTGTTTTCTTGTTTGGTTCGGGTTTAGAGCTAGAACAAAGGTTGTTGGTTATACGCAATACGACTAGCATATCGGGCGTATTCGGTTTAACGCGTTTGTGTGAGCACTCGTAGAGGTGATCACGTTGATTACTTAGTTTCTTGTTTTAACTTGCGAGTGACTACAAGGGTTAGTTTTCTTGTTTCCCTCTTACTTTATTTTGTTTATTATACGTGTTAATTATAATCGCTTTAACTATATCCATTATCCGTTGCGTGCTCGTAGTCAATGGTTAACTTAGATTCATTAATCCCAACAATCGATACTTCTGGAAATTGAATTTCCATCCAACCATCCTTCCTTTGCTTTGGATGGTTTTCCTTTCGGAAAGTATTCAACATGATGTTCGATATATTATCATCCTTGGCTCCAATAAATAGGGGATGGCAGTGAGTACTTAAACACACTGCCCTTGGTATACAATCATTGACAAGGCCATAATAAACTCCCATTATTACGACCCCTCAATTGAAGAGTATTTATCAGGAATTTTGTATATGAGGTGACATGAATATGTTGTTTTGGGTGACAACATTTGCATACAAGCATTGCTATCAATTTTAAACCAGTAACAAAGAGATGTCGCCACCACTTTGAATCTACAAAATAGCTGGGAAAATCATGTTACGGCAATATTAGAATACCATCAACCATGTAATAAGTTAGAAACCTAAGCTAACTTGAAAGAGGGAGGAATAACCTTGATTCATAGTCTAGTACATGATTGTTTTAATTTCCATTCGTTTGCAAAATAAAAAATAAAAGAAAAATAAAAAATAAAAAGAAAAAAACTGTAGACGTTTCTTCATATTTTTTCTAATAGAAACCCACTGTTCATTATCAAGTAGTTTGATGTTAGGACTTAAGACCTACTCAATTGCTATCATTAGAATAAGTTCGAGAACTGAAGTAACATAACTACTTTCAGTGATAATTCATAAAGATTATGATGAATTTGGTATCTGTTCTAAATAGACATTATCAATGATTTAGGTCCCGTTTGTTATAGGGGTTTTGCCTTTGGATTTGGGCTTAAAGTAGAAAAGCAATGTTTGGTATGATGCTGACATCATCAGATTTGGCATTGATGCTCAAATATATAACTTTTAACAATTCCAGACACTAATGGTAGGTTTTGAATATGTATAACCATTTAGAATATCGAGTATAAGCCTTAGCCACATATTATTACTATTTTTTTTATTACAAACTTGTTTCAACCACACATTTCCGTATTTATTTTTCTATTTCTTATTTTTTTTAATTTAAAGTAATATAATTTAAAATTTAAAATAATAAATTTTATATTATAATATATTTTCTCTTTCTTTTATAAATTATTCAAATCCTAATCCAAATTCAAATTCAAATCCTAAACCTATCTATAAACCAAACGGGCCTTTAGTATCAACTATCAAACATGTCTGCATATGCTTGACCAATTCAATTAATAGCACCTAATTGGTACATTGAGTACAACTTTTTTATTCTTTTGTGGTAAGTGCAAGTGTATCTCATAATATGGAATACATAAAGTTGAAATGTGGTGGAACATTATACCAAAAACACATATCATAAATGTGCAATCCCCTGGGTGTTATTAGTTTCTTACTACTTGAATTATATAAGAAGGAAAACGAATGGCTATCATCACCGATGAGAAATCCTTTGCGAAGAAGAAAGTAAAGCTCCCTTTTGTTTGTCCACTGTATAAAATCTTTTAACAACTTGATTAAATCTATCAGTAAATTTGGTTCCAAATTGGTATCCGCCTTTATTTTTTCCTCATGTGTATCGCATTTCTCCTATAATTTATAACCATCATTGGATTTTGATAATTCTATCACATCATCAACAAAAAAACGAAAACGATGCAAAAAGTTTAGCAACATCATTTTATTTAACTTACATATACTACAAAGGCCGAAATTCAATGAAGCAATCTTATCATTACTGTCAAGATGGTATCCTGGCAATAAATCGATCATATACTAAAATTTTGTTGCTCTTGGTGGCAAGTAAATTGGAAGAGCTTAGTCATCACCCATCCATGCTCTTTGACCAACGCAGGGCATGATTGGAAAAATAGTCTCTCCTGATTCAGTCTGTACTTAAACGGCAAGTAACATGGAAATTTAAACGGCAAGTAACATGGAACATCATACCACAGTATTTGAAAATAATGTCCATGGTGTACATTGTTGGGTTGTGAGGCTAATGGAACCCGGGAAGACTTTGACGAAGCCTCTGTTGGGTACAGGAGAGAAGGAGAGAGACAAAGGGCATACTCTCTTCATGGGGCTACAATAGCAGAGCCCTCTTGGAGTAATATATTCACCGGCCGGTGTAAAACCCTTGTACCGAAAAAATAAACAAAATATAACAATGGAGAAAATGAAAAAAGATGGAATCAGTTGTAAGTGAATAGCTTGATGAAGTTCGAAGAGCTGTTAATGTTTTTCAACATAAATCAATGCCAACTCTTTGGTATCTAGCTATTGGCCAGCCAGCTATTGGATAAATAATATCTTCATATTTCCTTTAAAAAAATGCTTATCTACAGCTAGTATATATATATAAACCTAGCTGTGTTTGTTTATACACATGAAAGAAACTGCAGATATTGGTTCAATTGGCTTAGTTAAGTGCCAAAGAACAAAGTCAACCGTAGTTCAAGCTTTGGAGATGGCTGTTCATATTATGCGGATCAAATCACATGCCTACACAAATGGTGTTTTCTCAACATTATATAATACTCGTATAGAATATAGAGTCTGAAGATTGAGCCAGGATAAAATAAATTCTTTTATGCCCCATTCGTGATAGGTGTTATTGATTCTATGATCCATATAACTTCTTGGATCAATAATAGGTCTTCTAAGGTGTTTCTTAGTTAGATTGATCATATAAAGAATCCATCTTCAGATTTGTTCCTAGTTTTTCCCTGTTTTGTTGTTCTAGATAAATGGGATATAGAAAGTAAGAGAAATGATGTTGCAGATGAGAACTAGGAAAGCCGAAATGTGCTGGCCTAATAAAATAACAAAATACTATTTGTCGCAGAAGTGAAAGAACAGGACATTGAAATTGTTTATGTCATGGACGGACCTTAGTGAAGACAGGGCCCTCCCAAAACATTGAGGTTTTACTTATATTTGCTTAAAGGAAATACAAACTTTGACCCTCCCAAATTAACTGATGTAGCACTTGGCCCTCCCAATAAATCTACTAAAGTTCCATCTAATATGGGTCTAAACTCAATGCCTTGGATAGCGATGTCAAACAAAAATCGTGTTTCTAAATTTTTCTTCCTCTATAGATAATGTAAAAACCTCCTTGGTAGCTCCAGTAGTACATATTACAACTTCTGCAAATTGAACTTCCATCCAACCATCTTTCCTTAGCTTGGGATGGCCTTTCATTTTGCAGGTATTCAATGACATAGAAGATTTAGTATCATCCTTGACTCCAATAATCGTGGTGCGGCAATTAGTGTTTAAGCAGATTGACAATGGTATCACATGACTTCTAGTGCCATCAATAATTCCTATTACCATTGGCCCCTCAAATGAAGAGTACTTATCATTGTCAGATAGTTTGTATATGAGGTGACATGAATATGTTGATGGCGGTGACAATAGTTGCAAATCGGCTTTAATATCAATCGTAAATAAATAGCTGATCGGAGACTTGGTCACCACGTCAAATCTACAAAAGTAGATGGAGTAGATTAGGATGCGAAATTATAATGTGAAAATATACCATGACCAAATATGTGTTTTATACAATGTTCCACTTAGTTATTAATAACACATGATGATGTGAAAGTATCAGAGTGTACATACCATACAAATTAGACATGCAACTATGCAAGCAACCTTATCGATAGGAGAGGAGATAACCTACCTTGAATCTGAGCATGGTATGGAATTGCTAGTCCATTCTTCGTCTTTTAAAAATGTACTAGCAGGTAGTATTAGGCGTTTTTTCATATTTTTGCTGATAGATAACCACTGTTCATTGATAAACATTAATGTTGTTAGAATAATTAAATTGCTATAACTCTGAAAACTGAAAGAGGTAAACATCCAAAGTGGCACATTATGACAACAAAAGTATGGTACATGGGAGAAGATATAGGAATACCTTTTCCTTATCGATGAGGAACCCTTTGCGAAGAAGAAAGTAAAGCTCCTCTTTGGTTGTCCATTCTATTACATCTTTTGACAACTTGATCAACTCTGTAAAATCAGTCGCTTCCATATCCAAATTGCCAACAACCTTAAGTTTCTCCTCTTGTTTTTTACAGGACTCCTGTAATATAAATGTATATACCATTATTGGATCTCGTTGATTCTTAGCATAAACAAAAAATTATCTTTTAACAAAATGAACGCCTTAAAATGGAGGAGTTATCTTTGACTAAAACGTTAAACGTTCACGCTGTCCTCGTGTTTATACAGAAAACCTGTAATATGCCATAAACAATGTATACAAACGAGAAATTTTATTTTAACTTACATACTCCAAAGGCTGAAATTCAATGCCTTCAAAACCAAACTCGTCCTCAAAGGAAATGTTGTCCCTTGGCATGAACTCAATAGTAAAATTTTGTTGACCCTTGTAGCTAGTGAACTGATATAGCTTAGTCATCAACCATCCATTCTGTTTGACGTACGCAATGCATGATGTAAAATAATGTGTCTCCCCTTCCAATTTGTATTCGAATGGTATGTAACATGGACATTCACACTGGACGGAATGGTTGAAGACAACGTAAATGGTGTATGTGACATGTGGTGACAAAAATTGAGTGTTCACCTCCACTCTGAAACGACTGCTATACACTTTCCACAAGTAATTTGGAAATCACATATATTGAAACTATCGCAATCTAAATGGTATGTAAGCTAGAAAAAGAAGTATACATCTTTTGAAAGAACTAATCTGTATATATTTCATATCAGACAGCGCATAATTAGATAGCACACAGATAAATCTTTTGAAAGAAGCTAAAATGTTATACTATAGCATATACAAACCTTGCAAATCCTCCTCTCTTTTCTTTCATAGTAACAAGGTTGTCTCCAAAAAAACATTTTGTTGCTGATACTACTTTGGTAACTTCTCCATTCATATTTATTGATATCCACTGCCACCAAACATAGTCAATGAGTAAATGACATTTTTGGTTCATTTATCTTGGAGAAATTATAGATTTGGTTACATAATATCATTAGCGACACTTCTACACATCTGCTCTGTTACAAATTTAGCATAAATAAACAACTTTTTACCGTATCACCATTATCAACAAAGAGACCACTTAAGAGAAGCAAGAGAATTTGACTTGGGGCTCTGTAAGAGATAGGAGGTGCCGCAAGGTCCGCGATCCTCTTCAATTCTTCAATATCCACTTTTTTCCCCAGGTTTTCAAGAACCTCCTGTACAAAGTATATTATGTGTCAATTAATATTCCCTTCCTAACCCGCATTGGAAAATCTAAATAAAAATAAAAGTTACTTGTTGTTTGAGTGCGAACTCAAGTTCTTTCACAATCTCAGCCATCAATGGTCGCTCTTCACGAGCTTTATTCACACATCGAAAAGCAATGGTTGAAAACGAATTGTATGAACCTATATCCATTTGTTCTTTTAGACCAAGAAGTAGAATGTCATCTAAGCTCTTTTCAACATAGCATTTTCTCCACTTAGGCACTAATATTTCACTTAACTTACCATTACGATACTCAAAGCATAATCTCCCGCACAATATCTCAAACAACACCACTCCAAATTAGTACACGTCCGACTCTTTAGTCAAGAAGCCCAACTCCCAATACAATGGATCACAATATCCAGGTGTACCAATAACATTGGAGAAAACATATGTTTGAGGTTGGTTAGCAGGGCCAAATTTAGACAGACCAAAATCAGAAACTTTAGCTGTCCAGTTTTCATCTAGAAGGATGTTTGCGCTTTTGATGTCACGATGTATAATTCTCTGATGTGTCTCAGTAGGTTGGTGTAAAAAGTTTAGCCCACGTGCAGCACCAACACATATCTTTAACCGTTGGATCCATGTGAGACTAGTATCACCTAAATAACGATCAAGGCTTCCACGAGAAGCATACTCGTACACAAAGATCATTTCATCACCCTCGATACAAAAATGCATTAGAGATATCAAATTCTCATGTTTGTATTGCGTAAGCATCATGATCTCCTTCCAAAACTCAATGTTTCCTTGCCCGTATCTACGATCTAATTGTTTAAAAGCGACCGTGATCATTTGTCCCTCTGGGAGAGATAGATCTCCTTTGTACACACGTCCGAAACCACCACCCCCGATCACATTGGCGCGATCAAAGTTATTGGTGGCCGACAGGATATCTTTCATTGGAATTTTAAGGTGATCGAACTCTTTCATGAAAGACATTATCACTACTAATTATAATACACAAACCACTCTCTCCTAATTAATTTTCAGACTTTTCAGACTTGAAAGTGTTAAAGCATGATGTACAACACATTAAAGCCCAAATTACAATCTCATGCTATCCCTTCAACAAGACTCAAAAGGCTAAAACAAAAACATACAAAATAATCTCAGATCGATTCACCATTTCAATCTTTTAAAGATTTTTTTTAATGGGACATCAAACCATCATCGATCTATTTATGTGAAGCATAACTTTAATTTATATCCGAACGAGAAGTAAGTATCATAAGTTCATAACAATTATGTTATGCTCTCAATCATCGATTCGTTATACGACCCAATCAAAAACAGAAAACAAGCAAACCTACCTGAGACCCTTTTATAAAAGATCTTTTAGTCAAAAACCCTCTACTCATCGTGGGTTCTTGATCCGTACGAAACCAAAAGAAATAAGAGCGTTTGCGTGTGTTGTTCTTGTGTTGTGATGATTGTTTTTTCGGTTTTAGATGGTGATATGGAGATGAGATTATCAATTGGTTAAGAAAGATGAAGAAGGTGAGATATTTTTTTGCTGTGAGGGGGCGATCAAATGAAGTTAAGACTATCTTTATCAACAACCCATCACAACCCAATCTCTTAATAAAATATTATTTTCTCTTTCCTCCACCTACACAACCAATACATACAACCAATCCATATTTTTCAACCATTTATCAACAACCCAACCAAAAATATTAAAAATTAAAGAAAAAAAGGAATACAAACAAAAAACTAGCCAATGAAACAATGTTTTGTCAGATTGTGGGTTGGGGATCTGGATTGCCAAGTGACCATGGTTGCAAGCAAGATTGCATACAAAAATTAAAAAAGTATTATTTTTATATGTATTTTGAGTGAGTTGGGTTGGCAACCTTGCCAATAAACATAGTCTAAGGGGAGAGAAAGAGTGGTAGGCTTTCTTATCACAGAAGTGTGATTTAGGTTAAATCAATTGAGAGTGTGTTGGTATCACATGGTGGTCCTTACTGTACTCGATTATTTATTTATTTAACTTTTACTACTAATTTGTACTCTTTACCCAAAGTGTTGTTATTTCAAAAAAATTTAAAATAATAAGTTGTAGTGATCCGTACGTTTTCATACATAGTGGGTTATATCATTTACCAGTTAAGGATTGGTCGGGGCTTCTCATTTGGTTATATTTTAATCTATATCTTCTATATCTTTTATTCAAGCTAGAAACGGCAACGTGTCAAATGGGCTCGAGCTCGAACGGGCACGGGCCAAACGGGCTCGAGCTTGACGGGCACAGGCTAAACGAAATTATTGATATCCGTAAATTTATTGTCAAAGAGAACAAGATAAACTAAAATACATGATTCATCAGAAAATTTTATATCAGGGTATCCGCCGCCGCAATGCGCGGGTACCCTGCTATAATATTCTATAGAGTTAAAATATGCGACATGAAACTTTTGGCATCCGCAAATTTATCGTCAAATAAAACGTTTCAGATTATAAAACATGATTCATTGAAAAATTTTATTTCAGGGTACCCGCCGCCGCATCGCGCGGGTACCCTGCTAGTATGAATAAACGAAATACTAGAGAATGAACAAAATAAAAAGAAGGAAAGATTTGTTAACTAAAGTCGTCTTTTATCTAGCTTTTGTCAACTTTTAGCTAGACACCGGATAGTGTGATCTTATAAAATGTGTGGCACACAATCCCTTGCAAAGTGAAAAAAAATAAAAAGGCTAGAAAGCCTATCATTGATTGTCATGTGTCCTCCATCCAATCCCTCCCTTTTTTCTTATTAAATTTGGTTAGGGGGCATTTTGATCCTTTTAACATGTTTTTTTGTTTCACCCCAAAACTTCAAACGTAAATAACTTTCAAACGACAAACTTTTATAAAAAACCGATTTCACCATAATTTTTTAAATTTGATTCTCTTTAATTTGGTATGCATTTTGATATATAAATCGTAACTTTTTTTTTCAACTTTTTAAATGGGTGTTGATTTTCTTGAAATTTTTGGTATTTTCGGCTCTAATTTTGACTAGTTTAAAAGCCGAATTTTACAAAACTTAAAACATGAAAATTGTAGGCTTTTGACCATTCTTTACTCAGAAATTTGAATCACTCAAATCCGACATGATATGAGTGAGATATTGCACATTGATGATGGCTTCTTACTCATATTTAGTACATACAAAGTGTTTGATAAAATGCTTAAAAGAGATTTTCTTATAAAAGTACATTCAAATGCACTAATTGGTATACCAAAATACATTTTTTGTTATTTTTGTTATATTTTGTTTATTTTTAACTGATGAACAACCAAATGATAAACTGATGAACATTGTGACCATAACTGATGAACATTATGATTTTTTCGACAATTGATGAACATTATGACTTTTTTTGAATACCGATAAACTGATGAACAAAATTTAAAAGAATTGATGAATATCTTTTTTTTGCTGAACAATACTAACTGATGAACAAGACCAATCGATGAAATGATGAACAACTAACATATGAACATTGCGATTTCTTTTAGACAACTGATGAACAATATCAAAAAAAGCTGATGAACGTTATTTTTTCAAAAACTGTTGAACAATATAAAAAACAACTGATGAACGTTATAAAAATACCGATGAACAATATCAAAATAACGATGAACTAATGAACATTAATATATATATTTTTAATACTGATAAAAAAAAAGACTAACGGATGAACAAGACTGATTGTACCTAACTGAGGAACAATGTAATTTTTTTATTTGGAAAAATGATGAACAACACTATTTGTTTAAAAAAACCGATGAACAAATGATGTAATTGATGAACATTATAATGTAACATCAAAGAAAACTGATGAACATTATAATGTAACATTAAAGAAAACTAATTAATGAACAATGTGACTCAAATAGATGAACATTACGATTTCTTTTAAACAACTGATGAACAAATTTTTTATTGATGAACAATACTATTATTGATGAACAATAAAAGCGATGAACAACTCTTTTATTGATGAAATAAAACTGATGAACAATAAAACTGATGAACAACTCATTTTATTGATGAAATAAAATTGATGAACAAAGTTACATAGAACTGATGAACAACAAAACTGATGAACAACCGTTTTATTGATGAAATAAAACTGATGAACAACTCATTTTATTGATGAAAATAAATTGATGAACAAAGTTAAATAGAACTGATGAACAATAAAACTGATGAACAACTCGTTTTATTGATGAATAAAACTGATGAACAAAGTTAAATAGAACTGATTAACAACTCGTTTTATTAATGCATAGACCCACGCTTTAAAATATAAATAAAATACACACTTTATGGGAGTGAGTATGATACCGCCAAGCAACAAAAAACACAAGTTGACATCAACTTTCAACATCTTAACACAAGGGGCTTACAGTTACTACTTAGACCCAGCAACCAAAGACTTGTAAAAATGCTAAAAGCTCTATTGCCATCCATTTAGACCAGCATATCCTCCACTAGATTCATCATTATTTCATTTTTCTCAATTTATGATTTCAAAAATTGAAAGTAAAAAAAAATGGTAAACAACATGTTGTTTATTAAATTGAATTCCATTGGTAAAAGTAAAATAAATCTACAACATTTTACTATTTATTACAGATTTAAATCTTTGTTCGTCATGGTTTTGATTAACAATTCCATTAAATATAGATAAATAGAAGAACTAACAAATTGAAGTATTAAAAAAGATTTAACTTGAAAAGATAAAATAAAAAATAAAGTAATTCTTTACTTGGCTCGAGTGAGTTGTTATTTATAGAGCATCATTAATCATATTAGTTGAACAATTGAAATACTAGATGTCAAAGGTATTGAATGAACTCAATTAAGTTATAATAAAAGGAAGACAAAACCACAGTCTAGCGCAATTCAATGAACATCTAATTAAAGAAATCAAATTACGAATTAAAAAATTAGATTCGGGATTGAAGAAATCAAACCTATGATTGAAGAAAATAGATGGCTTATAGTTGGAAAAGTAACATATGGTGTCCTAAAAAGGGTTCTTAAATATAATTTTAAGTTTCCAAAACTACCCCTATTAATTGGGAAAAGGGGATACACGTGTCAAGTAGAGGTTGCTTTTTAGACTTTTTAATTGTTGAGTCTTTTTATTCGATCCGGTACCTTTCTCGAAATTACACTAAAAAGTCAATATCACATTAATAATGGTTGTTGGACGAGCCCAGACTTGAATTTTGTAAGTCTGACAGTCTAGAGCTACCACTCAATTTTGAAGTACTAAATGGTTTTTGTTTTTTATATAGGTGACATCGCTTTTAAAACACAACTAATATCATATACACCTAATTAATACCAGAAAACACGTTTCAAATTTCATATCTCCCTAATTTTATATAGGGAAAATTCCAAAAATGGCCCAGTCGTAGCCCTAACCATTAGGTTTTTGCCCCGGTCACAATTTTTACTCCTAAATACTCAAGGCGACTGGGCAACCTAAAAATACCACCGTTTTATGTCAAAAATAGACTTTATTTCAATATTTTGTACATACTTTGGTACGTATGTGTAAGGCATGTGCAAGGTATTTGTAAGAGAATGTTTATTGGGCAACTCGAATTTTCTGGGCAACTGAATATAAATGTCATTTCACCACCAAAATATTTTGGGCCACTAGTACTTTTAGGGCAACGTGTACTTGGGCAACCGACTATTTTGTAACTTGGCCACAGTACACTAACAAGATACGGTGGTTCGATTCACACACACAACGCACACCGATTCTTCTTGCCCAAAACCATGAAGATCACAAAAATTATAACACATACCCGAATCGTTGCCCCATAAATCCAATAAAAGTTCTATGATGTTAAAATCAGTGTTCGATCTTCTGTCAAGTTACTTCTAGAAATTAAAAAGCTTTTATCAACCAACGCTAACCCTGCAAGGTTGTTCAGAAGCTTTTGCAACACCAGGTACATGTCGCTAACATTTCGTCTGATTCCCCCCATTTTTATTCCATATTGGGGATCATTGGTTAGAGTTTGCCGGAAAGAATTTTTATTCCATATTAGAAATTATTCACTCACTTGATTTTTGCCTTGTCCTTAGTAAATTGTGTAATAAACTATGAGAAATATTTGTTAGGATAATTTTAGCACCAAATCTAAAGTTTTTTTTTATGGCACTTACAAGTAAAACTTTAGTCTTAATAAAGCGTCTCATGGATAGGAGTTATATGACTAGCACAAAAACTGTATACCACTCAAATTCCACCCCAATGTGAGGTTCGCCCCTAGATCATTAGGAATAAAAGCATTCATCTTTAATGCTTAGTGAGTGTACCGGTAGTATAATAGATTCTGGAATTTGTTTTGTGATGCATTCCGAGATCGCTAGTGAGACTACATTCGTGTATTTAGGATTAACTAAATGATAAGAGGCATTAGGATAACCCTTGTTTTAAACCTGTAATTTAATTACGTCAATATCATCGGTTGAGTAATTTTTCCCACACCTTTGCGATGTACTCATCTTTAGTACACGATACCCCTAGTTAACCCCTCATAGCCTATCTTTTCGCTGTTCTCGTGATGTTCCGGTTTCAGAATATCAATGAAGAGCATTGTTTACAATCCTCCCCCAAATGTTACACCCAAATCGCCTTAGCCCACCTTGTACTTACTCATCTTTAATGCATTATTGTAACTATTGTTAAAACCTTAGTTCAAATATCTAGTTATTTACATGGTTGCTAAGTCGAGTCATATCTTTTGTAAACAGTTTTAGGATGATTGGGACTCATGGGTTAAAGTAGTATTTTATGGAGTAAAGGGAAGGAACGTTAAATTCAAATTCCCTTTGTCTACGTAATTAAGTACTCCAAGTGTTTTAAAAATTTCAAATTGGGTCAATAGTGTTAGTGAAATAAAAACTCAAGTGTAGGGATACTCTTATAAATCCCTTTATATTGATGTTATCTTAGAGGATGGTAAGGTAAGAATGTATGAAAAAAAAGTTAAAAAAAAATAATAATAAAAAAAAACATACAGACTACCATCCTACACCTATTTTTTATGTTTTAAGTTTATGTCTTATGTTTATTTAAAGTTGTTATTTAGTGTTAGTGGGTCGAGTCCTGGCTTAGCAACGCCGCGTTTTACATGTATGTAACTTATTTTTTGACTTCCCACCACTAAAAATTCCCCACATCCAACAAAACCCTTTTATTCCCTATCCGAAGCCTAACATTATAACTCTTTGTAAAGACCTCTTTGATAGTTATTTCTAGGTGCTTACGCCAAAGCGGTGGAGGTTTGATCTATTCTCAAGCGTATGGTAATCTATGTGCTATGACAGGTAGAGCGTGTTTATCTTCCATTTTCTTACATGTTATATTTCGTATACACCCGAGAGATGAGAGAATCCAAACACCAATTGTGAGGTGCTAGTGTATCATTTCCGTGCTTATTTTGAATAATGTAGCACTTGTACTTGCTGTAGATTATTTGAAACAAATGCTAAATGACCCATAACTCATAAATTGATTAGTCAAAAGCACATTTTCTTGAGGACAAGCAAATTTCAAGTGTACGGATATTTGATAAGGATTAAAAACATACATTTTTAGGGAGTCATTTAAGCCTTAAATCGTTACATTTTATATCCGTTACTGCTCAAAATCGTTCCTTTTCACATTTTAGTTCTTTTGGAAGCAAAATACTAGAATAAAGCATATTTGGATGAAAATGAGCGAAAACATGAAGAAAATCACAAAGTCAAGAAAACAAGGCAATTTCGAAAGCCCGACGGCGTCCCAACATCAAGGGCGACGCCGTCGCTTACATGGTGTTCCAAATACTCTCAAGCGACGGCTTAGAACTTATTTTGGTCCTAACAAGTGACGGCGTCATGCCTTATTTCAGAAGGCCGTCACTCTCATTCTACACCAGACGACCAAGACTTCCCCAAGACGACATCCAAGAGCAACCCAAACGGCGTCACTACTTTCTACCCGACGTCGTCCCAATGATGACTTGGCAAAGACGAAACCCTAATGACGGCGATCAGACGACGTCACCATCAAAAGGCGACACCGTCGCAGTTGTAAATTCTATGTATAAAACTCAAATTTTCTGCATTAGGTGTGAATTATTTTAGAGAGCAAACCCTAGTTCATTTGAGGTCCAACTTGGACAATATTTTAGGGTTCAAAATCCTCTTTTACACTTGAATATAAGTTTTTTTATCCAATCTATCACCTTGTTTCATCTATGTTTGATTGTTTGTTTGTGTTCTTACTTATCTATCATGCATAACTAAATTAATTAGTGTTTGCTTAGATCCAATGAAACCTAGTTATTGATTATTGTTAGGTTGTCTCTTGTTCTAATTGGTAGACGCTAGAGTAAGAAAAACTGGCTTCTTCTTTAATTGTTGCGAGCTTGAAAGTCCTAAATAGCATAAAGCCTTAGAGTGCACTTTAGACTCTCGTTGTGTTTATTACGCGAGTTGTAGCTTAAGGATAATAGGATATTCGGGGGAGATACCTCAGTATTTGGCGATCCCGAATGTTCTAGAAGAGAGTTATTGAATTGGGGAATTAGGCACCACCCTATGACTAACATGGAATACTAACCAACCAATAAAAGATAACTAGGGAGTAAGAAAATCTAAGTGAACACGCTTTTAATTTTTATAAGAACACACTCATACAATCCATAGCTTTTACTTTTATTTAGTTTAATTAGTTTTAATTTAATTTTTTAAGTAGTTTAATTGGTAAATTACCAAACCTCCACTTTTCAAAACCTGAGATTTTAATTGCTTTCATATAAAACATAAAAAGACTAAAAATAATCATCCTCACCTTACCTTTTTGTCATACATATTTACTAGCATCTCTATTCTCCTAGAGAACGATCAACCCCCTGGGCTTGCCCATACTACACTGCAACGATTAGGTACACTGCCTAGTGGGTTGTAAAGCTTGCTCGCGGAAAAGGAAGTCTTTCAACCCCGAACCACGCATCAATGATAAGGGTTTAAAACTTCCATTTTTATGGGGTCATTTAAGCTCTAAACTCATACATTTGTGATCAATTATTACCCTAAATCGTTCTTTTTCACATTTTAGTTACTTGGGACGCAAAAGATGAAAACCAACATGTTTTGAGCTAAAATGGACAAGAAAGTGAAGAAAACAACAAAGTTGCGAATCTTTCTAGAAAAGGGCTCCAGACGGCGTCACATTTTACATGCGACACCGTCACTTTCATTTGGATGTAATGATTTGATGGAAATTTTACAAGCAACAGCTCAAAATTTTGGAAGACCTTAACACCTTACGGCGTCACTTGTATTTGAAGACCATAAGTGACGGCTCAGATCTTTTAATAAGTGACGGCGTCAAGACACATCATGACAGCGTCAGAGACTCAAAGCGAACACGTAACAACAACGACTTGAAAAAGACGAAACCCTAATGGCGATGAGCTGACGTCGTCACAATCAAAAAGTGACACCATCACAGTTGTAATACTATATATATTTTCGCATGTTTTCCATTATCCGTGTAAACCTTTAGAGAGGCAAACCCTAGACGAGTTTCACAGATTTTGTGAGGCTTTTTCAGCCACTTTGGCTCATGGTTCATTGAACTTAAGTAATCCCTCTTTAATCATTCAATATGTTTATGTGTTATTTGATTATATGCTTTTTTTTCTTCACTTTAACATGCTAGGCTAGATTTATTAGTGTTTGCTTAGATCTAATGAAACCTAGTTATTGATTATTGATTGTCGTCTCTTGTTTAATTGGTTCCCTCGTGTTAGAGTAAGAAAGCTGGCTTAATTCTTATATGTAACCAGCTTGTCAATCTTATTAAACGCAACCTTAGAGTGCACTAGTAGTTTTTCTCGTTGTGTTTATTGCGTGAATTGCAGCTTGTAGATCCTAGGAGACTTAATAGACTTTAAGCTTCTTAAGGGAGACTTATACGTTCATAAAGTTAGGGCATTTCACACCTCCCTACAACTAATAATAAGGAATACAACACTTCAATTAAAAGAAGGACATGACAATTCGACTAATCAATAAGAGATAACTAGAGAGTAAAGAAATCTAAGTAAACACATTTTTCTATCATAAGAGTTACCACCAATTTACTTTTCTTGTACTTAGTTGAAACGCCCACTATCCAAACCCCGAGATTTTAATTTGTTTTCTAATAAAATTATAAAAATACAAAAACATTCATCCCTCACCTTTAGACCTATATCGACATACACTTCGGCCTTCACAACACTATTCCCCTAGAGAATGATCAATCCCCCGTGTCCTACCTATACTACACTACAACGATTATGTACACTGCCTAGGAGGATTGTAAAACTTTTGGGGTTTTACAAAATTCCGCTATCAAGTTTTTGGCGCCGCTGCCGGGGAATAGTTTAGGTTTCGATTTCTATTTCGTTTAGGTCTACGTGAGATTTTTTATTTTTTTTACTAGATTTCTCATAGTCTGTATTTTCTTTGTTCTCTTTTTCCGTAACTCATATCATTTGCCATCATGGTGGATGATAATATCTTTGAACCCTTAAACCAAGACCTATCACCACACCTAAACCTACTACCACATGACCCACCGATCCAACATCAACCATTAAACCAAAAATCCTTCAACTTATTGTGTGATCAAATTTGTGAGGAAATTAGTGAACTAAGAGAATTGAATAGGATGATTGATGATGAGCTAGAGAATGCACTTAATGCATCAGATATCGTGTCTACTATAAGTGATGATTTAGATGATGAATTAGGGCCGCTGATTTTACGATTGTTGAAATTATGGATGAATGTGAAGATAAGGAACTAGATGACAAATATTTCAATCTATACCCCCCACCAAAGAGGAAATAGGATACCATAGCAACATCATTGATAACCCTCGACCACCTTTTGTCAAAATCGATCCCAAGGTTAAGAGAGGCAGCCCTTGGAGTATAAAGATTCCTTGTATGATTGGATACAAATACGTAGATCAAGCTTATATTGACCTAGAATCACTAATCAACGTAATGTCTTCAATTTGTTACAATGATATCATGAATAAGAAACTTAAAGCTAGAAAAGGCCCTAAGTACCCCAGAGGAATTTGCAATTTTGTTGGGAGGATCAAGGGTTTGCACATCCTTATTGAGAATTTCACCTATTTTGCCGATTTTATGATCTTAGAAGATGTAGGAGGTGTTATAGATGTGGTGTTAGAAAAACCGTTTGTAGATGAATCCAAGTTAATGTACAATCAATCAGAAGGAACAGTTAGATTTTCAGATGAAGAGGAGGAAATTACATATAGGATACCTTATGTGATGAAGGAACTTCACTATGGATCTAACTTAGAAAAAGATAACATAAGTGCATTTGAGATTACTAGCGAGAAGGATATGAAAAAGGGCACGAATTACGTATGGAAAAAAAGAAGTCTCTACTATAGAGATTATTTGGCCTTAGGACCAAAGTATAAGGTTGCTAGTGAATTTGTAAAAATGGTCACATACGCCATTGAGCATAAGAATAAGAAAACATAGGCCATGACTTTGAGTCTAGCTACAAGACTCGTAAATAAAGAAAAATGCTTCTTGGGAGGCAACCCATGTTTTTAACTGTTTGCTTGTTTATTTTTAATTTATATTTGGTTGTGTCATATTTATATTCATCCTTATTGTTTATTTTTCATGTTTCGAATAAATTTGTGAAAATGCTTTACTTTGTTTTTAACATCGTCTTAATCACATATAAAGGTATTTTACAGAAAGATAAGTGTAGGGAAGTTCATATTTGTTTAATAGAACGAAAATCGAACATGAAAATTTAGAATAGATGATGAACATATATTTTATCATGTTTGTGTGTTTGTTTGAGTAAAATGTTTGTATCGAGTCACAATGAATGTTTTGCAGGAAATTATAGGTTTTAAAATATAGATTTTTCTAGAAATTTTCTAGAAAATGAAATTTAAAATTCTGTCAGGTCATTCCCCGACGGTCTCAGAGTTAAAACCTGAGGACGTCAGGCACTGTAGCAACAATTTTCCAGATTTTTATTTTTCTGTCGAAACTTAACTTTTGAAAATTTCTAGAAGTTTTAAAATTCCAGGATTCTGTAAACATTTGTTTTGCAAGCATTATATCTTATTCGCTTTCTAGGATACTTTTCATTATATATGGTATTTGCCGCCGATTTTATGCAAAGTTTTGTGTTCATTTTCTTAGAAATTTACAGGTTATATTGGACAAGAAAATTCAAGTATATATTGGAAAAGAAGCGTATCATTGATCTAATCTTCTTGGAGGAGGATTTAACCGTATTTCTATCGTTCATGCCAAGCAAATCAGGGGAGTATTAGTTTCTCCTATCTCTTTTATTTTTCCCGTAATCATATCTTTGATACTTTTTAAGAATATTGGGTACAATTTCAAACCTAAGTGTAGGTAAAGAAAAAAGGGACACCTTAGAAACTAATCACTTACTTGATATTTGTCGTGTTTTATAATAGTAATAAACCGAAAGAAATACTTGTTAGGGTAATTTTAGCACAAACTTTTAAATTTTTTATGACATTTACAAGTAAACTTTAGTCTTAATAAAGCGTCTCATGGATAGGAATTATATAGCTAGCACAAAAACCTTTCCACTCAAATTCCATCCAAAAACGTGAGGTTAGCCTTTAGATATATAGGATAAAAGCATTCACTTTTAATACTTATGGGTGTACCAGTAGTATGTAGATTATAGAACTTGTTTTGTGATGCATTCCGAGATTGCTAGTGGGACTACATTCGTGTAGTTAGGATTAACTAAATGCTAAGAGGCATTAAGATAACCCTTGTTTTAAACCTGTTTATTATAATTACATGGCTACATTGATCAAGTAATTACCCCACACCATTGCTATGTACTCATTTTTAGTAAAAGATACCCCTAGTTAACCCCTCTGAGCCTATCCTTTTCGCGGTTCTCTTAATATTTCGGTGGATTCTGAAATATTAATGAAGAACATTGTTATAAAAACCACCCCCAAATGTACACCCAAATCGCCTTAGCCTTCCTCGTATGTACTCATTTTTAGTGCATTATTGTTATTTGTCAAACCCTTAGTTAATTGTCTTGTTGATTACATAGTTGCTAAGTCGAGTCATATCTTATGTATACGGTTTTGGGATGATTGGGACTCATGGGTTTAGTGATATTTATTATGGAGTAATGGGGAAGAAGTCAATTACAATCCCCATATCTATGTAAATGTTTAAGTACTCCACGTGTTTTGATCCTTACAATTCGGGTCATTAGTTAATTTTTATATATTTAAAAGTTCAAGTGTAGGGATGCAACTATAAATCCGTTAGTTATGGTGTATTATTTTGTGGATGGTAAGGCAAAAGTGTATGAAAAAAATCGAAAAAAATGAAAAAAAGAGAGAAAAATGAAAAAAGAAAAAAAAAATAAAAAAAGAAAGAAAGAAAACATACGGACTATCATCCCATCTCTATCCTTTATCTTTTGTTTTTGTTTAAGTCAAGATAATATTTCAAAGAGTTTGTGTTAGTGAGTCGAGTCTTGGCTTAGCAACGCCACGTTTTACATGTGATTAACTTAGATGATTGACTTGCCACCAGTAAAATTCCTGATATTCAACCAAAATGTGTTTTCCATACCCTTACACCTAATGTTACAACCTTTTAAAAGCCCTCTTTGATAGTCTATCCTAGGTGCTTACGCCAAAGCGGTGAAGGTTTGATATATTCTCAAGCATACGGTAATCTATGTGCTATGACAGGTAGAGAGTGTTTTATTTTCCCGTTTCCATACATGTTATATAAATTATACACCCGAGAGATGTGAGAATCCAAACACTTTATGTGAGATGCTAGTATATAATTTATGTGCCTGTTTTGACTATTGTAGAGCTTGTGGATATTGTAAACTATTTTAAATCATTGTTAAATGCCCCTAACTTGTAAATTGATCGGATAAAAGTACATTTGCATGAGGACAAGCAAATCACAAGTGTAGGGATATTTGATAAGGATTTAAAATGTACGTTTTTAGGGGGTCATTTAATCTCTAAACTTCGACATGTTTTAGGCTAAAACATACAAGAAAGTGAAGAAAAAGACAAAGTCGCGAATCTGTCTAGAAAAGGGCTCTAGACGACATTACATTTTACACGTGACGACGTCACTTGCATTTGGACGTGATGATTTGATAGAAATTTTACAAGCGACGGCTCATAACGTTTGAAGACCTTAACACCTGACTGCGTCACTTGTATTTGAAGACCATATATCATAGTAACTTATACGTGACGGCTCAGATCTTTTAATAAGCGGCGGTGTCAAAACATATCATGACGGCGTCAGAGACTCAAAGCGACGACATCACAACAGCGACTTGCAAAAAACGAAACCCTAATGGCGGCGAGCTGACGGTGTCACAATCATAAAGTGACGCCGTCACAGTTGTAATACTATATATATTTTTGCATGTTTTCCATTATTCGTGTAACACTTTGGATATGAAAACCATAGACGAATTTCGCAGTTTTTGTGAAGCTTTTTTTAGCCACTTTGGCTCATGTTTCATTGAAGTTAAGTAATCCCTCTTTAATTATTCAATATGTCTATGTGTTGTTTGATTATATGCTTTTCTTTTCTTCACTTTAACATGCTAGGATAGATTTATTAGTGTTTGCTTGGATCTAGTGAAACCTAGTATTAATTATTGATTGTCGTCTCTTGTTTAATTGGTTGCCTCACGTTAGGGTAAGAAAACTGGCTTAATACTTATATGTAACTAGCTTGTCCATCTTATTAAACGCAACCCTAGAGTGCACTAGTGGTTTTTCTCGGTGTATTTATTGAGTGAATTGCGACTTGTAGATCCTAGGCGACTTAATAGACTTTAAGCTTCTTAGGGGACACTTATACGTTCATAGAGTTAGGGCATTTGGCACCTCCCTACAACTAATAATAAGGAATACGACGCTCCAATTTAAACAAGAATGTGACAATTTGACTAATCAATAAGAGATAACTATGGAGTAAAGATATCTAAGTAAACACATTTTCTCATCATAAGAGTTACCACCAATATACTTTTCTTGCACTTAGTTTAATTTTAGTTTATTTAGTTTTGTTTTAGCTAGTTAGTAGTTAAAACGCCCACTATCCAAACCCCGAGATTTTAATTTGATTTTAAAAAAAATTATAAAAATACAAAAAGACTCATCCCTCACCTTTAGACCTATCTCGACATACACTTTAGCCTTCACAACACTATTCCCCTAAAGAATGATCAATCCCCCGCGTCCCACCTATACTACACTAAAATGATTAGGTACACTGCGTAGGAGGATTGTAAAACTTTTGTAGGTTTACAAAATTCCGCTATCATTGCATATCCTGTTTTAACAAAAATACAAATCCCTCAATGCTTGCAGCATGGACCGAACTTCTTGGCTTCTTATGGGTGTATACGAGCTCATATTTGGTCTTGAGAGTTTACTATCTACGAGATGAGTAAAGGATGTTTTGATTGGTTGGTTAGGTACGTTGTTAATAATAATGACTTTATGACTCCACTTCCCAAAGGATGGTCGATTCAGTCCACTGTTTGGGGTGTTGGTTTAGGGGAAAGGGAAGAGGATACATTTTTGGTGATTAATTTATCTGGAAACGTTGTAGAATATAAAATCATATCAAAGACCTTTCATAAGATCTCTAAAAATGGATCTATAACACTTGAGCATAAGGTGTATGAGCTCATTCCGTCTCTTGCGAGTGTGTGAATCACCGTCTTTATAGAAGGTTTGCTTTACTTTGTTGTTCAAAATTTTTTTGTTTAGGTCTTTCGATTGGCACATGTAGGAGTTTTTGAAGTACCGCATTCAGCTTAAATTATATTGAATACTAACTAGATTGTACATATAGCTTTTATGTATAAAATAGATAAAATACTTGGGCAACTAGTTACACCATAATGGCAGGAAGGATAATAGTACAAGAAATTACACTATCATATTAAATTATTTCTTTCTTATTAGGTGGGATAATATGCCCACACTTCTTATATTTCATCTTTTACAAGTTTTTAACATTAAAAACTCTATACTTTATATCTATAGCCAAAACCCTCCTTTATATATTCTTGTCAAATTTCAAAATTTCGGACTACATACCTTTGGATATTCAACTCGACATCATGAATAGGCTACATGTTAAGTCTTTACTCCAGTTTCGTACTGTGTCAAAGAACTTGAAGTCTTGCATTAACAGTTCTGACTTCATCTGTTTTTATGGTGTTCGTCAGGCTGATGACTGTCTTTTTAATCTAACCTATTGTCAAGGTTTTCAAGGCTTTATATGTTCTGTAGATGAGAAATATTCCCCCATCTCTCTAACATGGTCAAATCTTAACCTTCCAATGTTGACGCCAATCAGGAATTCACAAGGTATATGGTGTTTTTCATATGCTTATAGTATCACAACAACAACAACAACAAACCCAATCCCGTCTAGGCAGGGTATGGGGGAGGTAAAATGTAGACAGATCCTACCCCTACACCAGGGTAAACCCTTGTGTAGAGATACTGCTTCCAACGAGACCTCCGGCAAGTGTATGTGTGCTAGTGCGAAAGGATAGATATAGCATACGACAAAACAATAGGCAAAAACATAGTAAAAGAAAGAAAGCAAACCACCAAACAGGGCATACAGGAAAAAGAACCACCCACAAACACACCGAAAATAAGCCAATAGCAAAGCGCAAAAAAAATAAAACCAAAAGCCCCGGCACTACAAAAGCAGATCAACAAAAGGAGGCAACACAGAGCAAACATATGCTTATAGTATGATGGTTGTTATTTGGAACCCATCGCTAAGAAAATTTGTTGCAATATTTCTCCCTTTTTACAATAATGAAATACAATCCAAAAAAATTGCTCTTGGTTCTGGTGTCCATCCGGACACTTTAGACCCAACAATTGTAAAGATTTCGTACCCTAGTTCCGAAAAAGGGTTTTTGTGTGTGTTAGTCTTTTCATTAAACAATTTAAGATGGAGACAACTTCCAAATTAACTTTTCCCCATGAAACACTCAGATTAAAACGAAAAAGTTAGGCAGCTGTAGGTAGTTTTATCTTTTGGGGTGCTACTGAAACCTTTGTTAGTGATGAAGGTATTTCTTACAACATACCTATGTTGATTTCATTTTGATTTGAGTGCACACGACTTTCATATCATGGACATACCTGATACGTTAAGAGTCATGCTACCAGTTCCGTCCTATGTTTCCAATCTAGGAAACTCTCTTGTAATATCTGGAATCATCATTGCTTATGAGATGCAACTTTTTTTTGGATGGCTGTTAGAGGTGCATGGTCGTTCTGTAACATCCTTTACCACTCTATTCACCATTCCCTCTCCTGGTTTGGTAAAATTATTGGGATTTACTAAAGATCATTTTTCGATAATTGAAGTTTATAGCCCCAATCGCATGGCTCACTCGCTACAGGTTTACGAACCAATATCTGAACAATTTCAGGCTTTGGGAATTGAAGCAGATGCTGGTTCTTTCTACATTGGCCCCTAAAAGAATCACTGATTCTTGTTACTCATCCAGATCGTTTCTGATTCATTTGTATGTGTTTTGTTATGACATTTTGATATCTTATCAGTTTCCATGTTTAATGATATATGTCAGCTAATAATATATGTTGTGTTTCAATTTGTTGTAAATAACGTATTAGTAAACATTGAAAGATTGTGTACTACCATTCAACATATTTAACCTTCAATTCTTTTATGATTGTGTACAGGTCTCTGAAGATCTAGATGTAGTGATAGTGTCTGAGAAGAATGCTTTAGGAACGGGGTCAATGTGTACAAGCAAGGCGTTGTAGAATCTGTATCTTTTGTTGAATGGTTGTCTTGTATTATAAAATTCTGAATGATCTAGCTTAATATGGTGGTACTTTAATGTCAGGATGTAATGAATCTACGTAACGAGTTGGTACTAAAACTTGTAGTTTTTAATCTATGTACCAAATTTTCTATTGTCTGTCGCCAACATCTTCAGAGATGGTGGTGGTATTTTAATGCAACCTACATGTCATAGAAGTTTATTGTTAGACATTGTTTGTTGTTATGCTATATAATGTAATCTACGTTTCCTGATCAAATATTAACACGCTATTTAACAAGAGCGTGTTTAGTTGTATTATCAGGCATATACACAGGGCGACGCTTTTTTTAGGCCATCGTTATTTGGGCGACCTAAATTTTGGGCGACTAACACTTGTGGGCAACTAATACTTGGGGCAACTAGTTGGTGTTAGCAATTAATGTATCGTCCTTAGGGCGACTATTAGGTGAGGTGTTACCTATTAATGTTTGGTCCTTAGGACGACTATTAGGTGTTAGTAATTAATGCTTAGTACTTTGGGCGACAATTAATATTGGTATAAAAATTATTGGTACTTTGGAAGACTACTTGGTTTTGTATTTCTTTTGCTATTTATTACTACCTCCGTCTCATAATTATTGTCCACTTTGACATTTTTAAGTCTTTCTTATCCAACTTTGACCATAAATACTTTTATTTGTGTAACATAATACTTGATGTAAAATATAAGAATAGATTGAGTTTTAAATGTATTTTCATTTGGTATAATTTTCATTAAGTATTATATAACACAAATAAAAATATTATTGGTCAAAGTTGAATAAGAAAGACTTAAAAAAGTCAAAGTGGACAATTATTATGGGACGGAGGGAGTAACACATTACTACTAGTTAGGCAAAGTTTGAATTTCAAAAAATCAAGAAAATGAGTACTCAGGTGAATCCTTTAAAATTCAAGGCGTATATGGTGTATGAAGATATCTCATGTGGCGTTTTACTCCCAAAGGACATTAATTACTCCAACCTTGTGGGGTATGTTGGCAAAAAGTTTAAGGTTAGCGATATCAACAGAATTCATTTATCCTACAACATCAGTTCAAATAAAGTCGACATAATTGACGATGACGACTTAGTTTTTTTCTTGAGTCTAGTGTTTGAATCGATGTTTAATGTTCAAATAATTTTCATCACACAAGCTCAAGAAACCTCACATGTGAATCCGTCTTCATCTTCTAACAAACCTTTAGATTTAGATCTTAATCTTCCGTTGTTTCCTGACATGCATGGAAATGAAACACATTTACGTCTATGCTATTCCACCCCATGCACCCACTGTTGATGTTACAACTCAAAATAAGCATAACATTGTACCTGCATATGCTAAAAAACTAAAATTAAATGATAGATTTGATGATAAGGGAGAGTGCATCTATACGATAGCATTAAAATTCATAAGAGAAGGGTATGAACATAAGGTTGTTAAATCGTGCACGCATAGGTACTATATGAGATGTACCCAGCCCGAATGCATGTACCCACCTCCGCAAAACACTTTTGCTTGAGTCAATAGACCCAAGTTCAAGTCTCATCCTTGGCATTTGCTTCATATAGGTACCCACCTCCGCAAAACCTATGGGCACGCTGGAGAGACTTTGTGGAATAAGAGCTCAGGGGTCCGAGTATTGGCTCGTGCTCACTCCAGTTGGCCCCACTAGGCCAGGACAGTTTCTGGAGCTATTCTTTGTGGGGTGGACAATGGCTGGTGCCAAAAAGCACCCGGGGTTAGGGGTGTTCCCGCCAATATACACCTTTTTGTGGAACATGGTTAAAGATGGCAAAAAGATTGGTAATTCATTTTCTAAGGTTGAGAATTTGGTTATTTCGGATAGTGATAGTGATGATGATGATGTTCTTGAGGAATTCAATGAAACAAAAAGTTTTATGGCATTTGACGGTTTTAAAAGTTATAGTGGAATAGGCATGAAGAGCTTATTGTAGCAGTGGATAGAGGACACATATGACCAAAACCCTTATGATGATGATGAGTTTGATGATTGATAGCGTGGGGGGTCGAGAAAACCTCCTTTTCTACGAGCAAGTTTTTCAACCCTCTAGGAAGTGAACCTAATCGTTGTAGTGTAGTATGGGGTAAGACTCGGTGATTGATATCGTTCTCTAGGAGAATAGGAATGCTAGAAAGAAATTTATGACGAGAAGGTGGGGTTGAGGATGATTCTTTTTTTTATCTTTTTTATATTTTTTTAAAAGCAAGGGTAAAATCTCAGGGCAATTGGTTGGGGGTGGCACTTCTACTGATTACTCTACTTCTACTAATTATCTAATTACTATGGATAACTATGTTTAATTGAGGTGTGCTCGTATGATGATTAAAGATGTGTTTACTTAGATACTATTACTCCCAAGTTGTCTTTTATTGATCGGTTGAATTGTCACGTCCTTTATCTTAACTTGTTGTATTCCTATTAGTCGTAAGGTGTGCGTATCCCCTAGTTCTATGAGGTTATCTCTCGTATAGGATTCACGGAATCGGCAAACCTAAGCTGTTTCATCCGTGCACCCTATCATCATCAAGCATACTCACGCAATAAATACAACGAAAGCCTAGATGCACTCCTAAGCCTATGTCAATTAAGAAAAGAAACAACCTAACAACAATCAATAACTAGGTTTCATAGATCTAAGCAAACACACAAGTAATTTAGCTAGACATGTTAGACAAGCAAGCATACACACAATCAATTGAACATGGTGTATACATAATGATAAATTAGATTAACAAACTTATCTTGATGTGTAAAATAGGGTATGGTACCCTAAAATACTGTCCAAGTCAGACTTCAACTGAGTTAGGGTTTGCTCTCCATAATTCTACTTCTTCAAATACAAAAATATCGAATTCTATATATAGATTTACAACTGCGACGGCGTCGCCTTTATCTAGCGACGTCGTCAGGTCGCCGTCATTAGAGTTTCATCTTGGCCAAGTCATCGATGGGACGGCGTCAGGTAGGAATTGTGATGCCATCAGTCTTTATCTTTGACGTCGTCTGAGTTGGATCTAGGACGTCTGAAGTGGAAAACTGTGAGTGACGTCCTCCATATTTTAGGCGTGACGCCGTCAGGCTATAGCACCAGCAATTTAGTTGTGCCATCGCGTGCACTTTCTGATCAAGTCTTCAAAAGGGGACGACGTTGCCCTGTGGATGGGACGCCGTCAGGTGTTGCTGGACAGGCTTGAGTGTCTTCAATCTTGACTTTGCTATTTTCTTCATATTTTTGCTCCTTTTCGGCCAAATGTGCTTCGTTCCAGCATTTTGCTTCCAAAAGACCTAAAAAGTGAAAAGGAATGAAATTAAGCAGTAACGGATATAAAATGTGTTGAAATAAGGCTTAAATGACCCCCTAAAGCGTACGTTTTAAATCCATATCAAATATCCCTACACTTGGTATTTGCTTGTCCTCAAGCAAATGTGCTATTGACCAATCAATTTTATAAGTTAGAGGGCATGAAGCATTGGTTTAAAATAATTTACAACAAGTAAAAGCGCCACAATAGTTATAACAAGCACGAAAATTATATACTAGCACCTCACAAGTGGTGTTTGGATTCTCTCATATCTTGGGTTTATATGAAATATAATATGAATGGAAATGGAAGATAAACACTCATTACCTGGCATAGTACATAGATTACCATAAGCTTGAGAATAGATCAAACCTCCACCACTTTGGCGTAAGAACCTAGGAACAACTATCTAAGAGGTCTTTAAAAGGGTTGTAACGTTAGGCTTAAGGTAGGGAAATAAAGGGTTTTGTTGGATAGGGGATATTTAGTGGTGGCAAGTCAAAAATCATATGTTACAAGCATGTAAAGCGCGGCGTTGCTATGCCAAGACTCGACTCACTAACACGAGATAACTTGAAACAAAAAAAACATAAACTAAAAACATAAACATAAAGATAGATGTAGGATGGTAGCCCGTATGTTTTTCTAATTTTTGTTTTCATTTTGTTTACATCTCATTTTCTTCTTTTTTTTTTTGATTTTTTTTCATACCTTTTTACTCTACCATCCTCTACGATAACATCAGCATATAAGGGATTTATAGGAGCATCCCCACACTTGAGTTTTTATTTCTCTAATCACTAATTGACCCGATTTGAAAAGGTCAAAACACTTGGAGTATTTAATTACGTAGACAAAGGGAATTTGAATTTATCGTTCTTTCCCGTTACTCCATAAAATGTTACTTTTACCCATGAGTCCCAATCGTCCCAAAACTGTGTACAAAAGATATGACTCGACTTAGCAACCATGCAAGTAACTAGATAATTGAACTAAGGGTTAAATAATGATAACAATAATACACTAAAGATGAGTGCATACAAGGTAGGC
Source organism: Chrysanthemum makinoi (assembly GCA_910596185.1). NCBI lineage: Eukaryota > Viridiplantae > Streptophyta > Magnoliopsida > Asterales > Asteraceae > Chrysanthemum > Chrysanthemum makinoi. Next base: position 47,159,881 of record OU343217.1, on the reverse strand, counting down.
TAAGGCGATTTGGGTGTACATTTGGGGGTGGATTGTAAACAATGCTCTTCATTGATATTTCGGAAAACCGAAACATCATGAGAACCACGAAAAGGATAGACTCTGACGGGTTAACTAGGTTTAACTAAGGGTTAAATAATGATAACAATAATGTGCTAAAGATGAGTACATCGCAAGGGTGTGGGGTAATTATTCAACCGATGTGAAAGATGTAATTATAGTACAGGTTTCAAACAAAGGTTATCCTAATGCCTCTTATCTTTTAGTTACTCCTAACTACACAAGTGTAGTCTCACTAGCTCTCGGAATACATCACAAAACAAGTTCTAGAATCTATTATACTACCGGTACACTCTCTAAGCATTGAATATGAATACTTTTATTCCTAAAGATCTAGGGGCGAACCTCACATTTTTTGGGTGGAATTTGAGTGGTAAACGGTTTTTATGCTAGTCATATAATTCCTATCAATGAGACGCTTTATCAAGACTAAAGTTTAGCTCGTAAATGCCATAAAATTTTTAAATTTGGTGCTAAAATTGCCCTAACGAATATTTCTCATAGTTTATTACACAAATTACCAAGGACAAGACAAATGATCAAGTGAGTGAATAGTTTCTAAGTTCCCGTTTTATTCTCCCTCCCTACACTTAAACTAAACATTGTCCTCAATGTTCTCTGAAAGCATCAAAGTAATTATAAAGGAATGTAAGTAAGGAAAAGAAACTAGTACTCCCCTGATTAGCTCGGCAGGATATGTATGAAGTTGCGGTGAAATACTATTCCAAGAAGAATGCATAAGTAATAAGCGTCATCCAATGTATGTTTCTTCTTCTCGTCTAATGTAACCTGCACACTTATAAGAAAACAACGAAACCTTCATGTAAAATCGGAGGTAAAACTATATATGACACACAACTATACTAGAAAGCAAGTAAGATATAATGTTTCTGGAATGGATGTTTGCAGTTTTTCTGAAAAATTAAGACCTGGGACTTTTCAAAAATTTATAAAGCACGTTGACAAAAACACGAGTATACTGTTTCTACATAGCCTGATTTCATCAGGCTTTAATCCTGACACCATCAGGTTGTCCTAACAGAAAGTTGTCTACTGCGTTTTTGTAGAAAAATTCTGGAAAAATTACATCATTAAAACCTGGAAAAATTCTTGCAAAACATCCATTATGACTCGATACAAGCATTTGACTCTAAGAAACACACATATATATCAATTTCAATAGTTGCAATTTTCATGTTCATGTTCTTAAAAACTTATGTGATCTTCCCTACACTTATCTTTTTGTAAAATATCTTTATATGTAATTAAGACGATGTTAAAGACAAAATAAAGCATTTTCACAAAGCCTAACATGAGAATAAACAACAATGAAAGAGATGTAAAACATACAAAAATTGAAAAACAAAACAAGCAAACAATTAAGTATGGGTTGCCTCCCATGAAGCGCTTTTCTTTATTTATGGGTCTTGTAGCTAGACTCGAAGTCGTGCTCCTACGTTCCGCATATTATAGATGCCCATTCGAATGCCTTGACTCTTCCTTCATCACGAATGTATTCGGGCCTAACTTTAGACAAGCGGTGTAGTAAACTTTATCCTTACAATCAACGTCAAAAGCCGGAATATTGTACACATCTAACTCATCAATGCCCGTAAACTTTTTATTTTTGTAAGGCATTATATACTTAACACATTCGGTCCCATTTAAGAACTTGGCTATTCCTTCCTTTTGATCATCAATCATCATGGATTCCTCAATAAATGGTCTTCCAAGTATCACATCTCCTAGGAATCCATCAATGATGCCCTTAACATCTTCCAAGATCATGAAGTCACACCTATATGTGAAATTACCTACAAAGACATGCAACCCTCTAGCTCTCCCAATATAGTTACTTAATTTCCTAGGATAAAAGGGGTCTCTTCTAGGTCCTAGATTTTAGCTCATGATCAAATTGTAATAGAGCCTAGACATTACGTTCATGGGCGCCTTATAGTCTATGTAAGTGTGATCCCTATACAAGTATCCAATCATGCATGGTATCTTAATGTTTCTATGGTCACCTTTTTTTATGCATGGTTCGAAAGGTGGTCGTGAATAGTTAACTATGTTATAATGATAGACGATTTCCTTTCCATTAGGGTATGACTTAAAATACTCATTAAGTTCCTCTTCTTCACTACGCTCCATAATTTCTAATACCTTATAATCTCCTTCCCCAAGTTCATCATCCGAGTCATCACTCGTGGTTGAATTGCTATCTATACTACTAGTTTTTTCTTCAAGGGCTTTCTCAAGTGCGCTTTTAATTATCCTATTCAATTTCTTAAGTTCTGCAATTTCACTAAAGATACGAGCGCGAAGTTGGTTGGCATAGGTCCGATCAAGTGGTGGGTTTTGTGGTGGATAGTTGTTTGGTGGGGGATTGTCACCCATGGTGATAAGTGACAAGGTTACGAACAAGAACACAAAGAAGGGGGATATACTACAAGGAAGCTAATGAAAATGAGAAAAATCTCACTTGATAGGAATCAAGCAAGGGAACCTAAACAAGATAGAAGTCTAACTAGCTATTCTATTCCTCGGTAGCGGCGCCAAAAACTTGATAGCGTGGGTTTGGGGTCGAGAAAACCTCCTTTTTTACGAGCAAGCTTTTCAACCCTCTAGGCAGTGAACCTAATCGTTGTAGTGTAGTATGGGGTAAGCCTCGGGGATTGATATCGTTCTCTAGGGGAATAGGAATGCTAGAAAGAAATTTATGACGAGAAGGTGGGGTTGAGGATGATTCTTTTTTTATCTTTTTCATATTTTTTTGAAAGCAAGGGTAAAATATCGGGGCAATTGGTTGGGGGGTGGTACTTCTACTGATTACTTTACTTCTACTAATGATCTAATTATATAATTACTACAGATAGCTATGTTTAATTGAGGTGTGCTTGTGTGATGATTAAAGATGTGTTCACTTAAATACTATTACTCCCTAGTTATCTTTTATTTATCAGTTGAATTGTCACATCCTTTATCTTAACGCGTTGTATTCCTATTAGTCGTAGGTTGTGCGTATCCCCTAGTTCTATGAAGTTATCTCTCGTATAGGATTCACAAAATTGGCAAACCTAAGCTATTTCATCCGTGAACCCTATCATCATCAAGCATACTCACGCAATAAATACAACGAAAGCCTAGATGCACTCCTAAGCCTATATCAATTAAGAAAATAAACAACCTAACAACAATCAATAACTAGGTTTCATAGATCTAAGCAAACACACAAGTAATTTAGCTAGACATATTAGACAAGCAAGCATACTGATGGATCTAAACACACACCTTGTGTTAGTGATACTTTGAATTATATTAATAAGTACGCGGAATATACTTAGTAATACTAGAAGATGGATTATATGATGTAATGTAAGTGAGAACAGTTTAACACAAAGCTTCAATATTATTAAGAATAATACGAGTGATCTTGCTTATCACTAAGGTTACACCTTGAAGCTTACTTGAGTTTTTCTCCGTTCCTTAAACAATGACCTCGGATCTCCTTTTATAACACAAGGAGTCCTTTACAAGATAAGTATAATACTAACAATATAGAATATACACAAGATCTTTTCTATACTTATCAATACACGGACACATAACAATTATCCTAATAGCAGTGGTAATATATGTACTAGCAGTGGTAACGTGCTTCCACTGCTAATGCATTCTTCTGCAGTGTCTTCCACAAGTTTATCAGTGGTAACTGTTAGCTTTATTCCCAAAAATCCTCCCCTAAACTTATGATTTCTCTGCAAATCAATAAGTTTCTTCAATCTGCATTTTCTGTAAGGATTTGAGGAATTCTTACAAACACTTCACTTTCTTCTTAATGCCTGAATAGCTCTTGAACATTGATCTTGAATTCTATGTATCAAAGCTCTGACCTTTTCATTATCTTCATGAACTTTTATTCCCGTAGCTAACATCACTGTGAGAGTTCCTGCTCTGACTGGGTATTCTTTCTCAGCAAACATAAATGCATCCACTCCATATTTTGTAGAAACATGATGAACTTCACATGAATTATAGTAAGTCCATGTAGTACTAGTACATTGTGAGGATTCAAACTTCCAGAAATCATCAGTAACATCTGGTTCATAGAGCCTTCTTAGATCAACCCATAACTGCATTTCCTTCATATCTTTAAGCTTGTCAGCATCAAACCTTTCTTGAACCAATCTCCACAAAGTATCAAGATCATGTCTGTCACATGCTTTGATAAGTTCTTCAAATTGAATGAATGATGAAGTTTCACCATCTAGCCTTGTAATCTTCCATGTTGGAGCAAAATTGCAAGCAGTGTACACTTCCCAATCAACAATAGGATGTCTGACTTGCAGTGGGTCAGGATAAAAATCTTCTTCTTCAATCAAGATCATTCCAGTCAGTTGTTCTTCAGTGAATTTCTCAGATTGAACTTCTTGTTCTTCAGCAAATTTTGTTTTCTTATGTGTCTGAGGTTCACTATCTTTGGCTTTTCTCTCCAGATTAGGATATCTTCTTTCTTCTTCTTCAGAGTTCATAGGAATAAAGTCTTGATCTTGCCTTTTAACTCTGTAGTAGATACCTTCAACCTTATCATCAGTCATCCCTTTGAACTGATGCTTTTTCCAGCCACCAACACTGCAACAATAATCTTTCATCATTGAGATAACCTGTGCCTTGGTTGGTTGTCTTGGTTTCTTTTGACCCTTTCTGACTGAACCAATTGCATCTTGAAGTGCTTGATTATTTTTCATTTGAATGAAGTCCTTCAATCTTTGTTCTTTGTTCTTCAGTTAAAGACTTATCTGCAACTAGGTCAATTGCCTTCTTCTTGACTACTGGATCATTAGCAATCAAGAACTCTATCTCTTGTTCTATAGGAACATAAGTAAACTCTGGAGTCTTTTCTTTGAATATTGTGAGTGGAACAGTGGAAAGTGGATCAGTGGTTTCCATTCTACCCATCCTTTTAGCCTCCATGAAGTTTGCAACTTCATCTTCTTTAATCTTTCTAGCAACTTCTGCATCATGATCAATTTGAGCTTGTTCTTTCCTTGAAATCTTTCTTCTTGGTTGCTCTTCACTCTGCACAATTGATTTAACTTTATCCTTCTTCTGCTTTTCAATTTCTTCCTCTGTAGTGGCAATATTTTTTCCAGCAGTGGTGATTATTTGCTCTGCAGTGGGAACATTTTCAGTGGAAATATTTTCAGTGAAAGATGCTAGCTCTGGTTGACTTGTATCAAGTTGCTCTTGAGGATCATGAGGTGAGGATGGAGAATTTCCTAAATCTTCACTGAATCCTTCTGAAGCACCATCATGAGGTGAGGATGGATATGACATCACAATCTTTGCAGTTTTCCTTTTCTGTTTCAACCCCTGCAACTCTTCCTTCAAGGTCTGAATCTCTTCTTTCAAGTGTGTAACATCCTTAGCATGTTGCTCCTTTACTTGTGCCAAGTCTTTCTCCAGAGATTCAACCTGCTTAGTTAACTTGGTACAAAGTTCCATCAATTCCAAAGGTTGCCCACTACCCTCAACACTTCTAACTGTGTGACCTGTTGGGAGAGGTGAATCATAGGGCATTGGCTCAGATTCCTCCCTATTTGGACTAGGTTGAAGCACTGGAACCACCATGCTTGTTCCTAAACCAAAAGATCGGGGACATGTTGTGTTGTAATGAGAGGAGTTGGCTTTTGCCTCCTCTCATAGGTGTGGCGGTGGAGTGTAGTCAATGTTCGGAACTGTGATTGTGGGTGTGTTTTGGGATACAACTGGGATTGTTGCATCTTCACCCTGTACCTGTGAAATCTTTGCAAGCATTTGAGGAAAAAGTAGTGTAACAACCCTATTGCCATCCTTATTCATATTTTGAAAAACTTTGGGCTTAAGGCAACGGATTTTATAAACTCTTGTATGGGGTTGCTGTTGAAATTCATTTAACACTGCTTGCACAAACCTTGGATACATCAAAATTTTTGTTGAACTCTTAACATTGCCTTGCATACTTGTAAAAATGTATTTAGACCAATTAAAAACCTTATCAGTGGCTAGACAAACAAAAGGGTAAGCCATTGTTGAACTGAATTGTTCATAAGATGTTTTCTTAGGACTAAGGTAATGTAAGAGAGTATGTATTAAAAATCTCCAATGAGGACAGAAACCACTCTTTTTGAAAGTAGCCTTTTTGTCAGTGGTATCATACCCCATTGATGAAAGATGTTCATGAATTTCTGGCATGGGTAATGTGATGATACCATTGTGATCATCCAATTGGAGAATTCTCCTCAAGGATGCCTCAGTAACATCAATAGTTACCCCATCCATAGTGGCTCTAAGAGCATCCACTATTTCATGTGTATCTTTATTTTCAATGGTTATGGACTGAACAGAGTTATAAAACTGTTTGATTTGAGAGATATAGATTGTAGGATTAAGAAGTAAAGCATATCTTATATGAGTAGTGTTTAGAAAATCCACAATCTGATGAAAAACAGGGCCACTCTTTTCGTTTGACTTTACCAAATAGGCCACTTGGTTGTGCTAATCTGCAAAGGTGATAGGTGCCATAATATCTTTTGATGAAAAATATGTTGTGTTAGTATAAATTGTATGAAGAACTCGCTAATTGAGAGAGAAAGATATATACTGTTAGGGTTTGAGAGTTTTGTGCAAGAAAGGTTATCTATGGAAAAGATTTATCTTAAGAGCATAAAATGCAATTAGGAAAGTAGATAATATTCAAAAACTTTTACCCTATATATATGAAAAGCAATTTCTCTCAACGGCTAGTAAAAATTTTGTTACTGACACAACAATTGTAACGGCTAGATCATCAGTGGTAAAAATAACACTGTCAGTGGAAACTGTGAACTAGCAGTGGTAATTTTTCACTAAAATTTTCAAGATCAGTGGTAAAGAAAAACATATGAAAATAGGACTGCTCTTATCATAGTTTTTAGCAAACTACCGGCTATCAACGGATTTGATATGTCTTTACCATGAGCCGTTTGCTATGGACTAGCCAACTCTTAATCATATAGAATATGGTGAGTTGATAACCATATAGTTTTTGGTAAACTATCAACCATAAACGGATTTGTTAAGTCTTTACCAGTAGCCGTTTGCTCTGGACTAGTTGATTCTTATGTGGATTAGACATGGTGAATCAATAACCATTTGTTGTGTGTCTCAGTTACACACCTTTTATGATCAACTCCCATCTTTGCTACATAAAAGTTATTGAACAAGAAAAAATACAAGCACAAAACATATACAAACTTATACAACAATTTTAGTACCCAAAAACCTCCCTTCAACATCAAAGACCATTAGACACAAAGATTTTATGGATTAAGCATTCCAATACCTATTACCAAGTACTGAAATCTACCCACATCAAGTCCTTTTGTTAATAAATCAGCACAGTTATCATCAGTATGGATTTTGACAACTTGGATTAGCCTTTTCTCATAATAATCTCTTATAAAATGGTGTCGAATTTTAATATGTTTAGTCTTTGTGTGTTGAACTGGATTCTTAATTATGCAAATGGTACTGTTATTGTCAATATAAATGATGGTATTCATAAAATTGTACCCATAGTCCAAAAGTTGATTTTGAAGCCATAGAACATGAGCACAAAGCAACTTGCATTAGCCACATACTCGCCTCGGTTGATGAATTTGCCACCATTGTTTGTTTCTTGCCTTTGCCATGACACCAATCTATTTCCAAGAAATTGAAATCCACCTGTTGTAGATCTTCTATCCAAACTAGCTCGGCATAGTCACTATCCGAGTAAGTAACCAATTCTAGAGGTGCTTCTCTAGGGTACCATAATCGGATTAAGGAAACCTTTAAGATATCGAAAATCTTCTTCCACAGATCAAGTGTGAGAACACAGGTGACACGAAACCTTGCACAAGCACATACTGCAAACATAATGTCTGGCCTAGATGATGTAAGATACATCAAAGAACCAATAATAGATCGTACATGTGCACATCAAGCGCTTCACCACTATTTTCCTTCAAGAGTTGATGTGTAGTCTTGTCTGCAGGGGTGTTGGATGACTTTGCGTCAGTGAACTTGAACTTCCTTAGTATCTCAGCCACATATTTATCTTGATTAATGAAAATACCATCTGGCCTTTGTTGTACTTGAAGTCCCAAAAATAATGTGAGTTCACCCATAGAACTCATCTTGAACTCTTCCTTCATTAGCTTCTCAAACTCTTTGCACATCTCTGTCTTTGTAGAACCAAAAATGATATCATAAACATATACTTGAACTAGCAAGATATCATTATTGTCTTTATTGATGAACAAAGTCTGATCCACTCTGCCTCTATGAAACCCATTATCAAGAAGATAAGTAGTTAAGGTCTCATACCATTTTCTTGGTGTCTGATGCAAGCCATACAAAGCTTTATCCACCTTGTACACTTTGTTTGGATAGTCAGGGTCTTCAAAGCCTGGAGGTTGTGAAACATATACCTCCTCATCAATATGCCCATATAGAAAAGCACTTTTTACATCCATTTGATAGACTTTAAAGCCCATAAAAGATGCATAGGCTAGGAACAGCCTAATTGCTTCAGTTCTTGCAACTGGGGCAAACACTTCTTCATAGTCAATACCCTCCTCCTGAGTGTATCCTTAGGCCACAAGCCTAGCTTTGTTTCTTATAACAATTCCTCTTTCATCCTTTTTGTTTCTGAACACCCATTTTGTACCTATTACCTTCTTGCCAGAAGGTAAATCGCAAAGCACCCAAACCTTTTAAATCTTGAACTGGAGCAACTCTTCTTGCATTGCTTCCACCCAACTTTCATCTTCAAGTGCCTTGTATACATTCTTTGGCTCCATTTGTGACAGAAAACACATGAAAAGAAATTCATTCTTGCCTTCATGATCCTTAGATTCATAGATTTCACTAATAAACCCATGAACATCAGGCAATTTTGATTGTCTTCTAGTCTTCACTGATAAATGTACATCCCCAATCACATTTTCAAGAGGATGTGATTTATGAATTGAGGTATGAGGAGTATGAGAAAATTCAATCTCATTCGGCATATTTGAGATTTCAACATCATTGGCTTGAGCTTCCTCTGTAACTAGAGTTGTATTTTCCACTTCTGGTGTTGCAGTGGAAACTTCTGGCCTAGCAGTGGAATATGAATTTCCACTGCTTTGGATTTTGGTGTTCATATTGCCAGCTCCTTCTTTTCCAGAATCATTAGAAGGTTGAGCATCTCCAGTCCTTGTAATATCATCATTATCTGCATAGTCCCAAAGTGGCAAACTGAATTCATCTTTTTGACAACTGGCAATTTAGGGAGTCTATTTTAGGTAACCGCATTACGTTAAACTAAACCGAGCTTTTGCCTTTAACACTATTTTATCAACCATGACTTGACTTTATATCATTTATTGGTTTTTATGATTTATTTCATTATTTGATAAGGTAGGCACTATTCGATTCGGCACTAGAAAAGCCTAAAACGAGAAATATTATAACTTTTAGACCGTAACTCAAAAATTGGCAAATAAATAGTCAAAACTCGTGGAAAACATAAATAACGATGATAGAAAGTCGAATGAACGTCGTGGGACACTCGGGGAACAATATACGAGCTCGGGAATGGGTAAACGGGATAGTTTACGAAAAATCACGATTTCCACCCCTCCACTTTATGAAATCCCCCTCCTCCCATTTGTATTTATTTTCTAATCCCTCTTTCCCCACTATAAATAACACCTCCATACCTTAGAACTCTCTTTTACTTCTCTCTCTAAAACACACACACACCCACTTCTCTCTCTACACTCTCTCTCTCTAAAAACCCTAACCCTAAATAAACCCTAGCCGCCACTTAAGAAATCCGGCCACTATTCCGGCCACCTCCGGCAAAACTCCGGCGTGTCACCACCCACCTCCACCACCATCTTGAAGCTCTTTTTCTCCTCTTTCCAACCATATATTACACGCTCCATTTGGACCTCCATAACACCTTCAAATCTTAAGATTAAGATTCGTACTTTTAGGGTTTTCATCAAATATTGTAGATCGGGCTTGAATAAGGTAAATAGAACATGGGTCATGCTTATTTTGGCCACATGAAGCCACGTATGGGCTGATTTTGGTTCGACCCTATGATAAAATTTAGGGGTTTTGGTTTAAACATGGGATTTAGTCTAATTAACACTTAAATAAACATGTAGCTAGTGTTTGGTAAGCATGTGGTGTATCATATTGATGGGTTTTTTGCGTTTTAGGTCTAGTTTCATGTTTTTGATTAGAATAGTTGATGGGTTTGATGTTTGGTTGATGATTGGAGGTTGTTGATTGTGTTTGGATGTTGTGGTATTGATTTGGTGATGTTTGGATGGGTTTGGCATGGTGTATGAGCCACATAGGGCACGTACGTGGCCTTTGGGTTGCCTACGTGACCCACTTGGACCTTGGGTCCGGGTCGGGTCGTTTTGGTAGCTTGTTGGTTGGTATTGTTGGTGTTTGGATGAGACGCGTGGAGCCAAAAAGCTTCTAGAGCTTGTTTGGTTCACGTGGTCTTAACCGCGACCGTGTCATGACCATTAGGGTCATAACATTGGTTTCAGGATTGGTTAGCGAGATTGATTTGGGTTGATTTGGGATTGAATTGCGCTATTACGACTTTTAATTTGGACTTGATATATATAATTGTCAACTTTGAGCTACGTCGGTGTTACTTTGACTTTTTAGTCAATAGTTGACTCTGACAAAGCCGTAACATGGACTTTAGTATAGTTTGGACTATTGATTGATTAAAAGCAGAAGTTATGACTTCGTGCTTGTGGACTCGAAGCGAATAACGATATGAAACTAATATTGAGTTTGATTAAATATATATATATATATATATATATATATATATATATATATATATATATATATATATATATATATATATATATATATATATATATATATATATATATATATATATATATATATATATATGAAAATGCTAATAGACTATGAAACATAAATAATAAAAAGGTTTTTCATACCAAAAATAACGATAACAAGAGTTATCTTGTTATTTACTATTTTAAATGGAAACTAACGACTAAAAATAGAAATGTTTTGTAATAAATAAGTAATTAATGTTTCGAGTACACGTTTATCGAAATATGCCAATTATGGGCATTTAATACTAGTTTTTCAAGTATTTAATCGTTTACGTTGTGTGCATGGGTTACGGATAACCTAATATTAATAGTGTTGATCCACGTAGGTAGCGGACTTATTGGGTTGACGAATCTATTAAGAGCCCGCTAGGTACGTTGGGTAACCTTATTAATGGGTGAATTATCCTTATGACTCGTTAGGATGCGACCGGTTTATGGAATAATAAGCGATACGAATGAATAATTGAGTTTATCGAGTTGACAAATTCGATAAGGTCTACTATTTATTCCGAAACTTATTGGACTATGGAGCTTATCGCTTAGACGTCTCATTGTGTCGCATTGAGTTGCATATTTTGTTGTGTTGAGTTGCATATTGAGTTGCGTAGTGTTGCATATTGGTTGTTGAGTGCATTCATATCATATTGTGTCGATACACCCACATGAGGATACCAAACACTAGGATTAAATGGTTACACGAGACATTTTTGGAAATAACGAAACGGAATACATTGGGGTAGATAACGTTGATTTTGGGAATTATATATTAAAACGAGTTTACATTAATAGGTTGTGCCGAGTCAATAGTTGCTGAGCCGTGATTACCGTTATCTTTTGCTAGTGTTTATTTGTACGTTGATTGCTTGAGGTGAGTTTCATAGCCCCACTTTTATCTAAGTTTTTAACTATATTGGGGTGAGAATCATGCTACTATTTTTGGACCATTAAAACTATTTGGATTTGCTTATATGCTTGACTGTTTAGATAGATGTGCGGTAGTCATTGCCTTACTAGGTTAGCCGTGCCTAGCTAAGAATAGACTTCTACCTCGACCTAGTCCGGGGTTGGCAATTGTTTTAGATTTTGCCACGACAGTGCTGGACTAGAGTCGCGGGGCCCGAGTAATCTCTGGATGCGGGATATGGTTATATGGTTGGTGATCCGGGTAGGATCGGTGTTATAACGGTATTTATCTATCTTAGGTCTTGCTTAGCAAATCAACTCCTCTGAGTCCACTATGATTTTATTGAATTTAAACCTATGAACTCACCGTAAGGTGACCTTTTAGCTTGATTTCTCAGGTATTTGAAAGATGTTTGGAATACGTGATCGGTGGAAGCTTGGCAAGAAGGCGGAGTTCAAGGATCATTTCTAACTCTGATAAACTTTGGGGATCTATTTTATTAAATCATGTTTTGGGCCTAATATTTATACTTTTGGATTAAATGTTTTGAATACTTAAATTTGAGATTGGTTTCGAATGTTAAATGACTATCTTTTTGCTATACTTGTGTGAGATACCAATCCAATAGTGGCCAAAACTTGATTAAGTCTTCATTGCGAGATTTGGGGGTGTTACTGATTAGTGTCGAGCGGGTTATAGAGAATTAGGTATTTTATAAACCCTAAACTATAACCACTTTTTAAGAAAATTGATCCTCGACCGACGCACGCCCGCTTGCCAAGCCGAAGCTTCCTAATTGATTATGGTATGAACTGCGATTTGACTTATGAGATAACATGTTTTGGGATATGATTATTGATTTTGGGCAAATGAGATGTGGATATCGAGATACTACGGATTTGATTTGAGTTATCGATATGTTATGATTTGGAGATTTTGTACTCGAATGATTTGATATGGGATTATGTGATAGAGCTGAACTTACGTGTTTTATTTAAAGGCATATTTTGAGTAATGCGGTACCTCTACTTTAAAGCTTTCATTATGTGATACATGTTTTGGTTGAGTTGATGCGCTTATTAAAACTAGTTGTTTTCGAACACTTATACCTACCTATGCCATTGTCACAGACTATGCCTTCACTAGCTTTTGATGTGTCCGAGGAGGTCCTTGCGTTGCTAGTTCTCCGGCGATTGAATCTCATGACGGTTGCTTGCAGGTGATCCTTATGCGATTGCCCGTCACTCTAGTTCATCATCATCGGACGCCCTAGCTCATCTAGGCAGCTCACTTTACATCAAGTCTTAGCACGAGCCCAGACTCCTAGACTTGCTTATAGCACTGCCCACATGTCCGTGCGACCACCATCATCACCTATTCTCCTAGGAGCTCACTCTCTTATGTCATCACCACCAGCATCACCATGTCTTAGGAGACCTAGATCCCTTACTGTACCACCTCAGGATTTACCCACACATAGACTCTGACTCTTGGAATCTCCCTCTATGGATGAGGGCGAGGAGGAGCATGAGGTCGAGGAGGAGCATGAGATTGAGGAGCAGTATGTAGATGAGGATGAGGATCCTTAGAGGGAGGATGATGAGGATATCCCGAAGGGGTACTCCTCCATTGAAGAGTCTGCACATTCTCCGGGACCAGTTCTCCTTTGGCGAGCGATTCTCTGGATGACCTTTTGGTTTTGATTCACCTCCACATTCACGAGATGGTAGCTCGTTAGGATCCGAGATACCATCGAAGATTGCTTCGAGCAGGAGTATGGTGAGGCAGATGCGATGTGGGAGAGGATTACATCACAGGGTACTAGGCTTAGTAGGTTGACAAATCGGTTGGTTGGAGTATCGAGGGCTAATATAGAGGATGCGAGAGTTGATCACGGGTACTATAGTCGGAGGACCACGATTCTGCGTCGGGGTATGTCGAGCTCGAGGGCGGGTTGGGGACTTCGAGAGGGTTTGCGACAGCCCGAGATATAGATAGAGCGATTTGGCGTAGGATTGGCGAGTTAGAGAGAGAGGTCGTAGATCTTAAGAGTGATCGCGACGCTCGACACGTTGAGGTGGCATCTTTGTGGAGAGAGGTTGACGATGTTAGGAGATCAGTTAGTGGCATTCGTAGACGTGGCTAGATAGTGTTAGATTCATGGCTTTGTACCATCTTGAAACTAATTAGTACTTGGTTCGAGATGTAGATCTATCCTAGTTGTCTTATTAGTATCGTTGTTAGGATCGTTTTTGATTCCTCCGTATCCTTCCATGTATTTCCACTTTTGAAACCTATGAGTTATGGTTATTGGAACGTGCATCCTTTAGTTATGATTCGGTATCTGATTGTTTTGCTTTGGTATAGCGTTATCCTTGTTGACCTTGATTATGTATTCGAGTGTTATTTGGTGATCCTTGGAACCCAACTCTATCTTTTAGAGCGTAAATTGTGAACTTATGAAAACTGTTATTCTTGCCTTCAGAATGATGGCAACAAGACGAAACCCGCTTAGGAACAACCGAGCAGCTCCTGCTGCTGTTGTTGCCTCTGCCCGTCGAGGTCGTCGTCCGACCCCGACCACTCCACTGTTGAGAACACTGAACACTAATAACCCAGCCGTAGGAAACCCAAATGTGAAGGACCGTGCTGAGAATGGTCCTGTTCCACAAAACCCGCCACCTGTGAACCCAACCCACATTGACCAGCTAGTGACACAGCGTGTAGTTGAACTACTAGCTAAGACTAATCTCTTTAACACCTCTCGGTGGAACCCCAATCTTTGAATTGAACTCGAGGTTGTACCTACAAAGAGTTTCGATTACGTGGTCTCATCGAGTTCGAAAGGCGAGGGAGTAGTTTACCTAACTAGGTGGTTGGAGAAAAGCTGAATCTCTGTTTCTTAGTTAGTAATTGTGATGAGAATTGTAAGGTTAAGTATGCAACATTTACCTTGAAGGACGAAGCGTTGACCTGGTGGAACAACTATCACAGATCAGTAGGAATTGATGTAGCTTATAACATTGTAACATATTGGATTTCACAAACACATCAAATCATGATTACAAGTAGGCGTATAACTTGAGGTTTTAGAGAGAGAAAGAGTTAGAGGTTTGGGAACTTAGTGAGAGAAAGTAAAAGTATTATTATGAGCTCCAACCCTCTACCTTGGGAGGTAGAGGGTATTTATAGTCTTACATAAAACGCCACCTACGGTCTGTGGATCAGGCATACAGTGGGTAAAGACCCGTCCGTCCTCCACGGTGCTACTTAACTAAGTACTACTTAACATTAAATAACTACGACTACGAGCTTTCTAACGATTACATATACTTGAGGTGACCGACACTTTAATAACTGGATTTACTAAATCCTAACAATCTCCCCCTAAGGGAGGTCACCTCAAAATACATTGAATACAAACAGATATTACATTAAGATTGTTCTTGGATTCTTGTTAATGTTCTTTGCTCTGTAGCCCGTAGTTATTGATTCTTCATTTTTGCATGTTCTGTTAATCCAAGTGGAGGTCTTTAACTGATCCACGTGATAATGAGTTTTGAGCCAGCATTGAGATCATCAGCTAACATAAATCTCTAACTCTTCCATTGTGGTGTTGACATTATGTGAAGTTGTGACTTTTGGACCGACATGCTCACATTCTGGATCATGAAATCTTTTCATCAGAGTAGCGGAAGTGTTAGTTGATTCATGATATTTGCAGCAGCGTAGCAGAAGCATGGAGTGAAAATATCCGAGTCGTTGATGCACTTATCATGATTTCTTTAGAAATGAATGTGTTGTGTGAGCATGCGGCTATGGATTGACTTCTCCATTACGATCATTTTGCAAGCGTCGGCGTACTGCATAAAGCAGTTAGCAATAAAGCGCCGCGAAAGTGTCTTTGATCACTTTCGTTGAGTTGAGTACACGGCCCACGGTTCCCGTTGATCGATACAAGTACTTCCCGTGATCGGTATAATTTCAAAGAATCTCCTTGGCGAGGGTTTCACACGGTGCTCGTTCTCAAACCGAACGTCTCAAAGAAGACAACACGAAGTGAGTGAACCAATTTGAGATTCAGCGATTGATGAAAAGAGATTTGAAAAAACAATCGAGTACTGCTCAATAAAGTGTTTTTGCAATACAACAAGGGTTTTTGAGAAAAATTAATTATCAATCATAAACACCTTTTATATTTGAAATATTAATATACAGTCGATGTGCTAAAGAAATGAATTTTTAAGTACAACGGCCGGTTTTTTCAAAGGTATCCGTCAATCCATAACCTGAACCAGGATTGATTCAAAAGTTTGAATTGCCCCATTGTTTCTGTTCAGTTGTCACATGGTTGATCTATTGGATAGATCTCACATGCCACCTACCAAGAGCTTGTTTGATGTTGGCTCTAGAAGGCTTTCCATCTTCATTGTGAATATGTTTGCATATCACTCAGATGTTCTGGCGATACCACAAGGATAATGCGTAGGACTCTTAAGATATAATCTCTCTTTCCACATTGTGTGGAACAGAGAGTATTCATTGACAGTGTCCTAAAGAGATTTATTTGATGATCTCGTGGCTCTAGACTCAATTATGCATATTTGGTTCCTATGCCGGAGACTAGGGAGAGGGTCTCCTTTTTCAATATCAACAATCTCTAAGAGAAAGTCGATAGATTATGTAGGTTCCCCATGAAAATGAAACAAGTTCCTTTTAAGAGAAACTAAAGTAGCTTGGGAAGTTGTAGTGCAGTGCGTCACCGGGTCCATGACGTCTTGTCTTCAATACCGGTGTTACCTTAGTAACAACCAGTAGCATATGTATTGAATCCGGTTTACGCCCTAAGGTTGAATAATTGGAGGGCTATTTATTTTCACCCATTTCTCATTCAATTCTTTTTCATTCTTCAACCCCTTGATTGCTTACGAGACTTCATAACTAGAACCTTGTTGGGTTTATTCTAGTTCTAGCTCTTTCTCAGTCCGCACTCTTCCCATATCTCACTTTTCTCCTTTTTCATCATACCTAAGGACTCTACACTATCTAGTGGATTGTCCCTGGGTAGATCCCTCCGGCTCTGGCGGGATCGTGGGAACGAATACCTATCCTAACCATCCTTATATCACCATACATAAAGTGAATTTGGTCGGTCTATTTGGTATTGTTCATCTGCCATTGGAACCAATTGAAAACCATTTGAAAATCAATCCAGATACTTGTGATATATTATCAAAGCATTTTGTACCTGAATTGTTTTTGATATTTTTAGAAAAATAGCTCCCCCTCAACATGTGCATCATGTATTTTAAATCGTTTTGGCACACGAAGGCAAGAGGAATGATTCACTTCTTTGATTACCATTCTCTAAAAGATATCAACATCACTTTCCTGATCAAAATTAGCATTTTTCATACTTTGTTAAGGGTATTTTGGAAAGGATGTGGTTTTCAAAAAGTTTTTCCCCCTCAATATGTGCATAGAGATTTGAAAGTGTTTTGCACATAATAGGGAAAACCTGCACATTGAAACAAATCAATCACGTTTCAATCCTTTTTGGTTTGAAATAGATGCTCCCCCTCAACATGTGCATGTTAAATTTGAAATCGTTTGGCACATGTGGGGAGGAAAGCTTGAAAATCATTATTAAAACCATTTATCGAATTATCAGTTTAAATCTAACTTAAATCAAAAATTCTCCCCCGATCACAATTTTCAAATCATTTAAGATTTGTGATCTCTGTAGATTTAAATTGATTTTGAAAGCTTTTGAGAAGAATTGTGACTTTATTATGAAAACATTTAGCGATAAGGATCAAATTTGAGACTTTAAACTCCAAGAAAAAACATGCTTGAGTATCTTTTGAAAACATGACATAAACCTTGGTGCGAACGGTTGTATGACAAATAACCTTTTGATTTAAATGAAATCATTCTCCCCTCAATCAATGACATAAGTTGTTGATTGAGAGATAGAGATTTTGACCAATGTCAAGTCCGGATGATTTTCAAAAATTGAGACCGAGTTATTTTTATTAGTTTTCAATTAGATAACAAATATTTTTCAGAAGTATTTTTAGAAGGAAAAATACTTGTGAAGGACACATTTGTCGTTTTAGTGAAAAACATTTGTTTTTAGAATCAGAGCATGAGATGGGAAAAATAAGATAAAGCATGGCTCTGTTCTTTCTTTAAAAAAACAGGTTATAGACTGAAATGACTATAAGCCTTTGTTTTACTTTCTCTCTCTCTTTTTTTTTTTTTTTTTTTTTTTTTTTTTTTTTTTTATATGTACATTCGAACAACATCTAAAGACCCGTGTCACTCTTTGAATGACAGCACAAAGACCGTAGATATTATCGAATCAAGAAAAACATGACAAAATGATAATATTTTTGAAATTTTTGAAAGTTTTATATTTTTCTATTTGCTTTTTGTTGGTTTTGTAATTTTGTATTTTGCTTTTTTGAATAACTATATACAAGAGATGGATGAAGAAAAACCTTTTACTCCTCTTCTTCCTCTTGAAGGCGTTTAAGTGTTTCCGGTTGTAGACTCTTTAGACCAAGTCGTGGGAGGATAAACTCAAAGCGTTCTCTAGGAAGAGCTTTGGTGAAGATGTCGCTAAGCGGTATTAGGTCCTCACAAAAAGTTCCACCACACCGTTTTCCACTTGCTCCTTAATGAAATGATGTCGAATGTCGATGTGCTTTGCTCTTGAGTGTTGTGCGTTGTTGCATGAGAGAGCAATGGCACTTTTGTTATCACAATACATAGGGATTTTGTTGAATTCAAAGCCATAGTCAGATAATTGGGATCTCATCCATAGGATTTGAGCACAACAAGATGACATGGCTATGTATTCAACCTCTGTAGAGGATATAGAAGTACTCATTTGTTTCTTAGAAGACCAGCTCATAAGCTTATCACCCAAAAGCGAGCACCTCGGCGTGCTT
Organism: Chrysanthemum makinoi; assembly: GCA_910596185.1. NCBI lineage: Eukaryota > Viridiplantae > Streptophyta > Magnoliopsida > Asterales > Asteraceae > Chrysanthemum > Chrysanthemum makinoi. Next base: position 47,141,009 of record OU343217.1, on the reverse strand, counting down.
CAGCGTGTATCTTGACATCTGCATGATCGGCATCGCATAGGTCGTTAGTGACATACCGGTGTCGCCGGGTACCAAAGTCCCATATTGATGGTTCCTTGGAGATACCGAAAGACCCATTTAATCGCTTCAAGGTGCTTTTTGGTAGGCTTAGCACGGTATCTAGCACACATGCATACAACGAATAGAATATCCGGTCTCTTGGTTGTGAGGTACATCGGGATCCAATCATACTACGATATTTCGTTTGATCTACCATGATCCACGAGTGGTCCTCATCCTGTTTAGTACGCTCTATCATGGGAGTGTCAACGGGGTCACAAGAATCAAATCCAAATTTCTTTAAAATCTCATTTGCATATTTAGATTGATTTATAAAAATGCCTCCGGGACTTTGTGAAATTTGTAATCCCAAATAAAATGACATTTGTCCCATCATTGACATTTGAAATTTGGAGCCCATCTCCTTAGCAAAATGGTCACATTCATTGGGGTCAGTCGAGGCAAAAATAATATCATCAACATAAATTTAGAAGTGAATTAAATGTTTGCTCGACTTTACGTTGAACAATGTCGGATCAAGCTGCTCCTTTCTTTGAATCCGTAGATAGAAGAAACTTTGATAGCGTATCATACCATGCCCTTGGAGCTTGCTTCAAACCGTAAAAAGCCTTCTTCAAGCGATAGACATGAGTAGGATGCTCTGTATTCACAAAACCTTCGAGGTTGGCTACGCATACCGACTTCTTTAAGATCTCCGTTAAGAAAAGCCGTCTTTACATCCATCTGATAGACTACCATGTTCTTACTTGTAACATTAGCCAAGAAGATTCGATTGCCTCGATCACGAGCAAGCTGGAGCAAATGATTCTTCAAAGTCAATACCCTCCTCTTGATGGTATCCTTTTGCAACCAATCGAGCCTTGTTCTTTAATACATCACCATGCTCATCAAGTTTTACTTTGAAGATCCACTGTAGAGCAATGATCATATACGATCGGGGCGGTACTAATTCCCATACATCTAGTCGATCAAACTCATGAATTTCTTCTTGCATGGCATTGAACCGGCTGTCTTCATTCATGGCGGTTTTAACGTCTTTTGGTTCGACCTTGGATAGTACGGAGTTGAAGAAGCACCATAAGGCATCGGTTGCAAGTTGTTTACGAGTGGATCTTGGGCGAGAGGATTTCCAATGATGTTGTCCAATGGATGATCATGTGTCCATTTTCTAAGGTGCTTGTGTGGTTGTTGTTGAGGCTGAAGTAGCGAGTCGATTTCTCGATGAAGATGGTTCTAATGATGATTCATGAGCAAATATGTTTTCAAAGGGGCATCTTCAGGTGTAGCAAAGGGATTATCTCCATCATAGGTGCGGACACAATTCCATGATGTACACTTCGATGATTGATGATTTGTTGATGAGGCAGTGATCAGCAGTGCTTCTTGACTTAATGACATAGAAGCGAAGGGTTAACTTCATTGAGGGATAGGCGACCTCTGTTGATGGAATTGATGATTATCGCAATTGGCTCATAGTGTTCATTAAACATTGGATTAAACAATTTCTTCAAATCATCTTCCAAAAGAGGTACATAAGGAGTTCTTTGGTGAGGGATTTAGTACAAGAGTAGAACTGATGGGACTACTTTATAAAGGTTGAGATGCGGGTCGAAGCTGGATTGTCCTGTGGCCATTTTCCCGGACAGCTCATCGAACGTGATGTGAATAGTTTCCATGATATCTCGAGTTCTTTTATTGTAGATTCGGTAACCCTTCTTATTTGATGCATAACCTACAAAAACTCCAATGTCAGCCTTAGCTCTTAATTTACCTAAATCTTGACCGTCATTCGTTGGATAGCACAACGCACCAAACACACGAAGGTAGGAGAGATCAGGTTTTCGTTTATGGACAAGTTCGTATGGAGTTTTTCCATGAGTTGTGTGTATGAGGGAACAATTTTGGGTGTAGCAAGCAGTGGCAATGGCTTCACCCCAGAGAAACATTGGAACCTTTGAGTAAATTAGCATTGTTCTTGCGGATTCCACAAGAGTTCGATTTCGTCTTTCAACTACACCGTTCTGTTGAGGAGTTCGTGGAACACTTCTTTGATGAATGATTCCAACACTTTCATAAAACTGACTTAATTCTTTGTTAACGAACTCTGTGTCATTGTCTGTTCGAACAATTCTAACCGTATTGTTAAGTCAAACCTGAAGCTGCTTGATAAGTTTGATGATGACATCAGGAGTTTCATCATTTGTCCTCAAAAACTTTACCCAAGTAAATCGAGAGTAGTCATCAACAACGACTAAAATATATTTCTTCTCATTAATCGTTTGCACTCTCATTGGTCCGCACAAATCCATATGAAGGGTATGCAGAACTTCCATTACTAAGTTTGTGGGTTTGGGTTTGTGGGCATATTTCTTGCTTTTTCCTAATTGGCATGCTGAACAAAGATGATCTTTTTCATACTTTAATCTGGGTAAGCCTCTTAAAAGATCCTTTATGGAAAGATTATTAATGGTGCCAAAGTTCAAGTGATTGAGACGACGATGCCCTAACCATGATTTTATTTTTGAAGCCTTTGACAACAAGCAGATTGGAGAAGACTTCATCATGTCTTCGATAGATATGGTGTATAGATTTGAACCACGAGTTCCTCTTAACAGTTCCACACCATCAAGTTCTCTAACGAAACAAGTATGTTTTCTAAATGCCACATCTAGATCGGAATCACGAATTGACCAAGAAAACAAGTTATGACCAAGACCTTCAACATAATATACCCTGGAGATTACACTTTTGCCAACAACATAGTCTCCATAACCAATAATTGCTCCAAAATGGCGTTCGAATCTACGGTCCCGATGAATTTACTCACGAAGTTCATGAGCATGGCGATCTCGGTCATATGCTTGGAAGCAGTGAGTCCGGTACCACAAAACAAATTTGAAGCGATCTGCGGTTGAACACGAGACAAGAATGGATAAGCTGGATAATTGGGATCCCCATGCAAGAATGGGTTCCATTTGGTTAGTAACAATGATTGGAACAACCACATCGGAAGTAGAAACAATGGAATCATAGGAATAGATGCGATGCTAGTGTCGTATTTGACCTATTCAAAGTATGTTCACTTCTTAAAGGAATAGTTCTACCAGTAGGCATCCATTTTTTAATGGGCATTGGCTTAGAAAATTTAGGGCAAAACTCATTAAGATTAAACTTACGGCCAGTAGGTATCCATTGATAACCAATATTACTAAATTTTCTTCTGTGGGTTTCCAATGTTTTCTAACTTTCTTTCGCCTTTGCCTTTTAGCCTTCTTAGCTTGATTCTTGACATTAACAATTTTAACGGGCATTTAACGACATTAAGCAAATCATTCACACCACATTCATGATTAATGAAATCAATCAGTCATCATTACATGGTTTTGCAGATAGTAGCGGTGAATTAATTACGATGCGGCATAGCTAATACTAGAATCAACACGATTCGTTTTATTCAACTCAAACTTAGTGTTCCTAGGGTGGTCTTCTATTCTCTTCCAATGTACATTCTTAGCTTGCGAGGTCCTATCTTGCTTTGTATTGCCTGGAGGCTTTGACCGCTTGCTTTTATGTCACGATTACTCTGTAGAGGGAATTATGGGAACATTAGTTGGTTGAACTACTTTTTCATTCTGAACTAGATGTGCATGGATCGAGAACTACTTGAAGGCACTTTAGAGTTCACTTTATTATCTTGGGCATATAATGGGTTGCATACTTGGAACTAGGCATAGAACAAGGCATCACGGCTTTATCTTTCGCACCTAAGGATTTAGGACATGTTGCTATTAAACATTCTAACAGCTCCTGAGATCGTTTGGCCCGAATGCAAGCAAACCTAATTTCTCTATCAAGTGGCTTATTTATGAAATCTTCTTCTACAATCTCACGGAGACATTCTAGACTATCCTTAAGGTGAGCGAAATAGTTATGAAACACAAGTTCGTTATTTCTAAGATTAGGAGGAATGTATTTACTGATCCAAGATATTTGCGGTCTGAGATGACTTTGATGCAACATTCTCATTAAAGACAAGTGGCATTTTCCCTTTTTCTGACTCTTCAGATTCTCAATTTCCTTTTGCAAAGACATTATATTTTCGTTGTTCTTGTCTCGAGTGACTTTCATTGAATCATATAACTCTTTAAAGTGTAGTTTAACTTTTTCATTTTCTTCTAGAAAACTCTCATTTTCCTTTTGTAAAACATTGACTAAGTTTTGAAGATGAAAAGTTTGAGAACACCGAGAATCTAAAGGAGGAGGCATTTGGGAGCCAGTCATGTTGTTCTTTTCACCCTTTAATTGTGAAATTTGGGCTTTCAACTTTCTGATCGTGTTTCAGTGAGCTTGAATCGGTTCGTCCGCGTTTGTTTATTTCAAAAAGTGCATCAAACTTCGGAACATTTGAGGATGTCTTGATGTTTGAGGTTTTGACATTTTCCTTGAGATGTTGATATTTTAGTTGCAAATCAAAATGTTCAACTTTTAGCTTAGAAAAGTGTTTTACCAAATTATCGTGATCATCCTGATCAATTTTCTCATTTAGTTACGAGTTTTTGTTTTCAAGCTCAATGACACGATCATGGGAGACTTTCAAAGCAACAGTTAATTCATGAAATTGAGAAGCAGTAATAAAATGCTTAGTAACAGTATAAAACAAATCCTGAGCCACACAACTTAATACTAAGTTCTCATTTAATATATGCAAGTTCTTCCTTTCAATTTCATTATATTTGAGTTCCCGTTCATAATCATTGACTTCAACAATCATTGCATCAAATTCCTTTTCCATTTCTTTAATATCCGAGTTTATCCCTTTTGAAGACTCTCAAATTGACCTTTTAATTGTTTAAAGAAAGGCATGACCTCGGTTAAATAGCATTCTTTAGTTTGTTCAAAACCCCTTTCCCCTTGATTATCCCTATAGGTGTGATTCTCTTTTACATGTCTTCTCAAAATCAACGAATAGTTGATAAACAACATATAGGCTGATTAAGGTCTTGCTATTAGTGGCAATAGTTCTAGGAACTAAATGCATTGGTGTATTAGGAGGATACCACGGTAGGCTAGAGCACTTTCCTAAGGGGAGTGTTTGTTTCAACAAATCCGTTTGCTTTTTGCTTATCCATGTCTTTCTTCCAAAACATTTGTTATGTGGTTAATTGAGTTTGAGGCTTAAACTGTTGGGAGATCCAATTTTCTTTTGTGTAATCATGGGGTATGATCGTTATGTTATTCTTTTTACACTTGGGGTCTTCTAGTTTCTTATCCATTTTCTCTAGAGGCATCTCTAATTTTCTATCCTCTTCCGTGCTTCCAATACATGAAGGTGATTGCCTAGGCTTAAGGATCTCATTGCCATCATATACAATCTTATGGAAAGCTTTAGCTCTTTTGCAATACTCGGGATTTGGTTCCTCTACAAGGGAATCTTGTGCTTATCGCTTAAGACTCTATGCTTAGTGATCATGTGAAGCGATCTGAATGGTGTTCCTTATGCGTACAACTTATTTTCAAGCTTGTTTTTCAAATTTTTTAGAGTAGAAAAATCATTCAAAAGTTTTGACTCCATAGCATTGAATTCTTGTTTAAGCATTTTAACATTATCTTGAAGCTCTTGCTTTTGCTTAACAGTTTTAGAAAGCTTTTCTTGTAAGGAGTTTAACTCTTGTTTTAACATTTCTTCTCTAAAATTACTTTTTCTAACAATTGTACGCATTTAGTCATTCATTTCCTGCTCACGGGTAGTTAACTCAAACTTAGCACGTTGCTCATAAATAACAACTTCTTCTTTATAGGCATTCGGTTCAGAGATAATAGAATCATCAGGGGCACATGCAGTGTATTCATCAAACACATAGTCATTATTGATCGAAGATACATCACTTGGTACAATCACACTTTCACTTTGTGTCACATATTCATCATATGGGACAGTATTACTATTACCCTCATTATCAATATTTGATTCATAAGTTTCAAGAGATTGTACTTCGTCATGTATCTTTTGCTCATCCACCTCATCGTATTGTTTTAATACCTCTGAGATGATTGATTCTTTGGATGGACCGGCTTGTTGTGGTGAAGAGACCTTTGGAGAGACCATAGGTGAGATGCTAGCCATGAAGATTGTGCAGGCGATGGGTTCATCATCGACATCGAATCAAATGCATCACGATCAGCAACTTGAAAGGCATTTTGATGATTGTGACCTATTTCCTGAATTGGTTACTCATCCACATCTGCATTATATGTCTTAGCATTCCCTTCGCAGAAACAACAACTCCTCTTCATCCAAAGCGATCCATTATCCGAGCTTGCACAAGCAACATCTTGTCTCGAAGTATTCTACATTCTGGGCGTTTTAAAGATGTGCGTTCCTGCATAATATGTCCCTCTCCACCACAGTTGTAGCATTTGATTGGCTTTGCTTGCCCTTTACTGGCATTTCTTCCACAATTTTGATTAGCCACATATCCTCCACCTACTCCTGCTCCAATCATCCCTTGTTCATACCGTCTTCCTTGCACATTCTGCACCACTACCTTACCATCTCACAGTAGCTTGATTGTGTGGATTAGATGTTGTTCGAGGTTATTGTTGGTGTGTGGAGTGGAATTCATATTTTGACTAACCATGAGAGATAGTTGATTGATGAATTTTTCCATGAGTGTCTTTGAGTCACGGAGGCTTATATCTGGATTAGGAATGAGCTTGTAATTACCATTACCCATGGGTATGACTTGAGAAGCTTTGGTGGTAATTCCAACATTGGTGTAAAAGGCAGTTGAATCATTTGATGAACTTGTTTCTCCCCGTTTAGATTTGAACTGTTCGAGAATCCTTCGTTCAAACATAGCATGTCTCTCATTCTGAAGAAGAAAGGCATACTGATTGCTCATAGTTGGTGTTCTTTAATCCTTTGGTTAGCTTCACAGAGGTGACAAATTTTTGCCATTCAGGATTCATGTTGTTCACAAACTTTGAGTTCAATTGAATATTTGGCATGGTCATTTTGATGTTCCTCATGTCATTTACAAGCTTGTGGAATCTCACGTATTATTCATAGACACTTTATTACGGTTTCATCTTAAAATGCTCAAATTCATCATACTGATTGTGATTCTCTATCTTCCTTGGTTAGTTCGAACCTAAGAGAAGCATCTTGAAATTGTCCCAAAGCCTTAGCTTCGGTGTTGTGATTTATCACTTGTAAATGTCCTTAGGTAAACCACGAGTATGATGTTAGAAGCCACGATGTCGCATCGTATCTCTTCTTCTCCTTATCGGTCGAGTTCATCATACATTTTAGGTGTCCGGTCCTAATATCATCGTGCCATCCATCGATCGAGTATGTCTCGGTTGTCTCAACTTGATACGGTCCTTCATCAATTGACTTGAGAATGTTGACTCCATTTTCTTTTCCCAAACAATACAACCTAATTCGTTGAACCCATGAGTCATAGTCGGTTACTGTCAATCATAGGTGGGACGAGTATCGATCGGTGCTTGAACATCCTCTACAACAAAAGAGATGATTGTAGGTATGTTGGTAGACATGATTACAGATTTCACGGGATTTTAAAACTCTATGATTAAACCGGGAAATAGATTCTTTCATGGGATTTTACTGAATCAAGAGAAAACCATATTAGAAACAAAATCAACCAAGTCGCTATAACCCTTGAAGACAAGTCGCTAAGACACCAAGTCGCTAAGCAGCAACTCGCTAAAGGCTCAAGTCTCTGTGAATCAAGTCGCTATGAACTAAGTCGCTATGAACTAAGTCGCTAAAGCAGCAAATCGCTAAGCTCACAAGTCGCTAAAGAACAACTCGCTGAGAGATCAAGTCGCTAAAGGGTAACTCGCTAGTAACAACAAAGACAAGTCGCTAGAAATAATAAAGACAAGTCGCTACGTCAACCAAGTCGCTAGCCAAAGTGGTTTCTCCACTACTTTGTACTGTTAGTCGTCTTGTCTCATTAGACAATTCGCTAGGACTCAAATCGCTACCACTTCAACTGCAAGTCGCTACCAAATAACGAAGCAAGTCGCTACGAAGAAAATTTATCCGAGAACCAAGTCGCTAGGAAGAAAAACTTAAACACAACCCTTTTTAATCCAAAACAAGCTCAACCACAGTGATTCAAGCTTTCCAAATCAAAACCCAAGCACTTACAATGATTCTAAATACAAAAGTACACTCAAAATTCAAACTTTAACACAAGAAATGATCCAAATGATGCAAAAACCACTAAACTTTTTCAAACCCAAAAACCATATAAAACCACTAGAAATCCAAGGATATGTAAGAGAGATGATCAAACCATGGCTCTTGATACCATTTGTAACATATTGGATTTCACAAACACATCAAATCATGATTACAAGTAGGCGTATAACTTGAGGTTTTAGAGAGAGAAAGAGTTAGAGGTTTGGGAACTTAGTGAGAGAAAGTAAAAGTATTATTATGAGCTCCAACCCTCTACCTTGGGAGGTAGAGGGTATTTATAGTCTTACATAAAACGTCACCTACGGGCTGTGGATAAGGCATACAGTGGGTAAAGACCCGTCTGTCCTCCACGATGCTACTTAACTAAATACTACTTAACATTAAATAACTACGACTACGAGCTTTCTAACGATTACATATACTTGAGGTGACCGACACTTTAATAACTGGATTTACTAAATCCTAACAAGCATGACTTGGACTCAGTTTAAGACTCTCCTGATCAAGACTTGCTGTCCTAGGAATGAAGTTAAGAAATTAGAGATTGAGTTCTGGAACCATAAGGTTAAGAATGCTTGACATGACGACTTACAATCGTCGTTTCCAAGAGTTATCGTTGCTTTGCCCGATATGGTTCATGCGAAGACCTTAATATTGAGAGGTATACTGATGGATTGCCTTTAGCTACTCGTAATGATGTCATCGCTGCGAAGCCAGCTAATTTGCATGAGGCAATTACTGTGGCTCAGCGTTTGATGGACTCTTATGTATTATAAGTGGGAGACAAGGGTAAGAGCGATAGGAGTGATAAGAGGAAGAGGAATGAAGTTGTTAAAGGGAATGACAACAAACGGCATGAGACAGTCAGGGTGTTCGCCATTGGGAATGGAAAAAGGAAAGGTTATGAAGGTAGTAGGCCTATGTGTGGTCGTTGTAACCCGACACCACCATGGGTACGTGCCGAATGTGTGTAGGAAGTGCTCTAAGGTAGGACATTTGGCCAAAGATCTGTAGGTCTCGTCCCACTTGTTGCTGCTCAAAGCGCACAAGGAGCGGACTGGAAGGCCACTGTCACCTGTTTTGGATGTGGAAAGAAGAGACATTTAAAGAATGAGTGCTGAGAGCCGTGGATGAGAGGAAATCCCGGTAATGTAGGAGGATTGGTTAACCGAGGTGTGGGAGGTAACGGCTTAAACCCTGTGAAGCATGAGGTTGTGGAGAACCAGGGAAACCATTGTGCTAGGAATCAACAGAGAGACATGGGAACAGCCAGTGTATGCGCTATTGGGAAGGAAGGCGGGTGAGGACCCTAACGTAGTTACAGTACGTTCCTTCTCAATAATCGCTACGCTTCTATACTCTTTGATACTGGTGCGTATATGAGTTTTGTATCCACCAACTTTATGCCATTACTAGGAATCTCCCAAACACCACTAGGGTTTAGTTACGATGTGGAATTAGCCGTCGTTAGATAATTTCCGAATGTGTTTCCCGACGATCTGCCAGGGATTCCACCTGTCAGACAAGTGGAATTCCAAATAGAGTTGATACCCGTCTGCACCGTAGCCGGGCACCCTATCGACTTGCTCCAAGAGAATTAGAGGAACTGTCTAAACAGTTGGTAGAGTTGTCAAAGAAGGGATTCATTCAACCAAGTTCGTCACCGTGGGGAGCACCGGTGTTGTTTGTGAAGAAGAAGGATGGATCGTTTCGGATGTGTATTGATTATAGGGAGTTGAATAAGTTGACGGTGAAGAACCGATATCCGTTACCTAGAATAGATGACCTATTCGACCAACTTCAAGGAGCTAGTGTCTTTTCTAAGATCGAATTACGATCTGGTTATCACCAGCTTAGAGTTCGAGAGGAGGATATCCCTAAGACGTTGTTTAGGACTCGTTATGGACACTATGAATTCCAAGTGATGTCGTTTGGTTTGACCAACGCGCCAACGGTTTTCATGGATCTCATGAACTGGGTATGTGAGCCATACCTGGATAAGTTTGTGATAGTGTTCATAGACAACATCTTGATATACTCCAAGAGTAGAGAGGAACATGAAGAGCATTTGAGGCTCATTTTAGGATTGTTGAGAGAGGAGAAGCTGTATGCCAAATTCTCTAAGTGTGAATTTTGGATTCCGTCCTTACAATTCTTAGGTCACGTGATAGATAGTCGAGGTGTTCATGTTGACCCAGCTAAGATTAAGGCCATTAAGGAATGGGCAACTCCTAAGAACCCATCGAGAAATCCGGCAGTTTCTAGGTTTAGCAGGCTATTATAGGAGATTCATTGAGGGATTTTCCAAGATAGCTAAGTCACTGACCAAACTGACACAGAAGGATGTTAAGTATTAATGGGGAGAAAAAGAAGAGGAAGCATTCCAAATTTTGAAGGAGAAGTTGTGTGGTGCGCCTATCCTAGCTTTGCCTGAAGGAAGCGAAGACTTTGTGGGTATCGCGACGCGCATAAAGGCTTAGGTGCTGTTTTGATGCAACGTGAGAAGGTGATTACTTATGCATCCCGACAACTTAAGAAGCATGAGAAAAACTACACCACCCATGACCTTGAGTTAGGTACTGTAGTGTTTGCTCTTAGGATCTGAGACATTATCCGTATGGAACCAAGTGTGTAATATTTACCGACCATAAGAGCTTGAAACATATCTTAGATCGAAGGAAGGCTGAACATGAGACGGCGTCGATGGTTAGAATTGCTTAGTGATTATGATTGTGAGATTCGTTATCATCCTGGTAAGGCTAATGTTGTGGCTGATACACTTAGTCGTAAGGAGGACATTCCACCCTTACTCGTTCGATCCTTAGGAATGACCATTGTTTCGCCCCTACCGTCTCAAATCTTTGTCGCCCAAGTTGAGGCATTGAAGGAAGAGAACCGTCCTTACGAGAATCTTCATGGAATGGTAGAAAGTGAAAACGGCTTCTTGAAGCATTCCGACGGAACCTTATGCTTCAAAGCGAAGGCTGGATACCATTTCATGGTGGAATCCGTGAGTTGATTATGCATGAGTCGCATAAATCAAAATACTCTATTCATCCCGGATCCGATAAGATGTATCGGGACCTTAATAAACTCTATTGGTGGCCTAACATGAAAGCCGATATAGCTCGGTATGTCGGTTGGTGTCGACTTGTTCTAAGGTAAAGGCGAACACCGAAACCCTCAAGATACTCTTAGTTCAACCCGAACTCCCAGAATGGAAATGGGATCGAATCAGCATGGACTTTATCACCAAACAGCTAGTGGAAATGACGCTATCTGGCTAATCGTTGATCGTTTAACTAAGTCTGCTCACTTCTTGGCCGTTAGTGAGACCGATAGTCTCGATAAGCTTGCTCGATTGTACCTTAAGGAGGTAGTATCGCGTCATGGAATACCGATATCTATCATTTCCGATAGAGATAGCCACTTTTGGAGATCATTACAGTGATTAGGAACAAACTTGGATATGAGCACCGCTTACCACCTTCAGACCGATGGTCAGAGCGAGAGAACTATTCAGACTTTAGAGGACATGCTTAGAACCTGTGTTATTGATTTAAAGAAAGGTTGGGAGAGACATCTCCCTTTGGCCGAATTCTCCTATAACAATAGTTATCACTCTAGCATTAAGGCTGCTCCATTTGAGGCCTTTGTATGGCGAAAATGCCGTTCACTGTTTGTTGGGCTGAAGTTGGCGAGAGTCAACTTACAGGTCCCGAACTTGTCCTAGAAACCATTGAGAAGATAGTTCAATTCGTAACGGTTGCAAACCGCTCGTGATAGACAAAAGAGTTATGCCGATAGGAGACGTAAACCCTTAGAATTTCAGGTTGGAGATCGTGTTATGTTAAAGGTTTCTCCTTGGAAAAGAGTGATTCGTTTTGGAAAGAGTGTAAAACTTAATCTCCGATATATTGGTCCCTTTCCAATCCTCGAAAGAATCGGACCGGTAGCATACCACCTGGAGCTACCATCGGAATTGAGCAGTGTACACAATGTCTTTCATGTTAGTAATCTTAAGAAATGTCTTTCGGATGAAAACATAGTTGTGCCCTTAAGAGATATTCGTATTGATGAGAAATTGAATTTTGTTGAGGAACCAATTGAGATTATGGACCGTGAGGTTAAACGGCTGAAGCATAGCCGCATTCCGATTATTAAGGTTCGATGAAACTCCCGACATGGACCGGAGTTCACTTGGGAACGTGAGGACGTTTTCCGTAGGAAGTATCCTAAATTTTTCATGACATCAACGCAGTGAAACCCGGGACGGGTTTCTTCTAAGGCTGGGAGGCTGTGACAACAGGCAATTTAGGGAGTCTATTTTAGGTAACCGCTTTACGTTAAACTAAACCGAGCTTTTGCCTTTAACACTATTTTATCAACCATGACTTGATTTTATATCGTTTATTGGTTTTTATGATTTATTTCATTATTTGACGAGTTATCGTATGAGTTTTAACTCTCTTTGGTAGGCACTATTCGATTCGGCACTAGAAAAGCCTAAAACGAGAAATATTGTAACTTTTAGACCGTAACTCGAAAATTGGCAAATAAATAGTCAAAACTCGTGGAAAAACATAAATAACGATGATAAAAAGTCGAATGAACGTCGTGGGACACTCGGGGGACAATATACGAGCTCGGGAATGGGTAAACGGGATAGTTTACGAAAAATCACGACTTCCACCCCTCCACTTTATGAAATCCGGCGCCCTCCTCCTCCCATTTGTATTTGTTTTCTAGTCCCTCTTTCCCCACTATAAATAACACCTCCCTACCTCATTAATCTCTTTTACTTCTCTCTCTAAAACACACACACACCCACTTCTCTCTCTATACTCTCTCTCTAAAAACCCTAACCCTAAATAAACCCTAGCCGCCACTTAAGAAATCCGGCCACCTCCGGCAAAACTCCGGCGCGTCACCACCCACCTCCACCACCATCTTGAAGCTCTCTTTCTCCTCTTTCTAACCATATATTACACGCTCCATTTGGACCTCCATAACACCTTCAAATCTTAAGATTAAGATTCGTACTTTTAGGGTTTTCATCAAATATTGTAGATCGGGCTTGAATAAGGTAAATGGAACATGGGTCATGCTTATTTTGGCCACATGAAGCCACGTATGGGCTGATTTTGGTTCGACCCTATGATAAAATTTAGGGGTTTTGGTTTAAACATGGGATTTAGTCTAAGTAACACTTAAATAAACATGTAGCTAGTGTTTGGTAAGCATGTGGTGTATCATATTGATGGGTTTTTTGCATTTTAGGTCTAGTTTCATGTTTTTGATTAGAATAGTTGATGGGATTGATGTTTGGTTGATGATTGGAGGTTGTTTGATTGTGTTTGGATGTTTTGGTATTGATTTGGTGATGTTTGGATGGGTTTGGCATGGTGTACGAGCCACATAGGGCACGTACGTGGCCTTTGGGTTGCGTACGTGACCCACTTGGACCTTGGGTCCGGGTCGGGTCATTTTGGTAGCTTGTTGGTTGGTATTGTTGGTGTTTAGATGAGACGCGTGGAGCCGAAAAGCTTCTAGAGCTTGTTTGTTTCACGTGGTTTTAACCGCGACTGTGTCATGACCATTAGGGTCATAACGTTGGTTTCGGGTATATTTGGTTGGTTGATTGGTTGGCGAGATGGATTTGGGTTGATTTGGGATTGAATTGCGCTATTATGACTTTTAATTTGGACTTGATATATATATAATTGTCAACTTTGAGCTACGTCGGTGTTACTTTGACTTTTTAGTCAATAGTTGACTCCGAAAAAGCCGTAACATGGACTTTAGTATAGTTTGGACTATTGATTGATTAAAAGCCGAGAAGTTATGACTCGTGCTTGTGGACTCGAAACGAATAACGACATGAAACTAATATTGGAGTTTGAAAATATATATATATATATATATATATATATATATATATATATATATATATATATATATATATATATATATATATATATATATATATGAAAATGCTAATAGACTATGAAACATAAATAATAAAAAGGTTTTTCATACCAAAAATAACGATAACAAGAGTTATCTTGTTATTTACTATTTTAAATGGAAACTAACGACTAAAAATGGAAATATTTTGTAATAAATAGGTAATTAATGATTTGAGTACACGTTTATCGAAATATGCCAATTATGGGCATTTAATACTAGTTTTTCAAGTATTTAATCGTTTACGTTGTGTGCATGGGTTACGGATAACCTAACATTAATAGTGTTGATCCACGTAGGTAACGGACTTATTGGGTTGACGAATCTATTAAGAGCACGCTAGGTACGTTGGGTAACCTTATTAATGGGTGAATTATCCTTATGACTCGTTAGGATGCGATCGGTTTATGGAATAATAAGCGACACGAATGAATAATTGAGTTTATCGAGTTGACGAATTCGATAAGGTCTACTATTTATTCCGAAACTTATTGGACTATGGAGCTTATCGCTTAGACGTCTCATTGTTTCGCATTGAGTTGCATATTGTGTTGTGTTGAGTTGCATATTGAGTTGCGTAGTGTTGCATATTGGTTGTTGAGTGCATTCATATCATATTGAGTCGATACACAAACATGAGGATACCAAACACTAGGATTAAATGGTGAAACGAGACATTTTTGGAAATAACGAAACGGAATACATTGGGGTAGATAACATTGATTTTGGGAATTATATATTAAAACGAGTTTACATTAATAGGTTGTGCGAGTCGATGGTTCTTTGAGCCATGATTACCGTTATCTTCTGCTAGTGTTTATTTGTATGTTGATTGCTTGAGGTGAGTTTCATAGCCCCACTTTTATCTACGTTTTTAACTATATTGGGGTGAGAATCATGCTACTGTTTTTGGACCATTAAAACTATTTGGATTTGCTTATATGCTTAACTGTTTAGATAGATGTGCGGTAGTCGTTGCCTTACTAGGTAAGCCGTGCCTAGCTAAGAATAGACTTCTACCTCGACCTAGTCCGGGGTTGGCAATTGTTCTAGATTTTGCCACGACAGTGCTGGACTAGAGTCGCGGGGGCCGAGTAATCCCTGGATACGGGATATGGTTATATGGTTGGTGATCCGGGTAGGATCGGTGTGTGCAAACGGTATTTATCTATCTTGTGTCTTGCATAAAATCAACTCCCTCTGGTCCACTATGATTTTATTGAATTTAAACCTATGAACTCATCGGTAGTAAGTGACCTTTTAGCATGATTTATCAGGTATTTGAAAGATGTTTGGAATACGTGATCGGTGGAAGCTTGGCAAGAAGGCGGGGTTCAAGGATCATTTCTGGCTCTGATAAACTTTGGGGACCTATTTTATTAATTCATATTTTGGGCCTAATATTTATACTTTTAGATTAAATGTTTTGAATACTTAAATTTGGGATTGGTTTCGAATGTTAAATGACTATCTTTTTGCTATACTTGTGTGAGATACCAATCCAATAGTAACGCCCTGAAAACTTGATTAAGTCTTCCGCTGTACCGAGATTTGGGGGTGTTACAATCTTGATCATCTACTTGATCCTTGCCTGGTGCATCATCATCAAGAAACTCTTCTGAGCCTGAAAAATCATAAGTAGATGTACCTGTAAAG
The DNA here is from genome assembly GCA_910596185.1 of Chrysanthemum makinoi. Classification (NCBI taxonomy): domain Eukaryota; kingdom Viridiplantae; phylum Streptophyta; class Magnoliopsida; order Asterales; family Asteraceae; genus Chrysanthemum; species Chrysanthemum makinoi. Next base: position 47,125,093 of record OU343217.1, on the reverse strand, counting down.
ATAGGTACATAGTTCATGGTATGGGTTAGAGTATCAAGATCAAACAACCTTTCTGGACCAGTTCCTTTGACATTCACCTTGTTTTCTAGGAACTCAACATGCAGATTCTCTTCAATCTTTTGGGTTCTTAAGTTGAATACTCTGAAAGCTTTACTAACCATGGAATACCCAACAAAATACCCTTCATCAGATTTTTCTTCAAATTTGCCCAGATAATCTATGGTATTGAGAATAGTGACATGACATCCAAATGGTCTCATGAAGTCCAGGATAGGGGGTCTACCTCTAAATAACTCATAAGGTGCCTTGTTCTTTGTTTTCACTACTAAAACCCTGTTTTGCACATAACATGTAGTGTTAATTGCTTCGGCCCAAAAAGTGATTGGCAATTTTGAATCTGCCAACATGGTTCTATCAGCCTCTATAAGTGTCCTGTTTCTCCTCTCAGCAACACCGTTTTGTTGAGGAGTTCTAGCAACACTAAATTCTCTTTTAATACCTTTATCTCTGCAAAAATCAACCATAACTCTATTCTTAAACTCTGTCCCATTGTCACACCTAATGATTTTAACTTTCATATCATATTGGTTTTCAACTTCTGTGATGAAGGTCTTAAGGATGCCAGTTGTTTCATCCTTAGTTCTTAGAAAGAAAACCCATGTAAACCTGCTAAAATCGTCAGTCACAACAAGAAAATACTTCTTGAGATTTAAGCTGCTCACAGATGTAGGACCAAACAAGTCCATATGTAACATTTGAAGTGGGTGAGCAATAGAGTTGACCAATTTTGACCTACAAGAAGCTCTGTGATGTTTACCTTTAAGACAAGCAACACAGGTTTGATCATTTTCAAATCTTTTCTGAGGTAAGCCTCTTACCAAACCATCTTTAACAATCTTATTAATGGTTTTGAAATTAACATGACCAAGTCTTCTATGCCATAACATGGATTCATCCACTGTGGCTTTTGCAAGCAAGCAAGCATAATCATCTTTAGCAACAATGTTGTTCATATCAAAGCTATATAACTTGCCTTTTCTAGGAATCTTAAGAAGAATCTAACTTTCATCAGGCATCTTAAAATCCTTAGAGAGAAAAAAACACATATCTTTAGTAAAAAGAACATTATTTTTCTTGTCACACATTTGTGTTACACTAAAAAGATTATACTCAAGCTCTTTTACATAGTACAAAGGTTCAAAATCTAAGTTACCAGTTTTGATGACCCCTTTACCAGTAACTTTTCCATTAACTCCACCTCCAAAGCTAACAAACTGTCCATCAAAGTATTCAAAATTTGAGAGATATGACTTGTTTCCAGTCATGTGCCTTGAACATCCACTATCTGTGTAGCCTTGATCTGATCTTTTTGTCCTTGGATGTTCATGTACATATAAGAAAGGGGTTAGTTTCCTTTGGAGACCCAAGCCATGATTGACTTGGATCTGCCTCGTGTATCAATATAGTTAAATCTATCAAAGGTCATTGATACACCATTGGGATTGGTTGTTGAGGTAATTCCTTTAGGTTTCCATTCCCAACGTGCTGAGGCCTTCACAACATTTCCCATATTACCCTTGGTCTTGTTTACAACCCTTGCAGTGGGAACTTTTGATTGGCAGTGGTGCTTCTTTGGTTTAGTTTTGGTATCCATGTTGGTTATATTGAACCCTTTATCGAGAAAAGACCTTTTCCCTGTTTGTCTGCAGATTTTGCAAAAGTTGTTTTGGATTTTGCACTTTAACAGTGATTTGGGGTGGCGAGTGTTACAGTTTTAGTAGTGGCAAAAGTTTTAAGTCCACTTCTTAATTGAACTGCTCTTGGGATCATTTTGCTGTGTGAATTAGGGTGTTTTATGTTTTGAAACCTGCTTGACTCCACCCTTTTATTCCCATAAACTTCCCTTCTCCCAAAATGATAGTCACAATTAGCATGTACATGTTCAAAGCTACCACAGATATAACATGCTTTATTGTTCATCACAAACTCACTACCTAGTTGTTGATATTTTACATGATTCCAACTCCTCTGGTTACCCCTAGGAGTTGATGACTTGTTTCTATACATCTCAGCATACCTTACAGTTGATCTAGGTTTATTAGCTTGTTTCCTAGGTTCCTCTGTAACATTATTTACAACTTTTGGGATAGAAGCCTCTACATTCTTTTTAACATTCTTATCAACAACGGATGAGTCACTTGCACTTTCAAAAACATCAGATTCAAGCTTAACTTCTTCCTCATTTTTCACAAACTTGAGAGGACCATATTCACGAATAGGTTCCTGAAACTCTTCTAGGCCTGTATGAGCTAAATCTATGCATGGAGGTGCTGGAACACCTCTTAGTGGTGGAGGAACCTTATTATATCCCATACCAGACTTAACTTTACTAGTAATTTGAGCATTTCAAATTTTATCAATTGACTTAGACTGATGATATAAGGTGTCAACAGACAAATTAACATTCTCATTTATCTTTTTAAGTTTTTCAAGCTCTTCTTTTAGTGCCTCATTCACTGCTGTCTTATGATCTAACTCTCTTCTAAGAACAATCATATCATCATTATATTTTGATTCATTTTATCTATAATGCTCTAGTTATTTTTCTAATACATATATGCCTCTTCTAAGGTTTGACACAGTATAATTAGCAGCAAACAACTCTGTTCTTTGGTTTTCATAAGATTCATTAAGCCTTTCACATTCTCTAGAAGCCCTACATCTTTTAGAACAACTTTCAAAGTTTTGTACCTCAGAGTTAGAGAAAGCCATAAGAGCATGTTCTGTAGCAATAAAAGCACCATCTGAAGGTTGTTCCTCTTGTCCATCAGCCATGAAACTCCAAGCATAGCTCACACCATCAATTGCCAGCATTTCCTTTGGTTCCTCCACAATTGGTTCTTTCTTTTGCTTGTACCAAGTGGACCTATTGTCCTGCTTCTTTGGTCTTCTGCATTCTCTAGCAAAATGCCCTAACTTGTGATAGTTGAAACACTCTACTTTCTTTTTATCGAACCATGCAGTTTCTCCACCATTGATGTGAATTGGCTTGCTAGTCTTCTTGTAGAATTTCCTAGCCCTCATGCTAAGAAGAGCTATTTGCCACTTTATATCCATCTCCTCCAAGTCATCTTCATCAATTTGCTCTATGTCTTCATGAGTTAATATAGAGCCACTAACTTGAGTGGAGATAAAAGCATAAAAGGTAGGATCTCCAATACCAGCAACCTTCTTCTTTCAACCTGCAGTGGTAACACTAGCATTACCGATGAAACTGTAGAACCGGCAGCTGTGGCAAAATCATCATCATTGTCATCTTCAGAATCATCACTGTCAACAGAGGTTGACAACAATGCCAAGCTGCTAGAGCTTCTACCAAGTTTCCCCGCCTTCTTCAATCTTTGTTCAATGAGTTTGAAGTTGTTGTAAAGATCATTGAGCTTTATAGTTTCAATCTCTGGTTTATTTTCCCAGACTGTAACATTGGTATCACTACAAGAAAAGGGGCCTTTTAGGACCTTTTTCTGCGACGCTTTTTTAACCAGCGTCCTAAAAACACATTTAATATGACGAGCTAGTTTATGAGTCCTATTAACATGGAACCTAATAGAACATTTCATGTTTTGGTCTTATTAGATGAGTTTTATATGACACTTACTCATTTGAGTCTCGTCATGATATAACGTAATACGACACTTGCTATTTAGGTCCTATTATCTTAAGTTTTATAGGACTTTAAGACATATAGGTCATATTATATATAATCTAATATGACAAAGGTATATGCGTCATATTAGATTCAATTTTATAGGACACTTATATGGTTTGGTCGTATAACGAAGAATTTTAATAGGACACTTAGTATACAAGTCGTATGAAATAAGTTTTATGAAACACTTATTTACTTAGGTCTTATTATGAAAGAAACTTGATACGACACTTGATATTTTAGTCTTATTATCACAAATTTAACCGAATACTAGTTCGTTGGTATCTTAATGTATTTGACATTATAGGACACCTAATGTATATGAGTTCTAACACATTTGATATATGTTATTATCGTATTTTACGAAACCCAAAAGTATTACGTAGAACTATGAGTTTCATAGTCAACTAACGTTTTGATATTTCAATTCTATTTTCAAGTCAAGCTTGGCAAGTTCGTACTACGTTTTGAGTTTATGTGATGATCTAAACTCAATATTGCGTGGACTGGTTTGTAAAAATGTCATGCACCATAACACGTTAACATAAAAAGCATTACGTGAAATTTTGAATGGAAATTGACTCGATTACGTCCTACTAAGACTATATTTATTGGTGATCTTCACCAATCGATTAGAAGTATAAATGTAATAAATACATAATATAATATTATGTTTATACAAAAGTTGGAAAGTGAATCCATCGAACCGGTTATTTGGTGACATTGAATTTTTTGACCCAATCTGCCACATGTCACAACATGAATGGCTATGCATATTTTCTTTTATTTAGATATGAGTTGTTGATAAATAATATTATATGTTAGTTTTGGTTGTTGATAAATGATTAAAAAAATTAAGATTAGTTGTATGTATTGGTTTTATAGGTGAAAGAATAAAAAAAATAGTAAGAGAGATTGAGGAATAATATGTTATTAAACATGGACTAATATACTATAATGCAAACCCACATAAGATTTACACAAAAAAAATCCATACAATGATGTGGCTATGTGTGATTGTGCTAATCAAAAAGAAGAAAGAAAATTGTAGATAAAACCACCAATCATACATAGCCACATCATTGTGTGGATTTTTTTGTATAAATCTTATGTAGGTAGCATTACTCAATAAAAAAAGCTTCACATGTAATTTATACGTAGTAATTTATATTGAATTACTCATTATAAATCTCAAACTTAATGATATAAAATTTTGATTATTAAAAATTTGACCAATACACTAGGGGTGAGCAAACGACCCGAACAGACCAGACCAACCGAGACCGGACCTGACCGGACCGGACCGACCACATTCGGTCCGGTCCTCGGTCTAGGCTTTTGGGCTAATTCGGTCTTCGTTTCGGTCGGTCGGGTCCGGACCACAAAACAACTATTTTGGCCTTGTTGGACCGGATCGACCGAGATCGGACCAAACCGGACCAACCATATTCAGTCCAATCCTCGGTCTAAGCTTTTTGACAAATTCGATCCTCAGTCTGGTCGGTCCGATCCGGTCCGGGACGGATGCTCACCCCTACAATACACCATTACTATTTTACATAAGTGATTGTAAAACTTAAAATTTTTTGGTGAAACAAAATATATTTGGCATTTCCCTCCATCTTTTCCCCTGATTTGTTTTATTTTTATGTACATCCCGCCCGCCCTTTGTGAAACTCAAAGCAAAACCATCGCTCTTCCAATCTCACCATTTATATCAAATATGTTTATCCTCCTATTGTCTCTCACACAGTTACAAGAACTATTCTCACGAAAATAAGGTAAAATCATGTTCCATATTTATTTACTAACTATCTAAGCATTATTTTTATGATTAAACTATATTAGTTTATCCTAAGCTTGATAGAGATCTAGGCTTATCATAATTTTTGAGATTTTGAAACCCTAGTTTTTTGTTCTTGATTAATTCTGTTTGATTCTCTATGATTGGTGTAATCAATTGTAAAATTGAGTAAATGAAAAGTAGATGACCTAAACTTTTGGTTATATCTCCAAGCTTATTAATTTAAATTAGGGCAATAGAAAATATGTAATCGTTTGATGAATAAATTATTTATTTTCAGATGATGTCGTCACTGAAGGATAAGAGAGTTCGCACCAGGAGTCGCAACGACAGCCAACAAGTTGAAGATGTACTTCGATGGGGTCAAACCATTTGGAATTTCGGATGATGACGAAGGTATGTAGTCATTTTATTGCGTGTTTATTTGGATTTTAAAGTCCTTTGGGAAAGATGGTTAGGAACTGGAGGGCGAGAGTGAAGAAAGACTATTACGATCTGTCATTGTCTTATCGTGAAAAAATTAATTCCAAGCCAAAACGAGTGCGTCCAGGTCAATGGAAGAAACTTGTTAAGACTTGGAATAAAAAAATCTCAAAGGTATGTTAAATTGCTAGTTGTTGTTCCTACTAGTACTTGTTTTGTTTACTGATTCTAAAAATTTACATACTAGCCTTGTGTATGTGTTTAGTCTATATGTGTTAGTACCATTAGAGAGTTATTTAAGTTTATGGCTCGAAGTAGTTTTGATAGATATATTTGAGCCTGCATATGTCAAGAAAGAAGACTTAAATTTTCTTATATTTGGAACTCTTGATTACAGTAGTGGTCATTATCTATGGAGATTTGATATGGTTATTAGTTAAGGAGGATCAAGTGTTACAAACAAGTGTTACCAACATATAAGAAAATTCTAGTGGTTATTTGGAACTTGTTTGTCAAGAGAGAAGGCTAAAACTTTTTTTGTATACAGTATGTAAAACAATGACTATTGGTTATTAGTTATGGAGACTCTTCTTTACAGCAAAGAACATGAATATTATTAGAATAAGGTTATTAGTTATGGAGTATCAAGTGTTACAATAGAAAGTAATGGTCATGTATACAGTAAAGAAGAGACACATGGATATTAAGCTCATGTATACAACATAATTGTAGTCATGGAGAATCAAAGGTCCATACAACATAATTGTGGTGCGTTGGCCAATTAAAAAGTAATGGTCCAACAATAGTAAATAGTTAGCCTAGTGTTTGCCAAACAAAATTGCGTAGTCATGGATTTTAATGGGTAATTATAAAGTAGTTTGCTTCAATTTTAATGGGTTAAGGCTGCAACAAGACTATGGCTCTTTAGTGAGATGTTGTGGGTGATTTATTTTATGTGTTTGTAGTTGTGAGGCTTTTTAGTTTAATGAATAATAATTTGTTGCTGTTAAAAATTAAATAGGTTATGATGTCTTATGTTTGTCGGTTGTATAATTGCAGGTGGTACGTGAGGATGATGCGTGAAGATGATCAATAATGACTTACTTTATCTACTTCGAATTTAGTTAGTATTGTTCAATTTCCATGTAATAAAATTTTAAAGACTATTTTGGATGATGTTAACCTTTATTGGGTTAAAAATTTTGTTATGTATATGAAACTTAATGCTTTCATCTGCTACTATTTTGACTCATTAATCTTTTATATGTTGTGTTTTATATCATGTTCAATTGGAATTGTTCTTACAACCTACAACAGTTTCATGAAAGTATATTGAAACCAAATATTGTAAAAATAAAAAGCGTGACACTAAATTTGGTCCCAACAGATATATGTGTATTAGGACCTTTTTCTTCCACTCAAATAAGATTTGATGCAACACACAATTTCATCCTAAGAAAACACTTTTTAGTGGGTCAGCATAGTTTAGAACACTTTAAAGCATCCTATTAACTTGTCTATCAGGACACAAATTGTGTCGTATAAAACATTTTATGAGACTATTTTTTTGGTTTCATAATACCGGCACTTATTAGGATGCTTATAAGTGTCTTAATAATTTTTACACTTAATACAACGCCTTTATATGCGACACTTATGTCATTGGTCCTATTATGCTAAAGGTCCTATAAAGTAACATGATAGGACACTATTCGGCGTCCTATAAAACCTAATTTGTTGTAGTGTATGAAGCTCAGCAGGCAAACTTCTTAGAAACTTCAAATTGAGGTCTTCCTTTTCTACCTCAATTCCAAACACAGTCTGTTGTGTGACAATCTTAGGGATTTTGTGAAGATCTTTGTCAAGTGATTCATTGCTTGAAGTAGAAAGTTTTCATAACTTTGCTTCAACAATGTCTTTTGAGTCTTCTTTGTAGCATCATTTCCACCAAAAACTAAGCAAATCTCTTCAAAAGTTCTTTTCTTTGTCTTGAATTTCTGAAAGCAATGATATGGTCTTTAGGAAGAGTCATTAGTAACAAACTTCTGCCTTGAGATCATTCTTCTTCATTGCTCTTTCATCATTAGTCTTAGGTACGAAACTGTACAACTTCTTGGTCACCAACTTTCTCAGTCTTCTTCTGAGACTTGAAGGAATCACCAATTAAGATGATCTCCCATAGAGCATAGTCTTGTATGAAAAAGTATTGCTCAATCATTATCCTCTACATCTCAAACTCATTAAGTTTGAGCATAGGAAGCCTTGGAGCAGAATTGGACTGGTTTTCCATCTCCATTGATTTGAGTGAGTTGGTTAAGCTTATTCCTTGAATCTTCTAAATCAAAGCATCAGAACCTTCGCTCTGATACCACTTGGTGGATCTAAACACATACCTTGTGTTAGTGATACTTTGAATTATATTAATAAGTACGCGGAATATACTTAGTAATACTAGAAGATGGATTATTTGATGTAATGTAAGTGAGAAAAGTTTAACACAAAGCTTCAATATTATTAACAATAATACGAGTGATCTTGCTTATCACTAGGGTTACACCTTGAATCTTACTTGAGTTTTTCTCCGTTCCTTAAACAATGACCTAGGATCTCCTTTTATAACACAAGGAGTCCTTTACAAGATAAGTATAATACTAACAATATAGAATATACACAAGATCTTTTCTATACTTATCAATACACGGATACATAACAATTATCCTAATAGCAGTGGTAATATATGTACTAGCAGTGGTAACGTGTTTCCATTGCTAATGCATTCTTCAGCAGTGTCTTCCACAAGCTTATCAATGGTAATTGTTAGCTTTATTCCCAACACATACACACAAGCAATTGAACATGGGGTAGAAATAATGATAAATTGGATTAACAAACTTATCTTGATGTGTAAAATAAGGTATGGGACCCTAAAATACTGTCCAAGTCGGACTACAACTGAGTTAGGGTTTGCTCTCCAAAATTCTACCTCTTCAAATAAAGAAAAATCGAATTCTATATATAGATTTACAACTGCGATGGCGTCGCCTTTGCTAGCGACACCGTCAGGTCACTGTCATTAGGGTTTCGTCTTGACCAAGTCATCGATGGGACGACGTCAGGTAAGAATTGTGACGCCGTCAGTCTTTATCTTTGACGTAAATTCGAAGTTGGATCTAGGACGTGCGAGTGGAAAGCCAGTGGCGCCCTCCATATTTTAACGTGGCGCCGTAGAACTTTAGCACCAGAAATTTAGCTGAGCCGTCGCGTGCACTTTCTAATCAAGTCTTCAAAATGGGACGGCGTCGCCCTTTGGATGGGACACCGTTAGGTGTTGCTGAACAGGCTTGAGTGTTTTCGATTTTGACTTTGCCATTTTCTTCATATTTTTGCTCCTTTTCGTCCAAATGTGCTTCATTCTAGCATTTTTGTTCCAAAAGACCTGAAAAGTGAAAAAGAACGAAATTAAGCAGTAACTGATATAATATGTGTTGAAATAGGGCTTAAATGACCCTCTAAAATCGTACATTTTAAATCCTTATCAATGATTGGTCTCACTTACGTGCAATTGAAGTTTGCTAATGCATATGACATTATCCTCCGTAGTCAGTTAGATAGGTTGTTTCTTTTTATTTTGCATAAGTATGACATGTCATTTCTTATGCTAGTTTAGGCCTTAAGCACGTTAGGCGCTTTTGGTTTGCCTTTTTGGGCTGAGGTGTGGGACTCACACACATTCGTTGTAGTTAATTGTCTTTTTGAAGTAATAATATTTTGTCGAGTAACCCTTTTACCTAAAAAAACATGATGTTCGATATATTATTATTCTTTGCTCCAATAAATAGGGATGGCAACGAGTTCTTAAACACACTGCCCTTGGAATACAATCCTTGACAAGGCCTTAATAAACTCCTGTGCCCCTCAATTGAAGAGTATTATTTATAAGGAATAATTTTTTATATGAGGTGACATGAATATGTTGTTTTGTGTGACAACATTTGTGTCTCAATCAGGTTCTACTCCTATATCTTTTGAGGATATGTTATAATGATAGAGGGTATGGAAAGGTTATTGGAAGGAGGTCCATGGTTAATACGATTGGTGCCTATCTTTTTGAATATTTGGACTTCGAACACTAAACTTACAAAATATGATATAACTTTTACTCCTGTTTGGGGTTAAACTCCATAATATTCCGGTTGATGCGTATTCTGAGGTTGGTCTTAGATTTGATTACAACATAAATTGGTCGTCCTATCATGCTTGATTCCTACACGAGTACGATGTGCCTTTAGGTCGTGGGGTTGTAATACCTATGCTAGGGCCCTTGTGGAAGTGTCGTCAAAGGAAGCCTTACTTGTCTCTCTTGTAGTTGCGATCCCTTACCCTAATGGGTTAGGTCATTCATTGGAAAATTTTGATATAGAATATGAGTGGAAGCCGCCAAGATGTGAGACTTGTAAATTATTTGATCACAATGATGATGGATGTCCTAAGAGAGTGAAACCGGTTGTGAAAGATAAATTGTTGGCTGATGAAGAGGGTTTCGTTGAAGCTTATAAGATGAAAGGAAAAGGTAAGCTTCAAGGTACTAATCGTTAGGTTGATGGGATCCGTTTTCAAAAGCCTAAAGTTTCGTATTACTATAGGCCGGTTACTAAGCCAAAGAATGGAGGAGCATCGTCTCAGTCGAATACAGGTTCTCCAACGGTTAATGTAGGTTCTACTTCTTGTAACAAACCTACTACTGATCCTACTAGTAGTACGGCTCCATCCCAGGATGACAAAGGCAAGAATAATAATTGGGTGGATGGTATCAACCTTGTTGATTTGAAGAACAGTTTTGATGTACTAATGGAACAAGATTCGGTTTTGGAACCTGTGATTGGCACTACGTGTACTCCTGAAGTTATATCTAGTTATTCCAAAACTATGCCTTCATCGCCTATGGAGAACACTCCTATTGCTGACAAAATTGGGAAGCTTGAAAAGCTTATTATTGATGGGAAAGCTAGCCTTGTGGATGATAACGGTAAACCTATTCCGGTGGCTGATGGTGAAAGGAAGGGCAACCCATTCTATAAAGTGGGTGAAGTGGTTGATTCAGATAGTGATGATGAGGTGTTTTGCCAATGATCCTATGGGCATTACTTTCCATCAAAGGAGGACATAACGAGCTTGAAGGCTATTTTTCTGATGATTATGCGGCCCAGTCTATGACTTACCTGGGCAATTTGAGGAATTTAACAATCAGTTTGATTTCAAGCTTCAAGGCCGTTCGAGGAAGTAATCTTTTATGTGGATTTGTTTATTTGTTTTCCATGTTTTTTTATGTTTTTAGTGGTTATTCTAGTTGTTGGTAACTAGTTGTTCATTTATGGCATGTCATAAATGATCTAGTTGATGTTCAAGCGGTTGCTTGTGGTTAATGTAGCATTTCAGCCACATTCCATTGTACTTTAAACTTTTTTTTGGTTAATATATTTTACCAGACTGGAAGTTCCCCTTTTACCCAAAAAATCATTTGCACACAAGCTTTGATATCAATTTTAAACCAGTACCTCGCAAGAGATGCGGCTACCACTTTGAATCTACAAAATAGAAGGAAAATCATGTTACGGCAATATTAGAATACCATCTACCATGTAATAACAAGTTACAAACGTAAGCTAACCGGTAAGAGGGAGGAATAACCTTGATTCAGAGTCTGATACAGGATTGTTTTTCCATACGTTTGAAAATAAATAAATAAATAAATAAAAGTTGTGCTAGCCGATATCCTGAGACGTTTCTTCATATTTTTGCTAATAGAAAGCCACTGTTCATTATCAAGCAGTTTTAATGTTAGGACTTACGACTAATCAATTGCTATCGTTTGAAGAAGTTCCAGAACTGAATTAATAGAATTACTTTCAGTGATAATGCATAAAGATTATGATGAATTTGGTTAGGAATGAAAAATGATCATTTGATATGCATGTGTTCTAAATAGACATTATCAATGACTTGGTATCAATTGTCAAACATGTCTCTATAATTGGTACATTATTGAGTACTTTTTTTTTTTTTTTTTTTTTTTTTGGTAAGTGCAAGTATTCCTCATAATATGCAATATATAATTTTGAAATGTGGTGGAACATTATACCAAGAACAAAGGTGGAGTAATTTGTGTACAGAAATGCTATTGTTGATGAGAACTCGAAAACCCGGTAAACGGGATATAGAAAGTGTATAGAAATGCTATTGTGATGAGAACTCGGAAACTCGAAATGTGCTGGCCCAACGAAATAACAAAATACTATGTGTCGCAGAAGTAAAAAAAACATACACGAAATTGATATGATTTACAAGGGTTTTGTTGGTAATTCAAAGAACAAAACAAACAAATTCAAACAAACAAAGCGGAAGCTTCATTCAAACTTACCAAACCAAATACAAAATCAAATTCAAAGATACCAAGTAGAAAATTCTAACTCAAAGGGTACCAAATTCCGGTTCAAACAGTACCAAACACAATATAATCTCAAAAGGTATCAACTTCAAATTCAAAAAGTACAAAGAAAGCTAATGTCATTGGCCTCTATTAATAGGCAACCAATGACCTAAACTTACCAAATCCTAAACCAGACTCAAATTAGAAAACATATCAAAAAACTAATATCTATCCAAAGAAAAATTTACGAAACAAACAAAACAGTTTAAGTCACTTTCTAACAGGTCTAAACTCAATGCCTTGGATAGCAATGTCAACGAAAATCGTGTTTCTAAATTTTTCTTCCTCTATAGATAATGTAAAAACCTCCTTGGTAGCTCCAGTACGTATTGGAACTTCTGCAAATTGAACTTCCATCCAACCATCTTTCCTTAGCTTGGGATGGCCTTTCATTTTGCCGGTATTCAATGACAGAGAAGATTTTGTATCATCCTTGACTCCAATAATCGGGGTACGACAATTAGTGTTTAAGCAGACTGACAATGGAATCGCATGACTTCTAGTGCCATCAATAATTCCTATTACCATTGGCCCCTCAAATGAAGAGTACTTATCATTGTCAGATAGTTTGTATATGAGGTGACATGAATATGCTGATGGTGGCAATAGTTGCAAATCGGCTTTAATATCAATCATAAACGAATAGCTGATCGGAGACTTGGTCACGGCGTTGAATCTACAAAAGTAGATGGAATAGATTCGGATGGGAAATTATAATGTGAAAATATACCATGACCAAATATGTGTTTTATTCAATGTTTCCCTTACTTATTAATAACACATGATGATGTGAAAGGATCAGGGTACATACCATACAAATAACAATTAGACATACAACTATGCAAGCATAGGAGAGAAAATAACCAACCTTGAATCTGAGTCTGGTATGGAATTGCTCGTCCATTCTTCCTCTTTTAAAAAAGTACTAGCAGGTAGCATAAGGCGTTTTTTCATATTTTTGCTGATAGATAACCACTGTTCATTGATAAACATTAATTTTGTTAGAATAACAAAATTGCTATAACTCGAAAAATTGAAAGAGGTAAACTTCCAAAATGGCACATTATGACAACAAAAGTATGGTACATGGGTGAAGATGCAGGAATACCTTTTCCTTATCAATGAGGAACCCTTTGCGAAGTAGAAAGTAAAGCTCCTCTTTGGTTGTCCATTCTATAACATCTTTTGACAGCTTGATTAACTCTGTAAAATCAGTCGCTTCCAGATCCAAATTGCCAACAACCTTAAGTTTCTCCTCTTTTCCTTTACAAGAATCCTGTAATATAATTGTGTATACCATTATTAGATCTCGTTGATTCTTTGCATCAACAAAAAGTTAGATCTAGTTGATTCTTTGCATCAACAAAAAGTTATCTTTTATCAAAATGAACGCCTTAAAAGGGAGGAATTATCTTTGACTAAAAAGTTAAACGTTCACGTTGTCCTCGTGTTTATAAAGAAAACCTGTAATATGCCATAAACAATGTATACGAACGAGAAATTTAATTTTAGCTTACATACTCCAAAGGCTGAAATTCAATGCCTTCAAAAGCAAACTTGTCCTCAAAGGAAATGTTGTCCCTTGGCATGAATTCAATAGTAATATTTTGTTGACCCTTGTAGCTAGAGAACTGATATAGCTCAGTCATCAACCATCCGCTCTGTTTGACGTACGCAATGCATGATGTAGAATAATGTGTCTCCTTTTCCAATTTGTATTCAAAGGGTATGTAACTTGGACATACAGACTGAAAGGAATGTCTAAAGACAACGTAAATGGTGTATGTGACATGTGGTGACAAAAATTGAGTGTTCACCTCCACTCTGAAATGATTGCTATACACTTTCCACAAGTAATTTGGAAATTTGCACCTATCAGAATCACATAATATAAGCCATCACAATATAGAAGGCGAAGAATAGATCTTTTGAAATAATTAAGTTAACACTCTTTCATATCAGACAATGCATAAGATAAAGCACAAAGATAAACCTTTTGAGATTAAAACATTATGGAGTAACAAACCTTGCTAATCCCCCTCTCTTTTCTTTCATAGTAACAAGGTTGTCTCCAAAGAAACATTTTGTTGCAGATACCACTTTGGTTAAGTCACCATTCATATTTATTGATATCCACTGTCCAACAAAAATACTTACTGAGCAATTAATATTTCATCAAGCTAATTTGTTAGTTAATTTAGTTTGTAAAAGTTATAGATCATTTGGTCACTGAATTTCATTTTCTACTCATTTTCCCCGCTATAGATTTTGCATAAATAAACACGTAGTTACCGTATCGCCATCATCAACAAAGAAACCTTTCAAGAGAAGCAAGAGAATTTGACTTGGGGCTCCGTAAGAGATAGGAGGTACCGCAAGGTTCGCAATCCTCATCAATTCCTCGATATCCACTTTTTTCACCAAGTTTTCAAGAACCTCCTATTATATTTACAAGTATTTTGTGTCAATTCTCTTCCCAAAAACCATGGAAATTTGTAAAAAAGAAAAAAGAAAAATACTTGTTGTTTGAGTGAGAACTCAAGTTCTTTCACAATCTCAGCCATCATTGGTCGCTCTTCACTAGCTTTATTCACACATCGAAAAGCAATGGCTGAAAACGAATTGAAAGAACCTATATCCATTTGTTCTTTAAGACCAAGAAGTAGAATGTCGTCTAAGCTGTTTTCAACATAGCATTTTGTCCACTTAGGCACTAAAATCTCACTTAACTTACCATTACGATACTCAAAGCATAATCTCCCACACAATAGTTCCAACAGCACCACTCCAAAAGAGTACACGTCCGACTCTTTTGTCAAGAAGCCCAACTCCCAATACAACGGATCACAATATCCAGGTGTACCAACAACATTGGAGAAAATATATGTTTGTGGTTGGTTAGCAGGGCCAAATTTAGACAGACCAAAATCAGAAACTTTAGCTGTCCAGTTTTCATCTAGAAGGATGTTTGCGCTTTTGATGTCACGATGTATAATTCTCTGATGTGTATCAGTAGGTTGATGTAAAAAGTCTAGCCCACGTGCAGCACCAACACATATCTTTAACCGTTGGATCCATGTAAGACTCGTATCACCTAAATAACGATCAAGGCTTCCACGAGAAGCATACTCGTACACAAGGATCATTTCATCACCCTCGATACAAAAATGAAATAGAGATATCAAATTCTCATGTTTGTATTGTGTAAGCATCATGATCTCCTTCCAAAACTCGATGTTTCCTTGCCCGTATCTACGATCTAACTGTTTAAAAGCAACCGTGATCATTTGTCCCTTTGAGAGAGATAGATCTCCTTTGTACACACGTCCGAAACCACCACCCCCGATCACATTGGCGTGATCAAAGTTATTGGTGGCCGACAGGATATCTTTCATTGGAATTTTAAGGTGATCGAATTCTTTCATGAAAGACATTATATGAAAATACGAAATACTAGAGAATGAACAAAATAAAAAGAAGGAAAGATTTGTTAACTAAAATCGTCTTTTTATCTAGCTTTTGTCAACTTTTAGCTAGACACTGGATAGTGTGATCATATAAAATGTGTGGCACACGATACTTCTCGAAATTACACTAAAAAGTCAATATCACATTAATATTGGTTGTTGGACTAGCCCATTCAAACTTGAATTTTGTAAAGTGGGTAGGTACCACTCAATTTTGCAGCACTTTATTTTTTTTTGACAGGTAACTTTCCAACTTAGGTTTTACCACCCCTCAAATCAAGGGGCCCTAACCACCACATCGACCAGACTATGTTGTCTTAACCGGGTCCACGCTGGCACAATGTATGGCTCTCGGTGTCGCGAGGAAACCGTACCGCCTCCACACAAGTTTTCCTTGCTGGAGTAACGTCCGGATGAAAACCCCGACCTTGCTCAGATTCGAACCCCCAGCGGCTTAGTCTAAGGGGCTCAAATCCTCATTGCAAATATCAACAGAGCATGTGGACCACAAGTGAGGACTTCCCGGTAGGTCACCCACCCGGTACTACTCTCACTTGCAGCACTTTATGATTTGTAAAAGGTACTACGTATTCTTTTTTTTTTTTCTTTTTTTCTTTTATAAAAGA
Organism: Chrysanthemum makinoi; assembly: GCA_910596185.1. Classification (NCBI taxonomy): domain Eukaryota; kingdom Viridiplantae; phylum Streptophyta; class Magnoliopsida; order Asterales; family Asteraceae; genus Chrysanthemum; species Chrysanthemum makinoi. The sequence goes on along the minus strand of OU343217.1, from coordinate 47,108,577 downwards.
CAATATCTTATGTTTGTCAATTTTGCGAGAAATATCTTTAATTTTAAAACTTTTGCGAGCTGTATATTTATTGTTTGGGTTTTTTTGCGAGAAATGCCACTTAGGCAATACAGTAATTGCAAATTCCTGTTTTTTGCTAACGCTCGTTAACTTTTCCCGCTTAGACGAATCTAGGTTTGATCCCCGGAGAAGATGAAGATGACGATGAAAACTAAAGGGTGGTTGTGTGCCGGTAAAGGGTGTTGATGGTGGTAGGACGGGGTGGTGGTGAGGGTAAAATAAATAAGAGTTATCTTTACTTGCAAAAAATGTTTTTTTTTTTTTGTAAAAGGTCAATGACCCGGTAAATATATTACTCCAAAAAACGTTTAAGTACAAAGGATATGGGTGAATCTCATATCGCAACCCGTTACATAGGGGAAAAGCTTACATAACAAGATACTTCATATTCTCTATATAAGAAAATAAACCACTACTCAAAATATAACATCAGACTCCTATGGAGATAACATTACTTCCTACCAAGGCCTTGGAGCTTGATACCATACGTGTCATAATATGCATCCAAATTTCCAGGAAGATCGTAAACCTGATCCGCATAGTTTTAATAATCATAGTCATCATAGTCATCTTCTCAATCATGACCACCACCAAACAGGTTACTCGACTCATCAAAGGTGTTCACAACCTCCTCATCATCACTATCAGAATCCACAATCTCCCCCACCTTAATGAATGGGTTAACCCTCTTAATAAAAGAAGTAGCCGGTAAATCTCTACTACTTATAATGCACAAATGAATCTCTCTCTTATTAAATTTTCAGACTTTCAGACTTGCAACTAATTAAGCATGATGTACAACACTTGAAAGCACATAATTTTCAGACTTACAAGCAAATAAGCATAGTGTACAACACTTTAATGCACATATTAAAAAAACACCACATTAATGCTATTAAAGTGGTCAATTAAAACACTATTTAATTCACCCCTACACCAAAATAAACAACAATTTAATCACAATGTACAATTTAATCAAGCTACTAAGTCAAACAAACACTAAAAAATTATTAGGAGACATAAATAAAAAATTGTAGGCTACACAAATTTTTCCGGCGACCACAATTTTCCGACAGTGACACAAATTTTTTCGGCGACCACAATTTTTTCTGGTGACTGTTATAACTTTTTTCTGGCGAGAGAGCGGAGGCTACAACAGCGGCATGCGGTGGTAATTGGATACAAGTGGCTGCAATAAGAAAAAAAAAATACCAAAACGTTAGATCTAAAAAAAACATATGGATCTACAAATAAAATTAATAGATCTTAAAAAATGAACTGATCTATAGAAAAAAAAAACTATAGATCTACGAAAAAAACTTTAGATCAACAAAAAAAACTATAGATCTACAAAATGCACTACAAAATTATGAGTGCACACCCTTTGAAATACTCTAAAAATTTGAGTGCATGCCCACGAATTCAAAAAGAAGAAAGAAAGAAGAATAAGAAATAAAAAATACTTAGACTGGTACTTCAAACATGTAGTCGGCGATACACTGAAGAAGAAGAAGAAAGAAGGTTAAATGGTCAATGTTATAGATTTTTCTCCAGGCCCAGTTGATATGTACTTGTGTAACTAATTTTTCCACTCTAAGCCCAACCCACTTTAAAGTACAATTCTTGCATACTAACTTTAATATTTTATAATTATTGCCGAGGTGTTTTACCATTTCATTTACAATTGAAGAAATATGGATATTCTCAGTTCAATATTTATTTTGTCCTCTTTGTTAAATTGGGAAATTACTATACATGGAGATTTTTATCTACATGTTTCTAAAGTTGTTTATAGAATTTTTAGATGTGAAATTCTGTTATGCACTTATGTTCCAAAAAAAGTACCAAATTAGCATTGATTTAGCCATTTAGGTAACTCATACTCGTATATCGATGACAATTATTTACATATTAAAACACAAGTATTTAACATTTTACGTTTTTCCAAAATATTAGTTGAATTTTATTCTTAACTTATTGGATTAAAAAAAAAAAAAAAAAAAAAAAAAAAAAAAAAAAACTATTTTTCATTAGAACACTTGAATCCGAAAGCAAATTTAGTCTCATGTAACTCAAACTTAATAAACCAAATCAACTCTAATAAATCGTATCCAAAAAATGAAAATCACTCCATACCTTAACCCTAATAACCCGACCCGAATAATGAAACCGAAATATCGAATTTATTAATAACTCTTGTAAAATAGTGCATACCCTAATTTAAATTCCTAGATCCGCCACTGGTTGTGATATTTGGGATGGTTTTTGTGAATAGTGTTTTTTTTCATGTTATGATGATAACTGAATTTGTTTTTGATGTTGATGGTGAGAGTGTATTTTTGTAAGATGAAAGTGACTATGTGTATTTTTTAGAGTGAGAATGTATGAGTTTTTTTTTAGACCGTGAGATGTGAGAATGAGGAGGATGAGTGAATGTTATGTGTGTCTTTGTAAAGTGTGGGTATTTACTTTTAGGGTTAGGTTTATATGTGGTCGCTGGTTTGGGATTTTTTTAGGGTAGGATTCTGGTTTGGTTGTGTTTGGTATGTATGGTCTTAGTGTTTGGGGTTTGGTATTGTATGGCTGAATCTTTAAAGTGTAAGGATTCGGATTTGGTTTTGGTATAATATTGGTGTGTATGCTATACAATTAAACAGG
>OU343217.1:47012767-47105759 GCA_910596185.1 Chrysanthemum makinoi | reverse complement strand
GTCTTGAAATTTGAGGTTTTAACATTTTCTTTTAGATGTTGATATTTTAGTTGTAAATCAAAATGTTCATGTTGGAATCACTCCTAAGCAGTATTTCAAGTATTTATATTTCATATGTAATAGGTAGCTTTATTATGGCCTTTATGTTTGTTTAAGGTCAAGCTTATGTAGAAGGCCCATAAGCTTGACCCAAGCCCAATAAGGATAGGAAGGGAACTAGGAGTGTTGCCCTAGCTTCCCTCCTATAAATACCTCTTGTAAACCTTCATTTGAAGGTTGGTTGTTCAAGTTCTTTTCTTTCACATACACTCTCTTCTTAACCGTATACTATATTGTGTGTGTATGTGTTTGATACTTGTTCAATCGCCTCATCTCCTTTCTTATAAGCTTGTGTTTTAAAACTAGTGACCTACGGATGGTATCAATCGCCAAATAGTTGGGTGTACTCGTTTGTTTTGAAGTTTTGTTTTGTGACTTCGCGTAAAGATAGCATAACCTTTGGTTATCTTAAAACTTCGTTTTTACACTTTTAATCAAGATTCTTGTACTTTCAATGTTTTGAAGTGTTAAAATACTTGTTTTTGGTAAAAAGTTTCAAACTTTGAGCGTGGATTTACGTTTTTAAGCTTGTTTTTGTTAGGTGGGTGTCGTTCTCTGGCGTAACCCGTTTAGCAATATTGGTACATCAAAATTCACACTTTTGTGTTCTTTTGGTACTATTGAAGCTATTCCATAACAAAAATCTGGTTTAGAAACACATTTGGGCAAAATCACAGTTACGAGCAATCCTCGGCGTATCAAAACCCTAAAATTACGCGTAAGATTTTCCTTGGTTTGATCTTCATTTTTTACGGTTTTATTCCGTGTTTTCTTACTTGGATAAGTCACGAAAATCACGTCGACTTTGGATATCTTTTGCCTTTGTGAAGTGTAAAGATCATTTGAGCAAAACCTAAAATTACGCATAAGCATAAGCTTACGGCGTAGAAATCCTCGCATAAGATTCACTACGCGTAAACTTGGGTCTACGTAAGGTAATCCTCGCCTAACTTTCTCGCCTAACTTTTGTCACGCATAACTTTAGTGCTTTTATCCTACTTACGTAGCTAAAACCTCTGGCGTAACTCCTCATTGTTGCAGCGTAACTTTTGGTGTTTTTACATAAGTGCTACTTGGTTCTTGTCTTTTCTCGCTAAGGACACTTCATCAACAAAGGTTCATTCGACTACAAAGATCCATTTTTACCACACAAGTTTTCAACATGTCACAACCACCATACTCTAACTATTTCCCTTACACATATCCTCAACGACAACAACAACTAAGTCCACAACATCGACAATGGAATCAACAACAAGCAATTTATCAACAACAATTTAATCAACAACATACTCCACAACTTCTGCAAATCCACAACCTCAAATGGTTCAACCACCACCAAGTTCTCAAGCTCAACCGTACACACACTGAATTCAATCAACATCCATCAAGGAACACTATGAAGGAACCCACTTGGTTTGCAAAGATGTGTGAAGCTTTAAGCAACCAACAATCAATTCATGAGGCTGGATCACTTGATAGACCTCCAATGCTCACTCGAGGAAACTACGATCAATGGGTGATAAGGTTCTTTAGGTTTTGTGATCAGAAGAAGCCACATGGAAAGTTCTTAAAGAAGGTTATCTTAGAAGGTCCATTTGAGATGCCTACTATCATTGTACCAGGAGATCCAAATGCCATTCCACCAAGAGATGAACAAACCAACATTGCTCTGTTCATGATTTAAATCCTGAGAACTTCTACACTATGAAGTTGATGAACTTGCAATGGAATACATCCTCTTAGGATTACCAAACCCAATTCTTCGTAGAGTTGATGCTCAAAAGCGCACAAAAATGTGGGATCATATTCGTCTTCTTATGGAAGGATCTGTACTCAATCGGGAGGATTTGGAATCCAAAATTTACTTGGCTTATGAACACTTCATGATTGAACATGGAGAGACACTAGAGTCCTATCATCATAGATTTTAGACATCATCAATGATTTGGATAAACACAACATCATCATGCCAAGAATTGCGGTGAATACTAAGTTCTTGAGTAGTCTTGGTTCTGAATGGGAGAAGTATGTCATTTTTCTCCGTCAAGCGAAGAACATGCATCAATCTACCTATGGATTGTTGTACGATTACTTGAAACCTCATGAAAAGGAAGTTGATCGAGAAAGGATTCTCCGTGCTCAAAATGCTCCACCAACACATCGGAAAATCACAACAACTTGCCTTATATGCTCAAAACCGTTATTCTCCTCAACCAGCAACTCAACCAAATGCTTCAAACACACCTTCCCAACAACAACCTCAACAAAATCAATTGGTTCCATACAACAACAATGCTCAAGCATATGTCGATTGAAGCGGCGAGGAATCCGATCCGTTCGAAGCATTGCAACAAGGATTTGCTATGATTGCTAATGCTTATAGCCGTTATACCAACAAATCCAACAATGTGTTCGTTCCTCATCTAACAACACGGACTCAAGCATTTGTGAACAATGGGCGTGTTGAAGTTGAATCGTGATTATGGTGCGTCGAGATGGGCGGTGGTCAAGGGTTTAATCTTGTGGGTAGAAATAACAACGAGCTCAAGTGGTGGAGCAGGAAATGCTCGGCATGGGTTGAATGGTCTTGATGCTGCAATGAGAAGGGACACCTGGCTAATGCATGCCCAAAGCCAAGGACTAAGAGCAGTGCTTATTTCAAAGAGGCTCTTCTTTTGGCTCTTAAGGATGAAGCTGGTGGAACTCTCACGGACAAAAACGAGCTTTATGGCAAATCTTGATTCGGATGATGATATGGAGGACTTGCGAGGCCAATGCGGTTGTTATGTTGATGGCTAATATCAGGCGTTACACATAGTGACCGCAGGCCGGTGTATGACAGCGATGGCTTGTCTCGGTATCGAACAAACCATATTTATCTCGATCTCATATCTCCGCCAACATGCGCATCCGGCAAGGCTCGGAATGTTCAAAATGAGTCATCCACATCTCATTCGAAGATTTTCAACTAGACCCGTAGTTATATTTGGCGATCAAGATGACCAACGGTTTCCTTGATAATCAAATTGACTCCGTGGTCATACTTGAGTATCTAAATAATGATCATGTTGTGACTCACGTTGAACAAGATGAACTTTGCCCCATCGGATCTTGTTACGTTACTTCAAGACCAACAATCCCAAATTGCTGCATGTGTTGCATTAAATCGGGACTTGAAAAGTAAAAATGCATTGTTAACAAAGGATTTTGAATGTTTACAAAAGCAACTCAACTTTTTCAAAACTCAAGAAAAGCGTGAAAAGCGGTTTTGAAGCGACCTTTGCCAAATCTTATCAAAGCGAAAAATATTTAGAAGCACGACGGATCGTGATCTAGCAGCAGAAGAATGCTTTGTTATGCGAAATAGAACAAGCTGAAACATGAACATAAAAAGCAAATTAGCGCTCTCACCTTGGAAAATCAAAAGCTAAAAATGAGTTGTTAACTTGTCAAAAGCAGTTCTCTGCATACAAAAGCATTCAGCGAAGCGAATAGATGATCATCTTGAAGAAATCATCGGCACAAAACAAACTTAAAGAGTTTAAAGCATTGTTTACAAACATGGCGAGTCGGTCACAACCATTGAAAAGTTTACTTTAAAACCCAATACAAATGGATATGGACGAATCTTCGCGATTACAAACCTAAGCTTTCAACAAAACATTCAAACCAAATCACGAAGTTTCGGTCGAGAATATAAAATTGATAATTACATTATGAATGTTGTTGAATATCATCGTCAAGAGGAATTAGATCTCGAGAAGGCGAGTCGATCAAAATTAAAAGCATTGTTTACAACAAACCTTTTAATTATTCTAAACCGGTCACTTTCGTCACCAGCGGATTCTTCAACACACCAAGAGTTATCATCGAGAACACGAGTCTTCTATTGTTAATCCCAAAGCAGACTTTGCACAAACTTATGGTCCTTTACCTTCCATTAGTGAAGTAAATTCACAAACTGAAAATCGAAAAATTCTTCGATATTTTGACATTTCATGGTGACCTCAAATTTTACAACATGAGATAGAATATCGTCACGAAATCAAAGTTGAACATTTTCAATGCGCCTGCGCGAGAACAAAGAGACATTTTCAGAAAAATCTTTTACCTAATGTTAAAAACTTGAAAAGTTGTGCAATTACCTGGGAAAAGGATTTTCATAAGGAACTTACTGGGGTCATGGCGTTTTGAGAAAGCGGCATCTATTTCAAACACTAAGCGTAAAAAGAAAATGTTAAGAAAAGATGTTGATCGACTCTTGGAAGATGTTATACGTCAATGCGGATGTTCAAAATGTTGTGTTATTGAATTCGTTGTCATATGCATTTGATAATATCTCTGGCGTCTTTGTTGAGTACGTGGTAAATGTTGAGAACGATAATGTGCTTGGTCGAGTCCTAGCGTTGAAAACAAGCGATTGTCAAGCGAACTTTCAAATGCAATAACGATCGTCTTAATTGGTGTCAAAAAGATATTCACGATCAACAAATTGCTTTTCAAAACAAAATCAACGATTCGCGTGCAAAACCGATTCTAAAATTGAGCAACTGGATGATCAAAGCGTGTCTTTCAAGTGTCAAATCTCAAAATATGAACAAGAACTTGTAAAAGTTAAAAGGAATATGGTGTCATATTTGATTTACTTAAAAGACTGTGATGAAGCATCAAATGAACTTGATCATTATCTTGCACTACTAAAGAAGTTATGCATTTCTTTGAAATGTTAGATCGAAAATCAAGATCGATTCACACTATCATCAAGTTAAGAGGAATGTTAGAAAAGTATGAACAACTTCCGCCAACAATCATTAAAGATTAGTAACACTTAGTACTCATGCACCTAGAATCTCTACTGCCAAATCACACGTAGCTAGCGTGCTTCCTTCTCTTGAAGCAGAATAGTTGAGCCTTTTCTTCAAGCGTCCGCACTTCAGGCCTAAGAGCACTCAATTGAAGAATAGGAAGTTGCGACCTAAGAAAAGATCAATCAAGAATGCTAAAGTAGAAGAACACCCTAGGACTCTGAATAAGACACACGTTGCCTCCACTATAGATATTGAGTCTTGCAAATGTAATAGAAATAGTGATGTAACGAATGCTAAACCATTAAGTACTTTTGATATTGATCGATGCACTTGTGTTATTTGTGGTAAAAGTATGAATTCCGATTGCCATGATAAATGTGTTGCTAAAGCTATAATCTCTCGTTTAAGGAATCCTAAGAACTGGAATACCTCTAGGCCCACTAATCTTTCTAAGTGCATTGCTTGGTAGACGCCATCTTTAGATTCTGAAGCATTCTGTCCACTGTAGCTCGGTTTCACCTCCTAGAATGTAGTACCACCTAGTGCATTCACTAAGACTAAAGAAAAGAGTAGTTATAGATGGAAGAAATGGATATATAACACACTAGGATTTAAGTGGATACCTAAAGCTATTGATGTGTGTATATCTACTAAAACTGTTATGGAACCCTCTAACATTTCGGGTTCCACATCTACTTCTATTCCATCAGTATTGTAAATGCGTATTGTATCAGGTGATCTGGATCATTCTCGGATTGTTGATAGCGGATGTTCCCGACACATGACATGAAATCTTAAACTGTTATCAAAATTTATTGCAAAGTTCATTGCCTTTGTCGGGTTAGGAATGATCACCAGCACTATCATGGGCTACGGAGATTATGTCAATGGGAACATCGAAATTAGCGGGGTTTACTATGTGGAAGGCCTCGGTCAATCTGTTTTCGATGGGTCAATTTTGTGATGGAGATTTGGAGGTTGCTTTGAGGGAGAAAACTTGTTTCATTAAGTGATCTACAAGGAAATGACCTTATACGGCTCGCGTAATTCTAGTCTCTACACTATCTCTATGCAAGACATGGTTGCTTCCTCTCCCATTTGCTTACTTTCAAAGGAAACATCAACAAAATCGGCTATGTACGCGTGTCTCTCACATCTAAACTTTCAAACCATCACCAACCTTGCTCGTCACAAACTAGTTGAAGGACTCCCACGATTCGGTATTCAAAGATCACCTTTGCTCGGCTTGTGAACAAGGGAAAAGCACTCGTGCTCATTTTCCTTCAAAGGTGGAACACGACTCTCAGCATGTGCTTCATCTTCTTCACATGGATTTGTGTGGCCCGATCGTGTGCAAGCGATCAAATGGCGCTACATCTTAGTAATTGTTGATGACTACTCTCGATGGACTTGGGTCTACTTTCTTCGTAGCAAAGACCAAGCTCCACAAATGGTCATTACCTTTCTCACAAAATCACGAGGTTGACTTCATAACCGTCGAATCATCGAGACAGAACAAAGGCTGAATTTGTTAACAAAACCCCGTGAATTCTATGAGAAAGTGGGAATTGACATCAAACATCTATTGCTGCGTACATTTTGAACAAAGCGGTTGTTGAAAGCGCAACGAGCGTTAGTGGAAGCTGCAGAACAATGTTAATAAATGCTAAACTTCAGTTACTTATGAAATTTGTATCTCTTGCATGCTATACTCAAAACCGTTCTATGATCACCAAGCATACAACAAAACACCTTTCGAGCTTGTCCATAACAGAAAACCAAATCTAAAACACTTTCATGTATTTGGATCTCTTTGCTATCGAATAATGATGCGTGATGATTTTGGAAAGCTCAAAGCCAAAGGCGACATTGGAGTCTTTATGGGATCTTGTGATAATTCCAAAGGTTTCGAATGCGGAATCGTCGTACAAAGCGGTGATGGAAGCGATTCATGCTCATTTCGATGAACTTACCAATATGGCTTAAGTATACGACTTAGAACCGGTCACAACGCTAAACTTCCTCAAACCCCATCATCGGTGAAGAAAGCCCTCGGCTTTCGTCACCAAATGGAAAGGTTATTTGCTCCGCTCATTTGGCGATATTGATGAGCGTGCTCGGTGTATCGTTTGTTTCCATTGCACAACGATAATATTCCTATACGATACACACCGCAACAACTCTTTGTTGAAGAAGCACCTACACAGTTGACTCCAACACACAGATTGAACACACGCTTCCAACAATGATGAACGGTGATGATATTACGAATAGCGTACCCCACTGCGATTTTGATCCAAATCGTTCTTCAACCCGTTTGCTAATGAGGCTAGCGCACGGATGTCGCGGAATCTTCAACAAACCATTTGAATCCTCAGAATCGCACAATGTATACCAACATCAACCCTCCACACATAGATGGACGAAAGACCATCCTCAGGAAAACATTATTGGCAACCCGAATCAACGGTCGTTACAGACAGCGTCTTCACTCGGGCGGTGAACATTGCATTTATGCACTCACTTTATCGCCAATCGAACCTAAAACATCAAAGAGCGCAATGACAAAAGACAACTGGATTGAATCCATGCAAGAAGAACTCAACCAATTCATACGTCTTGAAGTATGGGAGGCTGGTTGAAAGACCAGCGGGAGTCGTCATTGGTCTAAAATGGATTTGGAAAAACAAATTGGATCTTTGAAGAGCGTCATCGAAACAAGTCCGCGTCGGTCGCTAAGGGTTATCGTCGGGGAAGAGGATTAGACTTTGAAGAATCTTTTGCTCGGTTGCTCGTCTTGAGGCGTTGGATATTTCTAGCATTAGCTGCTCATATGAATATAGCGGTCTATCGGATGGATGTCAAAGCTGCGTTTCTCAATGGACAACTTAAAAGCGGTTTATGTCATAACCAGATGGATTCGTTGATCACGAGTTTCGAATCATGTCTACAAAGCGAACAAAGCTCTGTATGGTCTCAAACAAGCTCCTCGGGCATGATACGATAAGCTATCATCTTTCCTCATTGCTAATAATTTCACCAAAGGTTTGGTTGACCCAACTCTTTTTATACAATATCACGGGGAACATATCTTAATTGTTCAAATTTACTTGGATGACATCATTTTTGGGTCTACACATAAAAAGTTTTCAATAAGCTTTTGCAAAACTAATGAAGAAAAATTTTGAAATGTCCATGATGGGTGAACTTACATTCTTTCTCGGTCTGCAAGTTCATCAATCACCCGTGGTATTTTCTTGAGTCAGTCCAAATATGCCCTTGAATTGTTAAACAAATTTGGAATGAAAATCTATGACACCTATGCCACACCAATGGCTCATACCAAAAGTTAGGCTTAGCGATTTACATGGGAAATTGGTGGACCCTACCAAATATCATAGTATTATTGGGTCTCTCATGTATCTAACATTAGCTTGAACTGATATTGTCTTTGCCGTTTATCTATGCTCCGTTATCGAGTCGCGACCAAGCTGAAACCCACCTCTCGAGGCTAAAAGAATCCTCTGATACATCAAGGGAACCATTAATTTGGGGAAATGGTATCCAAAGGATTACGGTTTTGAACTAATCGCTTTTGAGATCGTGCACGGGGATGCTTAGACTCACGCGAAAAGCACTTGAACTTTACAATTTCTTGGTGATAAGCGGTGTCTTGGCAATCGAAGAAGCGAGTTGTACATCCACATGTCATCAACGAGCGAGAATATGGCCATGTCGCATGTTGTGCTCAAGTCATATGGATGAGAACACAACTCAAAGACTATGGTTCCGTATTTGTGAGAATCCCGATGTATTGCGACAATCGAGTGCAATTGCAATCTCGTGCAACTCGATTCGGCACTTTCGAAATCAAAGCACATCGATCTTGATATCATTTCATCAAGGATCACGTGGAGCAGTGCTAGTTGAATTATATTTTGTGAGTCTTGAATACCAATTGGCGGATCTTCTCACCAAAGCCTTGCCTCCCGCTAGGTTTAATGAGTTGGTCCAACGGATTGGTATGAGGTGTTTGACTCAAGAGGAATTGGATGACCTCCTAAAAGATCTTAAAAACACTGTCAAACACCAAAACATCTTTTGTAAATACTTTTCAAAAACAAAATACAAAAATATAAAACCTGATAAAACAACAAAAATATTCTTCTAATCTACTTTTCTTTCAACATTGCAAGTACATTTCTTCTGTCAACACTTTAATCTTTCAAAATTGTATTTTCGATCAAGTGTTGAGGGGAAAAAATAAACTTACTTGTTTCAAATCACCTGTGTACTTGCATGTTATCACATCTCGGTTGATTCTTTTACAAATGGTGGTACATTTTCTGGTTCAAAGACACTCCTCGAACTTTAATTTATAACCTTTCATTATTTTCTCAAGTCGAAGGGGAGTGTCGTCAAGTTTCTTTCTTAAAATCTTCATTTGGTAACAAAATGGAAGTTAAAAGGCTTTGGATGAAAATGGAAAAGGTGGAGGGACCAAAACTGTCAAAACCTTTAAGTTATTTTTAATAACACCCCACCTAACTCACTTTCTCATTTATTACTCAAAACATAAAACCATCCTACGCATAAGAATTCACTCAAGTTAACCGTGCTTTTGATCATCATTTTGTAAGTTGTTTCTTGTGTAAAACATGTTTCTAAGCAAAGGTTTTAAATTTCATTCAAATCCTCGGCTAAAGCGTTTTCTGGCGTGATTATGTGTTCTACGCATAAGCGTATGAACACACAATCATTTTGTGTATGTTTGTGGTAAAATGATTTGTGTCAAAACGTTCATAATACATCTATGATACCATTTTATCCATCAAAATCCACCACGAAACACTAATTGATGATTTTTGAAAATTAGGGTTTATGAGTCGAATTGGGTATTTTCAAATGTGAAGTGTTTTTGGTCAAAAGATTGTTGGGTTATGGTCTTATGGTGATGAATTGATGATTTCCTTGCTTTATAACCACCCCGAAACTCTAAATAATCAATAATTTGGAATTAGGGTTTAAAGTTCATAAGTTTGGGTATTTTTTGATTCACCATGATGGAGTGTTATAACTTGGTCATATATAGACTTCCTCAACTCTCTTAAGCTACGAGAAAAAGTTTGGTGCATAATCTATGGCTAGAATATAGCGTAGAATTTAGGGTTTGGGCTACTGCGTTATGTATTCTCTGGCGTGCTGATTAAAATGAGCTAGTATGTTTATGTCTGTGATAAAATGATGTTTTGTGTTTAACTTTGATGATTTGATAAACTTATTTCGGGCTTGTACTCGTGAAAATCAGAATCAAGGTCATTTGCACTCTACGCATAAGGATTACCCTACTGGCGTAGTCTTGTTCTGCGTAAGAGCCTATCGCATAACGACTACGCGTAGGTTCTACAATGGACTACTGGCGTATCCTGTGAAGGATATCGTAGCAGTGACCTCATAAGGTCAACTCAGGTAGCCTTCGTAAGGTTAATATATGCCTACGCATAACTTTGCTTTCATAAGGTCTCCTTTTCTCTGGCGTAACACTTCTTCAGCGTAAGTTAGGATTCTCGGCGTAAGTCTACGCTTAAGCATATATCATTCCTGTCTACGCATAACTTTGCCAAAACTACGCTTAACCATGGATTGACCTTCATGATGAATTGTTACTTGTTCAAACTTGTAAATAAACTAATCATATCATCACGAATCCAAAAATGTCACTAATATCTTGAAATCATTTGATATGTTGTGAACAATAAGTGATAAAATAAACTTTAAAACTTAAAGTTAACTAACTCACGAAACATTTCACGGCGTCATTGGACTATTGAATATACAAGTGACTTAGGACTCGTAACAATCATTGACACTCTTCACTCAATAACTAGACAATAAGACCTTGTTGACTAACATTATGTCTTTCGATATGTTGGTTCTTTTGGCTAATGTTATCTCAGATCACGACATGGCTCAACTAATGAATATGGATGCACACGAAGTTCTCTCCATTTGCGATATCTATCCTCATGGCTATTCAATGAAGATAGGAAAGAATAATCTCCGTGTTGACTTTGACAACCTCACTTGCTCACGAATCTTAGTGTTTAATTGCTATTGACATTACGAGGACTCATCCGTATCGAACATGCTTTCACACTCTGCAAGCTGTTCTGAGATCTACATCCAACAGTTACGGAACACTATGGAAAGGGTCAAAGGACAAAGCTACGTGGCGGTGACTCACGAATCACAAACAAGTCACCATTACACTGCGGACTTGGAACATTCTCTAATTCACGATGTCGATCCAACCAAACTATATGCCACACCTGTGAAGAGCTCACTCTCAATTCTTAATCAATATGGTTATGGCGAGGCTACGGGAGTAATCACCAAGCACTCTCACGTAGAGCTTAAGAGTACTCCTGGAGAACACTCTACATGATCATCACCAAGTGTTTACGGTGGTGGGTGACTATGAGCACCCTAAGCTCATAGAGCTGCAAATATTCGGGCATTGGTCAACAAAAACACATAGCTATCGAAGCTCGATTTGGGATGACATGATGTCATTTCTCAACAAACTTGGCTCAAAGATTCCCTACATCGGATATACAAAATTGTTGATCCAGAGAGCACTTGGACTTCATCCCGACATTCCCAAGAGGCTCAATGACCCCAACAATCACGACATGTTGATGGAACCCATTCTATCTGTTAGAATCAAGGAAACGTCTACAAAGAAACAAGGTCTGCTACGCGTTTCCTTCTTGAAGATGTCGAAGCTTCGAAACGTACAAAGGTATGCAGGCGGTTAGACAAGCAAAGTTGGTCATCTCGACGAAAAATCTTACGGAACACATGAGGAGAACCAAAGAAGAGAAGTGCGGGGAAATGCGGCAAATCTTGTGAGTCAAAGGAAGTTCCCAAGAGGAACCTCCTTCAAATAGAAGACATTGTTCCATCTAAGGAAGTGCTCCCATCCCATTCCAAACCCGAGCATAAAGCTTGTGGGCCGAAAGCTGCGAAGATGCGACAGGATGAAGAGATTACCTTCTACGAATGCGCAAAGCGTATCCCTCCTCGGCAGCTAAATCTACAAGTCCAATAGCGAACATGGAAAAGGAAAGACTCACGTACTTGAGTCTCATGATGAAAGCTCGAAGATGAAGAAGAGCAAGCTGGATCAATCCTACAGGAAGAAGTTTAAATTAGTTAGACAAATTCAAAAGGCTGAAGAATTTGCAAAATATCAAATGGGTGGCCAGGAGGATCAAGGTGGTCTTGTCACTCTTCAGGAGTCACGATCGCGGTTAATCAACCCGATAAAGGATGCGGTGCCACCACTCTTGTGCAACAACAGCGCTTGTGAAGAGTCTGATCTTAACATTGAGGAACGAGAAAAAGAAGGCATAGAGAAGAAAGCGATGAAGCTAAGGAGCGGTGGAAGAAAAGGCTAAAGCTGGACTTGATGAAGAAGATTATGATGACTTTCTTCTCGGCAGTCCAACTCGTTCAAGGAGGATATACGCACCTCCAAAGGACCCGAATCTCCTCATGTCCCTCTCCCAGATTCTTCATCTCACTCATCACCACCACCATCAAAAGATCAACAAAATCATCATCCAAATCTGTGAAGAAACCACCTCGATCTTGGAATTCTCAAGCTCATAAGCAATTCACAAAGTGTCAAACAAGTCGAGGAAAAGCGTGCTCTACAAAAGCTAAATTTCTTTCTTTGATCACATCTGACATATGTATGCGAGCATGACAAGATGGAGAAAGAAAGGGAATTTGTTCAGAAGTTCATGAAGAGTCATCGTAAGGAGGCTGAGCGAAATGATCGAAGGTTACACTAACAAGTACCTTCAGGATATCGTTCCTAAAATCCAAAATGGAAAGGCAGTGAGATCATACTCACAAGTTTCTTCTTGACACGTCCCGGTGTGACTAGAGAAATATTTTCGGACAACTCACCTAACATCGTAGCATTGGTTAAAATACAATGGCCAAAGAGATCTCTCACGAATCGAGGTTAATCGCTCAACTTGTGATACAAATGTCAAAGCGTCTGGAGCGTTTACGCCGGATGAAGCTAAATTTTTAAAATCTACTTGATTTTCAACTCAGATCATCATGCAAGGAGTGGCCGATCAACCCACGACCAGAGATGGCGATGATAAGGATAAGGAATCGCACCTAAGCGTCGAGCGATCCGGTAAATCTACCTCTATGCCACCTCCTCCATCACGAACTTCTTCTCAACAAAAGTCTCCTCCACCTCGGTCTTCTATTGATAAACCTCGGGGCGATTCCGAGTTACCACCTGACTCATAAAGCGGTGATTACTTTGAGTACGGGTGGTGGCGATGAAAAGGTCCTTGAGCCCAAACAACAACCCACCCAAACAAGTGCGGCGGTATCATCATCAAGGCCTTCCAAAAAGAAGAAGGCGACTCGGCCAGGTTGTCTCATGGCTAGATGTGATAAAACGAAAGTTTGAATGGTTCTCCACACTTGTCAATCAAACTCCTACCACGATGAAGGTCAAGAATTGGTAGGCGGTTCTACATTGGAGCACGCAAAACTTTTGCAAGAAAAGTTCCATGTGAAGAAAATGGAAATCGAATTGAAGCGAATCAAGAATGATGCATTCCAACTTCTTAAAGCGACTCACGCGCATGGGAGGTCGAATATCATCTTGAGAACATCGCTCGAGCTATGTCTAACGACATGGATTGGCTCAATCTGGAAGCAAACATTGACTTCACACAAGGGACAACCCTCCATACTACCGATTGGACCAAACCTCTACCGACCATTGGCAAGAAGACGAACCAGTTCCCTTCCGATACTTCTTTACGAGAGACACGGATTTTCTCTTACCGTGGCGATGGTTGGCGAAAATCGCTACATCATTGACTCTTCCATTCCCTATTATTTACTCAAAGCTGCATAGCTATCGAGCGTGCAAATCACTTGTTTTCGACAGCGTGGAAGCATACGACCAAGATGCATTGTATGGGATTCATCATTGGCACGAGCAGCCGAAGAATCTACTCGGTACGGTTCGAAGTCTCAACATGCGATGTATAGTTCTAAGGACATCGTGGCCATCAAACACATTGATCTCAAGTCTAAGTGGGACTATTCATTCTTAGAGAATATCATAGTCAAGCGACAAGATGAAACGGGACTATGGATTCTCCGAGGTGACTTTGAGAACTTGTCCTCAGCGACATCGAAGACATGTACCTTGCCAAGAGTCGAGTGCGTATGAGACAATTCTCGTGAAGTTCAAATGAATTTATCAAGTCAGTTCTCATCTTCATTAGGCATTGTGATCAAAGAGCGTGTTGAAGATATCCGGATGGTATTGAATCTTATCGAGCAGCGTGTCAACCTCACTCCTCAATGCTTACTCTTCGATCTCAATCGGCTACCTCAATATCGCTCATCGGCAAACCTGGAGTTGTTTACGAAGTGAACTTCAAAGCGCTTAATGGCGTGTAGTGATCTTCAGTCGGGGATCATACTTTGAAGGCTGGTTAGGGGCGGATTAGCATCTGAGTTGAAGGATATACGCTGAAAGTGGGATCTCGTAAGCTGGAATTCTCGGGAAAGGAGGGATGTGAGATGGATCATCACCATGATTGATGAGCGGTTGTTGGGCGGGATCGATTCAGAGCGATTGGAGAGCTATGTTGGTGGTCGACCGGGAGAAACATCACCGGCTTTCAGCGTGCTATGCGCACTCAGAACATCAACGCACTTCGGTACCCCGAATTGTTTCCTTCATAATTTTGGATGTATGATATAATATGTCAATGGCTTGTGCACACATAGCGGTGTACAACCCGTAATTGTCAAGAAAGGACCACGTAGTGCCGGTGCCACAATCCTTATAAAAGGAAGAAGCTTCTTACTTTTGAGTAAAACCTATCAAACCTTTCATTTTTCAAGGTTTTGCTCAAAAGAACAAGTACTTTTCCTTAAGACTTTCAAAACCTCAACCGTTTATATCACTTGTTGAGGGGGAGTATTTGAAACTTTGTTCAAAATTGTTCACAGTGGTCATTCTTCCCGCTACACTCGAAATGGTCATATTTATTCTCAACTTTTCAAAAATAACATTTTATATGCCATTTTGAGGGGAAAAATTGTGTGATAAGAAATATGTTGTACAAAATGCAAATGAATCATTGTACCTCGGACTTAACCAACGAATTGGCGATACTAGCTGTTTGTAACTGAAAAGACTTGTCTGGGCGGGTAATAATTTCAAGCTAGTTCGCTAGTGATGTAAGCGTGTCTCGCAAAGGACTTATGCGAGTAGAATGTACCATTAGAAACTTTTGATAGACATGAACTCGGCGGGTTTGACAACCTTCAAGGTTTGTCTACACCTTCAAGGTAGTTATTAGAGCTAGTTGTCACCTAAAAGCTGACAATGTAACTCTTTAACTATGCAGCGTAACCGTGTCTCGCGGGGGACTGTCTATCTTGAGTGAATCAATTCAAAAGTGCGCGCTCTTTCCTCACTGTGCATTTAACCATTAAAACTATTAAGCACATGTGGAGGGGAGTATTTATGCAAAACATCATCTCTCACAATGGTTCAAACATGTTTTTCATTAACAAACCATTTGAGAGACATTTTTCATCACGATGGTTTTAATGGCAAACATAGGTTAGTCATGGAGTTATAAGGTGACTAAGGTTAGGAATAAACGTCCTATGATCCTTGAGGCCAGGAGGATCTACCCAAGGACAATACCATTAGTTAGTGTTAGAAGTCCTTAGGTATGATTGTAAAAAAGAGAAAATGAGAATCGGAGAAAGAAGGAGTTGAAGAATTAAAAAGAAATGCAAATAAAAGGGTGAAAAGAAATAGCCCTCCAAATTATTCAACTTAGGGGCGGAACCGGGTTCAATTCATATGCTCTTGGTTGTCACTTAGTGACCGGTATTGAAGATTAAAAGTCGTCATGGACCCGATGGCGCATGCACTAAACCTTCTTATCACTCAAGTTTCTCTCCACTTGGCTTGTTTCATTCTCACGAGAACCCTCACGGGCGGAAGAAGGCCGACTCCGGGATGGGTATGAGGCGGGATTCGCGACTCGGAACGGGCCGGACGGGGATGACGGAATGACGGGCGTTATCTCGCAGGGGACTCCGGTTGAAGCGGCCTTTGTAGAATTAAGTTGTGTCCCTCACACACTATCTTGTTGACACTCTCGAGTTCAAACTTGTAAGTGCGGAAACGCTTGTACTACTTAGTTTGAAATGTTTTGTACATAGGCTTCAGGGCCGGATGTGATGCGTCTTTGATTCTTCTCATACTCACGCCAACATCATCACTAATGGAAGTTCTACTCAAAAGCAACACAACCGTCATAATGATTCTTTGTCAAACCAAAAGTCTACAAAGTTAAAGACCTAAAGAACTTCAAAAGATTGTGAATTCCAGCGTCAAAGAGCATGTGAGCATGTTGAAGAATGGCGTGGAGACACCTGGCAACGAAAGCGGAACTGAGGCGAGACCGTCTGGAACAACAACATACTATCACTCACCACAAAGAACAATGATCAAGAACAAAGTTAAAGATGGCGTCAAAGCATAAGCTGTTCAAAGATAACTATCTCTCTCTTTGGGAGATTGTTGAATCAAGGCAATTCTTCTCACAAGAAAGAAGAATGTCGGAAAGGCGTCCTTTGCTACTATTACATCAACGCCTTCACGTTTTCATTCATATATACTTGAGATTGTTGGAATCACTCCTGTATTTCAAGTATTTATATTTCATATGTAATAGGTAGCTTTATTATGGCCTTTATGTTTGTTTAATTTCAAGCTTATGTAGAAGCCCATAAGCGACCCAAGCCCAATAAGGATAGGAAGGGGCTAGGTGTTGCACATAAATATCTTGTAAACCTTCATTTGAAGGTTGGAACCTTTCTTTTTCTTAACGTATACTATATTGTGTGTGTATGTGTTTGATACTTGTTCAATCGCCTCATCTCCTTTCTTATAAGCTTGTGTTGTAAAACTAGTGACCTAACAGTTCAACTTCTAGTTTAGAAAGATGCTTTACCAAATTATCGTGATCATCCTGATCAATTTTCTCATTAAGTTTTGAATTAATCTTTTCAAGCTTAATGACACGATCATGAGACTTTGAACAACAGATAATTCATGAAATTGAAGAGGAGAAGCATTAATGGAGCAATTAAATTGCTTGATGTAAAACAACCGCGTCTTGAGCAATACATTCGGAAATAAGATTCTCATTCAAGGTATGCAAGTTCTTCCTCTCAATCTCATTATATTTTAATGCTCGCTCATAGTCACTAACCTCAACTATCATTGCATCAAATTCTTTTTCCATTTCTTTAATGTGCAGATTCATTCCACTTTTAAGACTCTCAAAGTGATCTTTTAGTTGTTTAAAAGAAGGGCATGACTTGATTAAATAACATTCTTTAGTTTGCTCAAAACCTCTTTCTCCTTGATTATACCGATTAAGGTGTGATCCTTTTCTTGCAAGTTTTCTCAAAATCAACAAATAGTTGAAAGATAACATATTGGCTGATTAAGGTCTTGCTTTTAGTGGCAATTGTTCTAGGAACTAGATGCATTGGTGAATTTGGAGGATACACATTAGATTCTAGGCATTTTCCAAAGGGGGTTGGTTACAACAATATTTTGACTTTACGCTTATCTAAATCCATTTTCGAACACTTGTTGGGAGTTAACAATGTCTGAGGCTTAAACTTGTTTAAGGCAGTCCAATTCTCCTTTTTGTAATCATGGGGTGTGATGATTACTTTCTTTACATTTTGGATCGACTAGTTTCTTGTTTAACTTTTCCTAGTAATTTCATCGATTTCTTATCTTCCTCATGTACTTTCAGTATAACTAGGTTTAGTCTAGGTTTAAGGATTTCCTTGCCATCATAAAGAACCTTATGAGCATTTCTAGCCCTTTTAATGACCTCACAGATTTGGTTCCTCAATAAGGGGAATGCTATGCTTATAAACTTAGGACTCTATGCTTAGTGATCATGTGAAGCGGTCTGAATGGTGTTTCCTTGTGTACATTACTTATTTTCAAGCTTGTTTTCAAAGTTTTTAGATTAGAAAAATCATTCAAAAGTTTTGATTCCTTAGCTTGAATTCTTGCTTAAGCATTTTAACATTTTCTTGAAGTTCTTGTTTTTGCTTAGCGGTTTTAGAAAGCTTTTCTTGCAAGGAGTTTAACTCTTGTTTTAATACTTCTTCTCTAAACCTACTTTTCTAATAATATGCGCATTTGGTCATCCATTTCTTTCACGAGTGGTCACTCAAATTTATACGTTGTTCATAAATAGAAACCACGTTCTTTATAGGCATTAAGTTAGAGATTACAGAGACTCATCGGGGCACATCGTGTATTCATCAAAAATATAGTCATTGTTATTTGCGGGGAGATGCATCACTTGGCACAACTTCACTTTCACTTTGTTTCACATATTGATCATATGGGACAACATTGATATTACCCATATTTTCAATATTTGATACAAAGTTTAGAGTTGATAGTACTTTGTCATGCATCTTTTGCACATCGACATCATAGTTATAGTTTTGGTACCTCGAGATGAGTTTGTCTTTGGATGGGCCAACTTGTGGTGAAGAGGAGACCTTGGGAGAAACCATTGGAGAAATTCTAGCCATAAAGATTGTTGTGTGCGATAGGTCCATCATCCACATCGAGTTGTATGCATCTGTCAGCTGACTTGAAAGGCATTCGATGATTGTGACCTATTTCTGAATAAGTACGCTCATCCACATCTACATCATAGGTCTTGGCATTGCCCTCAGCTAGAAACAACAATTCCTCTTCATCCAAAGCGTACCATTATCACGAGCTTGCACAAGCGACATCTTATCTCTGGAAGTAATGTCGGCATTACGTGGGCGCTTTGGAGATGTACAGTTCCTTGCAATGTGTCCCTCTCCACCACAATTATAACATTTGATCGACAGCTTGACCTTGATTACCATTCCTTCTCGATTCGATTACCAACATAACCTCTGCAACTCCACCTCTTCCACCCCGATCATCTTGTCTTTTTCTGGCGGTTGCACCACGATCCTCCCATCTTTAACTTGTAGCTTGATTGTGTGGGTTAGATGTTGTTCGAGGTTGTTATTGGTTTGTGGGAAAAATTCATGTTTTGACTAATCGGAAGAGCTAGTTGATTAATGAAATTACCACGTGTGCATCGGCATCGGCTTGTTTGAACATAGGATCAAGAATTAGTTTGTGATTACCATTTCCCATGGGTATGACTTGTGAGGCTTTGGTTGTGATTCTGATGTTTGAGTAGAAGCGGTTGAGTCATTAGGCGAGCTTGTCTCTCCATGGTTGGTTTTGGTGATTAAGAACCAATTTTTCAAACATCGCATGTCTCTCATTCGAAGGAGGAAGGCATAGAGTTGCTCATAGTTTGTATTCTTCAATCCTTTAGTGAGCTTCCCAGAGGTGACAAACTTGTGCCATTCGGGATTCATGTTGTTCACAAATTTTGAGTTAATTTGAATGTTAGGCATAGTCATTCCGATGTTCCTCATGTCATTCACCAACTTATGAAATCTCACATAGTACTCATAGACACTCTCATCCGGTTTCATCTTGAAGTGTTCAAATTAAATCATAGAGTTGTGATTCTCGTCTTCCATAGTTAATTAGAACACGAGAGAAGCATCTTGACATTATCCCAAAGCTGCCTTTGCTTGATTGTTGTGATTGATCGACTTGTAGATGTCTTTAGGAAGACCTTGAAGAACAATGTTAGAAGCCCGATATCGACATCGAATCTCTTTTTTCTCCTTATCATCAAGCTCATCATACATTTTAGGTCTGTCCATTCCGTAAATCGAGTTCCATCTTGATGTATCAAGTACATCTCTAGTCGTCTCAACTCGATACGGTCCTTCATCAATGGATTTGAGAATGTTGACACAATTTTCCTTTCAAAGGCATTTACAATCGATTAGTTGAGCCCAAGAATCGTAGTCGGATTCTGTCAAGCATGGGTGGGCCGAGTGTCTGAACCGGTGCTTGAACATCCTCGGCAACAGTGGAGATGATAGTAGGAGCGTTTGTAGACATGTTTCAAGCTCTACGGGATTTTGCAATTCTTTGATTAAACTGGGAAATTGATTCTTTCACGGGATTTTACTAAACCAAAAGAACAACCGTAAGAACGTAACATGAAGAAGAAAAAAGGTCTAAATGAACAAAGTTAAGCTAAACACACAACTCGCATAAGCGGTCAAGCGCAACACACTCAGCTCGCTAAATTAATCAAGTCGCTAAATAGCCAACTTCGCTTTAGTCTCAAGTAAGCTATATAACAACTTCGCTACAATCCAAGTCGCTAGCAAAATTTTGGCAACAATTCGCTAAGCACCAAGTCGCTAAATAATCAAGTCGATAAATAGCAACTCAAGCTAGGTACCAACTTCGCTAACACCAAAGTAAGCTAACAATATAAAGTACAAATCGCTAACTTACACGCAAGTAAGCTACGTGTAGTGGAGAATCCACTACTTGTACTTTTTGTTGTCTCACTAGACAAGTCGCTAACCCAACTCGCTAAGACTTTCAACTACAACTCGCTACCAAATTGTAAAGCAAGTCGCTACTAAGAAAACTTTTCCGTGGCTCAAGTCGCTAGCATGAAAAACACATGAACACCACTTTTCAATCCAAAAACAACCCAACCACTATGATTCAAACCATCTAAATCAAAACCTAAACACTTGTGATGATTCAAAACACAAAAGTACTACCAAAATCGAAACTTTAACACTAGAAATCAACCAAATGATGGAAAAACCACTAAACTTTTTCAAACTCAAAAACCACCTAAAACCACTAGAAATCCAAAGATATGTAAGAGATGATCTAACCATGGCTCTTGATACCAATTATAGGATATTGGATTTCACATACACATCAAACCATAACTCAAAGTGGGCGTATAAAGGTGAGTTCTAGAGAGAGAAAGTTAGAGGTTTAGGAACTTAGTGAGAGAAAGAAAAATCTTATTATGAGCTCCAACTCTCTACCTTGGAAGGTAGAGAGTATTTATAGTCTTACAATAAAGCACACAACGGTACGTGGATCGGGTATCTGATGGGTAAAGCACCGTCCGTCCTCCACGGTGTTACAACTAAATACTACTTAACATAAAAGTACTATGACTACGAGCTTTCTAACGATTACATATACTTGAGGTGACCGACTCTTTAATACCTGGAATTTCTAATTCCTAACAATGCATGTTTAATCAATGGAGTTTAAAGTCTCAAAATCCAATCCTTATCAGTTAAAACGTTTTCATAATCAAGTCACAATTCTCCTTAAAAGCTTTCAAAATCAATTTAAATCTATAGAGATCACAAATCTCAAATGATTTGATAATTGTGATCGGGGAGAATTTGTGATTTAAATTGGATTTAAACTGATAATTCGATAAATGGTTTCATAAGTGTTTAGCATGTTTTCCTCTCCGCATGTGACAAACGATTTCAAATTTTCCATGCACATGTTGAGGGGAGCATCTACTTTAAACCTCAAATTATTGAAACGTGATTGAATTGTCTCTAAGTGCAGGTTCCCTCTAATATGTGCAAAACTCTTTCAAACTTTGAGGCACATATTGAGGGGAGCAAACTTTTGAAAACCTCATCCTTCCTCAAAATGTTTTATCTACTCAAATTGATTGGGAAGTGATGATGATCATTTTAGAAAATGTTAATCAAAAGATTGGACCTTTCATTCTTAATCTAACGATTTCAAAGATCTCTTGCCTCCATGTGCTAAACAAATTCTGAATTTTTATGCATATGTTGAGGGGGAGCATTTCTAAAATATCAAAACAATTAAGATACAAAATGCTTTGATTCTATATCACAAGTATCTTGATTGATTTTCAAATGGTTTTCAATTGGTTTCAAGGCGGAAGAACTACACCAAAAGACCGACCAACTCTACTTTATGCATGGTGATTTAAGGATGATAAGGTTAGGTTGAGGTTCCATGATCCGCCAGAACCGGAGGGATCTACCCAGGGACAATCCACTAGTTAGTGTAGAAGTCCTTAGGTATGATGAAAAAAAGAGAGGAGAAAAGTGAGATATGGGAAGAGTGCGGACTAAGACTGAGCTAGTTATGGAATAAACCCAACAAGGTTCTAGTAATGAATTCTCGGTAAGCACTGAAGGGGTTGAAGAATGAAAAAGAAATGAATATGAACAGGGCTCCAATAATTCAACCTTAGGACAGAAACCGGGTTCAATTCATATACTACTGATGGTTACCAAGGTAACATCGGTATTGAAGACAAGACGTCATGGACCCAGTGACGCACTGCACTTCAACTTTCCAAACCACTCAAGTTCCTCTTAAAAGGGCTTGTTTCATTCTCACGGGGAACCGACATAATCCATCGACTTTCTCTTAGAGATTGCTGATATTGAAGTAGGAGACCCTCTCCCTAGTCTCCGGCATAAGAACCAAATATGCACAATTGAGTCTAGAGCCACGAGATCATCATACAAATCTCTTTAGGACACTTTCAATGAAGACTCTCTGTTTCACACAATGTGGAAAGAGAGATTATATCTTATGAGTCCTACGCATTATCCTTGTGGTATTGCCAGAACATCTGAGTGATATGCACACATATTCGCAATGAAGATGGAAAGCCTTCTGGAGCCAACATCAAACAAGCTCCTGGTAGGTGGCATGTGAGATCTATCCTATAGATCAACAATGTGACAACTAGACAGAAACAATGGAGCGATTCAATCTTTTGGATCAATCCTGGTTCAGGTTATTGATTGACGGATACCTTTCAAAAACCGGTCGTTGTGCTTAAAAACTCTTTTCTTTAGCATATCGACTGTGGACTATTATTTCAAAAAAAAAAAAGGTGTTTATGACTGATAATTGATTTTCACTAAAACCTTCGTTGTATTGCAAAAACAATTTCTATTGAGCGGTACACGATTGTTTTTCAAATTTCTTTTCATCAATCAGGTGAATCTCATTTATTTGGTTCACTCACTCCGTGTTGTCTTCTTTGAGACGTTCGGTTTGAAACAGCTAGAACATTGCGAAACCCTGTCAAGGAAATTCTTGAGAATTATACGATCACAGGCGTACTTATCTTGATCAACGGGAACCGTGTGCCGTGTACCTCAATTCAACAAAAGTGATCAAAGACACTTTCGTGCGCTTTATTCTTAACGTTGTATCGCGGTCGCATTTCGGACGTTTGCGCTGATCAGAATGGAGCGGTCAATCCATAGCCGCATGCTCACACAACACATTCATTTCCAAAGAATTCATGATTAGTGCATCAATGACTCTGATATTTTCACTCCATGCTTCTGCTACGCTGCTGCCAATATCATGAATCTACTAAAGCTTCCGCTACTCTGATAAGAATATATCATGATCCAGAATGTGAGCATGTCGGTCCAAATGTCACAACATCACATAATACCAACACCACAAAGGATGAGTAAGAGATTAATGTGACTGATGATCTCAAAAGCTGACTCAAAACTCAGTATCACGTGAATCAGTTAAAGACCTCCACTCAGATTATCCAAACATGCAAAAATGAAGAATCAAAGACTACGAGCTACAGAACAAAGAACATGAACAAGAATCCAAGAACAATCTCAATGTAATATATGTTTGTATTCTATGTAATTTTAATATGTGTTTGAGGTGACCTCCCTTAGGGGGAGGTTGTTAGGATTTGGAAAATCCAGTAGTTAAAGTGTCGGTCACCTCAAGTATATGTAATCGTTAGAATGCTCGTAGTCGTAGTTATTTGATGTTAAGTAGTATTTAGCTTAGTAACACCGTGGAGGACGGACGGGTCTTTATCCACTGTATGCCTGATCCACAGCCCGCCAGGTGGCGTTTTATTGTAAGACTATAAGTACTCTCTACCTCCCAAGGTAGAGAGTTGGAACTCATAATAAGATTTTTCTTTCTCTCACTAAAGTTCCCAAACCTCTAACTTTCTCTCTCTAACACTCATCTTATACGCCTACTTTGTTTATGGTTTGATGTGTATGTGAAATCCAATATGTTACATTTTTGCCCTTAATGCCTTTTGCATAGACACTTGACCTTCAAACTGTTTAGTGATCTGATCTTGAACAACCCTGATTGGAATATTTGGATTGACTTGAACTTGGTCAACTATTTGCTTTGAAAGAAACTTGTAGTTACAAGCTTTAATCTCTCTTGATTGCAAACATTTGTGTTCATCCCTGAAAGTTTGAACACTCCATAAATCTTTAGCTGTATTTTTGGCTACATACAACAACCATGGGCAATCTTTTGCTTGCTCCTTGAGTGATCGCAAATATACATCCCTTCCAAGGCCTTTAGTTATCGGACCAGTTTTCCTCTTTGGGGTTGTTCCCAGCCCAACACTTTCACTTGTACCACAAACAGGTATTGTTCCAACACACCTAACCCCAATCTTCGTTTGTCATTCTTAATGAGTTGCAATGTCCTCATAGTCTGTATTGAAATCAGATTGATCTTATCTTTTACTTCTTTTGCAGTTACAAAAGTTTGACCACAGAAAAAGTATACTTCGTCCTCTACTTGTGCTGCCTTACTTAACTTTTGTTTCTTGTATGCCCTCATTTTTTCTTCCTAATAACATACTCATCCTCATTCTTAGAACCACTTGCAAACTCATTATCATCTAATAGATCTAACTCACTTTTCTTAAACATATTAGATCTACCACCTGAAAACATGTCAATATATGTTTAGGACATTCTCAAAAGTTAATTGCCAAAAAATAAATACCCCAATTAGAAATTCCAATGTTTATTATCAAAATAAAAATAGTACCGTATTTCTTCTTAACAGAGTTGTACAGAACGATATCATCAACTGGATAACCTGGATGTCTTCTTACTTTTCATAGAGTAAAATCCATGTTTTGGTTTTTTGAATAATAAAAACGGGTTTTTTGACATGCAATTAGGGTTTGTGAATTGTGATAATTCTTGTAACGAAAGTTCTGGGACGAAAAATAATACAGTCTATGTGTTTATGGGGTGGGAAGAGGGTTAGATTACATGTGGAAATAATACAGACATTTTTAATGGAAATAAGAAAATGACATTTGTGCCCTTGGACTAAAGGCAAAGCAAACGCCGACTAACGTGGTTGATTAATGGAACAGTGGTTAAAGGAGCAGTTTAGACTATAAAACTTTGAAAAAGGACCTCTAACGATGAAAATGCCAATTTTTGGTTCAACGTGATGTTTGTGGACAAGATTAGGGACCAACAGTGTATTTTAGTCTTTTTTTATGTTTAACTTGTAGATTTCATGTACTTTTATGGTTCTTTCTGAACAGTAACAATGGTGGTATAAGTTTTAAGTTTAAAGTTTCATATACAGTAACAATGGTGGTTATCTTTAGTTGCTAAGTTGTCATTTTTACGTTTAGGGTTCTACATGTCGCTTCATTGGGTGGTACGATCCAACCATGTGTGCTAGGGAGATGGTTATAATACCCGGTCTCCAGAGGTCCATTAATGAGCTCGAGGATGCATTGCAAGCCTGTCAAGCTGACCTTCTTCTCGAGAAGGAAAAAGTGCTAAGCTCATTAACGAGCATGAGGCTGCACTATAAGCATGCCAAGTTGACATTCTTCTTGAGAAGGAAAAAGTTTGAGAATGGAAGAACTTTTGTGTGTTAACTTGGATATTTATCATCATTCTTTTTGCATTATTTATCTAATGGGTTTAGAATTTTTGTGTTTTGGGTTGTAGATGGTTAGTATTATGTGTTTTGACTAGGAGAAGTTAGGTGTTGATGGTTTATATGCTAAGGCTTGTGTAAGAAGATGTATTTTTTTTGGTTGACTAGTTACATGTGTTGGTTGACTATTATCTATTATTTTTTTAGGTCCTTGTACTAAAAATGTATTGGTTGACTATTGTCTATTCGTTTTTAAGTTTGGTTCTTGTACTAAAAATCTGTTAAATACATCCGTAAATAGACTAACATGATCCAAGTCAAAATACATATCCAAAATATATAAATAGATAATGCAAGTGGATCCATAAATAAACTAACATGAGATGATTTTATGGATAATGCAAATGGAATAATTCCAAATGCAAAAATTTGTTAGTCTACAAATTACACAAACACACATTGTTTAAAGACTACAAATATTGTCTAGGAATTACAAATACATATTAGATGAAAAACATTGTCTTTGAAATACTTCACACATATGACCTATGGTGAGGAAATTCTTACTGCTAAAATCTTCTTTTTAGTCCACATTGGTTTTGTAGTCACACCTAAGCCAGAACCAACATGCACTTGACTTTCAAATCGTGATCGAACCAAATTTTCTTGAACTACACTATGAGATTGAGAATGAGGTGGAAGCACAATTTCTTGAACATGCCTTTCAAATTGATCACTAGTTGCTTGGACCTGACTTTGAGATTGAGCACCAGTTTGTCCTTAAGCTTGTTTATTTGCAGGTACCTCCTTCCTTTATAACATGTGTCTTATTTTTTGATTGAACAGTTGGCTGAGAACATGAACCTATTTATTGAGATTTTCATCCACTAGCTTAACTTCAAGTTACACCTCTTTGCCCAAGACATATTTTTTTTATTGTGTCCAACATTGCTACAAACACCGCAAATTACATTCCTACAAGACTGTGACAACTTACTATTTGCATCATTATCCTTATTTTTCAGTAGCTTCCCTAGTTCTTTTCTTTCTTGGCCTACCCTTTGATTTATGATGTTTAGGTAGAAGAATGCTTATGGGTATATTTGACTTTTTTCAATACCCTCCCATTGTTTATTTCCATTTATTGGTTGGATAGTGTGTTTGTAAGTTGTGAAAAACTAGAAGGGGGGTTGAATAGTTTTACTGATTAAACTTCGTTTTAAAATATTTAGATCGAGTTATGTCAATCTATTTAGATGTGTATGTTGGACATTGATAGATAGATATGTAAATGTGTAATGGAAAGATAAAGAGTAAGAAACACATTACTACGACACGAGTGTTTATAGTGGTTCGGCTACAAGGACACCTTCCTTGCCCTACTCCACTCCCCAAGTCACCTACTCGAGAGTTTGTAATCACTACACGACACCAACTCCTTGTGGCGGAGAAGCTTTCACAAAGTCGCCTACTCTTTTTCCGGTACTAGGCTAGACACCGGGTTCTTCCAGTAGGTAGAACCTGTTAGGAATTAGAAATTCCATAGTGAAGTATCGGTCACCCCAAATATTATCTAGCATAAGTTAGCTCATAGACATTACGTTATTTATTGTTTTATTAGTTAGTTATTAGTCTAGTTTAGCATAGTGCAACACCGTGGAGGAAGGACGGGTCTTTACCCACTGTATGCCTGATCCACAGCCCATCAGGAGGGCGTTTCTTTTGTAACTATAAATACCCCTTCCATCCTTGGAAGGGGTGTGGCTTCTTGTAATCTAACCTTCCATATTTTGTGAACCAAGTCTCTACCAAAAACACCCTCTCTACTTTCTCTCTCTAAATATGGCAAACATGTATTTTGATCATCCAAGACCACCCGAATCATCAACACAATAAATATATCGATCCTACAAATGGTATCAGAGCACAGGTTGTTATATTGTGTTGATTTTTTGTTGTTCTTGATTAATGTTTAAACTGTTTTACACCATTTTTTTTGGTTCGTATAATGTTTTTATCTTATATTGGTACTATAGTTTTTAAACAAGTTCTTCATGTGGTTGTTTTGGTCTTAAAATGGTATGTGGGATTAAGTGGAAAATCTGTCTTGTGTCATTGTCTTTGTCCAAGTCTGCATCTTTATCATTTTTTACATGTGTTTCTGTACCAAGTGTTATCAATGTATTGTGGTCATTTTATCAAAACATTGGTCAAACTGGGTCTTAAAGGTACAACTTTATGAAGTTTTTCTGGGTTTGAAATTGCTCCTAATAATCTGGTCATGTCATTCTTCCTAGCGAGTTGCAATACAAAGGCAGTTTTTGTCTTTTAACATAGCGACTTGTCAAAAGGTGTCCAGATACATTGTACTGTATATGTAGCGATTTGGTGTATCGAGTTGCATATGAAATATCCCTAGCGACTTGTATTTACAAGTCGTGGCGAGTTGTGTTAAAAAATGATGCTGTTATAGCGACTTGATTAAAAAGTTGTGCTAGCGACTTGTGACAGAAATTGGTTAGCGAGTTGTGACTTAAATGGTGGCGACTTGAAAAGCTTAAGTGTTAGCGACTTGATAAAATCTGTTTAGTGACTTGTGGACTCATACTTGACAAGGACCACATGACTCAACACGACATCAGTTTGGCACCACACATCATTTGTCCACAAAACCACATATCTTTATCACATCTCTAACTATAAACCTAACCTAGACTCGAAATACATATAACATGGACTTATTTGAATCTCATATTTCAACTTTCGTGGTACTTAAGTAAGACCAAGTGCCATAAACACGAAAATGATATTCATCATTGACTCCTATGCTTAATATACGAAACATTATAAGAAAAGAAAGAAGCAAGTATGCCTTTCCTCTTTACTTGGTTTTGATTTCAGAGGTCAAAAGGAAAACTCAATAACATAATGATAATTTACGAAACTAAAGAGATGAATATAACAAGAATGTTACTTCATCTTCTTGTTTCGTGATAACATTAAATCTAATCGATTCGTATGATTCTCAAAACCTACCTTGGTTGGATTTTGTAGCTTCGCCCATATGTTCAACGCCATCCCAGTGGAGAATCTAAGTCCCTCTAATCAAAGCCATCATGCCATCCCTTTGGCTTTGATGTCGACCATCACCATCCCGTGGCTAGGTCTATATAAGCTGTCATCTAGGAAGGAGATGCGTTTAATGGTATTATTAATTGACTGAGTTTTGAAGTAAGAAATACAAGAGAAGGGTGGCGTCTGATGAGAAGTATTAGGGTTTGGTGAAAAGTGTTACAGAGATGAGAGGCGGACATCTTTTGGGATTAGGTTTTGGGATGAGAATTTTAGGGGTAAATCGTTTGTCTTATGTTATATACCCGTGTGATTAGGTCAATGGTGTTTTTGGATCGTGGGTATTATAAATGGACCGAATGAAATGAATCATGGGCCGTAAACTATTTTCATTATTCCTATCTGGGCCTCGTGACTCTATCTGATGTGTAACAAAGTGAGATGGGTCTCTTTTTGATATCATTGAGTTATTATGAAGATCCTACCGATTGTGGTGTATTGCCTACAACCGAAAAGTTTATTAAGACGTGTTATTAATAACTTTTGATGATCATGGGTTCAATCTTTGATCTTATCCGTTTATTGGACTAATGTGTTAATCGGATGTGTTAGGATATATGAAGTATTGAACTGGACCGAGATAAACTTTGATTAATTGGGTTTCTCATAATTTTGATTTGATATTATGACGTTTATGTGACTTGGATTTTATGAGATTCGTTAAAGAATTTTGATAATGAGATTGGATGATGTGAATTGTTGGGATGATTATAATCTTTATGAGGTTTGGAAATTTGGTGTATACATCTTCATGGAAAATCATTTTTGTCGCGGCTCGTACTGAAAAATGATCAATGATGACTACGGGGTTGTTTGTATGGTATCACTTATTTGGTTTTAAAGTGAAGTTTTCTGGGCGTGTTTACTTATTTTAATCTTCTTTCTTTCTACCATTCCGCGAAGATGACCTGTTTGGGCCTTTAAAGAGTGTGATAAAGACTTGGCTATTTGGTTGCGTTTGTGATTCTTTCTCTATTTACCCACAACGTAGCTATCACTTTGGTGTCTCACTCAGTTGAGAATGTCAAGAGGTTTTGTACATTGGGTACACCGTTTCTTGTTCACGAGGATTAGTACAAGTTTAAGTAACCAATCTGGGGAATTTTACTTCATGATCAAGTTTGACATTTCGGGTTTACTTCACCATGTTGTCACTGCAATTGCCAACAGAATGCGTGGTTGTTGTGTTTAACAAAGCGTTTAATGGTTGATGATGTTATTGATGTTGGATAATGAACCGTTGATGAACCGCTGCATGTTCCCCTAAAACAAATATTCACTGAAACCAAAGTTGTCATAACACATCCAAGCTGACATTGTTTATGGTTTTGTCTTGATTTTGTAAAATCCCGCGAAAGAATCTATTTCTCGGTTTAAATCATAGACTTGTAAAATCCCGTGACAATGGAAACATCCTGGTAATAGTAAAGTGCATTTCCAGATCTATCTTACGGTTTACTCTTGGTTTTGTAAAATCCCGCCGAAAGAAACTATTTTTCGGTTTAAACCATAGAGTTGTAAAATCCCGTACTGATGGAACCATTCTAGAGAAATGGAAAGTGTATTTCGGGATCTTATTTGATGCTGGTGCTACGGTTTCTACTTCAAAGAAGGGATAAAAGGGTGTACTTCATATATTGGGTGTGTGCTTGGATTGTCCTCATGGCAGTTTGGCTATTACAAGGTTTTACGGGGTTATGTGCTTTTAACCATGGTCAGGATGAAACCATTATCAGAGTTCACTTAAAACGTCAAAGGAGGCTAGAGTTGATTTTTTAATCAGAATATGTGACAACGGAGTTAATTCACTATTATTTATTTGAGGTTGAAGTGAAATATCACGGGCGAGTGTACTTAGTATCTGAAGGTATCGGGGATGGATGGATGAAGATCCTTCAAGATCCTTGTTCGAGCTTATTATCAAACACGAAGACTTGGAAATCTAGTTATTATTTGGTGACTTTTACCTTTTCTTTTACCACTTGGGGGAATTGGGCTTATACCACTACAAAATAACTATCACTTTAAGGAGTTACGTTGTAGTGCTCAGTGTCACATTAAATTGTGGATTTTCAAGAGGTAATGTACGTCTTATACTTGATGGTTGGTTGGTTGAAGAGTATAGAGTACATAGAGAGTAATTAGAGATGCTAATGGAAATCGGCACCGCTCTTTGTTACATATGTGCAAGTTTAAGTCACAAGTTTGGGGTAGTTTACTTCAGGGTCAAATTCTTCATATTGGGTTTTCTCCATCAGCTATCACTACAAAGAGCCTACTGAATGATAATGGTGATGATTACATGTTTTGCCAAGAGATGATGAAAAGAGAGAGACTATGACGTATGAACACATCAGTTCATGCCTCGTTCTCTAAAGAAAAGAAAAGCGTACGTCTCAGTGCGCTTTATCTTCGAAAGAAGAGAAATCTTCTCAATTATGACCATTCTCATCAACATGCTTCATGCTTTTTCCATGCGCTTCAGTCATCAAGTGAACCGGGATACCATTGATTGTTTTCATATTCCACTTGCTCAATATAATGAAGATGGCGACATCACGTGCTAAATTTTGCGGGGGAGAAGTGTGAATAGAATACATTTGGATGATAATCACTTGTTTAATCAAGAATGTCATCTCCGTATGCAATTCTTGAGGGGGAGAAGAAGTGTGAATTTTTTGCATGGTTGATTGATATTTGAGAATAAATGGTCATACGGCTCTAAACTCATGTAAGAACCGAGCTTCTTCTTATCGGGTCATCTTCACATGGATTTTTTTCTCTTCTAAGAGCCGTTGGTTGACATCTTCACTCGGATTGATGAGTTTATCGACAAAGTGCTTCCGGTTAATGCTTCACGTATACATCAACATGATGATTCTGAACAATCTCTCTGTTCTTGTTTGATGTGATTGGTAGTTTGGTGTTACCATCTTGTGTGTTCGTTGCGGCCTGATTGCTGATTTCCTTGATGAACATATTTCTGTTCTTGTTTGATTGGGAGGGATTTTAGTTAAGGGGATTTGCAAGATGTAAGTTAATTGGGATGCTTTTTGGTGGGATGCTTTTTGGTGTGAGTTGAAGATGTTAACTATCTATTCCCCAACTGCACAATCTTGAAGAAGGTCGAGTCTACAGTCTGTTCTACATTTTCTGCTACATGTTAAGAAGACTAAAGACGAGTTGCATTTAACGATCTAAAGACTTCTTCTTAATCTGGGCATTTATCAAACAGATTTTAGGTTTAGGGGAGAGCACTAATTGGGAGAGAGTTATAAGTTAGATTCAATCCCCAATTAGACTTGCTCATATTCTTTAGCAGTGACTCCTCGAGACGTTGATATTGACTAGTGTAATATTGCAGTTGCACTATTGAATAATAATCCGCTCTTTGGTATTCCTTTGCCAAATCTTCACGGATTATTGTTCATGAAAAATGATCCGCTCTTTGGTATTCCTTTACCAAATCTTCACGGATTATTGTGCACTCTGTAAATCAACCACATGAACATTAAGGAAAATGACTACCTCATCAGCTTGAAGACATTATTGGTGAATCTTCCAGATCAGTCTCTATATGTATATCTTTAGGAAGATGGAATTGATGTTGAGGAATCATTTGTTCCGGTTCATTAAGTGGGTCAATGTACATCCGGTTGTACATTTATTCACGTTTTGGACATTAGACATAAGTTGATTACTTCAGAGTTAATCATTTATCACTTATTTGAGATTGAAGTTGACTTTCACAAAGGCGTGTTCTTATTTGATAACTTGCTCGGGCTTAAGAATTTGAGTTGAAGACTTGGTTTATCTAGTTACCAGCAGTCGAGGTGGATGGTTGAAGACCCGGTTAACTATCACTATTAGGAGTTACTTTGTTTTACTCGATGTCACGCATATGACGGTGTGGATAATCGTAAGAGGTGTTAATGTCTCATACTTTGTTTGGGTAGTGAGTACTTAGAGTTTTGCTTGAAGCATAAATTCTCAACACCGTTCTTCCATAATTAGGTGCAAGCTTAAGATACAAATGTGGGGAAGTTGACTTCAGTTTCAAGTATGGTATATCGGGTTTTCTTCTTCTGTGGTCACTTCAAATTGTCTACATAAGGGTTGATAAAAATAGTCAGAGAGAGTATTCAGCAAGTTGATTCTCACAAGAGTTCAAGTGTTCTTCTCAACAAATTTCTAGTATACGGGCTTATAATGATTTGTTGACTCTGAAGTGTAAAAACCAGCACGGGGGAAGGAGACAAGCATCTAAACGCGAGTAAACTTGATGAACTTAATACTTCTAAGTAATTGAAGATATCCCGGGAAGACAAATATTATTACCGTAGAGAAACTCAAGGTTTGACTCATGGCGAGTAAACTTGATGAACTTAATTCTTCTAAGTGATTGAAGATATCCCGGGAAAACAAGGTTTTACCGCAGAGAAACTCAAGGTTTGACAGCAGAGAAACTCAAGGTTTTACTCATCATGGCATTTAGTATTCTTATTCCAACTATGTGGGGGAAGAGATATAAGAGAAAGTTTATGAAGATAAAAGAGGTACACAAGTATGACATATTCAGGGGAGATAAATGTATGACATGAGGGAGGTGTTATCAGTTATTCTTTAGGTAGGAATGTGTGTACTTCGGATTCTTGAGCTTCATACACGATCATCAGGGAAGAAAAATGTGAACATTGTGGAGGTGTTTTCATTTCCCTCATGATGTGTATTCGGGAGAGCTCTTGGGTATTAGTGTACTTCGGATTCTTGAGCTTCATACTCGATCATCGGGAAGAAAATGTGAACATGGGGAGGTGTTTTCATTCCCTCATGATGTGTATTTGGGAGAGTTCTTGAGCATTATACAAAGAGACTGACTGCATCAATTCAACTACTTGGGGGAATTGTTCTCTTGACAACTTTTAGAATGGATTGCCTCAGACTTCAATGGAAAAAGAATTTGAGAAGATTATTTAAGTGTGGGATGAAACGTTGTTGTTCTTCTATTTGATGATATAACCCGAATGGAGATCCTCGATTATCGTTCTTAAATGGAGCAGCGGGATTTATGATAATGGTGTGCTTCCTTGTGCACCTGGCTAAAGCAAGCTTGAAATAGAGCTTCGAATCTGCTCAACATAAGGATTTTCGGTTTGGGGGAAGCTGCCAAAGTCTCTCTTTCTCAAAGGCTCATGTTCAATCTTCTATTCTAGAGCCTCGGAAGCTTTGGTGGTGGAAGTTTAAGAGATGACGAATTCTATCTTCTACGACGTGCTGTTCGATATCCTTATCTCGGTACTCGTATCATCATCTTCTTAAATTATATCATCTACTCTATCTTTGTATATATTTTTCAGAAAAACCAAATACAAAAATATAAAACCAAGAAAAAGAAAATAGAAAAATAAAAAACCAACAAAAACCCATAAAAATCAGAAAATTTGTAAAATACCAAAAATATTGTTTTCTCATGACATGTCTTCTGGTATCGATAACATATGCGGTCTTAGAAATGCCATTCAATAATGGCACAGGACCATAGATGAAGTTTGAGCAGGAGGTGTAAATATTCTTTTCAAAACATGTCTTAAAATATGGCTTGCAGTTATTTCAGACTGTGACCCGCGCTTAAATCATGGCTTGTTATTATTTCAGATAGCAACCCGTTTTTCAAGAAAGGAAAGTGATGCACTAAACATATTTTCACAAATATCGTGCACTTATCCTAAAACAATTTGAGGAAAGTATGTCGAAGGACTGCTGTTCCTACACAAATGTTTTTCCGTCTAAAATTCTTTAGAAAAATATTTGTTGTTCAAAATGGTGGTAAATGAGTTGCTATTAAATCAATCAGTTTCAGAGTTTTCGTAAAAATTTTGAAAACTCAATCAATGACTTCAGCGCTTTTAATCTTTTCAGAAAATGAGTCATTGATTGAGGGGGAGAATGTTTTCAAATTTATATCATCTAACGGACTTTCTTAATTATCCTACGTACTTAATTAAAATATATAATTGCCTATGTTGAAGAACTAGGTTTCTAGGATGTGATTGTTAGTATTAGATGATTATAGTTTGATAAACACATTATTCCCATATATTTATATGATCTGATTGACATGTTGCATTGACTTTGATTAGTCGATTGTTGTTTGGGTGTTGTCAACCACCATATATCTGTGTGTGTGTTCACTAACGTATGCAGGTATATTGGTATATAAGAATGTTCCCGATCCGGATCCCACATAATATGATGACTGGATGCCAAAAGGAAAGGGCAACTATTTTTTTGGGTTGACAAATGAAGAAACAGAGCTTAAATTGATTTCCAAGGAGAGTTGGCATAAATGCAACGTAAGAGGTCTTACTGCATCAGCAGATGGTTTTCTTCTAAGTGATTGAAGAAACGGAGCTTAATTTGACCTCAGTTGGCATTAAAATGCAACGTAAGAAGTCTCACTGCATCAGCAGACGGTTTTTCTTCCAAGCCCTACAGCAACATCAACAGAAGCAGCTCAACCACCTAACGTATCTTTGTGCAGGAATGTAGTGGATGATACCATTTTTCTTAAAACAATTTTGAAAATATTGTTTTGAAAATGGAAAAAATATTGTTTTTGAAAATAAATTGAACTCAAATTTTGGAAATCAACCGGACTTCATTTTTAAACTAAAGTCACTCAATCAACGACTAATGTTGTGGATTGAGGGGGAGAGTGATTTCAAATTAAATATTTTCAAACGATATTTCATCTATCAAGTCCGTTTGTACAAAAACAAAGTGATGATCTAAAGATTTAATGTTATGTCATTGTATGATTTTTCTTTTTAATCAAGGTCTTTCAAAATGAAATTTTTTATGTTCTTGTTTGATTGTGAAATTGTTTTATTTTACTTAAAGATCTCCTAAAACTATCATACCTGACACTAACAATCTTTAATGTCTTAAAATGGTCCTTATCTATCATTTTTCAAAATCAAATCTTGCCACGTCTTTCCCCAAAACTTTCTAAATGATTTAAATCAATCGGGATCCAAAATCTCAATTGGTTTGAAATTGTTGATCGGTGGAGAGATCGTGATTTAAATCTCTTGTCTGTTTTAATGGAATTGGTTTTAGTCCTTTAAAGGCACTCCTGCCTCCATGTGCCAAACGATTTCAATATATGATGCACATGATTGAGGAGGAGGATTTATCCAAAAACTAGATGAGTATTTAAACCAGGCACATTTTCTCCCATGTTTTCTAAACCTTATTAAATCACTTGGGATCCAAAATCTCAAAGGGTTTGATATTTTTGATCGGGGGAGAATTTGTGATTTAATAATGAAATTTGATAAAAGGTGATCGTTTTGATTCAATTGTGCAGGCTGCTCTCTCATATGTGCTAAAGGCTTTCGAATCTCGAAGCACATATTGAGGGGGAGCATTTCAAAAGAAAATAAACTATCGAGGTACAAAAGATTTT
The DNA here is from genome assembly GCA_910596185.1 of Chrysanthemum makinoi. Lineage (NCBI taxonomy): Eukaryota > Viridiplantae > Streptophyta > Magnoliopsida > Asterales > Asteraceae > Chrysanthemum > Chrysanthemum makinoi. The sequence continues at coordinate 47,069,440 of OU343217.1, read as the reverse complement.
TAAAGTGATTTATAAAGTACCTTGATTGAGTTTTCAAATGGTTTTCTTAATGGTTTTTGTGATCGTGGATGTGCTTCAAAAGAACTCTTGCCTCTATGTGATAAAATGTTTTAAAATATCCTACGCACATATGGAGGGGGAGAATTTACCAAGAAAATCAAATGGCTTTTTCTATGAAAATTGTGATCAAAGAAAATATTTCAAAGTCCTCTTGCCTACATGTGCTAAACAATTTCTAAATCATATGCACATGTTAAGGGGGAGGTTTTCTAAATGATCAAAAACTATTAAGGTACAAAATGCTTTGATCTCGTATCACAAGTACCTTGATTGTTTTTCCAAATGATTTTTCAATTGGTTTCAAGAAGGAATGAACAATACCAAAAGACCGACCAATTTACTTTATTCATGGAGTTATAAGGATGGTTAGGTTAGGTATTCATTCCCACGATCCGCCAGAACCGGAGGGATCTACCCAGGGACAATCCACTAGATAGTGTAGAAGTCCTTAGGTATATTGAAAAAAAGGAGAAAAATAAGAATTTGGGAAGAGTGCCGACTGAGATAGAGCTAGAACTGGAATAAACCCAACAAGGTTCTAGTTATGAAGTCTCGATAAGCACTGAAGGGGTTGAAGAATGAAAAAGAAATGAATGAGAAAAGGGTGAAAAGAAATAGCCCTCCAATAATTCAACATTAGGGCAGACACCGGGTTCAATACATATGCTACTGGTGTTTACTAAGGTAACACTGGTATTGAAGACAAGACGTCATGGACCCAGTGACGCACTGCACTAATCTTCCCAAGCTACTCAAGTTCCTCTTAAAAGGGCTTGTTTCATTCTCACGGGGAACCTACATAATCTATCGACTTTCTCTTAGAGATTGTTGATATTGAAGAAGAAGACCCTCTCCCTAGTCTCCGGCATAGGAACCAAATATGCACAATTGAGTCTAGAGCCACGAGATCATCTTATAAATCTCTTTAGGACACTTTCAATGAAGACTCTCTGTTTCACACAATGTGGAAAGAGAGATTATATCTTATGAGTCCTACGCATTATCCTTGTGGTATTGCCAGAACATCCGAGTGATATGAAAATATTCACGATGAAGATGGAAATCCTTCTAGAGCCAACATCAAACAAGCTCTTGGTGGGTGACATGTGAGATCTTTCCAAAAGATCAAACTTGTGACAACTGGACAGAAACGATGGGGCGATTCATTCTTGAATCAAACCTGGTCCAGGAAATGGATTGATGGATACCTTTGAAAAACCGGTCGTTGTGCTCAACAATTCTTTTCTCTAGCAAATCGGCTGTGTATTAATCTTTCAAAATTAGAAGGATATTTATGATTGAAAAAATACTTTTGTAAAAACCGTTCGATGTGCAAATCTTCTTTTCTCTAGCATATCGAATGTGTACTCTTTTCAAATACAAAAAGTATTTATTGAAAATTGATCTTTCTCATAAAACCTTCGTCGTATTGCAAAACTCTTTCTTCTAAGCAATACGCGATTGTTTTCAAATCAATTTTTCATCAATCAGTGAATCTCAATTCGCTGGTTCACTCACTCCGTGTTGTCTTCTTTGAGACGTTCCGGTTTGAGAACGGCTAGAGCAGCTGCGAAAACCTGTCAAGGAAATTCTTGAGAATTCTACGATCACAGGAAGTACTTGTATCTTGATCAGCGGGAACCGTGGGCGTGTACCTCAATTCAACGAAAGTGATCAAAGACACTTTCGTGCGCTTTATTGCTAAGCGTTATGCAGGTACACCCGACGATTGCAGCTGATCAGAATTTAGGAGTCAATCCAAAGCCGCATGCTCACAGCATCCACACTTAATTGAAGAAATCATGACTTGCGCATATCTACAGAATCTGGCTCTGATATTTTTATACTATGCTCCTGCTACGCTGCTGCAAATATCATGAACCAGTAAAGCTTCCGCTACTCTGATGGAAAGATGTCATGATCCAAAAGGTGTGAGCATGTCGGTCCAAAAGTCACAACATCACATGAAGGCAACACAACTATGGATGATCCCGAGAGATTTACTGTGGCTGATGATCTCAAGGAAAGCTCGAAGATCATCAAAGATGTGGATCAGTTCAAAGACCTCCACTTAAAGTACAAAGTTATCGGACTTTAAAGAATCACTGCTCAAGCACAAAGATGGTGATGTTGAAGAATTAATGTCTACGAGCTCAAAACTGAAGATTAAAAAGAATGCTAGGATTCGAAATGTAAAACATGGGGTGACCTTCCTTAGGGGGAGATTGTTAGGAATTAGAAATTCCATAGTGAAGTATCGGTCACCCCAAATATTATCTAGCATAAGTTAGCTCGTAGACATTACGTTATTTACTGTTTTATTAGTTAGTTATTAGTCTAGTTTAGCATAGTGCAACACCGTGGAGGAAGGACGGGTCTTTACCCACTGTATGCCTGATCCACAGCCCGTCAGGAGGGCGTTTCTTTTGTAACTATAAATACCCCTTCCATCCTTGGAAGGGGTGTGGCTTCTTGTAATATAACCTTCCATATTTTGTGAAACAAGTCTCTACCAAGAACACCCTCTCTACTTTCTCTCTCTAAATATGGCAAACATGTATTTTGATTATCCAAGACCACCCGAATCATCAACCCAATAAATATATCAAACCTACAGAACCACACCTACACAACGTCGCCTACCCTTTATCCGGTACAAGGCTAAATACCGAGTTCCATTACAAAGGAGGAACTAATACCCAACACTACACAACACCTATCCCAAAAGGAGACTCACTCCTTATGACAACATCAACAAGGATATCAATATCTTTGGATACACCCTATCTCTATTTGTACTTCGATACACCTTATCGATTGTACACCCTTGGCATTTTTCACTAATGCCTTTGACACGGACGTTCGACACCTTTCACTAATGTCTTCGTCTTGACTCTTTTGGCATCCTTCACAAATGCCTTCGACACGGACGTTAACCACCTTTCACTAATGCCTACTGATAACATCAAATTAGCCTGATCTTTTATATATCAAATTCCCGTGTTTATGGCCTCATTTGCATTAATATGGTACTTAATTCTTTCATATTCATTCATATTTGCATTTCAGGATAAATGAGGAATTGGAGCGGAAAAGAAGTGATAAAAGGCCAAGTATATGTTCTGAAGATTGATTTACGAGGGCCTTTGGATTTTATGTGAAGATTACGCCATAACTAGCTAATAGGTTATGGCGTAAATATGAGCTTTGAAGGATACGGCGTAACCAAATCTTATGGTTACGTCGTAATTATTTTTGTGAAGGTTACGGCGTAACAGGGAAATTAATTACACCGTAGAGATAATTTCGGATCAGATAAGTTTGAGATGACGAAGGATTACGGCGTAACCCGATGATTAGTTACGCCGTAATTAATTACTTGGGCGCAAAGTTTCGAGGTCCAGGGATTAAAAGCGGCAAGTTTATTCAAAGTTTATTGAGTACAAGGACTTGTTATAAATGTAACAAGTGCGATGAGGGGCCAAAAGTGTCAACAAGAGCAAAATAGTTTCAACAATTTAGCTTGACATTAGAAAGTACGAAGTTGCCAATTCTTATATAGTTACGGCGTAACTATATATATTAGTTACGGCGTAACTTAAGTTACGACGTAATTAATTTATTTAATTACGTTGTAACCATGTCGGGGCCTATAAATACAACCCTAAATCTGCATTTTTCAGTATCTCTCTTCACCCCTCTCACAGGGGTCGATTAGGGCACCACTCCAGGGTATTTTCCAGCTGTCCGAAGCCAGTTTTGAAGGAAGAATTCACTCGCAATCATCATCATTATTAGCTCTACATCAAGTAATTTGTATCAAACATTATGTTCAATTCAATTCATGATTTATTCATTTTTGTTGGTATGATTTACTCTATGTTTGGCTAAGCACCTCTGGGTGCTGGCCTTGTTATGATTCCTTAATTGTTTTGTTTGCGTTTACTTTACTTCCGTACAATTATTTCTAAGTGTATGCATGCATAGTTTATTGGTAGCCACCATTGGTTCGGTAGTTTTGAATGGCGATAGAGGCCAATTGCCTAGGAGATATGACCAACTGACCCTAGGTGAGCGGACTGAGACGGGAAGGGTAAGATATGACCAACTGACGACCCTTTCTACTTGTGCGATTTTGTCACACCCCCAAATTACCTGTTTTGCGGAATGGAATTCACGGGGTTGACTGTCATAGCATCACAATCACAGTTATATTGAACGACCTAAAGTGCCATTTGGAAAATACATCGCTTGATTTAATAAAACAATCAGAGTTTACAAAGTATAGGTCCCAAATGAAAATCAACATGTGCGGAAAATAAGTTTGGTACAAGTCAAACGATGTTTTTAAAGTGTATAAATCCCATGTGAGACGCGTCGTCATCGCGACTCTATGATATGTCCACATGCAAGCCATGAAGTGAATGCCTTAGTTACCTGAAAATACATTGCTAAAAGTGTCAACACAAAGGTTGAGTGAGTTCATAGAATTTAGGTAAATGTTTAATACGACTACCACAAGTATAAATTATGTATGACAATGATGTCACAAAAATGTTACAATTGCTATAAGTCCATGACACCGAAACTAGACTGATCATGATGTTCGCCCCAACAGAGTGTTTGCCAAACAACTCAAATAATGATATTAAATGAAATGCATCCGTTTAACCAGTTGGAATCCACCAACCCGGATGGAGGAGTCACCCTCGATAGATCTATCCACTCACCCTCGCTTCTATGAAATTAACGGTTCATGTTATATAATGGGGACATTCAATTGGCATGAGGTAACTTAAGCAATGTAATGAATTTGATATACTTGGTATCGTAATAAAAATGATGTGCAATGTATTCTCCCCGTAGGTTTGAAATAAAGTAAAAACTTGAATAAATGGGGCCATGAAAACTCACTGTTGCAATGATTATGATGATATAATGGCAATCTTTGAAATGAGGCGCAACCTCTGACCGTGACCTATTATGAATGATATGTTCTAATGTAAATCATGAAATAATGTCGTGCATGCAAATCCATATGTAATCTATACCACTTGTACATTTGAAAATAATGTTTAACGTCGAAATGTATGTTTATGACATCTCGTCATATTATAAAATACTTTACAAGTATTTACATTGAAATGATATCCTATGATAATCATTTGGTGATTTATGATGAAATTATATCTTTTTGTCGTAAAATAATGTCGTTGAAAATTTCATGAAAGTGACTAAAATGGCCTCGAAAAGCTAGTCGTAAAATGGTGCACGTCGAGTGTTAGGAAACGAACTCAACTGTTTTGGGAAGCTTGTATCATTATCTCAAAGTTTTAGCATTTAAGTTTTCATCCTAGAGGTCTTGATCACGGAGAAAAATATAGGTTAAGTATAGTACTTGTATCCAAAATATTGTTTAAGAATGGTTTTCGGCAAAATTTAAGTGACCGTATTTTATTCATTACCACTCCGCTTGACAAACGGTCGGACATTTTGGAAAATATGCTTGGCGAACTTACTTTTACTAGAAGACATCATGTTATAAAAAGTACTACATCCATGTTAAAAACGACCCTCAACATGGTCACTTTGTTGGCCGTAATATTTGCCTAATAGAAATATATAATTGTACTTATAATAAAAGTTACGGCAACTTGTTTAAAATGTGAATAACTTAGTCGTTATAAGTCCGTTTTCTACGTTTTATATATCCTCGGAATCGTGATAACATATACTAATATATTTTTGATAAGTCGACACATTTTACAACGCTTAAGACTCATTTTTGACTCGTAAAAAGTCGAGACAGCTTGCTGAATTTTCTGAAACAATTAGTTTTCGTCGTCAACTTGAAAAATTCATAACTTCTTCGTTATAGCTCCGTTTTAATCCGTTCAAGCGGCCACGTTTTCGTTTTAAAGTTTATTTTCTAAATATCTAGGCCAAAAGTTTTTACCTACTGTCGAATTTTCCAGATTTCAAAAATATGGACAGACCCTTTAGAAAACTTGTCGAAATGGGTTTTTCTCGCGCAAAACCTATTCTAACCAATCCAAAACAACTCCGAAGCTATTCAAATCCTACCATACACCTTCTTAGGGTGTCATGGGTTCCTAGAAATAACCAAAAGTGATATGTTTCAATGGATTCATTATAGGATAATTATATTACATAATAAGTAATAAAAACAACAAAAGTGGTATAAATTCATATGTAACATGCATGATTTCTTGCAAAAATGATGAAATGAACATAGAATAAATATGAAAGATGAAAATGGATATGAGATGCTTACTAGTTAACTTGATGAGGTTAGTGAACAAAGGTTTAATCCTAAACACCCAAGGTTTTTATTTCAAAACCTAAACTAAGAGTGTAACTAGAGTGTATAAAACTTGACTTGAAAATATTTTGTGAGCTCCTTCTTGATCCTTGTGGTTGCCGGTTTTGCAAGAGGAGAGAAAGAGAGAAATTTTGATCTAAACACTTAGATATTATTGTGTTGTATGTGTTTGTGTTTTAGTATATAATTAATAAAAATACATGTGTAGCTTTAGTTAAGATATTTTGTCTTCCAAAGGTGTTGTGTCATGGTATCAAGTCGACAAGGAGAAAACAAGACAAAGGAAATGAATCTTTGTATGACAATTTTATAATAGTGTAAGTAATATAGGTAATTTGTGTATAATTAAATATTTAGGGTAGCGTTAGCTAAAAATAAATTTTAACGGGTCAAGATAAAATATATTGAGGTCATAAAAATTATAAAAATACATTTCTTGCAAAATTTGAGTGAAATAATAATTATCGTGTAGTATTTAAGAAAACCGTCGTAATTATATAAACATAACAATTTATATACGAAATAAATTGAAAACATCGGGTAAATTAATAATATAATTTTTATAGTCTTAAAATGAGTATAAAAATATATTGGGAATATTTTTGGAAGTATCGGATCAAATGTTCAAAATAATTAATTACGCGATAGCGTTTATTTAATAGGAAAAATAAACGTTTAATGAATAAATGCAAATCCATGCATGAACCGATATGAAATGATGTTATTAATGTTGTGTAGACTAAATCTAGTCTATATGAAATGTCCTTGATGATATGTTCATGAATTCGTAGCTAAACCATTAAGGTTACGCGAATTTGATACTCGTAAACGTAGTTTACGATAAATGATGAAATAGTGAAACTTTTAAAGTTTGTAAAATGACCGGAAATTACGAGTTGTCACATTCGCCCAACCAAAAAGGAATTCAGTCCCTGAATTCAGTCCATGTTATGTTCTACGATGTTATCGGTGAAAGGTGAGGATATTTGGGTCGCATCGGGTCGTCCAGTGTTTTCGAATCGTAGCGCCTTTCCAAGCGGGGCGTTGAACATATATTTGTTGCCAACTTGAAATTATAATGGTTTTGCGACTTATGGAACATACTTCAATATTTTGCGTCTTATATCGCGTAGCTTATCTAGCTATATGTTGTTATTTGTAACGATTTTTGATCTATCGATCACTTTGTTGTTTCATGAATGAGTCATTGACTAGTGAGTTGGACTTTCCTGATTTTGACCCGTGAATAAGTGGTTGACACCTCGACCATAGAGTGCCTCAATGGTGCCGCTTTTATATTGGTGTGATAACTATTGTTGTACGAGAATTCGATCAATGGCAAATGATTTGCCTAACCATTTCCAAAATCAATCACACATGCCCTCAGCATATCTTCTAATGTTTGAATTGTCCTTTCACTTTGACCATCGGTTTGTAGATGATATGCTGTGCTCATCTCTAATTTGGTTCCAAATGAATCTTGTAATGATTTCCAGAAGTTTGAAGTGAATCGACTATCTCTGTCAGAAATGATGGAAATTGGTGCACCGTGCCTTGAGACTATTTCCTTGACATAAAGTCTAGTGATTTGTTCCATGGAATAAGTCTCTCTAATTGGTATGAAATGGGCTGATTTGGTAAGACGATCAACGATTACCCATATAGCGTCGTAACCTCCCGATGTCTTAGGAAGTTTCGTAATGAAGTCCATCGTAATGCGTTCCCATTTCTATTGGGGAATTTCTGGTTGTTGGAGTAACCCTAAAGGTTTCTGATATTCGACTTTTACCTTAGAGCAAGTAAGGCATTAGCTAACGTACGTGGCAATATCCGCTTTCATGTCCGGCCACCAATAAAGTTTCTTGAGATCCTGATACCTCTTATCAGAACCTGGGTGAATAGAATACTTTGACTTATGCGACTCATGCATAATCAATTCTCGTATCCCGCCATAAAATGGTACCCACCTTTTATCCTTGAAGCATAATACTCCATCTGCTCTCTTTACAAAGCCATTTGCATTATCGGGCATACCATAAAGCTTTTCACTTGGTCGGCTTTCCTCCTTGAGTGCCTCGATTTATGCCTCGAGTATTTTTGATGGTAAAGGTGAACTGATCGTCATTTCTAATGATCGGACTCTTAAAGGTTTGGGTCTTTCTTTCCGGCTAAGAGCATCAGCCACAACATTGGCTTTTCTTGGATGATACTTGATTTCACAATCATAATTGCTGAGTAATTCCAACCAACGGCGTTGCCTCATGTTAAGTTCCTTCTGATCAAGAACATATTGTAAACTCTTGTGGTCCGTAAACACCGTGCACTTTGTACCGTAAAGGTAGTGTCTCCAAATCTTGAGTGCAAAACTACGGCCCCCAACTCAAGATCATGAGTGGTGTAATTCTTATCATGAACTTTAAGTTGTCGAGAAGCATAAGCTATCACCTTCTCGTTTTGCATTAATACAACTCCAAGCCCTTTATGTGAAGCATCGCAGTATACAACGAAGTTCTCAATTCCTTCGGGTAGTGTCAAAATTGGCGCACTGCAAAGCTTTTGCTTCAACAACCGAAAGCGACTTCTTGTTTCTTTCCCCATTCGTACTTCTTGTTTTTCTGTGTCAACTTGGTCAAAGCTTTAGCTATCTTTGAAAAAAACCTTCGATGAATCTTCGGTAATACCCGGTGAGTCCTAGAAATTGTCGGATTTCCGTAGGATTTGTTGGAGTAGCCCAATCCTTTACGGCTTCAATCTTTGCGGGATCAACTTGTAGTCCTTGACTATCAATGACATGACCAAGAAATTGTACTTTACGGTTCCAAAAATCACACTTCGAAAATTTGGCATACAACTTCTAATTCTTGAGTAGTCCTAAAATCGTTCTTAAATGTCCTTGGTGCTCTTCTTTGCTCTTTGAGTAAATCAATACGTCGTCGATGAATACTATAACAAACTTGTCCAAATACGGTTTGCATACCCTATTCATGAGATCCATGAATACTGCAGGTGCATTAATTAATCCGAACGGCATTACTTGAAACTCATAATGTCCATAACGTGTTCTAAACGCTGTTTTCGGGATATCCTCCTCCCGAACTCTAAGTTGATGGTAACCTGACCTTAGGTCAATCTTTGAGTAGATACTAGAGCCTTGCAACTGATCGAACAAGTCGTCGATTCTGGGAGTGGGTAACGATTCTTCACCGTTAACTTGTTCAACTCTCTATAATCTATACACATTCGAAGGATCCATCTTTCTTCTTCACCAACAAGACCGGTGCTTCCCAAGGCGAGGAACTTGGCCTAATGAATCCTTTGTCTAAAAGTTCTTGCAACTTATTAGACAACTCTTGTATTCGATGGTGCTAGAGCGGTAAAGGCTCGTGCAACTGGTGCAGCTCCGGGCACTAAGTCAATATGAAATTCTACTTGACGTGCGGTGGAAGTCCCGCAAGTCTTCGGAAAGACTTCAGGAAATTCTCGGACAATTGGTACATCCTCAAGTCGTTTCTCTTCCGACCTCTTCTCGGTTATATGTGCTAAGAAAGCATAACAACCTTTCTTTATGTACTTCTCCGTCTTGATGCATGATATAATACTGAGTCTAGTTCCACTTCGTTCCCCACGAATGATCAAAGTTTTGCCATTGTAAGGAAGATGAACAACTTTTTCATCACAAATAATTCTTGCACGATGTTTGGATAACCAATCCATGCCGATGATGACGTCGAAACTACAAAGTTCTACGTGCATAAGGTCTATATTGAAGGGATGATTTAGAAAATTGAGTGTACAACCACGGAAAATGGTGTCGGTGCTAATTAAGTTACCATTAGCTAATTCAATGTTGTATGATGTGTCTAATGTGGGAATTGTTCTCTTGCTCTAACCATTGAGTGAGGATAATGGCGGTAATCATGTACTAGTGAATTCCAAAGGAATCTTAAAATGATTGTCAGAAGTCTAAGGTGAATCGAATAGCTTGTAATAGGTACAACTGGAATTGATACCACGTGTCTCATGCCAAATTTCAAAATGTTAAATCTGTCGAAAAGGACCTTATAGAAAGGAATAGATTATGGGTAACAGTTGTGATTCCTCGCGTTTCTAGTTCTAGCGAATGTCATTACTTGAGTCTTACTTGACTAAGGTCTCTTATCAAAATATTTCCATGCTATATGTTGTAAAGTCACAAAACCTTAAATATTTAAGTGATGTGGTGTGGTGGTTGATTTTCAAGACTTGTTCCGATATTGAGTGCTTCTAAAATAGTTCATCACTAGATTGTCATCATGTCCGCAAAACATAGATATCAGCTGATACTATACCGAGGAATGTTTGTTCTAATTTCACTTGTAGATGGAGAGTCATTTATTGTCCGATATGTTCAAACCTGTTGCATCTCTTGATATAGAAGTGAGGTTACTTGGAATTTCTAGGGAACACAATGCCTTAGGGGAAGTTTATATCGATAACCTTAATTTAACCACATTTTCCTTTAAAGGAAACTCATTGTAGGGAAGTTCACATATTGTTGAGGCCATGTTTAGTGAAATGTTCTGTAGTCTCAGTTAGAAGACTTGGTTTATCCCTATGATGTTGCTTAGTGTGTATTAAACCGTACTAAATCTTATAACTCAGTCTTGCTAGTACTTTTGAAATGATAGAATTTGGCTTTTAATCCAAAGATAGTGGTTCGGAATGTCTCGTCATGTCTTAAGATTTTTATTGAGTTTTGAATCATCTTACTACATACTTCTAGTCCTTGTGGGGAAATCTGAAATCCTTTCATTGTTTTCTTGTATCGAGGAATCCTCCTCATAGATGGTATAGGAAGCCTTTCCTAAAAAGGTCACTCGTCAAATTCTAACTTGTCGGTTGAGTGAGGGATGAATGTCGTAGGCTTCTATAGAGTGTTAACAAAAGAAATGTTTATGAACAATTTATCTGCTTGCAAAACTTTGCTTTTAAGTGAAGATTGTTTTAGGAAGTTTGAAAAGATGTTTGTCTCTTTCATGACATAATTCTTCCTAAATTATACATAGGTGATCAGGCTATGTATAATCGAGGACAAATGATGTGATGATTGGTTTTGTTGAAATGGTTTTATGTTTCTCCGAAGTTTTAGATGGTATTCAAAGTTTTGTTTTGTAAGATGATGGCTCAATAATTTTTTCAGAGTAACATGAAAATCGTTTCGCATGATGGTATTAAATAGTTGATAAAATGACTGAAAACCAATTGATAAGGTGGTAACGAAACAACTTTGTTTTAAAAAATTTATGAAAAAATGTTTCTAAGATAGTGTAGAATAGCTTGAAATAAAATTAAGTGAAATAATTTCATGAAATGGTAGCAAAATAACTTGAAATATAATTTGTTGAATGGTTTGTAGGATACACGGGGAAACCTCATAGAATGGTAATAGTCTCCTAATTGGTCAAGAATAAATTTGGCCTAACCCCTAGTAAGATAGTGATGTATTGTCACGAAATGATTGAAAATTGGGCAATTGGAATAGGAATGAAATGAACAAAGGTTGTGATTATCGTGGAGATAATAAATGATAAAGATTACATAAGATAGAAAGGTACTTATTATCTGTTCCTGTTGGTAGTCTAATCATGTCTCAAGTGTAAAAGCAAATAGGTGGTCTAGTGGCAATAGCCCTAGAACTCTCACAGTCCTCAAACCCATGAGATGGTGTAGTGTCTATAGTCTTAGTGATAAATGATAATGGTGTGTCAAATCATGCACGCTTCCCAAGCTGCAAGTCAGATGTATGAGTAGTGTCTATGAGATGTGATGGCACGGATGGTACTCTAGATGACAATGATGATGAAAATGATGACAATGATGATAATGAAAATCCTTGTGGTGAGTTAAGAAAATAGGTTCATTAGGACTAAACCTATAAGTTCTACCAAATGGTATAATCTGTCCCAACGGAATGATAAAAATTATCCTGATCCAACGGTGAATCAATAGTGATCGCGATGGTGTAGGTGCAACTTCGTCCTCCTAAAAGGGTTCAGTCTCATCATCTGATGATATCGGTGTTGAGTCAACTGATGTTAAAATTGTGATAGGGAATGAGGGCATTCTCCATGTCAAAGTGATGGGATGGGTATCTGAAGGCATTAATGTGACAATCGATTTGAAATGAAAATAAATAACTTCGCATAAAATGTGCGTATGAAACCGCATGTATAGTGACTATGCACTTATGATGAAATGATGAGATGCTATGATGATGTAGTTATAGTCTAGGGTCAATGATGCAAACTAGTTCTCTATAACCGAAGCTCTGATACCAATCTGTCACACCCCCAAAATTACCTGTTTTGCGTGGAATGGAATTCACGGGGGTTACTGTCATAGCATCACAATCACAGTTATATTGAGCGACCTAAAGTGCCGTTTGGAAAATACATCGCTTGATTTAATAAAACAATCAGAGTTTACAAAGTATAGGTCCCAATGAAAATCAACATGTGCGGAAAATAAGTTTGGTACAAGTCAAACGATGTTTTAAAGTGTATAAATCCCATGTGAGACGCGTCATCATCGCGACTCTATGATATGTCCACATGCAAGCCATGAAGTGAATGCCTTAGTTACCTGAAAATACATTGCTAAAAGTGTCAACACAAAGGTTGAGTGAGTTCATAGAATTTAGGTAAATGTTTAATACGACTACCACAAGTATAAATTATGTATGACAATGATGTCACAAAAATGTTACAATTGCTATAAGTCCATGACACCGAAACTAGACTGATCATGATGTTCGCCCCAACACAGTGTTTGCCAAACAACTCAAATAATGATATTAAATGAAATGCATCCGTTTAACCAGTTGGAATCCACCAACCGGATGGAGGAGTCACCCTCGATAGATCTATCCACTCACCCTCGCTTCTATGAAATTAACGGTTCATGTTATATAATGGGGACATTCAATTGGCATGAGGTAACTTAAGCAATGTAATGAATTTGATATACTTGGTATCGTAATAAAAATGATGTGCAATGTATTCTCCCCCGTAGGTTTGAAATAAAGTAAAAACTTGAATAAATCGGGGCTATGAAAACTCACATGTTGCAATGATTATGATGATATAATGGCAATACTGAAATGAGGCGCAACCTCTGACCGTGACCTATTATGAATGATATGTTCTAATGTAAATCATGAAATAATGTCGTGCATGCAAATCCATATGTAATCTATACCACTTGTACATTTGAAAATAATGTTTAACGTCGAAATGTATGTTTATGACATCTCGTCATATTATAAAATACTTTACAAGTATTTACGTTGAAATGATATCCTATGATAATCATTTGGTGATTTATGATGAAATTATAACTTTTCGTCGTAAAATAATGTCGTTGAAAATTTCATGAAAGTGACTAAAATGGCCTCGAAAAGCTAGTCGTAAAATGGTGCACGTCGAGTGTTAGGAAACGAACTCAACTGTTTTGGGAAGCTTGTATCATTATCTCAAAGTTTTAGCATTTAAGTTTTCATCCTAGAGGTCTCGATCACGGAGAAAAATATAGGTTAAGTATGGTACTTGTATCCAAAATATTGTTTAAGAATGGTTTTCGGCAAAATTTAAGTGACCGTATATTATTCATTACCACTCCGCTTGACAAACGGTCGGACATTTTGGAAAATATACTTGGCGAACTTACTTTTACTAGAAGACATCATGTTATAAAAAGTACTACATCCATGTTAAAAACGATCCTCAACATGGTCACTTTGTTGGCCGTAATATTTGCCTAATAGAAATATATAATTGTACTTATAATAAAAGTTACGGCAACTTGTTTAAAATGTGAATAACTTAGTCGTTATAAGTCCGTTTTCTACGTTTTATATATCCTCGGAATCGTGATAACATATACTAATATATTTTTAATAAGTCGACACATTTTACAACGCTTAAGACTCATTTTTGACTCGTAAAAAGTCGAGACAGCTTGCTGAATTTTCTGAAACAATTAGTTTTCGTCGTCAACTTGAAAAATTCATAACTTCTTCGTTATAGCTCCGTTTTAATCCGTTCAAGCGGCCACGTTTTCGTTTTAAAGTGTATTTTCTAAATATCTAGGCCAAAAATTTTTACCTACTGTCGAATTTTCCAGATTTCAAAAATATGGACAGACCCTTTAGAAAACTTGTCGAAATGGGTTTTTCTCGCGCAAAACCTATTCTAACCAATCCAAAACAACTCCGAAGCTATTCAAATCCTACCATACACCTTCTTAGGGTGTCATGGGTTTCTAGACATCACCAAAAGTGATATGTTTCAAGGGATTCATTATAGGATAATTATATTACATAATAAGTAATAAAAACAACAAAAGTGGTATAAATTCATATGTAACATGCATGATTTCTTTCAAAAATGATGAAATGAACATAGAATAAATATGAAAGATGAAAATGGATATGAGATGCTTACTAGTTAACTTGATGAGGTTAGTGAACAAAGGTTTAATCCTAAACACCCAAGGTTTTAATTTCAAAACCTAAACTAAGAGTGTAACTAGAGTGTATAAAACTTGACTTGAAAATATTTTGTGAGCTCCTTCTTGATCCTTGTGGTTGCCGGTTTTGCAAGAGGAGAGAAAGAGAGAAATTTTGATCTAAACACTTAGATATTATTGTGTTGTATGTGTTTGTGTTTTAGTATATAATTAATAAAAATACATGTGTAGCTTTAGTTAAGATATTTTGTCTTCCAAAGGTGTTGTGTCATGGTATCAAGTCGACAAGGAGAAACCAAGACAAAGGAAATGAATCTTTGTATGACAATTTTATAATAGTGTAAGTAATATAGGTAATTTGTGTATAATTAAATATTTAGGGTAGCGTTAGCTAAAAATAAATTTTAACGGGTCAAGATAAAATATATTGAGGTCATAAAAATTATAAAAATACATTTCTTGCAAAATTTGAGTGAAATAATAATTATCGTGTAGTATTTAAGAAAACCGTCGTAATTATATAAACATAACAATTTATATACGAAATAAATTGAAAACATCGGGTAAATTAATAATATAATTTTTATAGTCTTAAAATGAGTATAAAAATATATTGGGAATATTTTTGGAAGTATCGGATCAAATGTTCAAAATAATTAATTACGCGATAGCGTTTATTTAATAGGAAAAATAAACGTTTAATGAATAAATGCAAATCCATGCATGAACCGATATGAAATGATGTTATTAATGTTGTGTAGACTAAATCTAGTCTATATGAAATGTCCTTGATGATATGTTCATGAATTCGCAGCTAAACCATTAAGGTTACGCGAATTTGATACTCGTAAACGTAGTTTACGATAAATGATGAAATAGTGAAACTTTTAAAGTTTGTAAAATGACCGGAAATTACGAGTTGTCACAGATTTGACCAACTGATCACCTATCGTTTGGATGAACTTAAGAATTAGGGGGTGAGTGTCTAAGTTCCTAACGGTCGGGCACTCACTATTATAAATCTAGCATGTAGCGGTACTTAATGACTCAGCTTAGGGGACCAGGAACAATAGGACTTATGATGGTGCGCCTGATTTCTCCTGTGGTGGCATCTTTGCGATAGGTTAGGAGAATTGACCAAATCTTTGTCCTCTCGAATTTGACCCCACCTGAAGTAATTGGAAGTAAGTAGACGTAGACATAACTAGCTAGAAGGATTAACTAGGTTAGCACCACTCTCCTTCATTGATCACATCTCTTGCCTTTATCTACTTTCCTTGTTTTATTAGTTAATTTTATTTCAATCTTAAAAACAATTATAATAGTGACATAGACTTAAGTTAATTTCCGATCCACATAGCTCTTGGGACGACTTCGGCTTTACCGATTACTACACTACATACGACCGAATACACTGCCCGTTAGTGCATTAGGGTAGACCATAGGTATAACGAGTAATTATATATATTAAAACCTGGTCAGTAAAACCTGCATCAAGTTTTTGGGCCGCTGCCAGGGAGCTATTTAGGATTTTAATTTAAGTTTTTCTTTTATTTTCTTTTTCTCTTCTTTTCTGTTTTTGTTTGTTTTTGATATTTCAGGATATGGAAGATTCGGATTTTGACATGCTCACTATGGAAGAATACATTGCTTTGACTCAAGGTGACCAAAGACCAGGCATCATATATCCCGAGTTTAATGATGACATCGAGTTTGAGATCAGATGCCAGTTCATGAGGGAACTTAGACGAAGCTTTTTGGAACTAACGATGATGATGCCCACCTGCATGTGCGAAGAGTATTGGAGATCGCAGATCCTTTCCACACTCCAGGAGTTTCTCAAGATGCATTAATGCTTAGAGTGTTCCGTATTACACTCACTGGTGCGACGAAGATGGATGAAGATGCTTCCTGCGGGGTCAATCAACACGTGGAATCTTTTGATGAAAGCGTTCATTCGGAGATATTGTCCTCCTTCAAAGATTGCCAAGAAGATGGATGAGATAAGGAGTTTCAGACAGAATATGGATGAAACGCTTGATGAAGCTTGGGAAAGATATAATGACCTTCTCTGCAGATGCCCAACGCATGATATCAGCAACCATCAGATGGTCCTTATTTTCTACAAAGGTCTAAACATCCCGTCCCGCCAAATGCTAGACTCTCAAGGACCTATCCCTACAATGCCACCTACACAAGCCCTTAGATCAATTGAAATGATGGCTGACCATTCACGAAATTGGTATGATGGAGCAACCACTTGGGTAACAAATAGGAAGGGCTTGGATGACATGGGTGACATAACCAAACAGATTGATGAACTCGGATATGATGTGAATATGGTTAAGGAAGACATTCATGCTATACAAGATCATTCTCTCTGAGAAGAACGCAAAGAATATGAGCAGGTCAAGTACGTTGAGTCATTGTAGGAAGCCGTCAAGAAATTCTCGGATAATTTAAAAAGGATGCACGACTCGAATGACGAAATGATCGGGAATTCAGGAGGGCGCGGACCTGAATTTAAAGAAGCTTGACGCTAAGAGGAAAAGCTTGGAGGCTAAGCTTGAAGAGTTAAACCAAAATGTCCTGGAAAGTAAAAAGAATGCAGTTGGAACTATCAAAGAAACAGTGGGAAAGATGAAAGAAGTCAACAAGGAGCCGGTTCCTCATGATTTACCTTATATCAGACCCTATGTACCACCTATCCCATTTCCAGGACGTTTGAAGGTTGCGAGAAAAGAAGAAACAAGCGACAATCAATTGAAGAAAATGGAAGCAAAGAACTTACAGAGTGATGAAGCAACACCACAAGCTAATGAGGAATCAACCACAACACATAATGGTATTACTTCTAACTCTTCTTTTATTCCTAACAATATTGCTTGTTTTTCTATGCGAGGTTCTTTGAAATTATGGATGAAATCGTGCAACCTATCACATCACCCGATAATGGTTATGTAGCTTCGGCTACCGAACCAATTCTAGTTGATCTTGCAAAGGAATTAGAAGACAAAGTCTTGGACACCTTAGTGATAAACAAGGAGACATATGAGCCAATTAATCAGCCACGTCACGAGGTGAACAAATCATCAATGCCATCAACTAAAGTGGGTAAGGTATGGAGGGAAATGACATCTCCTTTTAGGTATGATCATAATTTATCATTTCCCCATCCCATTGCATATTCACACCTTCATAGTATTTATTGCTATTTTCACCCACACTTGATTTCATGTGAGGGGATGAACACCCTTTTACGTAGTAAATAAGGGTGGAGTCAAGCTAGTGACTCGAACAAAAACAAGTGCTTCGTGGGAGGCACCCTATGCCTATCCTTTCTTTTTCATTTTATTAGTATAGTTGGGTTTTGTGTTTTCTAACCATTTTTGCGGAAGCGAGGAAGTAATTGCTGCTAGTTTCTTGTCGACTAGAGTTATGGCGTAACTCATCTTAGTGATTACGCCGTAACCAACTTTTAGCGTGCAGAATTCTTGCGCATTAATAATTACGTAATACCATCTCCGTGGTTCGCGTAACCACTCGCTTTGCATCTTATGTCAGGTTTTGCTAGTTACGGCTTAACTCCCTCATAAGAGTTACGACGTAACCTTCCTCTTCTTTAATTCTTTCATTTTAAAACACAATAACCTTGTATTAGTATTTTAAATGAACTTTGTGGGTGTGTTCCCTGTAAACCCTCACGAGACTTCACTCGTCCACTTGGGACACCAAGTGGTTTAAAAAGCTTGTTGCATACGCTAAATGCAACCGTGTTTCCTACGAAAGTGAGTTAGGTTTTTCATTTTCTTTTATTGCTTGTTGTTTTTATAGTATGATGCGTTTGGTTGTCTTTAGTGAATTCAGGTTATTAAAGTTTGCTCATGAATCTCAAAGCGGGACACGTTTGTTTGTGTGTCTTCGATCATGCCGAGCAAATCTAGGGGAGTTTTCTGTTCCAATTCTAACCCTTCTTATCTTTCATTTATGTGCTTAAGTATGACCCAAGTGGGGGGAAGGGATTAGACATAGACACCCGCTTGATTTTACTTGCCCTTATTTTTCTAGTTTTTGATGAAAAGTGTTTCATTAATAAAATTTTGACATGTTTTTCATCACTTAACTGGATTAATCTAGACTGAGCACACCTACCCTATATTTCCATTGTGTGAGGATAAGCCTTTCCGTTTTCCCCTTATACATAATTCCATAAAAATGAGTGTGCCGGTGGCTGTAGTAGACTTTAGAACTTGGCCTAGTATATCTTTTTGAGACCATTATCATGAGCATTACACTGAGGTAACTTGGTGTGATCGGTGCAGCTAGGATATAAGGCAATTTTAGGATTAAACCCAAATAGCCCAACATTTATGTTTGTGTATATTGGCTTTTCACATCGATTAGTCAATCCCCTGTTAAACCCTTTTTGTTGCACTCACCATTAGTGCAAGATACCCTAGATACACCCTTCAGAGCCTTTCCTTTCATTTTGTTCACCCAATATAACTGTTTCATTACACCTATCGCCTAGCCTACCCTGTAGTTTCTTATGTCCATGGTCTGGGCACTGTTGGTTAATTTTGGTTCCACTAGTTAAAGTCGCGGGTTTTGAATAAAGGGTTTTGGAAGAAAATCGGGTTTAGATGATAGTTGATCTCAAGTGGGGGGATGCTTTATGTGTTCATAGTGTTTTTATTTTTTATTCATGTATACCTTGTCTTGCATCAAAAAAAATGATGAGAATGCAAGCAAGAGTTTATTAGTTGTTTATTGCTGATCGTAATATAAATCAGCTTGTGTGTCGTATTGTGTTGAGTATTCTCGCCTTGTTTCATCTGGCGCAAATTTTTACAAATCCGTTTTGTCTTACGGATAAATTTAGAAACCCGTACATTTTTATCCCGCCTTTCAAATTTTAATATTCGTACAATGGGGACATTGTACATTTCAAGTGGGGGGATGGGAGATAGAAATGGTCAATTTTGATAGAAATATGTGCTAAATTGACCCAAATTTTAAAAAATTTTATATAGCACATTCTTTTTTCATTGATGATGAAGGCCGAGTTAATGCATCTTATTTGCCTAGATTATGGAGTTTATGAGGCACCACATTACATGTCTTATGCATTAACTCGTGTATTGGATTATTGAAGACCACTTGACTCTTGACCCTCGATTTTTGCTATGGGATTGAATGCGACTAGTGGTGGGGCGACTATAGACTTAGGAATCTATTTGTTTCGTGTCTTTTTATTTACACCCATTAAAATTTTCCCATGCCTTATCCTACCCTTAGTCATGAATCGAGCATAGGTGAGGAAGCGAGCAATCATTGGTGTCTTGGCCATGGATTGTATCATTGGTTTTGTCCCCTTCGTCATAGCTCGTTAGTAATGACAAAATAACCCTTAAGCCTATGTTGTGTCAACCCATTGCCTCTTAGAATAGCTGCATCTATAGACTCTAGTGGTGGAGATTAGTATCTTCGCCAAGCCTATGATAGAATACTCGCCATGACTGAGCAGTTGAGTGATCACCCCAAAAATATCAAACACGTGAATTATGGGAGAGAGTGTGATTTCAATTCCCTTTTCGTGAGGTGCTCGGTTTGGAATTTTCTAGCTAGGTGATTTTTAGACTCATATCTTCCAATTAATCCTGGGAGATATCTTTTTAAGAATTATTTAAATGGTCTACTTGAGGACAAGTAGAATTCAAGTGGGGGGATATTTGATAACATCAAATTAGCCTGATCTTTTATATATCAAATTCCCGTGTTTATGGCCTCATTTGCATTAATATGGTACTTAATTCTTTCATATTCGTTCATATTTGCATTTCAGGATAATCGAGGCGTTGGAGCGGAAAAAAAGTGATAAAAGGCCAAGTATATGTTCTGAAGATTGATTTACGAGGGCATTTGGATTTTATGTGAAGATTACGCCGTAACTAGCTAATAGGTTACGGCGTAAATATGAGCTTTGAAGGATATGGCGTAACCAATTCTTATGGTTACGTCGTAATTATTTTTGTGAAGGTTATGGCGTAACAGGGAAATTAATTACGCCGTAGAGATAATTTCGGATCGGATAAGTTTGAGATGACGAAGGATTACGGCGTAACCCGATGATTAGTTACGCCATAATTAATTACTTGGGCGCAAAGTTTCGAGGTCCAGGGATTAAAAGCGGCAAGTTTATTTGAAGTTTATTGAGTACAAGGACTTGTTATAAATGTAACAAGTGCGATGAGGGGCCAAAAGTGTCAACAAGAGCAAAATAGTTTCAACAATTTAGCTTGACATTAGAAAGTACGAAGTTGTCAATTCTTATATAGTTACGGCGTAACTATATATATTAGTTACGGCGTAACTTTAGTTACGACGTAATTAATTTATTTAATTACGCCGTAACCATGTCGGGGCCTATAAATACAGCCCTAAATCTGCATTTTTCAGTATCTCTCTTCACCCCTCTCCAAGGGTCGATTAGGGCACCACTCCAGGGTATTTTCCAGCAGTCCGAAGCCAGTTTTGAAGGAAGAATTCACCCGAAATCATCATCATTATTAGCTCTTCATCAAGTAATTTGTATCAAACATTATGTTCAATTCAATTCATGATTTATTCATTTTTGTTGGTATGATTTACTATATGTTTGGCTAAGCACCTCTGGGTGCTGGCCTTGTTATGATTCCTTAATTGTTTTGTTTGCGTTTACTTTACTTCCGTACAATTATTTCTAAGTGTATGCATGCATAGTTTATTGGTAGCCACCCTTGGTTCGGTAGTTTTGAATGGTGATAGAGGCCAATTGCCTAGGAGATATGACCAACTGACCCTAGGTGAGCGGACTGAGACGGGAAGGGTAAGATATGACCAACTGACGACCCTTTCTACTTGTGCGATTTGACCAACTGATCACCTATCGTTTTGATGAACTTAAGAATTAGGGGGTGAGTGTCTAAGTTCCTAATGGTCGGGCACTCACTATTATAAATCTAGCATGTAGCGGTACTTAATGACTCGGCTTAGGGGACCGGGAACAACAGGACTTATGACGGTGCTGATTTCTCCTGTGGTGGCATCTTTCTTGATAGGTTAGGGCGAATTGACCAAATGCTGTCCTCTCGAATTTGACCCCACCTGAAGTAATTGGAAGTAAGTATACGTAGACATAACTAGATAGAAGGATTAACTAGGTTAGCACCACTCTCCTTCATTGATCACATCTCTTGCCTTTATCTACTTTCCTTGTTTTATTAGTTAATTTTATTTCAATCTTAAAAACAATTATAATCGTGACATAGACTTAAGTTAATTTCCGATCCACATAGCTCTTGGGACAACCTCAGCTTTACCGATTACTACACTACACATGACCGGGTACACTGCCCGTTAGTGCATTAGGGTAGACCATAGGTATAACGAGTAATTATATATATTAAAACCTGGTCAGTAAAACCTGCATCACCTACGTCTTGACTCTTTAAGCATCCTTCACTAATGCCTTCGACACAACACTTCTATAGAGAAAGAAAGAACTATCAACAAGAGAACCTCAGTAGTCTTGACGATGACGAAGCATGGCAACACATGGACTTGAGCTTGCTCGACTTCAAGAGGTGGTGATCTCGCCTTTAAGAGGAACCTAGAGAATCACACAAAAACAAAATACAAACTACATATAGATATCCTTTAGATCTGAGGTTAGAAGGTTTACAATACTAGGAGAAAGTATGTGTGAGAGTGACAACCCAAAATAAAGAAATGGCTCACTATTTATAGAAGAAAATAGTCTACTGTTCCACGGATCCCATGGATCCCTTGCTTGAGGGATCCGTCTAGTGTAAACTAGGGGAACCGTGGGACGCTCCTCTTTGCCCATGGGTTTTGGTTCATGGGTCATGGGTTATGGGTCATGGGTCCTAGACTTTGGGCCATGGGTATCCAAGTAGATACAATGTATCTAGTATGTGCAATGTATTTAGTCCATGGGTCATGGGTTAAATCCATAGGTCATGGATAATACCCATTCATGACTTATGCATGCTGTCATGCAATGGGTTATGGGTTATGTTCCATGGGTATGGGTCATGGACTTTGGGTTATACCCAACTACATTCAGTGTATTTGGTCAATGGGTCAAAATACTTAAACTTCTACCCATTATATTAACCATTATAATACATACTAATTATGTATATATCTACCCAATATGTAAACACTAGTTGTTGTATATATGTATTACTAAATCATAAAATCACTATTACTTGTTTATTGTTTTATGTGAAAACGTAACTGTGTTAGTAAACTATTGGCTCAAAACATTTACGTATTTTATTTGTTTCGTTAAACTGATTTTACGTTTGTTATCGACAAAACATTAGAAGATCGTAAAATATAAATAAACGTTTTTACGGCTTATTTGTATTAACAATCTCCCCCTTTTTGTTAATGACAAAACATAAAATTATTTTAAGGAAAAACTAAAATTCGTAAAAGTTTTAATTGGAGTTTTTACTCTCTTCTTACCCTTTTTGTCGAAACAAAAAGAGCGTCGAAAAGAAACTAATAATTTGTTTTAAGAAAAACATGTAAAAATAAACATATAGAGAGCAAGTGATGGGAAGTGTTCTCGTCTTAGCTCCCCCTTGACGAGTCCATCCCTTTGTGAGGGCGTCAAGTAAGAAGAAATACTAAACTAGTGCCTTGCAACTATGTTTGCAAATGGTTTCGTCTTTGTGACGAATATGGTCCCCCTTGATGATTGCAACTTTGCAAAGGGACGTCATGTAACGTAATCCTAATGTGAAATATATTGCAAATGATTTTGCAATGTATTGCTTTGACAAGAAACTCCCCCTAGCTTAGGGTGTCAAAGTCTCCATGTGTAAATTGAAAATCTACAAAACAAATGTTAGAAAACAAGTATATAATGCATAATTTCCTGCAAATAAGACTCAAGTTAGTAGTAAACAAGTCTTCTGTTGCACGGATCCCATGGTTCCCTCCTTGAAGGGATCCGTCTAGGCAAAGTAGAGGGATCCGTCTGACTGTAAACAAAATACAGTAATGGTGATGTGAACAAATGATGTCAACATTAAAATGAGATATGTAATAAGGCACCAAACATACACTCAAGACAATATGGCATAAAACATGTAATCTCATTCAATAAAATACGAGAGATGATCTACAAATCTCTAAAACTAAGAGAATGATTCAACCATGTAATACATTTTCTAGTAATTCAAATTTTTGACCAAAAAACTTAAAAAGCAACAATGTGCTTGAATCTAAGGATGAGTAGACTTGTTGAGTTGGTCCAATCATTCAAGAAGATGATTAAACATGAAATGTAACTCATTTCGTACTTCTTGAACAAGTCCAATGATGATTTGATAATTAGAGCAATTATTGTCATGATTAGGAACCGGAGGAGATTGGTTGTTTTGAGGAGGCTCCATAAATGATGATGGAGGTACATTGAGCAATGTAGGATGAGGTTCTACTAGGAATGAAGGTGGTGATAATGGAAGGTCTTCTATATGATTAGGTCCTTGGTGGTTCCTTGTCTTCAAAGGTGGACTATTTGGTGATGTAGGTGGTTCCCTATTTAACGAGAAGGTTGGTGAGTGGGAAGTTCTCAGTGGTGAGTGCTCTAATGAGTAGAGATTTGGATGAGAAAGAGGTTCGGTAAAGGAATGTAGTCTATGTTCTAGGAATGAAGGCTTAGGTGTTTTACTAGATCTAGGCGCGTTTGGTTTAGAGCTTGATGAAGCCTTTCCTAACTCTAAAGGTCTAATACTAATTCTTGCGGTTCTTTTGGCTATTGTTGATTGAGATTGTTGAGGTGGGATTCTAACATTTTGACTTATTACGGGTGATGACTCGGTGGATGATATCTCATGGACCATATGAGTATTCCTTTTGGATGAACCTTTGGTTGAAGAATTCTTGCTAGACGCTTTAGTCATAGTGAAGTTGAGGATGTAGTAGGAGTCTTCAACTACTGATTTTTAGGATTGTGGTAAGAATGGTGACTTAAGCTCTCAAGAGTGTTTGGTTTATAAAGGATGAATTTGAATTAATGAATTAAATTCATGTCCACTAAGAAAATTTGGCATGCACCAAGGTCAACTATGGTGTTGTTCAGCTTTAGGGAATCATTAAATGGTAAGCAAAAATGTTTAGATTACCAAAGATGGTTAGAATTTTGAAAGAAAAGCTGATTAGAAACTTTCTGTAGACACGGATCCCTCTCACTAGGGTTCCGTCTGGTTATAAACCAGGGATCCGTCTGTCAGACAGAAATATGGTGAAGTGATTATGCTCTTGTAAGGTCTAGTGCCTATAAATCTTGAGGGTTTTACTTTCCTTAGATGTCTTAAGTGATAGGTGACTTAAATGTCCAACCACAAGGAGTGAGGATACTTAATGATGGTATTGGGTAGGAAAGTGGACTTTTTGAGAGTGTAACTAAATGTTTAAGGATGATACTCATTGATTTGAGTATGACAAATGATGGTAATTTATCCTAGAGATCAGATGATGACTTAAGAGGAATTAGAAAAATTCCTAAAAAAATAAAAATAAATGAAAAACTAGTTTTAAGGCTATTTTAAGGTAAGGATGACTAAAATCAATTTGCTAAAATTGAGAGAAATATCAAGCTAAGTGTTTTGAGATGTGAGGAATAATGTGTGAGCATTGGAGCGAAAATATGGTGAGTTATGGTGAGTTGACAAATCAAAAGCACTTTGAATTTGATCTTAAGTTAGCTATGGCTGAGTGTGAGACCTACTAAGCTTGAGGAAGACTTAAGTAGTCTTAAAGGATCATGTTTAGCTAGAATGATGTGATCTAGGGAACAGGTTTGATGTAAAATGATCTGTATCTGGTATCTGTTTGCCCGGATCTCATGGTTCCCTAATTTAAGGGATCCGGCTAGTTATAGCCCAGGGATCGGCTACTGGCGACCGGTAGCTTCTCAGCAATTGTGCGAGTTTTTCACTCTTAGCAAATGCTTATCCTAATCATTTCTACAATCAGTAAACACATGCAAACAACAAGTATAACGCATAGCAAGTGGGGAGAACTAAAAGGTAATTAAAAATGAGTGATAACGACTACTTGAATAGGATCAAGTTGTCGTAAAATCTTGAATAGGATCAAGTTGTCGTAAAATCTCATTTTGCTAGTTCCTAAGTTAAAGTGTCTAATACCAAATCATGGCAATTCCTACAAGCTACATCCTAATCTACATAAATATTGTTAAGATGTTTACAGACCATTGTTTTAGAATTTGTTTTCACAAATTAAGGTCCTATGACCTTACCTTCCATCCACACCTCACTCCATTTCACTCTCGTCTTCATCTCCATCTTCATCCCCTTCACTCTTCATCCCACCATCTCTACTTCTTTTTCTTCAAGAAGTTAGCAAAACACTTGAATATCCCTTTAGTTTGTTTCCACTCTTGTGATGGGCTTGGAATGTCCGGCAGTTGATTGATGTAATCTAGAGGGTCGAGATCGGTGTTGCCAAGGGGGTTGCTACTTCATTCTCCTTCTCTTTGTCTTTCCCTTTCATCCGATGAATCCGTTGGTGGGTGAGATCTCTTGCCATCCACCATGATCCTTATCGGATAGCGGCACCATGACCTTGTTGCAAAAACTATGGTCAAAGGAATAAGAAGAAGGATCTAGAGCAAAGATGAAGTTTGCTAGATGGGTCAGGAGCATTGCATAAGGGAGTACCATCTTGTCCATGCTTTTCACACTCGCCATTCTTTTTACCATGTAGTATGCGAGGTTGAAGTGAGTCTTAGGTCACAAGGCAATAAATCATGAAGCTCAAGAGCGCATTGGGATGATCTTTGTTCCCTCCCAAGCAAAGCACATTCTCCCTTACCACGAGTTCCCATTTCTTGTACAACGGGAACATTTCTGAAAGCTCCATTTGAAATGGATCCGTATAGATCACCTTGGAGTTTCTCGTGACCCTTGATGGAGATGCTCTTTCCATGAAGACGGTATCCCTTACCGTGGTTGCTTTTGGGATTCTCATATAGTATGCTTCATGATGATCTACCATGTCATGTAGCTCCGCCAAAGACCATTCGTTGGAATACATGCACACTCCTTGATATGGGACACGGAGTATCCTTCCAAATTCTACAAGAAAGAGGGTGTACTCATGCTCATTGATGATGAAGGCTATTGAGATGGTCCCGTCTTCATTCCTAACGATTCTCATTGTCTTGTAAAATTCAAGCACGAACACCGAACAAATTTGCTCATTAATATCCAAGAGGCAATCAAAGTTAATTCCTCCAAAAACTTGTCGGATGTTGGTGTTTGCGAAGAATGATGGTTCAACCACACGGCCTTCATGGAAAAGCCTCTTTTCTAGCATCTTGAAAGCTTTCCTATCCTCCAGGCTTAGGCCTTCCTTACGATGGTACATTGGGATGTAGTGGGCGGTATCATGGTAATCTTGTTGGCGGTTGCTAGGCATGATTGTTCCTATACAACAAAACCACAATGTGGTGTTAATTGTGTGAATAGTAACCTAATGGGATTGATCACAACTTTGCTCAAAACATCTTCATTGAATTCAAGGAATGAGTTTAATTTGTATTGTCTTCTGTTAATTCTTTGATTTAGATTATCTTAGAAAACAATGTGGTAACAAATTGTGACAAGCCCATTTGAGCTCAACTTCTAAAGATGAAAATTGTAATCCTAGGAATCAAGGAATGAAAATAACAATGTAGTGAAGATTATACTTACACAAGAGATTGTTTTGCTTGAAGAAGATGATCAATTTGATCCTGTGAACAGTAACTAGGTTTATGTTAGGTGAGTCTTGATAGAGAAAGTGGGTAGTGGAACTTCCACAGTGATCATTTCTTACTTATGCTTGTCTCTGTTGCATGGATCCCACGGATCCCTTGTATGAAGGATCCGACTAGTTCAAGCTCAGGGATCTGGCATATCAACAATTTGACAGCTTAAATCCTTGATAATTTTGGTTTGGGAGTTCTAAATTGCCTAGGATCGATGTTTAGGCTCTATAACTTATGGTTTGGGGTTTTGACGGGTTATACTAGTCCTATTTGACGAGGTTCCCTTTTTATGAATAAATCATAATTCTTTGGGAGGTTTTCAAAGATTATGATAAAATCCCATTTTATCATAATGTAAGAAATTTCACATGGATACTTATTGACATAGATGAATTGTCAATAATCCTTATGTGAGAAGTGATGATCAAGGCTCTCGAATAGCCGAGATATCATTATCACTCATTTGTAATTTTGTCTATAGAGATCAACGGAGAATACTATTCTTGATGATGAGTTCAATATAGATAACTACTTTGGTGATTATTAAGAGAGCGTAAAGATACTACTAAAACACAAAAAAAATGATCTTATTAATTTATCTAGAAAGAGAATAAAATAAAATAAAAAAAACATTTATTTGTAGTTTATTAAAGATCATACCTTTGCTAAATATTATTTTTAAGGAAAGAAGTATTTAGAGAGAAATTCTTCATGATCTTCTTAGGATGCCCAAGTCCAAGTATGGAGAATTCTCAACAAGGAAAATATTAGAACGATCTATCATTGTCCAACATTATAAAATATGATGATTTTAAAACGTAACCTTTTGTTTTTAAGGAAGTTCCTTCCTTGTAGTTTTCAAACATACATAGATCGTGTTAAGTTTTTAAAAGTACAATATACTCTTAAGGAACTTGGTAACGAAGCTCTGATGCCAATTGTGGAAAACTAGAAGGGGGAGTTGAATTGTTTTACCGATTAAACTTCGTTTTAAAATATTTAGATCGAGTTATGTCAATCTATTTAGATGTGTATGTTGGACATTGATAGATAGATATGTAAATGTGTAATGAAAAGATAAAGAGTAAGAAACACTTAACCATGACACGAGTGTTTATAGTGGTTCGGCTACAAGGACACCTTCCTTGCCCTACTCCACTCCCCGAGTCACCTACTCGAGAGTTTGTAATCACTACACGACACCAACTCCTTGTGGCGGAGAAGCCTTCACAAAGTTGCCTACTCTTTTTCCGATACTAGGCTAGACACCGGGTTCTTCCAGTAGGTAGAACCACACCTAACACAACGTCACCTACCCTTTATCCGGTACAAGGATAAATACCGAGTTCCATTACAAAGGAGGAACTACTACCCAACACTATACAACACCTATCCCAAAAGGAGACTCACTCCTTATGACAACATCAACAAGGATATCAATATCCTTGGATACACCCTATCTCTATTTATACTTCGATACACCTTATCGATTGTACACCCTTGGCATTTTTCACTAATGCCTTTGACACGGACGTTCGACACCTTTCACTAATGTCTTCATCTTGACTGTTTTGGCATCCTTCACAAATGCCTTCGACACGGACATTAAGCACCTTTCACTAATGCCTACATCTTGACTCTTTAAGCATCCTTCACTAATGCCTTCGACACAACACTTCTATGAAGAAAGAAAGAACTATCAACAATAGAACCTTAGTAGTCTTGATGATGATGAAGCATGGCAACTCATGGACTTGAGCTTGATCGACTTCAAGAGGTGGTGATCTCGCCTTTAAGAGGAACCTAGAGAATCACACAAAAACAAAATACAAACTACATAGAGAGATCCTTATGATCTGAGGTTAGAAGGTTTACAATACTAGGAGAAAGTATGTGTGGGAGTGACAACCCAAAATGAAGAAATGGCTCACTATTTATAGAAGAAAATAGTCTACTGTTCCAGGGATCCCACGGATCCTTTGCTTGAGGGATCTGTCCAGTGTAAACTGGGGGAACCATGGGACGCTCCTCTTTGCCCATGGGTTTTGGGTCATGGGTTATGGGTCATGGGTCCTAGACTTTGGGCCATGGGTATCCAAGTAGATACAATGTATCTAGTATGTGCAATGTATTTATTCCATGTGTCATAGGTTAAATCCATGGGTCATGGATAATACCCATTCATGACTTATGCATGATGTCATGCAATGGGTTATGGGTTATGCTCCATGGGTATGGGTCATGGACTTTGGGTTATACCAAACTACATTCAATGTATTTGGTCAATGGGTCAAAATACTTAAACTTCTACCCATTATATTACCCATTATAATAGATACTAATTATGTATATATCTACCCAATATGTAAACACTAGTTGTTGTACATATATATTACTAAATCATAAAATCACTATTACTTGTTTAGTGTTTTATGTGAAAACCTAAGTGTGTTAGTAAACTATTGGCTCAAAACATTTACGTATTTTATTTGTTTCGTTAAACTGATTTTACGTTTGTTATCGACAAAACATTAGAAGATCGTAAAATATAAATAAACGTTTTTACGGCTTATTTGTATTAACATAAGTTATCTGCCAAGTCTCAAGCAAGTAACATAGATTAGCCCATGATTCAAGAGATCATACACACTTAACCAGTTTGTGTAGATCAAGTGGCCACTAGGGGTAACTTTGGGGAGGGGGGTTGTTTCCATTGAAGGTCTCAGGTTCGAGGCTTGCCAATGGGGTTTTCTTCCTAGGCGAATTGAAAAAAAGCAGTGGGGTTTATTCCCCAAAGGCGAACATTTGAGGAAGACATACTGCCCGCTTGGATGTCACTGCACGACTCGAATCACCAACACCTTCTCGTTGTTTATTTCCATTTATTGGCTATATAATGTTTTTGTAAGTTTCCAGCCAAGTATCAAGCAAGTAACATGGATGAGCCCATGATTCTAGATATGCTACACACTTAACCACTTGGTCTAGATCAAGTGGCCACCATGGAACTTTTTTTTTAGGGGGGGGGTTCCTTTAGAGGTCTCGGGTTCAAGGCTTGCCAATGGGGTTTTCCTCCTAGGTGAAGCAAAAAAAAAAGGAGTGGGGTTTATTCCCCAAAGGCGAAGGTTCGAGGGAGGCATACTGCCCGCTTGGATGTCACTGCCTGACTCAAAGCACTAACTACGAACTAGCCATTCTAAAAAAAATATAATAAAATGATACTTATCTCATTTATTCTCTAAAACACTGTACTTATAAGCCTCTTTCTTAATCAAGTCTAACATGCGTGTTGCATTTGGTGTCAATGGCCCATCACTCTTGTCTATTACATTCACAATATTGACTATTCTTTTCATACAATCTTTAATGTATTCTAAAGCAATAATGATGGGTTTGTGCCTATCTCCAACATTTTTTTCATAAAACACTTCACACATATTATTAAGTAAAACATCAGAATGAGCTTTCCCTATACAAGTATAAAAGATGTTTTAGTAATACAAACAACAATGTTTAAACATAAAAGATGTGCAGTTACACAGAGATTTAATACCTTCAAAATGTGACCTTTAACAATGGATTTGTGGTATCTTACTTAACCAAGCATGGGCAGGTTCACTAAAACTTTTGAATGAAAGCCTAGCCGCCTCAAATTGTTAGACGGTTGTTGCTGTTGCACATCTCCAAAAATGATCTTTATAGGCTCTAGCATTCCATTGAGGTATCATATTCTCTTGGATGTGCCTCAAACAAAATATGTGTTCTGCACTAGGGAGTACTACAGCTAAAGTTGGAATGATAACCTGCACAAATGAATATAAATTCATTACTAATAAAAGTATGATTTATAAATAATATAAGTGAATATAATCAACCAGACATTGAAATTACCTTTTGCCTGTCACCAATAAAAGTGTAGTTCAAATTTGGTTGCAAGTCAAGATCATCTGCTAAACATTGAAGAAACCAAGTCCATGAATCTTTGTTTTTAGCTTCTAAAACAACATAGGCTAATGGGTATATTCTATTGTTTCTATCAATGCCAACAGTTGTAAGAAGCTGACCAGGAAAAGGACCCCTTATAAAAGCACCATATAATCCCAACAACTATCTTTGACAAGCTTTATATCCTGCCTTCAAAGCACCTAAGCATACATAAATTCTCTTGAAAACCCTTGTTCGACTAGAGGGATCTATTGCAGTTTGTGCACTTATTCTAACTATTGTATTAGGGTTTGTTTTCTGCGACTCTCCAACATAGTCTCTAAACATGATGTATTGTAGCTTATGATCACCCCTAATCTCAATTTATGCCTTGTTTTTTTACCCTTAATGCATTTTGCATAGATATTTGAACTTAAACCTGTTTAGAGAGTTGATCTTGAACAGCCCTAACTGGAATATCTGGATTGACTTGAACTTGGTTTAGTATTTTCTTTGAAAAAAACTTGTAGTCACAAGCTTTGATCTCTCTTGATTGCAAAGATTTTTGTATTCATCCTTGAAAGTTCTAACAATCCATGTATCTGACGCTTTATCTTTGTTATATATAACAACCATGGGCACTCTTTTGGTTCCTTAATGCATGCTCTCGTAGATTCCTTCCTTTTGTTGCATTTAATTAATGGACCATGTCTTTTCTTTGGCATGTACCCAGCCCAACACCTTCACTTAGACCATAAACTGGTATTGTACCCACACACTTACACCTAAATATTTCTTTGTCATTCTTCACCAATTGCAATTTCCTCCTAGTTTATATTAAATGCAGGTTTCCTTGTCTTTGATTTCTTTTGCAGAACCAAAAGTTTGATCATACAAAA
This sequence comes from Chrysanthemum makinoi, assembly GCA_910596185.1. Classification (NCBI taxonomy): domain Eukaryota; kingdom Viridiplantae; phylum Streptophyta; class Magnoliopsida; order Asterales; family Asteraceae; genus Chrysanthemum; species Chrysanthemum makinoi. The sequence goes on along the minus strand of OU343217.1, from coordinate 47,036,856 downwards.
AGAATGTTTCCTTGGCAACTGCTTCTGCCTCAGTTAACTTTTGTTTCCAGTTTTCCCTTAACTTTTTCTTCCTTACATACTCTAGATCATATTTAGAACCACAATCACTATCAAACTCATTATTATCTGTGACATCTAAGTCATTTTCCTCAAATAAATCATCTGCAATCTGGCTAGAGCTTCCTATATTAGGTAAGTGTCTAGTCTTACTCGCTTGGAACAAACTAACCTCAACATCAGGCTCCTCAAAATTATTCTCATCATCAACCAATATGTTTCCATCTTAAATGTTCTCATTAACATCATCATCATCACTCTCATAACTATCCGTTTCACTTTCATTTGCATCATCCCAATTCTTCTTAAATTTGACAGACCTCTACATATTTATCTTTTTGCATATGGTTAATAGGTTTATCTATATGCTCGTTTCTATCACCTAACTCATCTTCAATTTGTCAGATCTCTATAGGTTTATCTTTTTGCATATGGTCAACATGTTTATCTATTTGCTCATTCCATCATCTAACTCATCTTCACTTTGATAGACCTCAATAGATTTATCTATTTGCATATGGTCAACAAATTTATCTGTTTGCTCATTTCCATCATCTAACTCATCTTCAGTTTGACATACCTCTACAGATGAAAACGAGAGTTCAATTTTGGCAACTGACTAGATTATCCAAAAGTATTAACTTTCAAAGATGGTTGTGTAACTTGACTTAAATGCTCTACCACAGGCTCATTAACAATGTTTTCTAAGAATAATTTTTTTGAGCAATATGGAATAATAGCAAGAGCTGCCTTCTTTGCTTCATCCACCTCATCAATAAATTTCCTAATTGATTTTGTAGTCATTTCTCGAAGATCCAATCTTGTCTTACTATTTTCAGCATAAACTTCTATTATCTTATGGTCATTAACAAGATTTTTTCAATAATTTGCAATTCACAGGCTCACTTAAGCTATACAAACTATTATCTAAATTATTATCAGGCTTAACAAAGTAATAGTTATTTTTTTTGCTTAGTTCGTAGCCCATTTTATACATAAGAACATATAACTCTTCAACTCACATAATATCAATATCAACCAAATCGACAATAGTTTTCTTACCTCCATCATATATTCTATCATATTAGGTCTACCAGCTGAACTGAAACAAAAAAAAGTGTGAACATTATCCAACCTTAACTGAGAAAAAGTATAAAGATATTAAATAAAAATTATAACAAAAAAGCGTACCATATTTCTTCTAAGCAGAAGTATACAAATCGGTATCAGCAATTTGAATATCTCTTCTTACTTTCCATAATGTATAATCAATTATATGAAATTATTTGTCTCAATAATATGGCACTGGTTTTGTAACATGCAATTCAAGTTTGTGATGTGCAATTAGGTTTGTGATAAAATTTGTAAAGAAAGTTTTGGGATGAAAAAAGAGGCAATGTAAGTGGTATAGATGTATATGGGGCGAGAGGATGGATGAGACAAGTGAAAAGAAGCCCGGATAAATAATATGATCAATAATAGAAATATATGAAATAACCATTATACCCTCAGAGTAAAAACGCGTGTTTGGTCGTTAACGGACTTTGAATGACATAAAATACTCAAACGATCTTGGGTGATGCAAAAAGTGAACAGCAGGGACCTTAAGTGATTTTAATTTTTTTGAAGGACTCAACGCGTATATTAGGTACAAGTCCAGGGACGAACAGTTTTATTTACTCTTAATTTAATGATCAAGTTTGAGCACCACGTACGCGGTGTTATAGCTTCGTGTTATAGCAAAAAGTGCTCTCATATAAACCTTTTTCCTTATAACTTAAAACATATAACTTAACTAAAAAAAAATCCTCGGTCCTCGCTCTACAATTAAGTTATAAAATACTCTCAGACCTCACAATTTTTTTTTAATCTTTCTTTATTTTTTATAAATAACACAGCATATAAAAATTAAAACATTACATTCCATGAAGTCTTGGAATAAATTACAGTTCCCAATCACAGCAATCGATACAAAGAAAATTGATTTGATGATCAAGTTACTATTGTTTTCAACTTTGAACCATTTTCTACACATTCAGAGTTAAAACCATTTACGAACACTTTCACACATATTGAACGTGCTTCAAAAGCCCTAGTAAGCGTTGTTCTAACCAAACCCGTCAACATATAAATGAGTTTCGATCATAGTACACAATGAGAAACATATTACACGTAATACCCACCCGAATAATCTTAAAATTTGACCGAAAGGAACCAGGCGACATACCTTAACGCGTCATGCAATTTCTTCAAGGAAGCATACAAAAGGACGAATCTTATAACAATATATAGAAACCAAAGATGAACAACCTTAAACTTTCTTCAAGGAAGCTTACAGAGGGACGAATCTTATAACAAATATATAGAAACCAAAGATGAACAACCTTAACCAGTTTACACGGTGTAAGTTTAACGAGTAAATAAGTTATGTTACATTTAAATGTTGTACAAGAATGCAAATATTTGTTGTGAGTTGTGACCACACAACAGCTGCAAAAGGCGAACTATTTTGGCTTCACGATATATTCTCATTCAACAAAACATCAAAACTCTTTGAATCACCTTGTAACTGTCATACTTGTGAAAGATTGAGAAGGTATTGTTGCCCATGAGTAATGTGGATGCATTGTAGGACCTTACTTTTATCAACCTTATCACACAAATATCCACGTTTTGCTTAGAACACGTTAACACACAAACAAACTATGCGTGAAACCAAAGAAATAAAGATGAGAAAGATGGTGACTTGATGTTATATGGATCGTGTATGTGAAGATAAAGATGAAAACAATAGATGTTTTATTTCAAAGGAAAAACACACACACACACATTCAAGCACACCCCTCAAATGACCATTTGAGGGGTATTTATAGTACAAGACACAAGTTGCCCTAAAGGCTTTCCTTGGGCTTTGTATGGGCTTCGTTGGATTGGATTTGGACGTGGGATATATGAGTTTATAGACGGCAAGCTTAGCTCATCTTTTAACCAAATAGCTTATCCCAATCCACGAGCCCGTAGACTATTCTATCACGATATCTAACACACGTTACAAAGTTCCTAATCGTGAATAACCATCACTTCTAATATAAACTATTAAGGCTAACATGCATATTTTTAGACGTTGAGTTCACGTGAGATGGATGCAAGACTAGAATTTAGAATACATTAATCTCACATGGACACAGCGCCTAAAAATATACATTAACATTCCTCGTGGACCATAACACCCTCACAATTTCTCAGCACAAATCATGCAAGTCTCTTCATTATTGGTGTGACCTCACAACGACCGGAAAAGGCGAACTATCTTGGCTTCATGATATATTCTCATTCAACAAAATTTTAAACCTCTTTAAATCACGGTGTAACTGTCATACTTGTCAATCTCACATGGACACAACGCCTAAAAATATTCATTAACGTTCCTCGTTGACCATAACACCGTCACAATTCCTCAGCACAAATCATACAAGTCTCTTCATGATTGGTGTTGAAGCATATTACAAGACATTGAATTCACGTGGCACAAGTACAAAACAGAAGTTTAGCATGCTCTTGTCTCGTATGGATTCAACGCCTCAAGGTATGCACCAACATTACTCGTAGATTAAGTTAAGTGCTAGCTAGCAGAATCCATAAGTACACAAATTTTGCACCGTGATATAAAAAGTTCAAACGTCATATTGGATAAGAATCAAAAAGCCAACAATCCTTCAATCCCAAGAGTAACGTTGATGCATATTTTAAGGAGCTGAATCCCCGTGAGATGGATGAAAGACTAGACTTTAGAATACACTAATCTCACATGGGCACAACGCCTGAAAATATTCATTAGCGTTGCTCGTGGACCATCAACACAAAATTACACACATACCTAAATCATGAGTGGTGTTGATGCATATTTTGAGACGTTGAATTCATGTGGCACAATAACAAAACTGAACTTTAGTATGCTCGAGTCTCACATGAATTCAACGCATCAAAATATGCTTCATCACTTCACGCAGATGAAAGTACTAGCATAATCCTTCAACACACAACTTTTGCACCTTAATATAAAAATTTCAAATGTCCTGCTGGACAAGAAGTAAAAGAGCCAACATGTACAAGCCTGATCGTCGTTGAACTCCACAGAGACGAACAGGCAACATTGCCAGCAATACTCATATCTCCGTTACAATATCAATATGGTCTGAGATTACATATCTGCTGTCCCTTTTTCTGTACATAGAAAATGAAAAAAAGTCAACTACCTCATATTGTTAGCTAATTTTACGAATAAGCAATTCCGAGTGTTTTATTAGATAAGGTAAAGTGCTATACTCCTATTTCAAAAGTATTGCTTCTGCTGGATTCATAATTATAGAATCAAAATAATAAATAGTTAGGCATCATAATCGATCTAGCAACATCTATAGTTCAGATCAATAACTATATAGATCTACTAAAATAAACAAGATGAACATACATAACATCAAAATATACGGTGTACCCGATACACTAGATCTAACATGATCTAGTTATTCTAAGATAAAAACAAAAAACACGATTATGGAACTGAGAACTTACCAGATATATATTGCTTCTGGGACATTGTTCGCATTGTAGAACAGTGATCTAGGACTTAATATCGTAAATCTGATCACATTTTTGTTTGTTTTGATAGGGTTGGACATTTTTAGGTTCTTATAGAAAATATTTGATCACTATTAGTCTCTAACAGCTTATTTCCACTTTGAACCTTGCTTTATAGTTTTATGGCAATCGTGATCCATTTATCTGTATTAACACAAATTAATATACACGCACACATGACTCGGTGAAAGTAATATAAGATCTAGTCACAGACATAACATTGACAGAGATCCACAATTCAAGCCAGTTTACGTGCATCAAGGCATCTACAATATAAAAACTACGGTAGCAGTTTGTATAATAATAAGTTAATAACTTATTTTGCATCATGTTCCAATGAACAGGTGAACTTAATACAAATACGTTGTGAAACTTTGGAGTGTAAACAAAATAGTGAGATGTTGGTTTTTACTTGACATGAGCACATTTTCCATCTATCTTTTCCTTGATTTGAGTGGAGGCTTTGGCGCGGTATTTTCTCTCGCCGCATCATATCACACCTTTTACAACCTTTTCTTTTTTGGCTCAACCTTTGAAGCACTTTCTATGTTCCCTTAAACCTTCCCGGCCAATCTTGCCATTTAAATATACCATAACACATTAATAACCACTCACAACACGAACGTGAACTAATTAAGCTATAGTTTTTGAGACAGTGACTGAAGCAAAATTCCTTCCTTGGAAGACGACTAAATTAGTATTTGAGATATCCATTTATGGACTAGAATAGATTGAAGCATATGGTCAACATGTTTATCTATTTGCTCATTTTCATCACTTAACTCATTCTCAGTTTGACATACCTCTATGGCTCTATAGATGAAAACAAGAGTTCAATTTGTGGCAATTGACTAGATCGTCCAAAATTATTGACTTCCAAAGATGGTTGTGTAACTTGAATTGAATGCTCTAACACAGGCTCATTAACAATGTTTTCTAAGAATTTTTTTTAGCAATATGAAACAATAACAATAGCTGCCTTCTTCTTTGCTTCATCCACCTCATCAATAATTGTCCTAATTGATTTTTGAGTCATTTCACTAAAATCCAATCTTGTGTTACCATTTTCAACAGAAACTATTGTCATCTTATGGTCATTAACAAGATTTTTCAATAATTTATAATTTACACACTCACTTAAGCTATACAAACCATCATCTAAATTATTACCAGCCTTAACAAAGTAATAGAAATTTATTTTGCCTAGCTCGTAACCCATTTCATACATAATAACATCCAACTCTTCAACTGACACAATATCAACATATCAACAATAGTTTTCTTACCTCCATCCTATATTCTTTCACGCCAGTATTTGAAAACACTATTATAATAAACGCTCATACTAAACATATTAGATCTACCAACTCAACTAAAACAAAAAAAGGTGAACATTATCTAACCTTAACTGAAAAAAATATAAAGATATTAAATATTCCAACAATTATAACAAAAATGTACCATATTTCTTCTTGGCAGAAGTGAAAAAATTGGTATCAGAAATTGAAATACATGGATCTCTTCTTACTTTTCATAATGTAAAATCCTTATGAAACTATTTATCTCAATAATATGTTACTGATTTTGTGCAATGCAATTAGGGTTTATGATAAATCTTGTAAAGAAAGTTTTGGGATGAAAAAAGAGGCAATTTATGTGTATAGATGTATATGGGGCCGGAAGATGGATGAGACATGTGGAAAGAAGCCCAGATCATCAATATGATCAATAATCGAAATATATAAAATGACCATTATATCTTCATAGTAAAAATGCACGTTTGGTCGATAACAGAGTTTGACTGACAGAAAATAATCAAACGATCGTGGGTGATACAAAAAGTGTACAGTAGAGATCTTGGGTGACTTTAATTTTTCTAAAGGACTCAACGTGTATATTAGGTACAAGTTCACGGACGAACGATATATTTTACTCTTAAATTAATGATCAAGTTAGAGCACCAGGTACGCGGTGTTATAGTTTCGTGTTATAACAAAAAGTGTTGTCACATAAGCTCTTTCCATTATAACTCAAAACATATAACTTAACACAAAAACATCCTCGGCTCCTCGCTCTACACTCAAGTTATAAGACACCCTCGAGCCTCACAAATTTTTTTTAATCTTTCTTCATTTTTTTTTAAATAACACAGCATATAAAAATTAAAACATTACATTCCGTGAAGTCTTGGAATAAATTACAGTTCCAATCACAGCAATATATACAAAGAAAATTGATTTGATGATCAAGTTACTATTGTTTTCAACTTTGAACCATTTTCTACACATTCAGAGTTAAAACCATTTACGAACACTTCCACACATATTGAACGTGCTTTAAAAGCCCTAGTCAGCGTTGTTCTAAACCAAACCCGTCAACATATAAATGAGTTTCGATCATAGTACACAATGAGAAACATATTACAGGTAATACCCACCCGAATAACCTTAAAATTTGACCGAAAGGAACCAGGCGACATACCTTAACACGTCATGCAATTTCTTCAAGGAAGCTTACAAAGGGACGAATTATCTTATAACAATATATAGAAACCAAAGATGAACAACCTTAAACTATCTTCAAGGAATCTTACAGAGGGACGAATCTTATAACAAATATATAAAAACCAAAGATGAACAACCTTAACCACTTTACACGGTGTAAGTTTAATGAGTAATTAAGTTCTGTTACATTTAAATGCTGTACAAGAATGCAAATATTTGTTGTGAGTTGTGACCACATAACAGCTGCAAAAGGAGAACTATCTTGGCTTCACGATATATTCTCATTCAACAAAACGTCAAAACTCTTTGAATCACGGTGTAAATTTCATACTTGTGAAAGATTGAGAAGGTATTGTTGCCCATGAGTAATGTGGATGCATATTTTTAGACGTTGAGTTCACGTGAGATGGATGCAAGACTAGACTTTAGAATACATTAATCTCACATGGACACAGCGCATAAAAATATACATTAACATTCCTCGTGGACCATAACACCATCACAATTTCTCAGCACAAATCATGCAAGTCTTCATTATTGGTGTGACCTCACAACGACCGGAAAAGGCGAACTATCTTGGCTTCATGATATATTCTCACTCAACAAAATTTTAAGCCTCTTTAAATCACGGTGTAACTGTCATACTTGCCAATCTCACATGGACACAACGCCTAAAAATATTCATTAACGTTCCTTGTGGACCATAACACCGTCACAATTCCTCAGCACAAATCATACAAGTCTCTTCATGATTGGTGTTGATGTATATTATAAGACGTTGAATTCACGTGGCACAAGTACAAAACAGAAGTTTAGCATGCTCTTGTCTCGTATGGATTCAACGCCTCAAGGTATACACCAACATTACTCGTAGATTAAGTTAAGTGCTAGCTAGCAGAATCCTTAAGTACACAAATTTTGCACTGTGATATAAAAGTTCAAACGTCATGTTGGATAAGAATCAAAAAGCCAACAATCCTTCAATCCCATGAGTAACGTTGATGCATATTTTAAGGCGCTGAATCCACGTGAGATGGACGCAAGACTAGACTTTAGAATACACTAATCTCACATGGGCACAACGCCTGAAAATATTCATTAGCGTTGCTCGTGGACTATCAACACAAAATTACACACATACCTAAATCATGAGTGGTGTTGATGCATATTTTGAGACGTTGAATTATGTGGCACAATTACAAAACTGAAATTTAGTATGCTCGAGTCTCACATGAATTCAACGCATCAAAATATGCTTCATCACTTCACGCAGATGAAAGTACTAGCATAATTCTTCAACACACAACTTTTGCACCTTAATATAAAAATTTCAAATGTCCTGCTGGACAAGAAGTAAAAGAGCCAACATGTACAAGCCTGATCGTCGTTGAACTCCACAGAGACGAACAGGCAACATTGCCAGCAATACTCATATCTCCGTTACAATATCAATATGGTCTGAGATTACATATCCGCTCCTTTTCTGCACATGAAAAAAGAAAAAAATTCAACTACCTCATATTGTTAGCTAATTTTACAAATAAGCAATTTTTAGTGTTTTATTAGATAAGGTACAGTTGTGAACTCTTTCAAACATATTGCTACTGTTGGATTCAAAATTATAGAATCAAAATAATAAATATAGTTAGGCATGTGTAATCGATCTAGCAACATCTATAGTTCAGATCAATCACTATATAGATCTACTAACATATACAAGATGAACATATATAACATCAAAATAAGATACTACCAAATCTAACAATTTACAGTGTACGCGATAAGCTAAATCTAACATGATCTAGTTATTCTAAGATAAAAACACAAAACACGATTGTGGAGCCGAGAACCTACCAGATATCGCTTCTGGGACATTGTTCGCGATGAAGAACTGTGATCTCGGACTTAATATTGTAAATCTGATCACATTTTTGTTTGTTTTGATAGGGTTGGACTTTTTTAGGTTCTTATAGAAAAAAATTGATCTCTAGTAGACTCTAACAACTTATTTCCACTTTGAACCTTGCTTTATAGTTTAATGGCAATCATGATCCATTTGTTTTTATTAATACAAATTAATTTACACGCACACATGACTCGATGAAAATTAGATCTAATCACAGACATAACATTGACTCAGATCCACAATTTAAGCCAGCTTACGTGCATCGAGGCATCTAAAATATAAAAAATACGGTAGCAGTTTGTATAATAATAAGTTAATAACTCATTTTGCATCATGTTCCAATGAACAGGTGAACTTAATACAAATACGTTGTGAAACTTTGGAGTGTAAACAAAATAGTGATATGTTGGTTTTTACTTGACTTGAGCCCATTTTCCATTTATCTTTTCTTTGATTTGAGTGGAGGTTTTGGCGCGGTATTTTCTCTCGTTACATCATATTCACACCTTTTACCACATTTTATCTTTTTTGCCTCAACTTTGAAGCAAATTCTCTTTGTTTCCCTATACCTTCCCAATCTTTGCCATTTATATTTACCATAACATATATATAACCACTCACAACACGAACGTGAACTAATTAAGCTATAGTTTTTGAGACAGTGACTGAAGCAAAATTCCTTCCTTGGAAGACAACTAAATTAGTATTTGAGATATCTGTTTCTAGACTAGGCTAGATTGTAGCATAAAATGAATTAACATTTCTTCTCTTGATATCATGGATTAAAAGTGTATATTTTCTTTAGTTTTTTTTGGGGTTAATTCCATTAAATAATAACCAAGTTTCAATATTGTTCCACTAAACTCACTTAAAGTTTGTTTTAACTACAAAAACCACTCAAATTTAATTATTGCCTCTTTAAAGTCACTCAAATTTTATTTTCACTACATAAATCATTCAAGTTTAAATATTGTGAAAATTTTGAACATTCATATTTTAAAAGGATTAGAAACTTTTAAATTTGCTATTATTTGCAGCATATAAAATTAGTGGGGAGAAGTTAAATTCACTGGCTGGTTATTATTCAAGGTACAACTAATTTATGTATGTCAAAACACATTAAAAAGAACTCTAAAAGATACTCCGTAATATTTTATCAATTTCCTTATGAAAGTCACTAAAGTTGGATAATATTAAAAATTGTGTGGTTTTTATAGTTAAAAAAAACTTTAAGTGACTTTAGTGAAACAGTTTTGAAACTTGAGTGGTTTTTATAGTTGAAATAAATTATGAGTGATTTTAGTGGAACAATGATGAAACTTGATTACTATTTAGTGACATTTTCCCTTTTTGGGAAGATGAGATGAGGACTTGACATTGTATCACCTAGGGGTGTTCATCGGTTCGGTTATCGGGTTATTCAGTTTATTCGGTTCGGTTAGTTCGGTTAATTTTTTTTCTGGGTATATCGAAAACCGCACCGAACCGAATTTAAATTTGATTCAACCGAACCGAAAACCCAAACCTAAACCGAAAACCAAACCGAATAACCCGAATTACATAATTTTAATTATTTTTTTATTTAATTATATATATTTTTAGCACAAAATATTTTTTTCAAACTTTAATCATGTTATATTTATATTAAAAAAGAGTTTTAGTGATTTTTTTTCATATATATACATAGAAAAATATATATTTTATATGAATTCGGTTTTCGGTTTTCGGTTTTCATTGCCAAAACCATATCCAAACCGATAACCAAATATTTAGTTCGGTTCGATTCGGTTTTGACCAATTCGGTTCGGTAATGAATTCAGTTAAGTTATTTTCGGTTCGGTTCGGTTTCGGTTTCCGGTTACTGTGAATATTACCCAATCCGTGAACACCCCTAGTATCACCTTTTCTTTTTGGGGCCAGTCTAGACAATAGCCCAACTAGACCATAAACTGAGCCCACACTATTGCGCCTTTTTTATTACAAATTTTTGTGCTAGTTATTATCAAATCTGGAAAATAGAGATGAGGGTCGATGATGAACGTGCAAAGGTCATGTTGAAAAAGATATTTCGACAGTGACGGGTCAATGAACCATTTAAGGTTTCAATATTATTTCCAAGAAGCTATCCTTAAAACTCCTAAGACAAACTAGGCATGAACATATTTCTTTTCTCCTGGCACAACCAACAAACTCATGGTAAAACAAAGTTTCTGGGAGAATATCAAGTCCTGTATAAAACATAACGTGTTTATTATCAGTCTCATAAGCAGCATCACATAGAGATCATAAAATTGAAACAAGGTAATTAAATGCCTTTATAGTTAAGATTGACTGTCGGTGAAAAATGTCATGTTAACTTTTAGAAATTAGAGGTCATGTTGAAAAATGTCATGTTAACCTTGGTCAAAAGATGGGCCTATAAATGTCATGTTAACCTTCGGCCTTGGGGCTCTTTGGCTCAAATTGAAAAAATCTGGATTAGGTTTCATTGTAACGTATCATTAAGAGTTGCAACGTTTTTTTTTTTTGACAGTTACAAGAATACCACGATATTGTTGAAGAGTCACAATGGTTTGTTGGCAACCTTTAAAGTGTATATATATATATGGTGTTCTTGGTCTCTAGATAACATACAGAAAACACATAAAACCTCATCAATCTCCATCATGAAAACATATAAGATTCGCTAGATTTAAGTTTTATACTTGGACTGATTGTTGTATCCTCTAAACAGTCGTACTATATAGGATAAATTTATGTTTAAGGACATTGCATTCACATGCCCCAATCACGCTGTTGAATTATTTGATATTGTTGTATTATTATTTCTAACAACTTATCTCTATCTGCATCTATATATGCTAAGCTTATGGCTTGGATTTTGCATCAATTAAAACTTTACGGTTTACGTACGGTTCGTAAAGCAAGGGTTAGTGAATGTTAATGATGTAAGATGAGGTTAATTGTATATTCGGTTTCTCTTGAGTGGTAAGAACCTTAAGATAAGGGTGGGGTAACATTCACATACAATTAGGGTTTAATGTATATAAAAGTGGAGGAGATGAAAATTGGAAACTGACGCAGGACGCGGAAGTGAATTTTGATACCCTAATCCAAGGGTTGATAAAGAGGATAAAACCCTAGGGAATAAAACCCTAACAAGAGTAAATACTTTAAAACTAAATTTTATTAATGACTAAAAGTCAATTACAATGATCATGAGCCATATATTTATAGATATATAAAACTTAAAGAAAAAGTCTCATAAATATAGTAAAAACCGACCTAATAATGAAAAAGCAAAAATTGCATTTGAAGCCTCTATGGCGTAACAATAAAAACCTTGTTACGGCGTAACCACTTAAAAACCAAAATTAATCCCTATTCGAGGGGTCTACGGCGTAACAAAGGTCATGGGGTTACGCCGTGCGAAAATAACTTCTATGAATCTTAATCTTGAATCTTGTCAATTCCCACTCACTTTAGATGAATTCGCCTTCAAGTTCTCACTACCTCTAATCCATGGAAGAATGAACAATGTCTTCAAATCCGGTGGTCATATACCATTCGCGTAAATAACTATGCTCTTTCCATACCAATTAAACACATAAAAATTCTTCTTTCCTCTATGTATCATATCTACATCATGTTGTCACGGCCTTCCTAACAAAACATGATTAGCTCTTAATTCCACGCCATCACAATATACCACATCATGACAGAAAATTCAAATAGCAATTGGATTTTTCCAAACCTCATTTACCTTCACCTTCGGACCTTTCTTCATCCAACCTAACTTATATGGATTATGATGTTATTCGGTTGGTAACTTCAAGGTCTTCACTAATTCTTTGGATACTAAAATTTCACAACTTCCTCCATCAATGATCAAGGAACAAACGTTGTCTTCAACCAAACACATAGTGTCATAAATCTTGTTCCTTTGTGAAGAATCTTCCAGTTTTGTTAAACACAAAGTACATTGCACCATTAAATTAACAACCTCACCTTCAACTTGAGCAAATTCAACAATATATTCTGAGTCGCCACCAAAATCAATTCCCGTATCTCCTTCATGTTTTTCCCCAACATAAGGCATTCAATTTCCTGTTAGGACATTCACTTGATCTATGACACAGTAACTATACCTAAAATACTTAGGAGACATAGGTTTGACATACGGATTAGAATATATCTACTTAGTAACAACTGGCTTTATCACCACACTACCACTAGCCAAAACTGGAGAAGTCAAACTTGAAGACATATTAGTTTCAGCAGTTAATTGAGTTTGATTAGATTGGTTTACACAGTAGAATTCAAATATGAATTCTCTTCCAATGACCTCCAAAATTCAAAGCTTGTTTGGATACTGACCTTTCTACTTTCATATCTAAGTTTTGAGCTTGATCAAAAGTATGAATTGACAAAGAACTTAACTTCTCGTGGATTGATTAATTCAAGCCACTAATATACCTAGCAGGATTTTGTTCTTTAGATTCCTTCACGTAGGGATGAGCACGGTACCAGAATGGTACCGAACTCCTACTGAATTGGTGGTACCGATTTTTTGCCTAGCATGAAAGTGGGTACCGGTACCGTACCGGACAGGATTCGGGTACCGGATCCGGTATCGGTACTCGGTATCGGGAAATCGATACATGTACGGTTCTTCCTTTTTTTGTTAAACCAAAAAGGATTTCAAGAAAATGCAACAAAAAATAGGAAAAAACATGCATTTTTAAGTGATTTCAAACAACGACGTCTAACAAAGCGCAACCAACACTTAAATAGATACATCACCAAGATATTCTTAACAGACAAACATTCCAAAACTTATAAAATAAGTTCAGGTTTAATTTTTGTGAGCAGTTATGAAGGATCTATAGTTGACACACTAAGTTTTTTTGAACGTTTGGTTTTTTTCCATATATTTTACATGACTATTGTTTGACATGGAACGGTCCAAATAGGGTGTTTGGATAAGTTATTTAATTCAAAAATATGACTACTCAATTTTCAGGATTTTTTGGGTACTTCCCGCTTTGGTACTGGTACCGTATTAGTGGTACTGAAATTTTTTGGGCTCAATTCATGGTACCGGTACCGTCCGGCATGTTAAGGGTCGATCGGGTTTTGGTACCGTACCGGTACGGTTCCGGTTCGATACCAAGATTCGGGTCCAAATACTCATCCTACCTTCAAGTTACACCTAGCTTGTAACCTCAATAACTCACCCGTGTACTTAACCATGGTTCTCTTCCCTTGAAAACAAGCATGATATTGTTGATATAAAATTTGTTCAATATCCGGGGGTACAATCCTACACTTCATCCTTCTTTCCATCATTTGCCATGTGTTGATTGGATATTTTCCTTCTCCTTTACTATTGTCTTGCTCGTTTTGCCACCAAGTTCTAGCTCCCCATGTAACTTGTAAGCTATGATATTGATTTTTATTCATGAACGTCCATGATGTCAAAGAACTTCGCAACCCCGTACAACCAATCCAACACAACTTCAAGGTCAAGATTCTCAAGAAAACTAGGGATCTCAGCCTTAACACGGTACCCTTGTCAATCTCCATAAGCACATCAACCCTCATTCCTTTTATTCATAATTATAGGATCACTAAACTATCCTCTAGGTTTTCCAGCCAGAACTCCATGGCCATCATCCTCTTCCTCTCCTAAAGACCCGTTGGAATCAACATGTCCCTAGTTTTGATTAGGAGATTGGTGACACACATGATCATCAAATAATCCATCATTGTTAGGACGAAATCTACGATCATCATGGTTGTTACCCTCGCGATTCGCGTGATTTCCACCACCCCCGATCGCTGATGGATCTCTTCAAGAACTATGTACATACTCGCGAATTTGGATACCTGATCATTGATTGCACAATCCATGTCTTCGATTAACTGTACCCCACTAATAGTACAAGTTTTTAGATCTTATAAACCACTCAACATCAAAACAATAACAAGCTTTGATGGCAACTCATGCTGGATGCAAAAGCGAATTTTCATAAGCCAAATCCAGTGGTTGATAACGAGGATAAAACCTTCAAGGTATAAAACCCTAACAAGAGTCAAGATTCTAAAACTCAATTTATTAATTACAAAAAAATTTATACAATGATAATGAGCCCTATATTTATAGGGACATAAAACTTGGATAAAAGTTACCTAAATATTATAAAAACCGAACTAATAATAAAAAAAAGAAAAATCCACATTCGAAACTGCTACGGCATAGCAAGGAAAACATTGTTACGGCATAACCACTTAAAATCTGAAATTAATTCCTATTCGAGAGCTCTACAGTATAACAGGGGTCATAGCATTACGCCGTAGGGAAAATAATTTCTACGACTCTTGGTCTTGAATCTTGTCTCCATCAGTAATTTTCAAGGAGATTCATGCCTATTTATATTGATGAATATAGGGTTTGTTGAGATCCATTAGATGTGATCTAACCGTTCTAGATGACCCACATGGGGTTATCCTTTGGAGGAGTCAAGAATGATATGTGGTTGTGTATTCTTGGTTCAAAGTAAGAGGAAATCTTTGTACAAGGAGTGGTCAACGATTTGTAGCCTGGACTAAAGTTTGCCAGGCGAGGATCCTCAAATATTTCATTCTTTTCAGGGATTGACCCTCATGGGCTTGTATTTTTACGTATAGGCTTTTGTTGTTAAGCCCAAACTCTCAAACCTTATCAAGTCTCCAAGTATATTATTATACTACCATTCTTTGATTGTATGGTGGTAATCCAAATTAAATGCTGACAAATATTTATCTCTCTAAGCCTACTAGCTATTTAATGTTTGTTCGGCCTGGACATTTGACTTGTATATTTTCAAATCGTCGGTCTTCTCTCTATTTTTATTTTTTACAAATGACATCATTTGAACTTTAAAAAGACTTCAACTTGGTCCATCAGACGAGCATTTGTCTTTTTGTTTTCCTCACATACCTGTTATGTGTGTGTGTCACGCGGACCCACGAGTGTAGGTTCAGATCCAATGATATTCATACAAGTGTCATGGCTGTATTTGAGCATGTGCAGAGTGCTCGATGACACAAGGTCCATTTTTTCAGGGGCCCCACGATTATAGACATAATAATTGATTAAAGTAGATTTTGGGCATAAAATCCTTTGCAATGTGTTCAAGACTGAAAAATATTTAATTTTAGAGTAAAAATAAGGTAATAATCGGATAGAATGAAGTGAGATATACAGAGTGTTGATTCTATTGGTATACATCTTTAACTGGGTGGAGAAGATGACTAGTTTCAGTCATATACATGTTTGCCCCTAGAGGTAATAAATTTTAGATACATGTCTTGTATTGTTAGCCTTAGTTTAAATAAGTGTGAATGTTTACAAAATTATCAGTCTTGACCTTAAAGAAGTAAATGTTACTCTGAATTGTCCAAGTATGTTACAGAGTATTATCTAAGAAGTTTTAAAGGAATTTAACAATATTAGTCTCATAAATTTGACATCAACTATTGTTTCTATGTTTATATGTATTATGGATTTTTTTAGATTGTGCAATATTTTTAAATTCTTTTATACATTTTAATTATTTAAAACCTTTTATTTTTTTTAAAAAGTTATTTTCGAGTTCAAGGGCCCATAGTGTAGTTGCGGCACAGGGGCCCTTAAATTCACGAGACGGCCCTGACAAGTGTCCCTAGGCCCCCACCCTAGTGATGATATAAAAAGGGTTTCTTGAATCTAGCCTCTCACCATTTTAATATCTCTCTCATTTATTTGTTATAATTTTTCTCTCCACCCCTTCTACTCATCTTTTCTATTGATAATTGTGTCTTCATCGTTTCATTAACTACCTTTCTCCGAACATGGATGACGAAGGTTTGTAATTTTTGTATTGTTCATCGAGTCTTTTTACTTTTGTTACATTACGTCATCTAGTGTTTATCTTTATTTGTTTGAAGCTTTATATATGTTTTCTAGGTTACCCACCATGGTTTTAGCTCCCCCACACAGGTAATGATATAAAAGGGTTTTATTGATTCTATCCTCTCACCTTTTTCCACTACAAGAAAAAGTGCCTTTAGTGACCAATTATTTTGTGACCACTCATACTTTGGTCTCTATTATCATAGTTTAGTCACCAATATAATTGTGAGTCTTGCATCGGTCATTGCCACATAATAGTGACGTTACAAAATGTGGCACTAATTTGTCACAATGACAAGTATTAGTGACGAAAATATATGGTCACTCGTCTCGCAACCGTGAATCAACATTTTTAGTGAAATAGTAAGTTACTAAAAGTGGTGGTCACTGTCGAAAAAGGTATTTTAAATTAAAGACAAAAGTAGTGGTCACGGGTTCTAAGTTAAAGACAAGGTTTGGTGGTACTGATTTATAAAATGTTAGAGCGAAAAAAACAGTGGTCACATAAACCTAAACCCTAAAATTTAACCTTAACCTCGAAATTTAAAAGAACAAATATTAGGGTCACTAGATTTCAAAATTAGAGACCAAGGTTGGTGGTAACTGATTTATAAAATATTGAGACGAAAAACGGTGGTCACATAAACCCTAACCCCTAACTTTTAAAGACAAATATCAGGGTCACTAGTTTGTCAAATTAGAGACCAAGGTTGGTGGTGGTAACAATAAAAACCTAACCTAAACTTTAAACCCTAACCCCAAATTTTAAAGGACCAAATATCAGTGTCACTATTTGTTTCAAATTAGAGGACAAGGTTGGGGTCACTGATTTATAGATTTTGACGCAAAACGGTGGTCACATAAACCCTAACCCTAAACTTAACCTAACCCCTAACTTTAAAAGACCAAATATTAGTGGTCACTAGGTTTTTAATTAGAGACCAAGGTTGGTGGTCCGATTTATAAAATATGAGACAAAACGGTGGTCATTAAATTATGCTTTACGAGTTGGGATCATGTATCTTTTCCAATATGAAATATTACGAAAATTTCAAATCAAACACAAGTACATTTAAACTTCTTCAATTTAAAAAAAAATGACAAATTAATATTATATACTAAAGTTAAGAAATTATGATTATTAAATACTGTAATTTAAGAACTAATTATTCGTAAGACGTGTTATATTATGGTTTTTTCTTTTATCTAAATAACTTTGATAAAATTAAATTTACACTTAAATAAGTTAATAAGTAAAAATATTTACATTTAATTTAAACAAACAAGCATTTAAATTTACAGCTTAAAAATATTTGTGATTTTACACTTAAACAAACAAACAGCACCTCCTTATCTCTCACTTAAGTGTACCCAACCAAAAAACTCATCATTCCTGCCCAAAATTTATAAAACAGCACCTTCACCTCGTCTCTCACTACGCCCGCCGTCGCTCACCACCACGCCCGCCGTCGCTCACCACCACAACTGCGCCACCGCCATCTTCTCATACCACCGCTATTGATTTGAGGTAATTTGTATCGATTTGAGATGATTATGGAATGAACGTGTAATTCAATTATTTTGAGATGATTACGAAATGCTTATTTCAAAGTGCTTACTGAATAGATTTGAGATGATTATGTAATTTGTTTGTGCTCAATAACTGTTCGAAGAAATGCCTGACTTAGTTGTGTGTGGTTTTTGCTAAAAATGTTATGGATTGGAAGTGCCGATCAAGTGTTTGACGAAATGCCTGACATAGAGTGATTGGTTAGAAAAAGTTGTATTTTTATTGCACTGTGTCAATCTTGTTTTTTTATTGTTTTAGTGATGTAAGATAACTTGTATGTGAGCTTTTTAAAGTTTTAGCGATGTTGTATGTGACTTTATAAAGAACTAGAAATTGTGTTTTCTGTTGTTGTAGTGTATGTAGTGGCGTGCATGCCTTTATGAGTGAAAGAGCCGAGGTAATGATAGCAGTTACGGTCTTAGATTTATTCGGAAGCTATAAGTTATTAGTTTATCAGAAATGGCTAGTTTGGTACTGCAAGTCATAAGCTAAACGAGTAAGCTGTGTTTTGTTGGTTGGATGTGCAAACTAGCCGAATTGGTTTCATTTGGCTGATTTTCTGTTTTGAGCGAGTCTTACGCGTCCCTTTGCTGTTGCTCATTGACACTATGAATGGAAAGAATTAAACCGCATATGTTATATTATTTTACTGATTATTTTTCTGTGGTGTTTGACATGGTAAACGTGTGTTACTTTTTGTCAGGGATTGTGATAGCTTATTTCCATCTGCGCCTTCTTTAGACAGTAGGCCCATTAGTGTGACTGAGAGAATGACTAATAGCTCAGGTCACTACGTTTGATCCATATCCGATGACGATGGGAGTCTCAGTAAGTTAAAAGGTCATTCTGATCGTGTCTCAGTAAGCACTTTGAAATAAGCAGGTTCGAATTTGCTTATTGGAAACAATTTCCATTTTTAAAGTCAAAAAGGGTATTTTAAAAGTTAAAAGCCACTTTCTGTTCACTGATTTCATTAGCAATTAGTAGCTTAATCAAGTTTCTCAAAAATATACAAAAAATAAAAATCAGTAGCTTATTAGTAGGTTAGTTAGTATACTAAACTAGAAAAATCAAAAAAATCTTGTGCTCAGTCTGTTTAAGGTGCAAAAACACTGGTTTGGAGTCTATGTGCCCTGTGCATTAGAAGATCAGTTATACAAGCTTACTTGCAGGCAACTTATTTAGCTTATTTTAGGATTCTAAAATTAAATAAAAATAAAAATAGATAGTATGCTAGTAGGTTAGGAATAGTGCAAAGTAGAATAAATTGAAAAAATCATTTGACCATTCATTGAGAATATAGAAAATATGAAATCGAATCGAAAGATGAAAGAACTGGTATGCATCATGTTCATGATTTTTCCTCGAATGAAACTGAATACTTCTTTTGTCATCTGTCTAGATCTTTACATTGCCAAAAGACACATTCATTTATCCCGCTCATAATTACATGTGGAACTGCCCAAAGATGAAAGATCTAACAGAAGAGTTGCTGCCTTCACTTTTGAGTTTGAGAATATGGGGATGCACAGATGAATTGAATGAAAAGACAAGTAGAAGAGGTTCCTATTGGCCCCGCATCTCTTATATCCCATATGTCCACATATATTAAAGGTATGACCCTCTCTCTCCTTTTTGTCTTTTTACAGATATTTTCTGCCTGTATCATGATTAGCCCAAATTTGTCGGTTTTGGTCCGGACCAGACCGGACCGAGGACCGAATTAGCCCAAAAGCCGAGACCGCGGACCGGACCGAATGTGGTCGGTCCGGTCCGTTCGGGTCGTATGCTCACCCCTATTCCAAATGAGACCAAGAAAAGGAATATAAATATTCTTTTTATATCCCTAAATGAAACTATAAATCTGTTCTTTGCATTTTAAAAAACACTAGAAATTTGTTGGTTGTTATGGCTTTCATGTTATAAACACGAACACTGGTGTGTGTAAGTACATTGATGGTTTGTCTATGTCTTCTCAGAGCTTCAACACTTAAGGAACAGTCTCCCCGATGCAGTTGTGGTCCAGCGTATTGATGAGAGGCTCTCTGCTCTTGGAAATTGCATAGCCTGCAATGACCATGTTGCCCTTACCCATACTGATCTTGATAGGGTAAGATCGTTTATATGTTTAGTCAGTGTAAATTCAAAACTGTAATTGCTGTAATTTGTTAAATGTACAATTGCACTCTATTTGGACACACATTTACTTGTTGGTCCGGTGCTTTTGTTTCACTTACTGGAATGTGTTACTTCTGTTTCGCAAATAGAGTTCAGATGGTGATTTGTGCATTGATACTGACATACGTGTCTGAATAATCAGGAAACTGAGGAAATGATAGCGGATGTTCTTGGTGTGGAAGTTTTCAGGCAGACAATTGCTGGTAATATTCTCGTGGGCAGCTATTGTGCGTTTTCAAATCGAGGTGGCCTGGTAAGAATATTATTATATCAATCATATATCTGGCCTTCCAATATCAGTTTTACCCTATTCATGTTGTCCACTTTTTGTTAAAATGGTTCCTGTGCATTTAGACACAGAGACACTTACCGAAATTTGTTCTTAACTGCATCTTTAACCAGATGGTCCCTACTTTTGAAAGTTGTCACACTGTTAACTTTATTTATTTGACCATTTACCTTTATAAAGATTACCCTTGTGGTCCCTAAATCATACAATATATATTTAGTTAAATGAAAAAGAATAGTATCAATTGATATATATAGGGACCATCATGGTAAATTCTCGCAAGAGTTAATAAAGTTAACAGATATGGGTAACGGATACAGGGACTATTCTCTGATAAGTTTTAGTTAAGGATGAAATTCATAATTCTATATAATGACCAGTTTGTTTGTAGCAAAAGTAATGATATTATTTATGAACATACGTAAGGAGGCTGTATTATTTTAACCAGTTTCTTTCTAGCAATTCTTTTGTACCCATTTGACCCCTTAGAAAATAAACGTAACCAAATCGACCTGTTCACTTACCAAAAAGTAAATAAATAAATAAGCTTGATGGAAATCATAGAAGCTCGAATTCATTCCACAATTGAGCATAATTACTCTGTTATATAGTAACGTTTTTATGTCAAACAGAGGTCCATCAGAGTGCATAAGTAAGTTGTATTTAGGATTGCTTAAAATTCCTGCTTATGGGCTTAATTTTAAGAAGATAAGCAGTTTGACGTGTTTGGATAATCCAAACTGCTTCTTATATTGCGGCAAGGTAAGCAATTTCCTACGTATATGCTTATTTCAAAGTGCTAATCTGAGATGAAACTAAAATAACTATTTTACCATCATATCTAACCTAAAACACATTATATATTCCTAAAATAACTATTTTCGTCATGTTAAGTATCTATGTCATAGGACCACAAATTAAGAGAAAGCTTGACAGCTAAAGTTGGTTGCTGAGTTTATGAGATCAAACCATCACACAACAGGCTTGTAAACTATGATAAATAAGAATAATTATTTATGTATCGCTTGGATTATAATATGTTTGAGTTGTCCTTCTATTTGGGGTACGTTGAGCAAAGTTTGCTGCCTTTTCTCAGTGTAGTTTTTAGGGTCAGTTTATTTGTTAAACATGGCATTCAATTGGTAAACTTTGTAATGTTTAATTGATGGGACACTTAAAGTGATATGGAAATTTATACTCCAATTTCTGATCTTATATTTTCTTTTTTTCACTGCCTTACATTACATGGTTTATGTGTTTCTCGATGTTTGTTAAACCAAGTCTTAAATAGATGATTGGTAATGTTGGGTTATTTCAGTGCTAATTACTTGAGACTGCTAGACACAAGTACACCACTAGTATGAATTAATTGATGGTACCCAAACTAGAATTTAAGCTGTGTGATCATATTGCCAGTTTACTTTAGTGACCTTGTTAATTGAATTCTCAAAGTGTTTGTAAATGGTACATTGGATTAGTTTCAGACGGGACCCAAGTTTAATATGCTTGTTCTTTGTACAAGCAAGCTATAACAACTATAGCATTTGTTAAAATGTACTCTTATGGTTATAAGAAAATGTTTAGTCTGTACTGGCATGGTGTTTATCAGAAGTGTGCCATAGGATAGTTTATTGTTGTGTACTCCATAATAAAGTGAAGCAATGCAGGGAAGCTAGACAGATGGAATCGACCAAAGAAACAGGGTGCCAAGCAGCTCCAGAGGGCCCAATCCTTTGCATCAACAACTGTGGATTCTGGGGGAGTGCAACCACCATGAATATGTGTTCCAAATGCCACAAGGAGATGATATCAAAGCAGGAAAATGCAAAACTTGCAGCTTCATCCTTTGATGACATTATCAATGATGGTTCAGGCAGCGATGCTGGAAAAGATGTGGTGGTTGCTGATGCCATCAAGGCCCAACCGGCAGCGCCAGTGGAGTTGAATGTGGTTCCAGTGCAAGCACGGGCTGATGACTCCGTCCTCGAGCCAAGTCACCGAGCCAAAGCCGAAAGTGGACCAGGCAGATGCTTCACTTGTCGCAAGCAGGTTGGTTTAACCGGCTTCAACTGTAAGTGTGGCGATCTTTTCTGCTCTGCTCATCGCTACTCTGACAAACACGACTGTCCTTTTGATTACCGAACTGCGGCGCGATGCCATAGCAAAGGCTAATCCTGTGATCAAAGCTGAAAAGCTTGATAAGATATGAAGAGCGACATTTGGTCAAAGTATGATAATGGTTACTACTCAAAAGTCTTTATATCCATAAGGTATGTATGTGGCCTATAACACCATGTTCACTTTTCTGCAACTATGCAACAAGTTCAGGTCATTATTGTATAATTTAGATAGAACTAGATTCATTTATGTAGCTTATAATTGGCTACCAGAAACCAATATTCTATCTTGCTTATACTTTAGGATGTTAAACATATGTTGTGTACGGACTGTGGATTTTGGCTTCAGCTTTGTCATTTCCCCAAAATTTATGATAAAAAGAAATTATTGTGTAGTCTGATTCAAAGTTTTTGCATTTTGCAGGGTGACGAAAGGCCGAGTTGGATGGAGTGATCTTCATAAAGCGTGGATGTGATTTGAGACATCCTTTTTTTGTGCTAAAAGAACACAATGTTAAACAATTGGCACGCTACGTTTTTCTTTAATGTTTATTTTGTTTTTGATTAGTAGGATACAAAGAACGTTATGTTACAAAGAATATGATTAATATTTTGGATGTTGTTGCAAATTTGTAGATTTTTTATTTTATTATAGCCGCACATTTTGTTAAATTGGTAGGTTGTTTTGTAAATATATTTGAATGAGTGACCACATATATGGTCACTATTGGTCGTTAACGGTGTTAACGGGCTCGTTATCTTTAACAAAACAGTGACGATTTTAATGACCACCATTATTGGTCACTATTTGTACAATTCAGTGACCACCTTCACTGTTTAGTGACCAAACACAGTGACCTTATATATCGTCACAAATTTAGTGACCACTTTCTT
>OU343217.1:46901508-47012667 GCA_910596185.1 Chrysanthemum makinoi | reverse complement strand
TTTTGATTATAAAGGTGTGCTTCTACAGCACACCTACTGAAAGCAAGAAAAGTGCTTGAAATAGAGCTTCAATCCGCTCAACATAAGGATTTTTGGTTTGTGGGAAGCTGACAAAGTCTCTCTTTCAAAGGCTCAGGTTCTCATTTTCTATGTTTTGGAGCCTCGAAGCTTTGTGGTGAAATCTTTAAGATGATGTCTTCTATCTTCTATTAACGGGTTGCTCGATATCCTTTATCTCTATCAGATCATCATCCTCTTAAGTTTATATCATCTTATTCTATCTTTGTATATATTTATCTAAAACAAAATATAAAAAATAGAAAACCAACAAAAGATATAAATTTTTAAAATCAACAAAAAACCCATAAAAATCAGAAAATTTAAAAAGATCAAAAATATTGTTCTCTAAAGACATGTCTTCTGGTATCGATAACATCTACGGTCTTAGAAATGTCATTCAATAATGGCACGGGACCATAGATGAAGTTCGAGCAGGAGGTGTAAATATACTTTTCAATACATGTCTCAAAATATGGCTTGGTTACATTCGATCAGTAACCCCGCGCTAAAACTATGGTTTGCTATTATTTCAGATAGCAACCCGTTTTTCAAGAAAGGAAAGTGATGCGCTAAACCTATTTTCAAATATTTCGTGCACTTATCCTAGAACTAATTAAGGAAAGTATGTCGAAGGACTGCTGTTCCTACAGAAATGTTTTTCCGTCTAAAATTCTTCAGAAAAATATTTGTTGTTTTTCAAAAACTGGTGGTAAAAGAGTTGCTTGAAAATCAATTCCAGAGTTTTTAAAAAATTGAAAACTCAATCAATGACTTCAGCGCTTTTAAAATTTTCATAAAATGAGTCATTGATTGAGGGGGAGAATGTTTTCAAATCTTTATCATCTAACGGACTTTCTTAATTATCCTAAATGCTTAACTGAAAAATGATGTTAACCTACGTTGAAGGACTAGGTGCCTAGGATATGATTGTTAGGATTAGATGATTATAGATTGATTAACACATTATTCTCATACCTTTTATGATCTGTTTGATATGTTGAATTGACTTTTATTAGTCGAATGTTGTTTGGGTGATGTCGACCACCATATATATGTATGTGTGTTCACTAACGTATGCAGGTATATTGGTATATAAGAATGTTCCCGATCCGGATCCCAATATTGAAGATGATTGGATGCCAAAAGGAAAGGGTAACTATATCTTGGGTTGACAAATGAAGAAACGGAGCTTAATTGGACTTCTATGAAGAGTTGGCATAAATGCAACGTAAGAGGTCTCACCTTCACAGATGGGTTTTTCTTCTAAGTGATTGAAGAAACGGAGCTTAAATTTGACCTAAGTTGGCATTAAAATGCAACGTAAAAGTCTCACTGTATCAGACGGTTTTTCTTCCAAGCCCTACAGCGGCAACATCACAGAAGCACTCAACCACCTAACGTTTCTTTGTGCAGGATAATTGTGATTATACCATTTTCTTTAAACAATTTTTAACTAATATTGTTTTGAAAAATAGAAAAATATTTGTTTTGAAAATAAATTGGACTTAATTTTGAAAATCACCGGACTTCATTTTTATCAAAACCTAAGTCACTCAATCAACGACTACGGTCATCGATTGAGGGGGAGAGTGATTTAAAATAAATTATTTTCAAACAATATTGCTTCATAAAAGTCCGTTTGTATGAAATGAAGTGGTGATCTAAAGATTTAATGTTATGTCATGGTATGATTTTTCTTTTGAATCAAGGTCTTTCAAAATGAAATTTTTTCTGTTCTTGTTTGATTGTGAAATTGTTTTATTTTACTTAAAGATCTCTTAAAACTATCATACATGACACTAACAATCTTTAATGTCTTAAAATGGTCCTTATCTGTCATTTTTCAAAATCAAATCTTGCCACGTCTTTTCCCAAAATTTTCTAAATGATTTAAATCAATTGGGATCACAAATCTCAATTGGTTTGAAATTTTTGATCGGGGGAAAGATCGTGATTTAAATCTCAAATCTGTTTTAATGGAATTGGTTTTAGTCCTTCAAAGGCACTTCTGCCTCCATGTGCAAACGATTTCAATATACATAATGCACATGTTGAGGGGGAGTATTTATCCAAAAACTAGATGAGTTTTTAAATCAGGCACATTTTCTCCCATGTTTACTAAACCGTATTAAATCACTTGGGATCCAAAATCTCAAAGGGTTTGATATTTTTGATCAGGGGAGAATTTGTGATTTAATAATGAAATTTGGGAAAAGGTGATCATTTTGATTCAAGTGTGCATACTGCTCTCTCATGTGCTAACGCTTTGAATCTAGAAGCACATATTGAGGGGGAACAAATGGTTTCTTAATGGATTTTGTGTTCGTGAATGTGCTTCAAAAGAACTCTTTCCTCTATGTGATAAAATGATTTCAAATATCCAAAGCACATATTGAGGGGGAGAATTTACCAAGAAAATCAAATGGCTTTTTCTATGAAAATTGTGATCAAAAAAAATATTTCAAAGCCCTCTTGCCTCCATGTGCTAAACAATTTCTAAATCATATGCACATGTTGAGGGGAGGTTTTCTAAATGATCAAACTATTAAGGTACAAAATGCTTTGATCTCGTATCACAAGTACCTTGATTGTTTTTCCAAATGATTTTTCAATTGTTTTGAGAAGAATGAACAATACCAAAGACCGACCAATTAACTTTATGCATGGTGTTATAAGGATGGTTAGGTTAGGTATTCGTTCCCACGATCCCTCAGAGCGGAGGGATCTACCCAAAGACAATCCACTAGATAGTGTAGAGTCCTTAGGTATGATGAAAAAAGGAGAATAGTGAGATATGGGAAGAGTGCGGACTGAGACAGAGCTAGTACTGGAATAAACCCAACAAGGTTCTTGTTATGAAGTCTCGTAAGCATGAAGGGTTGAAGAATGAAAAATAATTGAATGTGAAAAAGGGTGAAAATAAATAGCCCTCCAATAATTCAACCTTAGGGCAGAACCCGGGTTCAATACATATGCTCGGGTGGTTACCAAGGTAACAGCGGTATTGAAGACAAGACGTCATGGACCCAGTGGACGCCGCGACTAAACTTCCCAACTACTCAAGTTCCTCTCAAAAAAGGGCTTGTTTCATTCTCACGGGGAACCGACATTATCTATCGACTCTCTTAGAGATTGCTGATATTGAAGGAGGAGACCCTCTCCCTAGTCTCCGGCATAGGAACCAAATGTGCACTATTGAGTCTAGAGCCAAGAGATCATCCACAATATCTCATTAGGACACTAAATTAATGAAGATCATTGTTTCACAATGTGGAAAGTGAATATATATTAAGAGTCCTACGCATTATCCTTGTGGTATTGCCAGAACATCCGAGTGATATGTCAACATATTCACAATGAAGATGAAAAGCCTTCTAGAGCCAACATCAAACAAGATCTTGGTAGGTGACATGTGAGATTTTTTCTAAAGATCAAGCTTGTGACAACTGGATTGAAACGATGGGGCGATTCATTATTGAATCAACCTTGGTCTAGGATTGGAATTGATGAATACTTGTGGAAAAACCGTTCGATGTGCAAACCTTCTTTTCTCTAGCACGTCGAATGTGTATTTACATTTTCAAATTCAAAAAGTATCTCTAATTGAAAAAATGCTTTTGGAAAAACCGTTCGATGTGCGAATCTTCTTTTCTCTTGCACATCGAATGTGTATTCTTTTCAAATATAAAAAGTATTTTTGATTGAAAATTGATCTTTTTCATAAAACCTTCGTCGTATTGCAAAACTCTTTCTTCTAAGTAATACGCGATTTTTTTTCAAATCATTTTTCATCAATCAGTGAATCTCAATTCGCTGGTTCACTCACCCATGTTGTCTCTTTGAGACGTTCGGTTTGAGAACAACTAGAACAGCGAAACCTTGTCAAGGAGATTCTTAGGAATCCTACGATCACAGTAAGACTTGTAATGATCAACGGGGAACCGAGGTCGTGTACCTCAATTCAACGAAGTGATCAAAGACACTTTCGTGCGCTTTATTGCAATGTTGTTTGCAGTACATTTGGACGGTTGCAACTGATCAAAATTGAGGAGTCAATCCAAAGCCGCATGCTCACAGCATCCACACTTAATTAAAGAAATCATGACTGGTGCATATCTACGAACCACGGCTCGATATTTTCATAATATGCTTCTGCTACACTGCTGCAAATATCATGGGCCAGTAAAGCTTCCGTTACTCTGATGGAAAGATGTCATGATCCATAAAGTGTGAGCACGTCGGTCCGAAAGTCACAACTTCACATGATGGCAACACAACTATGGATGATCCAGAGATTTATTGTGGCTGATGATCTCAATGAAAGCTCGAAGATCATCAAAGATGTGGATCAGTTCAAAGGCCTCCACTTAAAGTACAAAAATATGCGGACTTTGAAGAATCGCTACTAATGCACAAAGATTGCGGAACTTGAAGAATTGAAGTCTACGAGCTCGAGAACAAAAACAAAGATAGAATGCTAGGAAGCAAAATGTATTTCATGGGGTGACCTCCTTAGGGGAGATTGTTAGAATTGAAATTCCATGTTAAAGTGTCGGTCACCCCAATCATAGTCTAGCATATGTTAGCTCGTAGATTTGTAGTTATTTACGTTGTTTAGTAGTTTATTAGTTATTTAGTAGCGTAGATTAGTTTAGTGTAACCGCGTGGAGGAAGGACCGGTCTTTACCCTTGTATGCCTAATCCAAAGTCCGTTAGGAGGACGTATTGTTTCTAAGTATAAATACCCCTTCCATCCATAGAAGGGGTGTGGCTTGGCAATCTAACCTTTCACATTTTTGTTAAACAACTCTCTACCAAGAACACCATCTCTTTACTTTCTCTCTCTAAAATGTCTAACGTGTATTTCCATCATCCAAGACCACCCGAATCATCAAACACAATAATATTATCGATCCTACAGTATGCAACAAGCCTTTTAAACCACTTGGTTTCCCAAGTAGATGAGTGTAGTCTCGTGAGGGCTTACAGGGAACATACCCACAAAGTTCATTTAAAACTAATACAAGGCTATTGTGTTTAAAAAGAAAGAATTAAAACAGAGGATAGTTACGTCGTAACTCCTATAAAGAGTTACCAGTAATTATTGCAACCCCAGACGGCAGGAGTGTAGCTATGGCATAACCATTGCACGGGATTTCGCCGTAATTGGTAATGCTCTGGGAAGAACTACTGTAAGTAAAGCATAGCAAGCATAGCATGTAAAAGCAATATATGAGCATGCAATTAGGATAAAGACCACCTTTTTTATACGATGTCAAAAAGTTGTAAAATTCCTGTTATGTTATTCTAAGTTAAGATGTTCATGTTTTTCGCCATACCACCACATACTACTTAGTTCAAAATAAAAACAACATTTTTTAAGACATACATCACATTGTTCAAATCAAGATCATGCACATCACCTCTAATCACCCTCAAGCTTCCATCTCACTTTTTCTTCTTCCCCATTAGGAAATGAGCAATGCATTTGAACATTCCTTGTGTTTGTTGAAACTCTTGGGAAGGACTAGGAATGTCCGGCACTTGGTCAATGTAGGACACGTGGTCGAGATGGTAGTTGTTGACGGGGTTGCTTGCTTCTCCTTCCATCTCCTCGGATGAGTCCATTGGTGGATGAGGCCTTTTATCGTCAACCATGATCCTCGATGTTTTCTCTTCGGTTAGAGGTACCATGACTTTGTTGCAAAAGAAATGATCATCCGTATAGAGAGAGGGTTCTAAAGCAAAGACAAAGTTTACTAGGCGAGTTAGAAGTATAGCATATGGTAGAACCATTTTATCCATCCTAAAAACACTAGCCATCCATTTGACCATTTAATATGCAAGGTTGAAAGGAGTTTCGTTGACGAGGCAATAATTCATGTACACAAGACATGCACTCGGATGGTCCTTGTTTCCAACCAAGCAAAGAACATTTTCCTTAAGAATTTGTTCCCATTTCTTGTAGAGAGGGAACATCTTGAAAAGCTCCATTTGAAAGGGGTCTCGGTGGATGACTTTTGATCAGTTCCTAGTGACTCAGATTTAAGAGGCTCTTTGGATGAATACGGCATCTCTTACCGTGGTCGGCTCATGAAGGGAGGTGAAATAGACCTCGTGATCATCAACCATGTCATGAAGCCTTGCGAGTGACCAATCATTGGAATACATACATACCCCATGGTGAGGAATGCGGAGAATCAGGGCAAGCTCGACAAGGGTTAAAGTGTAGTTGTGCTCGTTGATGATAAAGGCAATAGAGATGGTTCCGTCATCATTACTTATGATCCGAATGCTTTTTTAAAACTCAAGAACAAACATGGAACATATTTGTTTGTTGATATTAAGGAGACACTGAAAGTTGATCCTAGAAAATACTTCGAGAATGTCGGTATCATTGAGAAAAGATTGATCAACCACACGACCTTCATGAAACAACCATTTTTGTAGCATTTTGAAGGCTTTTCGATCTTTAGGGTCAAGACCGTCCTTTCGGTGATGCATCGGTATGTAATGAGTGGTGTCTTGATAATCTTGTTGTTTGGAACTAGGCATGATTGATCCTAAAAAATAATACCACAATGTGGTGTTAATTATAAGAATAGTTCCTTTTAAGGTTTATCACAATTTTTGCTCAAAACATCTCTTTTGAATTAATCATGAGTTCTAATTTGTATTAACGATGTTTGTTATTTGATTAGTTATCTTAGATAACTAATTTAAAAACAATGTGATCCTAAAAAATAAAACCACAATGTGGTGTTAATTATAAGAATAGTTCCTTTTGAGGTTTATCACAATTTTTGCTCAAAACATCTCTTTTGAATTAATCATGAGTTCTAATTTGTATTAACGATGTTTGTTATTTGATTAGTTATCTTAGACAACTAATTTAAAAACAATGTGATAGCAAATTGTGACAAACCCACTTGAATCAAAATTCTAAAGATGTAAAAATTATACAACTATGAACTAAAGAAAGGAAATCACAATGTAGTGAAGATAAGACTTACATAAGTGATTGAATTGCTTAGAATGATGATGAAAGAGCTCCTAGGAATAGTAATGTTGTGTTTATGGTCGTATATAAAAGATTAAAGGGAGGAGTAGAAGTGCACAGTGAACATCAAACACTTATCGACTCAATTTTGCATTTTGGTTTCCTATCTTGGGAGACTAGGGAGAGCTCCTTCTTCAATATCAACAATCTCTAAGAGAAAGTCGATAGATTATGTAGGTTCCCTGTGAGAATGAAACAAATCCTTTTAAGAGGAACTTGAGTAGCTTGGGAAGTTTAGTGCAGTGCGTCCTTTGGGTCCATGACGTCTTGTCTTCAATACCAGTGTTACCTTAGGAACCACCAGTAGCATATGAATTGAACCCGGTTTCTGCCCTAAGGTTGAATTATTGGAGGGCTATTTCTTTTCACCCTTTTCACATTCATTTCTTTTTCATTCTTCAACCCCTTCAGTGCTTACCGAGACTTCATTACTAGAACCTTGTTAGGTTTATTCCAGTTCTAGCTCTATCTCAGTCGGCACTCTTCCCTTATTCTCACTTTTCTCCTTTTTTTCATCATACCTAAGGACTTCTACACTATCTAGTGGATTGTCCCTGGGTAGATACCTCCGGCTTTGGCGGGATCGTGGGAACGAATACCTAACCTAACCATCCTTATAACACCATGCATAAAGTAAGTTGGTTGGTCTTTTGGTATTGTTCTTTCCTTCTCGAAACCAATTGAAAAATCATTTGGAAAATCAATCATGGTACTTGTGATATAAAATCAAAGCATTTTGTACCTTAATTTTTTTGATCATTTAGAAATGCTCCCCTTCAACATGTGCTTTTTGATTTTGAAATTGTTTAGCACATGGAGGCAAGAGGACTTTGAAATATTTTCTTGATCACAATTTTCGTAGAAAAAGCCATTTGATTTTCTTGGTAAATTCTCCCCCTCAAAATGTGCATTGGTTGTATAAAATCATTTAGCACATAGAGGAAGGAGGTTTTTGAAATACTTCCACGATTGCCAATAGAAACTATTAGAAAATCAATCAAGGTACTTATGTTGAAACTTAGAAATCTTTGTACCTTGAAAGTTTTTTTTCTTTTGAAATGCTCCCCTCAATATTTGCCTCGAGATTCGAAAGCGTTTATCACATATGGGAGAGCAGCCTGCACTTTTGAATCAAATCGATCATTTATCAGATTTCATAATTAAATCACAAATTCTCCCCCGATCAAAAATATCAAACCCTTTGAGATTTTGGATCCCAAGTGATTTAATAAGGTTTGGAAAATATGGGAGAAAATGTGGCCTTGTTTAAATACTCTTCTGGTTTTTTGGTTAAATTCTCCTCCTCAATCATGTGCATCATGTATTTGAAATCGTTTGGCACATGAAGGAATGAGTGCTTTTGAAACAATCACCCTTTTAAAACCGATTTGAGATTTAAATCACGATCTCTCCCCCGATCAAAAATTTCAAACCTATTGAGATTTGTGATCCCAATTGATTTAAATCATTTAGAAGATTTTGGGGAAAGACGTGGCTTGATTTAATTTTGAAAAATGATTGATATGGACCAATTTTAAACAATAAATATTCTTAGTGTCAGGTATGATAGTTTTAAGAGATCTTTAAGTAAAATAAAACAATTTCACAATCAAACAAGAACAGAAAAAATTTCATTTTGAAAAATCTTGATTCAAAAGAAAAATCATACCATGACATAACATTAAATCATTAGATCACCACTTATTTTGTACAAACAGACTTGATAGATGAAATATCGTTTGAAAATATTTAGTTTGAAATCACTCTCCCCCTCAATCGATGACCATAGTCTTTGATTGAGTGACTTATATTTTATCAAAATGAAGTCCGGTTGATTTCCAAAATTTTAGTCCAATTATTTTCAAAACAATATTTTTCCATTTTCAAAACAATATTTTCAAAATTGTTTTAAGAAATATGGTATCATCCACTACTTTTTCCTACACAAATATCGTGGGGGTTAAGTGCTTTTTGTTCTTTGTTGTTGTAAGGCTTGAAGAAAACCATCTGTGATGCGATTGAGACCTCTGAAGTTGTATCTATCGTGCCAACTATCCATAGAGAGATCCAATTAAGCTCCGTTTCTTCTTTTGTCGACCCAAGAAATAGTTACCATTTCCTTTCGGCATCCAATCATCTTCATATGTGGGATCCGGATCAGGAACATTCTTATAAACCATGATATCTGCATACGTTAATGGACACAAACAGATATATGGTGGTCGACATCACCCAAACAGCAATCAACTAATACAAGTCAATCCAACATATAAATCAGATCATGTAAAGCACGGGAATAACATGTTTATCAAACTATAGTCATCTAATTCTAACAA
Source organism: Chrysanthemum makinoi (assembly GCA_910596185.1). Lineage (NCBI taxonomy): Eukaryota > Viridiplantae > Streptophyta > Magnoliopsida > Asterales > Asteraceae > Chrysanthemum > Chrysanthemum makinoi. Next base: position 47,003,211 of record OU343217.1, on the reverse strand, counting down.
TCATATCCTAAATTCCTAGTCCTTCAGCATAGGCAAACGTCTTTTTTCAGTTAAGCACGTAGGATGATCGTATAAGCTCCTTAGATGATATAACTATGAAAGACATTCTCCCCCTCAATCAATGACTCATTTTATGAAAAACTTTAACCCTGCTGAAGTCATTGATTGGGTTTTGCAAATTAATATAAACTCTGATTCTGATTGATTTTTCAAACAACTCGTTTTCCACCATTTTGAAACAACAAATATTCAACTGAAGAATTTATAGAAGGAAAAATATTTGTGTAGAAACAACTGTCCTTCGACATACTTTCCTCGTTGAGATTTAGGATAAGTGCACGAAATTTTTGAAAATTGGTTTAGCGCAGCACTTTCCTTCTTTGAAGAACAGGTTGCTATCTGAAATAATAGCAAGCCATGGTTTAAGCACGGGTTACAGTCTGAAGTAACTGCAAGCCATTTTTTGAGACATGTTTTGAAAAAAATATTTACACCTCCTGCTCGAACTTCATCTATGGTCTCGAACTTCATCTATGGTCCTGTGCCATTATTGAATGACATTTCTAAGACCGTAGATGTTATCGATACTAGAAGAAATGTCTTGAGAAAACATATTTTTGGTATTTTTCAAATTTTTTGATTTTTATGGATTTTATATGGTTTTATATTTTTCTATTTTGTTTTTGTTGGTTTTATAATTTTGCATTTTGGTTTTTAATAATTATTTACAGATAGATTAGATGATATAGTCTAAGAAGATGATGATACGAGTACCGAGATAAGGATATCGAGCACCCCCGTTGTAGAAGATAGAAGTCATCATTTCTTAAACATTCACCACCAAAGCTTCCGAGGCTCTTGTATTGAAGAAATTGAGCCTTTAAGAATGCGAGACTTTGGCAGCTTCCCCCCAAACCGAAAATCCTTTAGCTGAGCAGATTCAAAGCTTTCTTTCAAGCTTCCCTTAGCCAGGTGCACAAAGAAGCACACCATTATCATAGATCTTCTTTGCTCCTTTTAAGAATGATCTTTGTGATTATTCGTTCGGGGTTATATCATCAAGATAGAACAGCAACATATTATCCTACACTTGAATAGAATCTTCTCAACTTTCTTTTCCACTGAAGTCTGAAGCGATCCATACTAAGAAGTTTTCAAGAAACCATTTCCCCCAAGTAGTTGAAGTGATGCAGCCAGTCTCTTTGAATAGAGCTCAAGAACCTGAATTACACATATACCCGAAGAAAGACTAGCCGATAACACTGAAGTAGCATATTAAGTCCGATATGCAAAGAATAACCCCGATGTATACTTTTCTCTCCCCTGATGATAGTGTATGAATCTCAAGAACCCGAAGTACCCGAATGCCCAAAAGAGAATAGATAACATTGAAGAAGCGAGTTGAATCGATTATCTCTCGCGGATATCAACTCGGAATAAGTGATTATTACTGAATCAGCGATTAAGCTCTCAAGTGAAATAGCTGAGCTCCCCCAATGTACACAATCTCTCTCCCCTGATGATTGTGATACCATCGAAATCATCACACACTTGTGTACCTCTTTTATCACCAGAAACTGACTCTTCCATTTCTTCCCCCACATAGTTGGAATAAGAACACTAAACACCATGAGTCAAACCTTGAGTTTCTCTACGGTAATGACATTTGTCTTCCTGGGATATCTTCAATCACTTAGAAGTATTATGTTTATCAAGTTTACTCGCGTTTAGATTTGTGTCTCCTTCCCCCTTGCTGGTTTTGATACTTCAGAATCAGCAATACATTGTAAGCCTATAAACTCGAAGTCTTTTGAGAAGAACACTTGAAATTTTTGTGAGAATCAACTTGCTGAAGAACGTGAGCAAGTATAATTGGGGATTGAATATGACTTTTCACTTTCCCCCAATTAGTGCTCTCCCCTAGACCGACAATCTTTATGATGAGTGCTCAGATTAAGAACAAGTCTTTAGATAATCAAATGCAACTCGTTGCAACTCGTCTTTAGACTTCTAACATGCAGCAGAAAATGTAGAATAGACTATAGACTCGACCTTTTTCAAGATTGTCCATTTGGGGAATAGAACGTTAACATCTTCATCTCAACAAATTCGTTCCAATTAACTTATATGTAGCAAATCTCCTTAACTAAGATCACTCCCAATCAAACAAGAACAGAAAGATGTTCATCAAAGAAATCAGCCCAGCAACCAGAAGCACTTTGTTATTAATCATATCAGCCTGTGTGAAGATGTCAACCAACGGCTCTTAGTGTAAACTCCATGTAAAGATGACCCGATAAGAAGAAGCTCGGTTCTTACATGAGTTTAAGAGCCGTATGACCATATATTCTCAAATATAACTCAACATGTAGAATTATCATACTTCTTCTCCCCCTCAAGAATTGCATACGGAGATGCCATTCATGATTAAACAAGTGAATATCTTTAAAATGTAGTCTCTTCACACTTGTCCCCCTCAAAGGTTGCAAATGATGTTGCCATCCCCATTTTAATTGAGCAAGTGGAATAGGAGAACTAGCTACGATAGTCCGGTTCACTTAATAACTGAAAGCGCATGGAAAAAGTATGAAGCATGTTGATGAGAATGATCATTAATGAGAAGATTTCTCTTCTTCCGAAGATAAAGCGCACTGAAACGTACACTTTTCTTTTCTTTAGGAACGAGGCTTGAACTGTTGTGTTCAAATGTCATAAGAAGATTTCTCTTCTTCAGAAGATAAAGCGCACTCAAACGTACACTTTCTTTTCTTTAGAGTACGAGGCTTGAACTGTTGTGTTCAAACGTCATAATCTCTCTCTTTTCAGCATCTCTTGGCAAAACTTGTAATCAACCACATTATCATTCAGTGGGCTCTTTGTCGTGACAGATGATGGAGAAAACCCAATATGATGAATTTGACCCTGAAGTAAACTAACCCGAACTCGTGACTTAAACTTGCACATATGTAACAAAGAGCGGTGCCTAGAATTCATCCCCCTTTGAATCCCTAAGTACTCTATACTCTTCATCCAACCAACCATCAAGTATAAGACGTACATCACCTCTTGAAAATCCACAATTTAATGTGACACTGAGCACTACAACGTAACTCCTTAAAGTGATAGTTATTTTGTGGTGGTAAGATACCAATTCCCCCAAGTGGTAAAAAGAAAAGGAAAAATCACCCAAAAATAACTAGATTTCCAAGTATTCGTTTTTGAAAATATTAATAGCTCGAACAAGGATCTCGAAGAATCTTCATCCAACCATCCCCGATACCTTCAGATACTAAGTACACTCGCCCGTGATATTTCACTTCAACCTCAAATAAATAATATTGAATTAACGTCGTTGTCACATCTTGTGGTTAAAAGCTTAAATCTAGCCTCCTTTTACGTTTTAAGCGAACTATGATAATGGTTTCATCCCGACCATGGTTAAAAGCACATAACCCCGTAAAACTTCGAAGTAACCAAACTACCAAGAAGACAATCCAAACAATCACCCAATTCATGAAGTACACCCTTGTATCCCTTCTTTGAAGTAGAAACCGTAGCTCCAGCATCAGATAAGTTCCAGAAATACTTTCCATTTCTCCAGGATGGTTCCATCATCGCGGGATTTTACAATTCTATGATTTAAACCGAGAAATAGTTTCTTTCGCGGGATTTTACAAGACCAAGAATAAACCGAGAGATAGATCCGGAAATGCACATTACTTTCACCGGGATGATTTCATTGTCACGGGATTTTACAAGTCTATGATTTAAACCGAGAAATAGATTCTTTCGCAGGATTTTAGAAAATCAAGACTAAACTGTAAACAATGTCAGCTTGAATGTATAATGACAACTTTGGTTTCGGTGAATTTCTGTTTTAGGGTAAAATGCAGCGGTTCATCAATGATTCATTCTACATCATCAACAATTCTTCTCCCATATGTAGAATACTTCACCAACCATACTAAGTAGAGTAGTATACACTACTTTCCCCTGGAGTTTGACCGTAAAACATCAAAGTACACGTTTCTCCCCCATGATGGTTTCGAACTTTCAGAAGCATCATAACATGTACGACCATTTGCACGAGAAGTTCTTGTCATAAGCAAACATCTTGAAAGATCATGTATGACGTTTGAAGATTCTTGAAAGATTTTTCTTAGACTGTGAAGTATTATAGACATTCTGTGGCAACGAATATCCTATGAGAATTGCTGATCACATCTCAACCAATCAACCCTTTGGTAAACACATCATTCACGTATTCTGTCAGCAAGTGCAGTGACCACATGGAGAAGTAATCCCGATATACCAAACTTGATCATGAAGTAGAATTCCCCATATTTGTTACTTAAGATTGTACTAACCCTTGTGAAGAAGAAATGGTGTACCCAATGTACAAAACCTCTCGACACATCCTCAACTGTGTGAGACACCGAAGTGATAGTTATGTTGTGGGTTAAGTGAGAAAGAATCACAAAAGTAACTAAATAGCCAAGTCTTTATCATACTCTATAAATGCCCAAACAAGTCATCTTCGCGAAAGGGTAGAAAGAAAGAAGACGAAATAAGTAGAAACGCCCGGAAAACCTCACTTCAAATTCAAACAAGAAATATCGTCCAAACAGCCCCGTAGTCAACATTTTCCAATAAACACTTCAAGCCGTGACTTAATATTCTTCGTGAAAATGTATACACCAAAGTGCCAAACTGCATACCACAACAACACTCATTATCATACCAAATCTCAACAAATTCAAATCTCATAAACAAGTCGCAGATAATCCAAATCTCATATATATGATCCAATTTTGAGAAGCTCATCCACAACTTTGAACCCGATCCAAACCCCATAAATTTAAGCTTTATAAGGCCCATATTCAATTATGCTCATATTCCGGTTTAACTAATCAAGGTTTTATCTAGGTCAAGTTCAATATCAACAATAGTCCTCATGACAAAAATAAAGTCCACCTCAAATATCTAATAAATCAGATCCACCGTTAAACACACATCTCTTAAATACTAATCACGGCCCATCAAAAATTAATACCCATCATTGCAAGTCAGCATTCCATATACGGTCCAAATAAAGCCCAAGAAAAATTAACAAACCGATCCTTTCTAACAACACGATTCATGTGATACATCTCGGCCCATTAAACTTACAGATCCAACACAGTGGTAACCCTAATCCCAGGGGTATAAGATAGTGACAAATCTTAAACATTTACCCTAATCCCTAATATATCTCATTTCATATCCCCCCCCCCCACATCATATCCTCACACAAATCAATTTTAATTAAAACCAGATCCGAAAAAATCACATCCTCAGCATAACCATTCGTATCATACCAAAGTTTGAACAACCCCAATCCTTATTGCTTAGATGAATGCATTGTGCTTGCCACATGGATGGCACCAACCAAATCAGAGATGCCACAGAGATGGCTAATAGGTAGTTTCCTTTTTGATGACCCATTTTAATTTTCAGTTGATATGTAACACGAATATAGGAAGGAATAAAACCATATGGTTTCTTGTTCTTTCTTGATAATGATTCGGACATTAAAAGGAGTGATCCTCCAAAATTGATCAATGAAGCACATGTTCATCAGCGAGTAGATCTTTAGAGATCTATGTGTTTTTAGAACCTTTCACAAAGATGAACAAAGCTGAGATCGAATCCCCCTTCTTGAGACTTGAACGAATAAATGATTAGGAATGACATAGTAGTTATTCTCTTTTCATAAAAAATTAGAATATTATCCGGAGATGTTGATATTGTGAGACAAAGATCTGTGATGAAGATACTTCTTGTTTATCGACCCATTATGGTCTTGATGTATTCTTTAGAGACACGAAATATTCTGAGATCAAGAGATAAATAATGACGTGATAATCTTGCTTAATTTTTTATATATTTTTTCTTGATGTTTACATTTTCATTATCAGTCTGAGTATGATGTTGATGGTAGTCTTGTATTGGATCTTGGACCTATGATGAACAAGCAAGCTGAGGTCCAAGTGAGATTTAGGTTGTTGATATAGTGGTCAACAAGACGTTGTATGAGTCTTGATTCATTGTCTTGTGTTTGAGTCTTGATTCTTTGTTATGGATATATTGGTGAGTCGTTATTATGTTGATATGATAAAGTTGATATTAGACTGATGATGCTTATTGAATTATGAGGTCGTGACTATTTTGGTTTTGAGGTCTTGATACATGTGGTCTTTGATGGTCAACAAACCGCACCCTTTACTATGTCAAATCACATTCTTCTCTTTCTCAAACCGCTTTATGATTTGCGTCAAAACGCATCATTCATTTTTTACTCAACCACATACCCAGATTTTTGACAAATCGCATATTTGATGGTCAAACTGCATTTATCACAAAATGCTTTGACAAATCAAATCACTTCTTGACTCTTATGTAACAAAACGCATCTGCCGATTTCTGTCAAAACGCATCATACGTCAAAACGCAGTTTCCTTTAAACAAACCGCACAATTGGTCAAAACGCAATTGACTTTAATGACAAACCGCAGTTGACTAAATAGTCAAACCGCATAAGATACATTGAATCAGGACTGCGATATGACAAATCATATATTAATAAAGACAAATCGCATCGAAGAATCGTTAAACCGCATAACAGCACAAACCGCATCCAAAACCTTGAATCTGGACAGTTTTTGAAGACAAACTGCATCGATTAATAGGACAGTTTCAAGAACTGCTTAAAAACCATCTAAGACACAACAATTTTGACATTCAATCATAAAATCTGCTCACACACTTTAATAAGGATTTAAAACCGGTTAACAAAAACAGTTTATCAATACTTAAAAACTTGCATAAATAGATTCGATCATAGCGCCATCCAACATCCAACAAAATCAACATACAACCTGAAGCATCAACACACATCAAGCAACTCAAAATCTCAACAAACCGCAACAACACGCAAACACGAGCCAAACCGCACAATGAACCGCCTTAAACCGCATACAAAACCGTATAACAACCATACGAATCATCAAAAACAACATAACCTAGGCTCTGATGCCAATTGTAGGATCATACATATTATGTTGTTTGATGATTCGGGTGGTTTAGGATTATGATGAAACAAGAGTGCCATGTTTAGAGAGATGAAGAGAGTTGATAGGGAATTCTAGAGAGAGAAATAAACAAGAAAATGCAAGGTTAGATTAAGAAGTTCCACCCCTTCCAAGGATGGAAGGAGTATTTATAGTTACAACTAATACGTCCTCCTGTCGGACTGTGGATCAGGCATACAGTAGGTAAAGACCCGTACTTCCTCCACGGTGTTACTCTAAACTAAATTATGCTAATAACTAACTAACAAACAAGTAAATAACGTTATGTCTACGAGCTAACTTATGCTAGATTATATTTGGGGTGACCGACTCTTCACTATGGAATTTCTAATTCCGAATAGTTAATTGAATCTCTACCACTGCAAATCAAAAACGAAAATCAAAATAAAAAAAAAATCTAAAACGTAGAACTTTTCCAACAAAGATTATAAGAGATTTAACTTGAAGTAATTATTATTTCCAAACAAAATGTTACAAAAACTGGGTTTTCTCTCAAAACAAAATATATTTAAGAAGAACATACCACAGGTTCTGTAACATATTGGTTTTCATAAACACACAAACACACAATAACAAGGTTCGAATATATTGAGTCTAGAGAGAGAACGATGGAGAGAAATGGGAACTTCTAGTGAGAGAAAGTGAAAATATATTTATAGCGCCACCTACGGCCTGTGGATCAGGCATACAGTGGGTAAAGACCCGTCCGTCCTCCACGGTGTTACTTAACTAACTAGTAATAATAACTAAATGACTACGACTACGAGCTTTCTAATGCTTATACATACTTGAGGTGACCGAGTCTTTAACTTACGAATTTTTTAAATCCTAACAGGTTCCATGTTTGAAAACAATTGTTCGTCAATATGAGATTTCATGTTACAAAAGAGTAAACCCATAATCAAATCAAAACCCCTAATAATCTCAAATAGTCACGCAAATCAAAACAAAATGAAAAAAAAATAGAATCATCAAACCTCATCCTGGAACCAAATGAAAGAGAAATAGGACTTGAGATGTGTGCTAGATTCCAGATACAACATAACTTTTTTAAAAAGAAAGTGGCAGAACACTTTTTTAAAAAAGATTAAGTAATTAGCTCATACCTTCAATAATGATTTATGGGTATAAGGTTCTACCAGGATGTGGGCGTCAATGAATCTGAGATTGAAGAAGGGGTCGGTGTGGATATAACAAAGAATCCCAACCTTGAGTCTCGACTGCTAACCACACGTCTTTCTCCCTTAAAAATTAGAAAATCACAACCAATAAGACCTTCAATCAAAATCATATAAAAACATTTGGAAAAAAAAATAAAAATAAAATAAAAATTATGAATACCTAAAACAAAGACCTCAAATAAATTAGGGATCAAGTTACGTAGCATGAGATATGGTTAACTCGTTTTGACAATCCTAGAAGAAGCTTTGAGGAAGCTTTATCTAAAAAAACGTATGGCAGAAGCTTCAGTCTTTTGCAAAACGGCCGCCAACTATAGATTTTTCGTAGGGTTTCGTTTTACCAGATTCACCGCATCTTCGAAGCGAAAATGATTATGCGATTGTGGATCTGGATATGGATATACGTGTTCTGTTATGCCTTTCTTTGAATACACATGTACTTTGTGTAATCATATACCAGTTGTTCATAAAAAAAGAATACTCCTGGCTCAAAAGCTGATAGAAGTTAGCATGTGGGCTAAGAAACCCGCAATCCCTCATACAAGCCCAAAAAATAAATAAGTATGCCATTATTAAAAAAAAGTCACTGATGTACAATAAAAAAAGTCACCGACGTCCGGTTTTAGTATATATATATAACGAGGTACAAAAGCCCCCGCCGCGTTGCGGCGGATGTTTTTTTTATTTTTTTCAGCACTTTGGATACGTTGCGCTAAGTTTAGCGAGACTATGCAATTTCTTGGGTTATTTGAACGTCAATAATAGTGTTAGCTCTTAAATAACAGTCGCTATTTCGATTCTGCTGACCTTACTAAGCAATCATTTAGGTGTCTAGTATAATGTGATGGTAGTGTACCATTATTGTTGATTAAGTATAATACAAAATCATACTTGATAATAGTATACAACTCATGAAAACCTAATTTCTATTTCGTTCCTAGTCATTTTTTGGCTGGAATCTTGAACGTTTTTTTGCATCCGCACTATGAACCTACTACTTTTCTCCCTGCTGTCACGTGCCATTCACGGGTTTGCTGCGTATGCTTTTATTTAACCTGAAAGAAATAGCAACACGAATGCGTTACATGCAACAATAACCATTTGTATACAATGTTATATAAACCTAATTGAAAGGAATATGAAAGGAGACGTGGTTACGTACGTCAAAAACATGACCCAGTTCTTCAAACATGCATCCGCATAAGTTGTACTGCCCAACGGTTTCTTTTCACTTGGGAGAACATTGCAGGCGTCATCGACTGGGTTGCGTCATCGACTGGGTTCTTTCCACTTGGGAGAACATTGCAGGCGTCAGTCGCTAATGTTGAGACGCGATGTTCAGGATAGCGAGACCCATCTACTCGCCCCACTGAATTCCTTTTGATAATTCAACGGTTGTTATGCAAAGGTCTGCACCAGACGTATTGCTAGACCGTTGTCAGAACGAAAGGGCTTCGAGGGGTGCATTAGAACAGGGCAATATCTTAAACATCTCATGTCAAAATTAGTAAATGAAGCTTGCAATATTCTACCGGGTGGAAAGATCCCAATCAGTGACACGACAATTCAGTAGGATAAGATTCTATTCCTACTTACTGCAAACGTATGAACAATTCCAGTCGCTCCCTGTCGAGTAGATGCATGTTCAAGGAGGTTATCGCCATCAACTTGGTGAATACTTTGTTGTTCACGAACCTTGTATCCGCAAAAGTTTTACTCTGTGAAGTTTCCTTTTATTCCACACTTAACTACTGTTGTGTCATCGAGTTGAATCTTTCACTTGCAAGTATACTCCAATCGTCAGTTGATAATGTTGACCCGCGATGTTCAGTATAATGAGACCTATCTAATCACCCCCACAAATTTCTTTTGCTGTATCAACAGTCTTTGTGCAAAGGTCTACACCAGACGCATTGCTAGACCATTGTCACAACGAAAGGAATTCGAGCGGAAGATGAGAACCGGGTAATATCTTAAACATCCCAAGATTGCACTATTCTACCGAGTGGAAAGATTCCAATCGATTACATGACTGAATCATTGCAGCCCCTAAATTGCCGCATTTTAGCTTCCAAATACCTACATTTTATGCCCATTTCATCACTCAAATTGACCCGTTACAGAACAAAAAACGCACCCAGTTCAGCCCGCATTTCATCAGTGATACGCGACTATGTGATGCCCCATCTCAGGACCCACCGGCACACCTATCCCATCCCCCAAAAGCGCTACTACAACCACCGTTTCAACACCAAGCGACCGTTAAAGAATGAGGTATCCTAAACGGCCTTTATAAGAAATCTCAAGCGAAGTTGCACTGCGTAATCCATATACACTAACAACTTTGGAAAAGTACTTACTACGGCTGTTAACGATTTCCAAAATAGTATCAATGGCATTCTCAAAGTTCCCAGTTGTTTCTTTTTTTAATAACCTGCAATTATGTATTACGAAAAAAAAAGTATATACAAAATTCAGCTTTTCTTAATAGAGTATTATGAGCAAACAACAATTAATACCACAACACAGATCCCAACACCAGATAACATAATCATATCTATCGCTTAATAAGTTTGAACAACTATATACCGACACCAAATAACAGAAGTAAACGAATAAACATATATAAAGGCTAATACCGGATTGAGGAAGACGCATTCAGCATGACCGCGACCATTATATGTCGCCTTGCCAAGATACGGATCATCTCGTGTTCACCCAACGCGTTTATATTTGTGAAAGCGTGACATATCATCCCTCAAAAAATCAGTACCAGAACCCCATGTATATATAACAAAACGAGTAGGCTCAGATCTTTAAAAAAACAGGTCACAAAGACTTTAGAATGTCGCCATAGCTGCAAATAGACAGTTGCATAGCAATAGTAATTACTATACAGTCCAGTCATTGCCTCGCCAGGTAACACCAGAGCATGAATGACCTATTCGTTTTAGTCAAGTATTGACAATCAACACAGCCCATCGGAAAAAGCAATCCTAGTGCATCACTAAACCACTATTTATTCGCTACGATGTGATACCTGAATATAGCCGTGTTATCGAGTAGAGTCTTTCCACCTGGAAGCACATTTCAATCTTTAGTCGCTAATCTTAACATGTGATGTTCAGGATAGCGAGACCCGTCTGATCGCCCCCTCAAATCCCTTTTGCTATTTCAACAGTCTTTGCGCAAAGGTCTGCACCAAACGTATTGCCAGGCCATTGCTATAACGAAAGGAATTCGAGTGGAAGATCGAACGGTATTATCCTAAACATCTCGCGTCAATATTAGTAAATGAAGATTGCGATATCCCTGCAAGTGAAAAGATTCCAATCGATGACACGACCATTTGATACGATTAGAAATACTATGAACCATTTTTTTAATGCCTAAAATTTTCATAAAAATCAAATCTGACGTCGCATCAAATGTCTGAAAAAAGAATAAACACCAATTACGGCCAACCAAAATATGAGGCTCAGACGTGGAGCTAACCCAGGAAAACAGAGCACATCCGCCGTGGTTGCAAACCAAGTTGGTTGCCATGCCACGTTCCGGTTGACCATATATTTCCCCGAGCTCACACAAACTCGTCATTGCCTCTTCAGAATTAATGTCCACAACCTTTTACCAAATAAGTTCCAATAACATTAGAATTACAACAGCAAGCAACCCGAAAAAGCACGGTACGGCCGGCGTGGCTGCAGACCAGGAAGGTTGCCCTGCCAACTTCCAGGCTAAATTCCATCGTGCTAATTTGTCCGGATGAGTATAATACTATAAAAAAAAAAATTTGAAATTATAATGGAAGCAACCGACATTTAGTTTTAGTATGCTGCGAGATGAAGACGGCCAAAGCGTTGCGGCGACGTTTGACCCAGTCGTTCATATCGTACACACACAGAATAATCTGCAACGCACAGGAATACATGAACAATGACGACAAATGAGGCTTAGATATACACGTACAATACCGGTACCTTATATACTTGTATACTTATAGTAAAGACGGTTGTCAGCGGTACTAAAGATGACAATTGAACTACCGCTATTCTTGGGCGACTGAACGCCATGTGCTTAGCTGAAGCAGACAATTTGAGTATCCTAGCAGCTACAGTAGAACACATAAGTCTTTGTTCACGTATTCATCTAAGGTTTATCAAATTATATGCTGTCGAATTTTCATTCTCAACAGGTGACCAATATTCAACCAAGAAAAACCAATCCGAGTACGTCAATGCCGTCATAGCTGCAAATAGACAGTTGCATAGCAATTGTAGTTACTATGCAGTCCAGTCGTTGCCATGCCAGGTAACATCAGAGTATGAATGACCCGTTCATTTTAGTCAGGTAATGACAGTCATCACAGGCCTTCAGAAACCATTCTTGATTCCATAAACTGATTACATACATAATTGATTAGTATGTAACAACGATAGTCGTGTGTTAACAAATTAACCTGCAAGAAACCATAAACAACTAATTACATAAACCAATCATGATTCAAAGCGTTATAGTCAAACACAAGGGGGAATAGCGATTTTGATACCTGAAATACACCTCCATCAAGAGCATAACTAATGACCAGGTAAGGAAAAGCATAAGTTCAAGCACATAAAGCTTGCCCTGGACATCTAGCTTACTCACTCTCGCAGCTCAAAACCAAACAAAGCCGCAAGGAAAACACTATAAGCAACACCAACATCGATCTTAACAGCAGCAAATCCATGAATCAATGCCCTAAAAAAACTCGAGATCTGAATCACCTACCAAGTTTGCTGGCCAGTGTAGAGACGTACATAAAATTCTGGAAGGATCTTTGGAACGCATTGCTAATATCTTCAAGGTCGAAAGATAAGGGCTGCATATATCAATCGTATACTGAAAAAGGCCAAGACATCCAAACACCACTTCCAGCCCAACCAACCAAAAACCCAAAAAAAAGCGCAACAAAGGCAAAGAATGCCGCCGACCAGCGTTTGGGCCTCCCATATATTTTAACCACCAACCACTTGCTAGAAATTATATTAAAGTTCCAACTACAACCACCTTTAGTATAAGTATATAATGCTCAGACAGGCTAACACCATATTGAAGAGGACGCATCCGCCATGGGTGCGACCATTATAGGTCGCCTTGCCAAGATACGGATGATCTCGCCGAAAGCCGTATCTATTTGTGATAGCCTGACATATCATCCTTCAAAAAACACTACGACAACCCAATGTATATGTAGCAAAACGATTAGGCTCAGATCTATAAAAAAACAGGTAAAAAAAACTTCAAAATGTCGTAGTACGCAAATACACACGCATAGCAATTGTAATTACTATACGGTCGAGTCATTGCCTTGCCGGGTAACATCGATTATGAATGACCCATTCATTTTAGTCACGTTATGACAATCATGACTGACCCTTCCGAAACCATTTGTGATTCCATAAACGATCACATACCCAAAAAATACCGCGTGCGTGTAAGTTGCAGTAGTAGGTGAGCACGAAATACCAACAAATTCAGCGATAGGCATGCGTTAACAAATTAACCTGCAAGAAACCATAAGCAGCCTAAAATTATACATATCAATTATAATCAGTTACAATTAAATCACAAATAACGCAAACTAAATTAAACAATAGATAATTCACTACTAAACGACTAACTACATAAAACAATTATCATTCGAAGTGTTATAATAAAAAAATATAAGGGGGAATAGTGATTTCGATACCTGAAATACACCTCAGCCAAGAACATAACTGATGACTAGGTTACGAAAACCATATGTTCAAGCACATACAGCTTAGTATGCGACGTCCCTGTATTTTAACCACCGAACAGTTGCTACAAATTATATAATAGTACCATCGAAAACCGTCTTTAGTATAAGTATATAAAGCTCAGACAGGCTAACACCAGATTGAAGAGTACGCATCCGCCATGGGTGCGACCATTACAGGTCGCCTTGCCAAGATACAGATGATCTCGCCTTCATCCAAGCCGTTTCTATTTGTGACAGCCTGACATATCATCCTTCGAAAAATAGTACGACAACTCAACGTATATATAGCAAAACGATTAGGCTCAGATCTATTGTGTCGCTTTTGACCACTGTTTGCACACCCAAGGTCAGCAGATTCTTGAGCAGCTGAAGTTGCAAAGCCCGCATGGTAATCAACACCTCTAAAATCATCGTTTTTCGTAGGAACCTCAGTCGGCGACCCAATAGCACAACCGTTATGGCCAGTGAAATCTGAGCGCGCCTGATAAAAAGCCATTCCCAACTGGAAATCCATATTGATTGGGAAGCATGTCCAACCTACAATGAATTATTCAACGCCAAAAAAACAACATGACAAAGTCAAATAAAAACATAAAACAAAATTGAGTGCCACAATAAAAACGTCGAAATACAAAGCAAAACGCTCACATACCTTTGCGCCGTTGCGGCATATGTTGATATAGAGACAATGCACAACCACCAAAGGGAACATCCGTAGTGTCCACACCCTCTGAGTCACCACATGTCTCGCCAACATTCAAAAGCGTGCTGTTAAAAATCACAGGTTCTATTGAAAAATCTGTTTTGCGCGCTTTTGTAAACACCGAAGAGTCCAAGCTATGGTTATAACCTTGCCCAAGCTTTCTATTGAAAGCGGATTGATCTTGAGACTGCATATCGCTCAGCCAAAACCACAGAACCCAAAGCACCACTACCTGATGCACCTGACTTAACAGAAGCAGACCCCACTGGATCACCGGCTCGAGTTACATTTTCACATGGAAGGACATCAGCAACTGAAAGCTGTTGTTGAACACTTTCGGCAGCCCCAACAGAAGAGGACGACTTTACTACATTACCATCTAACTCGCTAATGGTATGATTCATTTTCGAAACCGCATAAAACCTATTATCAGCATCTACCCTCTTCAACGCCCTACTTTTAGTTCTCATAATAACCACCTTTAAACAGCTGGTTAAAAGAGCAACGCTAATAAACACCCGTACGCGAAGAAAAATTGACCACACTACATGTCGCACACTCTCCATCGTTTTAAAAAACAAAAGAAGTAAAAAAAAAATCCCTAAAAACACCAATACGACCTTAAGAAACAAACATGCCTAACCCCTAGAAAACTACAATCCAGGTAAACCTCTTGCAACCTCAAACACAATACGCAAGCATGCATTCCAGATATATAAACAACTAAAAAAACGCATGCATGGACCTAAACAGAAATAAAACAAAAGCAAAACCAACAATCTAACTACCCCAAGCAACCAAGATGCAGAAAAAGTAACATGCAAACACCACACGAACGTTTAAACACCATACAACGACATCCAAGTCAGTAACAACACACACAAAGAAAAACGCTGTAAACCACAACAACATAAATCGCAACAACAGCAAATGCATGGCCTAAAATCCTAAAAAAAATCGAGATCTGAATCACCTACCAACTTTGCTGCCGCGCGAAGAAACGTAGGCAAAATTCCGGAAGGAAAATGAAACATCCCACTAATACCTTGAAGGTTGACATACCAACCGTATAGTGAAAAAGGACAAAGCGCCCAAACACCACTTCCAGGCCAACTGGCCCAAAACCAAAAAAAAAAAAACGTCACAAAGGCAAATATTAGCACCGACCAGCGTTGGGGACGTCTTAATATTTTAACCACCGACCACGCGCAAGAAAGTATATTTTAGTACCACCGACAACGCTCTTTAGTATAAGTATAGTAATCATAACAATACTAATAAGTTTTCACAATCTTTGTACCAAACGAATATTTACACATTATACAACAGCATCCAAGTCAGTAACAAACCACACCAACATGAATCGTAACAGCAGCTAATGCATGCACCAAAACCCTAAAAAACCTCGAGATCTGAAGCACCTACCAAGTTTGCTGCACAGTGAAGAAACGTATATAAAATTCTAGAAGGAAAGTGGAACGTCCCACTAATATCTTCGAGACTGAAAGATAAACGCCACATATATCAA
Source organism: Chrysanthemum makinoi (assembly GCA_910596185.1). Taxonomy (NCBI): domain Eukaryota; kingdom Viridiplantae; phylum Streptophyta; class Magnoliopsida; order Asterales; family Asteraceae; genus Chrysanthemum; species Chrysanthemum makinoi. Next base: position 46,986,887 of record OU343217.1, on the reverse strand, counting down.
CCGTATACTGAAAAAGCCCAAAACGTCCAAACACCACTTCCAGCCCAACCGGCCCAAAACCCATAAAAAAATGTGGCACAAGCAAAGAGTGCAACCGACCAACGTATGCGATGTCCATATATTTTAACCACCGACCAGCTGATGCAAATAATATAATAGTGCCACCGACAACCGTCTTTAGTATACCTTTAGTATAAGTATATAAGGCTCAAACAGGCTAACACCAGATTGAAGAGGACGCATCCGCCATGGTGCGACCATTATAGGTCGCCTTGCCAAGATACGGATGATCTGGCCTTCATCGAAGCCGTTTCTATTTGTGACAGCCTGACATATCATCCTTCGAAAAACAGTACGACAACCCAATGTATATTCAGAAAAACGATTAGGCTCAGGTCTATAAAAAAAACAGGTCAAAAAAACTTCAAACTATCACCTTAGCTGCAAATAGACATCTGCATAGCAATTGTAATTCCTATACAGTCGACTCATTGCCTTGCCAGGTAACATCAGAGTATGAATGACCCATTCATTTTAGTCACGTTATGACAATCATCACAGCCCTTCTGAAACCATTTGTGATTCCATAAACTGATCACATACCCAAAAAAAAATACACCATACGTGTAAGTTGCAAGTAGTGGCTGAGCTACCGAAATACCAACAAACTCAGCGATAGCCATACGTTAACAAATTAACCTGAAACAAACCATAAGCAGCCTAAAATTATACATATCAATTATAATCAGTTACAATTAAATCACAAATAACGCAAACTGAATTAAACAATAGATAATTCACTACTAAACGACTAACCACATAAAACAATTATCATTCGAAGTATTATAATAAAAAACATAAGGAGGAATAGTGATTTCGATAACTGAAACACACCTCAGCCAAGAACATAACTGATGACCGGGTTACGAAAACCATATGTTCAAGCACATACAGCTTAGTATGCGACGTCCCTGTATTTTAACCACCGAACACTTGCTGCAAATTATATAATAGTACCACCGACAACCGTCTTTAGTATAAGCATATAAAGCTCAGACAGGCTAACACCAGATTGAAGAGTACGCATCCGCCATGGGTGCGACCATTACAGGTCGCCTTGCCAAGATACAAATGATCTCGCCTTCATCCAAGTCGTTTCTATTTGTGACAACCTGACATATCATCCTTCGAAAAATAGTACGACAACTCAATTATATATAGCAAAACGATTAGGCTCAGATCTATAAAAAAAAACAGCTCACAAAAACTTAAAAATGTCGCCGTAGCTGCAAATAGACAGCTGCATAGCAATTGTAATTACTACACAGCCGAGTCATTGCCTTGCCATGTAACATCAGAATATGAATGACCCATTCATTTTAGTAAGGTTATCACAATCATCACAGCCCTTCGGAAACCATTTTTGATTCCATAAACTGATCAGATACCCCAAAAAAAAAGAACAACCCATATCATTGATAAGTATGTAACAATGAGCACCATACGCGTAAGTTGCAAGTAGTCGCTGAGCTACCGAAATACCAACAAACTCAGCGATAGGCATGCGTTAACATATTAACCTGCAACAAACCATAAGCAACCTAAAATTATACATATCAATTATAATCAGTTGCAATTAAATCACAAATCGCGTAAACTGAATTAAATAACAGATGATTCACTACTAAGCGACGAATTACATAAAACAATCATTATTCTAAGTGTTATAATAAAAAACATATGGGAGAACAGTCATTTCCATACCTGAAATACACCTCAACCAAGAACATAACTGATGACCAGGTTACGAAAAGCATAGGTTCAAGCACATACAGCTTATCCTGGACATCGAACTTATTCACCATCGCAGCTGAAAACCTAGAAAAAATTGCACATGCAAAATCAAAACCCCACAAATGAAAGAGTTTTAATGATCAATAATTAAACCCCAACCAAGAACTCTAAAAGAAGATATGATCAAACTTACTGTTGGTGGTATGACCAAAAACGGCTGAGCAAGGACTTAATCCTTAATTCCACTATTCTTCTACCTAGTTTTTCATAACAATACTAATAAGTTTTCACAATCTTTGTACCAAACGAATATTTACACACTATACAACAGCATCCAAGTCAGTGACAAACCACACCAACATCAATCGTAATAGCAGCTAATGCATGCACCAAAACCCTAAAAAACCTCGAGATCTGAAGCACCTACCAAGTTTGCTGCCCAGTGAAGAAACGTATACAAAATTCTAGAAGGAAAGTGGAACGTCCCACTAATTTCTTCGAGACTGAAAGATAAACGCCACATATATCAACCGCATACTGAAAAAGCCCAAAACGTCCAAACACCACTTCCAGCCCAACCGGCCCAAAACCCATAAAAAAACGTGGCACAAGCAAAGAGCGCAACCGACCAACGCATGTGACGTCCATATATTTTAACCACTGACCAGCTGATGCAAATAATATAACAGTACCACCGACAACCCTCTTTAGTATAAGTATAGTAATGATTAGCCTCGGAGAATTCAACAACAAGAAGTTCATTTTTTTAATCAAATATTCAAATCAGGTACAAGTGTACAACTAACTATCCCATCAAATTTTTTTAATATCATTAACATATGATATCCATCGTTAAGAAGTCTATTTTGAGTTTTTGACACGATATTAGATTTGATAACTAAAAAGCTTCAGTCGGAACATTATTCGAAATGTAGTCATGGTCAACATCTTTCAACGGCCTACTAAAAAAGTCATTAAAGTCACCAACTTAATAGCTAAAACAAATAACTGTTTATTTTAGAGCTAGGAAGGATGTATAAAGTAAAAACAAATGGGAAGTACAAGAAGTTACAGACTTGAAGAGCACAGGATCAATGGTTCAAATTCTTCAAGCTGGCGCATTTCTGTAAACTCCCTTTGGTAACGGATGTAACAGCAAATTAAGAGCGTTGACATTGTCTCCAAGGCTGGCGTAATCGCAACAGATCTCTTTCATTCGATTGCAGAATTTTGATTGAAAATTCGTTGCTAAGTAAAGAATATCCATTGGTGATTATGAAACACAATATGCATTCTCTGTTGGTTAATTAGTATACTAGCAATAGTGATATTATCCGTTGATATGTAACTTTTATAAGTGTTTAGCAACAGCTAGAAATCCGTTAATTACGCTGTTGCATGATGATCTTTATCGTAGTGGTGAGGCGCCATTTACACACAGATATAGTTACCACTGGACTTGAAATTGCTAAATCACTCACTTTATATGTTTTTCCTTACTCTTTTTGCCTGTCTGATGATTCATTGTCGTATATTTTGAGATCACACGTTTTGCTAATTACACTAGAGGCTACATGTCCCGTGTGTATGTAACATGGAGGCCATTAAAGAGTATACAGTTATGCGTTGATAACATACTTACATTAGATCTCGATTGTGGCCGAAAGTCGATAGAAATAGTTCGCCAAGTTAGAACTTTGATGTGCACTAGATGCTCAGTGAGAAATCCGAGGTGAAGGTAGAGTTTTGAAGTGTTTGATGACAGGAGTATGGTGTGTTCACCCTGACCGGAATATGAGAAGGTTATCCCACAAGCAATTCAGGTGCTTCAGAGGGTGTGCAATCAACTTCCAACGACTAAAGCCCATTATGCAGTGGCATGTGCACCTCAAAGTCGATCATCTCTGCTTGAACTACACTAACTAGCATAGCATAGAAATGGTACGATAAGGATCCTACATCATTCAACATTCAATGAATTGTGGTTGATTTCTTTTAAGATTAAAAGGACAGATAAATGGATTTTCATTGAAACTTGGATCTTCTAACTCATACATATCATATCCTTTTCTAGTTTAAACTTTCAATAGTGATTAGATTTCATTTGATAAGCTCATTCAGCTAGTTGAGCAATCAAATTAGAAAACGATACTTCAATTACTAAGCCACAAACAATACATAAATAAACAGCAATTTGACCTCTATAACCATGAAATGGTATCAAAGCCTGGTATACAAATATGCATTTCATTGGATCTATTTCAGACAAATCATTACATCAAGCCCTTCGTTTCTCACTTCTATCTAACAAAATGTTAAAAGCTCTTTCTATAACTATGTAAAACTCCATATATTGTCTTTAAAAGATTGTGAATGTAAACCAACCCACTTACACTCCCAATGGATATCCAGAGTCACTAAAAACCAATGTGAAAATTGAGCAAAACATCCATTGTGTGCACAACTTTCACTGGTTCTAATGCCTCAAGATATACATCAAGGCTACTAGTGGATTAGATTACCTCCACAATCTATTAAAGACAAGATATAGAGTTTTGCATTGTAACTTAAAGAGCTCCAAGATCTTGTTAGATGACAAGTAGAAAATTAGAACTTGTCTAGTCACACTTTCGTAAACAATATCGATCAAAAGCAAACAACAAAACCTTCTATTCTCACTTCTCATATAACAAGATGTTAAAACCTTGTGATACAGCCTTTCTAACTTAGGACAACCATCAATCATAACCTTCACCAAAGAAGGATATTTGATTGTGGCATTCCTAAAGTATAAGCTCGTGAGATTCAACACTCGCAAGGCGAGTGAACACGATGTTTTTAGCTGGTAGAACCGTATCACATCCACATGTACTTGTTTTCCTCATCCGCGTTTGAGATCACTTCCTTCAAAGATGAATTCCTAGCTTTTGCATATTGACAACCCTTGTGCTACATTAACACATTAGTGTAACCAAGCTGTTCAATGGAAAATTCTCTTTCAAACGACTCAAGTTAGATAACTCGAAGTGTTCGACTTCCGAAAAAATGGTGTATTCTCTTTCGCCCCTACATGGGTTTCAGATGGATGAAATCTCATCTAAAACCCTTGAGTCCACCAAACACAAAAAATTGAAATACTCTATGAAAATATCCTTCAAACCATAACCCTCATAGGCATTATTTTATTAAGAAGTGTTCCAATCTTTTGTGTTTGGTAGACTCAAGGGTTTTGGTCCTTTTTGGATGTGATGCAGACTTTTCATCCATCTGAAACCCATGAAGGGGTGAAAGAGAATACAATTTTTCTTTCGGAAGTCGAACACTTGGAGTTATCTAACTTGAGTTGTCCAGATCAATATATAAACCTGAACAACCTAGCGACACTAATGATATGGACATGCCCCAAGTTAGAAAAACTATTGAAGGGTAGTGTTGCACAAAGGCTTGTCAATCTGCAGAAGCTAAGAATTCATCGGTATGATAAATATAAAATGAAGCCTGAAATTTGTATAAATGAAATAGTAGCATACCCATAACCCATTATACTCTGAAAGTACAAAAAGAAAAAGAACGGCGAGATATATGATGGGAGTGGGGTAAGTGGTAACCCTAGTGTTTTGGATACGAAGTTATAAACTGTTGTTGTGGTTGGAATGTAAGATGTTTCATTAGGGTTTTGGATTGAGTTATGTTTGGGCTAATGTTGAGCCCAATAAGGTTTTGAACTATATCTAGGTATCTTTTGGGCCAATATTATGTAGTTCCTCGATTGTTTCATGGATCTTTAGAATGATTTTAAGGGTGCGTTTGGTACGGTTTTGGTATAAGATGGGTTTCTCACCTATGATAGATTCATTTATCCTTTTTTAGAATTATGGAGTATGGACAATATCCATATTTCATTCTCATACACTGTGGGCCTCTTATTTTAACCAAACACTCTAGAATTATCACCACTATCATTCCCTCATTTCGATAGAGGATATCAAACGCACACTAAGGGTGCGTTTGGTATGGTGCCATGAATGACAATGGGTATGAGTTTGATAGTAGTGGTGGGTCCCTCAACTATGAAAGATTCATACCTAGCCTTTTTAATGTATATGGAGTATGAATTATATTTATCATTCATTACTATAGTGGTGGGCCCTCTCATCTTAAACAAACACTTTGAATCACTTTCATAATCATAGTATGATTCTCATAGTGGGATACCAAACACACCCTTAGGGTTTATTAGCTTATTTTAAGCTTATATGTGGGGTTTATTAGCTTATTCTATTTCGGCTTATAAAAGTATAATCATTAATTTTCTAGCTTATTTTGAGGCTTATGAGTTTATATAAATTTATCATAACATAATAAACTTATATAAATCATAAGTAAGAAAATTATGTTCATTTTCTTTTATTTCAAGTGTATGAAAATATATATTTTTCATTACACATGCTAGTTCTTTTATTTATCTATAACTCTGCCAATAGACATGATATTAATAAACTGAAGTAATTTATAGAGCTAGTCCGTCCATGGGATTAGTAATGAGAGCCTATTTATTACTGTACTAAACAATATACTTTGATGTTAATCTTAGTAGGAGTGTAAAGTCTAAAAAGGTCTTATGGATCTTCATCTTTTTTCAGTTCTTGTTAGAGCTTATATTAGTTTATGACTTTCTGCATGGTTGAGCGAGCGAATTTCAATGTGCACCAAAGAGAAAGATATGATACGATTATTCCACAAGCAATTCTAGTGTGTAAATTCGAGGGCGTGCAGTCAATTTCTAACGCGGATGCTAATGCCCGTGTGTTATGCAGTAGCATGTGCACCTCAAAGTCAATTCTGCTTAAACTACACTAACTAGCATAGCATATATCTGGTATGATAAACGATCCACGTCATAGCATTCAACCTTCAATAAATTGTGGTTGATTGTCATTCTTGTAAGATTAAATCCTTTTCTATTGTTTCAATGGTGATTATATATCATTTAATAAGCTTATTCGGTTTTCAAGCAATCATCTTAGAAAATGATACTTCGAATCAGTATCAAGTGAATAGAAATAGTTGAGGAAAATAAAATTTGATGATTCTTTATTTGTTATATGCATAATAAGAAGATTATTTAAAAAACTGTTCACTGTTAGAAATGAACTTTCCAGGATCTCAATATAGAAATGTTAATCCAGGTTTGTTTCAATTTGCTTTTGATACTATTTTTGAAGTGATTGTACCCGATTGTTGGTCTAAAGTTGTTCAATACAAAATAAATGATCCTACACATTCAGATCAACGAAAATAGATCCAATAAGAAGAAAAATACTTAACCACAGACAATACATAAAAACAACTTGAGCGCAATGACCATAACAGTAACAAAATCTCCGTTTACAAATATGCATTTCATTAGAACTATTTTAGACTACCCACAAAAACTCCGTTTCCCACTTCTCATCGAACACGATGCTAAATGCTCTTTATGTAATTATGTAAAACACTATGTATTGTATTGAAAAGATTATGAATGCAAACCAACCCACTTACACTCCCAATGGATATCCAGAGTCACTAAAAACTCATGTGAAAATTGAGCAAAACATTCATTGTATGTGCAATTTTCACGCAGTTTTAATGCCTCAGGATATACACCAAGATTGTTAGTGGATTGGATTACCTCCATAATCTTTTAAAGACAAGAAATAAGGTTTTGCATTGTAACTTGTCTGGTCACACTTTTATAAACAATCTCGACCTAAAACCAACAATTGAACCTTCTCCCTTATACGACCACATGATCCATCAAGCAACAATACATAAAGAAACATCAATTTGACCTCTACACCCTCGGGATGGTATCAAATCTTCGTTTACAAATATGCATTCCATTGGATCTATTTCAGACTACCCATTTCATCAAGTCTTTCATTTCTCACTTCTCATCTAACAAGATCTTAAAATCTGTTTCTGTAACTATGTAAAGCTCTATGTATTCTCTTCAAAAGAATGTGAGTGTAAATCAACCCACTTACACTCCCAATGGATATCCAAAGTAATTAAAAACCAATGTGAAAATTGATCAAAACATTCATTGTATGCGCAACTTTCACGCAGTTCTAATGCCTCAGGATATACATCAAGGTTGTTAGTGGATTAAATTACATCCACAATCTATTAAAGACAAGATATAGAGTTTTGCATTGTAACATAAAGAGCTCCAAGATCTGGTTAGATGAAAAGTAGAAAATCAGAACTTGTCAAATCACACTTCTATAAATGGTCTTGATCAAGCAATTATTTAAGTTGTTCCGACAAGTTCATCTGCAAAATTGTGACATATTATTAGATGCAAAACCAAGACCTACACAAGCCAATTTACAACTAAATGCAAAGCTCAACTATTTTTATTTCAGCTCAAAACAATATAATCCTAACTTGAAAAAAAAAAAAAAAAAAACACGATAACATATAAAAGGAGACTTGTAACATGTATATGGTAAACTAAGCTACATATCAGCTCAATCCACTACTAGGTAAATAAAATAGATTCAAAATGAAAATGAAATGGTAGCATACCTATTATATTTTGTAAACAGTTTCTGCACCAAACCGCCACATGATAACTACATATTTTTGCCCCGAAAAAACAGAAAGAGGCTAGATCTATGAGACTGATGTTGGAACTGAAACTGACAGTTGAAGTGGTAACCCTAGTTTTGGATACCAAGTTATAAGCAAGTTGTTGTGTGGTTGAATTTTACGATGTTTCATTAGGGTTTCTATTTAGGTATATGTTTGGGCTAATGTTTTAAGCCCAATAAAGTTTTGAACTATTTTATGGTGGATTTTCTCAAATGGTTTTACGGGAGTATCTATATCTATACTACTTATAATAGAGGAATGAATCTTTCTCCTCATGCTTTTAAAATTAAGACTTACAAAATACAAAGCCTATTGTACAATATACAATGCACGATTAATAATCTTTCTCATCAATCGTAATTTTAAGACTTACAAGTCTTAAAGCTTAATGTACAAAATACAAAGCACTATTAATGTGGTCAAGATATTTAATGTAGTCAATTAATTAACAGGTCAATAAATACAATTAATATAGTTATTAAAACACCTCTTACACAAGAAATACAAATTATCAAGCATATTGTACAACCAAATTAAACACAATTCGTGCATTAAATGTCACTAATACAAATAATAAAGTACGTTATACAAATATTCAAGCCCGAACGGGAAACGGGACAGAGCCCGAACGGGTACTGTCCAAACGGGGTCAAGCCCGAAAGGGCACGCCAAACGAGTCGAGATCGGCGAGCGGGCCAAGGCTCGAGCCCTCGAGGACCTGACTAAACAAAATTCTTTATCCCCGTAAATTTGTTGTAAAAAAGAAATACAAATTATCAAGCTTATTGTACAACCAAATTAAACACACTTCATGCATTAAATGTCAGTAATAATAAAACACATTATATAAATACTCAAGCTTCGAGTAACGAACCCATGCGGTTTGGGCCAATGGGCGTGTAGCAGTAATCCGCTCGAGCCCAAACGGGCTCGGCGAAACGCACCACTTTAAGCGAAATTATTGAAATCCGTAAATTTATTATCAAAAAGAACATAATAAACTAAAATACATGATTCACCGAAAAATTTTGTTCAGGGTACCCGCCGCCGCAACGTACGGGAACCTTGCATTAAATGTCATAAATACAAATAATAAAACACATTATACAAATATTCAAACCCGAACGGTCAACGGGCAAAATGGGCTTAAGCCAGAACTGGCGTGAGCCAAACGGGCTCGATCCCGGACGGGCACGGGCCAACGAGCTCAAGCCTGAACGGGAGCGGGCTAAACGAAATTTTTGATATCCGTAAACTTATTGTCAAAAAGAATATAATAAACTAAAATACATGATTAATCGGAAAATTTTATTTCAGGGTACCCGCCGCCGCAACGCGCGGGTACCCTGCTAGTAAATTATAACAAGTTGTAAATGAGTTTGAAAAGCAAGTTTAGAACACAATGATGGTTATGATTTTAAAAGAATATATACTCTGCTAGAAAAACATTTAGGGTGCGTTTAGTTGGAGAACAAAATCTCTTATTTTCTATCTTTAGTTTTGTAAAAAATTGGAAGAAGAAATAATCTCCACAAAATACTTGAAAATATAGAAAACGCGTTTAGTCACTCTGTTTTCGAGTTTTTTTTAAGTAATGAAAAAGGAAGGGAATGGAAATCAAGAAAATAGACGTTCTTGAGTTTTTTTAAGATAGAAAGGTAGAGGACGGGGGAGGGAGGGAAGGAAGGGATGGGCTTTTGAGTGTTATTTTGTTTCATTCAATTTTAAGCGGATTGAAAGAGAAACGGGTAAAAAACATTACATGCATTTATTAAATTACAATATTATCCTCAATCTTCATGCATTCGTTTGATTTTGTTGTTGTCTTTACCATTTTTTTATTTTTTAGTTTCTAATCCTAGTCGTTCGTTTATCCTAGATTTTATATCAGCATTTGCGTTCTCAACTGTGTTGTTATTTTCATTGAATTTAGCATTACCTCGTCTACCATCAATACGTATGCTTCTAGCTATATCATTTTCTTATAAACTAAACCTATCAAACAAGGTATCTGGATCTTCTTCCAAAACGTCGTTACCAGTATTTTGGTCTGTTGTGAAAGTTATACTTTTTTGATGAATGATGTGCTTACAAAATTAATATTAAAAGTTTAAGCATAACAATTTCAAATTTTGTAGGAACTAAATATATTTTGAACGACTTTTAACCTGTCAACGTGTTTGACTCATTAATATTAATATGTAAATGGGTCGAAATTGCCACAATAATACGAGGGCATATTGATAATTTGTGTAGCTTCCTTTCTTTTTCTTGCTAATTAAAAAAAAAAAAACTCAATAACACATAAATAAATAACCACGTTCTTCACTATGCCATCCATTCATTTGCCATTCTCTTCCCATCTCATCCCCTTCTATTTTTTAAATTTTAAACTTGAGAACAGAGTGTAAAAAATCATGAAGTAACAAGTTATTATCACCAATCAAGTGGCTATGCCGCTATGGCTACTAATTCCTGATCATAAGAAAAGTGTCGAGTTTACTTTGAGGTTTTGTTTATTTAAATCGCTAACACTATTTTTGTGGCTTTTTAACTCATTATACTATGAAAATTGCACACGACACTTATCGTCGTGTTATAATAATTGGCCGTTACCCATATTTAGAGCTAAAAGTTAGATGATTTGAACCAAATATTACTCCCTCTGTCATTAAATAAATGTTCATTTTGATTTTTTGAAGTCAATCTTTCCAACTTTGAACTTGATTATTTTTCTGTGTGTTATATAATACTTAATGCAAAATATATGAATGAATGGAGTTTTAAAGATATTTTCATTGGTATAATTTCATCAAATATTATATAATATAAACAAAAGTATTTAATATCAAACTTGAAAAAGAAAGATTTTGAAAGTCAAAAGTGAACACTTATTTAGGGATGGAGGGAGTATTATTTATATGACAAGATAAAAAGAAAAAAAATTAAAACAAAATCTTTTTCTAGATCCAAAAGATTTAAAAGAAAATGCTTGATTTGAGATTACATGACACATGATTTAACAATTTTGAAAAGGTAGTTGGGGTGAGCATCGGGTCAAAATCGGACCGAACCAAACTAAAACAACTGAACCGAGACTGTTTTAGCCCGAAACCACGGATCGAGGACCGGACCGAATTTGTTTGGTCCGGTCCGAGAAGTCATTATTGGTCGGTTGTACGTAAGATCGGACCGGACCGGGCCGGACCGAGGACTGAACATGAGGTAAAGTGTGGACCGAGGACCAGACCGAAATAGGTTCGGTCCAGTCCGGTCCGATTTATCGGTTTGGTCTGGTCCACGGTCCGATATGCTCACTCCTATCAGTATTAGGTACCCAATTACTGGAATAATCTAAATGTTTTTATGTTTTTTCTTTTTTTTAAAAAACCATAAAATAGTGAACCAAGTCGAGTGAACAAAAATGCAAAGTACAATAAACTACTTAGCAAATTTTCATGATACATAAGTTTTGTTAGAGCATCCACAATGCTCTAAGTATTCAATGACTTGAATCATTTAATGCATTTAATGCATATTATATGTTTTAACTATAGCTTTTGAGAAGGACTTGGTATGTGTCAAATCTTTATAAAAAAACATTTTAAAAAGCTATTGATGCAATGGAAAAAACACTACTAAAAAGCTTTTTAGAATAAGAAAAAAAAATCTCCATTTAACCCATTGCGGGTGCTATTAGCAAGTTTTCATAGTACAATGATCAAGAAAACCAACATAGGTGACACACTGCCAAAAACGAATAAAGGAATGATCACATATAAACGATGAGTATCATGGCGTGATGAAAATGACAAAAAACCTTTAGAAAGAAAAAGCCTAACTACAACACAATTGAACCACTATCAGTATCTATGATAACATATTTTTCCACTTATGTTTTATGCCAATATACAACTTTGATAGTATATTGTTGACGTATGTGTCCGGACGACACGTGCCGGACCGAAGAACCTCCATCACTCTGGAGGTCATTGCCGGAAGGCGGATACTACTCTTGTCCGATCGGCAAAAGGACCATAAAGGTATATACACTCCCTTTTATGCGTGGTACACCCTTTTACCAGATGCAAGAAGCGGACTATGCCACCTAACCCGGATATTACGGATTGTGTCTCTACGTGACGACACACTAGTGCATAGACTTAACAAGTATTGAGGTATATACCACTTTGGCACCTACCTCTTTCTATATATACTACTCTCTATTTCATTTATTTCATCATATACAACATATACATCACAGTACATATTACACACATACATACATATATATATATATATATATATATATATATATATATATATATATATATATATATATATATATATATATATATATATATATATATATATATATATATATATGTGTGCTAAATCCTCGCATATGAGGTTGACTTGACCGTTTGAGGGTGGTCCCTGCTTCGAGCCGGCCTCGGTACCCTTCTAACGTTCTTTCATGTATGGCAAAGCATATTACTAAGCTCGGGACATCGAAGAATGGCACGAGAGAGTCATTTCAAGATCATCCCGACGGAAAAATGCTTCAACATTTGGCGCCATCCGTGGGACCGTTATTCAATCTATCACTAGCTAACAGCGGGGGTTACACTTTCATCCGATCGGCGTTCGATATATAAGCGGCGTTCGGTATATAAACGCGTTGGTATGGACGGCCGGACGGTGTGAACCGATTAAGGGTTGTCCGTATGATTTCCTTTGGTCATTTTGTTGAGTATACTATCCCCGTCGGATGTGTTGTTTCATTCAAACACACTATCTCGCTTCGGTATGGGCGTTCGGTATAGACATCCGGTATGGACGTTGAGATCAACTAAGGGTTTCGAGATAAATGTGTTCTTCGGGTCACCGCTCGTTTGGATATCTTGGTGGAGGGTTTGGTCCGCCGGATGTGAAAAGCAAAGTGGTGAGTGGTCGAGGTCCGGACCCATGTGTTTTAGGACAATTACATGGGTTAGTATCTAGTACTATTTCGTTAACTCTTTCATGTCGCCATATCGGTATATTTTCGATTCCTTTGTTCTTCGCTTGCTACCATGACAAAGCATAACTACATAAGATCATATGTTGAAAAAACCGGGGTATTATCATTTTAATTACTACACTTTCTGTCATATGCAATTTGGCATCTTTATCTTGCTAACATGGATACATGTGGTCATAAAAAATGGTTATGAAGATGAAAGTTCTTTAATAAAATATTAAAGATGACAAACATATGTTGACAGTCTTTACCAAAATATACAATACGTAGTGATAGCGTGAAATGGATATGGATGTATGTCCATATCTTTTCATCAGTAACAATTAATTAACTGTAGATGCATTGTTGGAAAATTTAGTGCACTTGTGGGAATAGTTCACACCTTGTAATGGGTTAGGAGGTACGGAGTGTACACCCATAAGGTCCATGAACACCCTGACTCTTGTAGTGGTGTGTATTGATAGTGCTTGGTGAAAGTCTTGTTGGTGTTACCAGCGATTATCGCTGTTTCCAGCGAAGCGATTACTTCCAAATGGATCGATGTTTCCACCGGTGGTGTTTCCACCGGTGGTGGTGTTTCAGAAGTAGTGTTTACACTGAAGCGGTGGTGTTTCCACCGAGCGATGTAACCAACTGATAGCACTATGAAAGTAATCTTGATGAAAGTATTGAAGCTTGTAACGCTTTGACCTATTCAAGTGGCAGTTTCAACCGCTTAATGACCACGTTTAATTGGTCATGTAACCACTAACGGCTATAATGGGGATAATTATGAGGTATTAATGGGCCAATTAATACTCATAATTCCATTGAATTAGCCAAGAGTATTATCCTATAAATAGGATATCTCGATTATGCATGAAGAGATATCACAGAAAACACTAAACACTTATAAGCGCCAAGGGTTATTGAATTGTGCCTAATTCCATAATCGCATTTGGTCTATCAGTAGATATTCGTGTTACCCAGGCATTAGGGTCGAATAGTTTACTTTGGAAAGTGATCACACGATTCCAAGTGATATCCGGTAACCACTTAGTGGTATTTGTTTCTGGCCAATAGTTGTTGTTTCTGCTGAAGTTGATTATCTTACCGCTCGGAGTTACACACCAACAATCAAAGTAAACTATTTGTGATAATCAATGCTGGCTTTCTTTGCAATGAAACACATGGCTTCAAACTTTGCTAAGCCGGACAAGTTTGAAGGGGTGGACTTTAGGAGGTGGCAGAAGAAGATGCACTTCTTGTTGTCAAGCATGAGTGTGGTGTATGTGCTAACCACACCTATTCATGATGATGGTGATGATGCTCTTGTGGAGCGGATGTCGGAGGAGGAGCAAATGGGAGAATGATGACTACATATGCAGAGGTCTTATTCTCAATGGTATGTCCGATTCTCACCATTTGATATTTATCGAACTTTGAATCTTCCAAAGAACCGCTGTGGGATTCTGGATGCCAAATATATGTGTGAGGATGCATCAAGTAAGAAGTTTCTTGTTAGTAATTTCACAAATTACAAAATGACCGATTCAAGACCAGTCATGGAACAATACAATGAACTTCTTGGAATACTTGGAAGGTTTACACAACACAATATGAACATGGATGAGGCCATTAAAGTCTCATGTGTCATTGACAAACTCCCTCCTTCTTGGAAAGATTTCAAGCATACCTTGAACATAAGAAAGAGGAGTTAACTTCGTTGAGTTAGGCGGTCATCTCAGCATTGAGGAATCTCAAGATGCGGATAATGACAAGCGAGTAGCAATGCTATCGGTGCATCTGTTAATCAATATGGTGGAGCATAATAACTCCACCGGTACAATGACAACAAGGCAAACGCTAAATATCATGACAACATGAGGCGGATCCCAACAAGAAGGCAACACCTACTTGTTGGAAATGTGGCAAGACCGGGTCACATTAAAGGGGCAGGGTGTTAAAGTTGGTGGTAAAGCCAATGGATCGGCACTAATGGTTCGGTGGTGGATCGACCAACCTCCTGAAAGGTCGTAATATGTTTAATAAGTCTTTTCGATTTATTATGTTACATATGTATCTGAATCTTTTATGTGTGGGATGATGATGTTGCGTGGTGGGTTGACTCTCGTGCAACTGAGCTTCATGTGTGTAAAGATAGAAGCTGGTTCAAGACTTATGAGTCACAGAATGATGGTTCTATTCTTCACATGGGAAATGAGTCAACAACCTTGGTGCATGATGGGTGGTTGTGTAGATCTAAAGTTTAGTTCAGGAAAGATTGTAACTTTGTTTAATGTTATTCATGTTCCTAATATAAGGAAGAACTTGGTTTCAAGTAGTGTTTTGAATAATCATGGATATAAACAAGTTATTGAATTTGATAAATTTGTTCTTTCTAAGCATGGTGTTTTTATTGGTTTTGGTTATTTATGTAATCAAATGTTTAGGCTTAATGTTACCACGACGGTGTTATTTCAGTTTTGTGACCACATATGACCGAGATCGACTCTACCCTATGGCATGTTAGACTTGGTCATGTTCACTATAAACGGATGCAAGATATGTCTAGGGATGGTTTAATCCCTGCTTTTGACATGGACACTGAAAAGTGTAAAACTTGCATGTTGACCAACGGAAGACTTTGTAAGAAGGTTTAAAGAAGAAACCGGGGACATAAAAGGAGCGTCGAAAATTATGAGAATCTTAGGATTCATGCACGCAACCACTGATCCGGAACTGATTAAGCGACTACATGACATAATCCCAAAGTCAATGAATGAAGTAATGAATATAACCACATCCTTCCTACAAAGGGGAAACAACCGCTGGGAGTAGAGAAAGAAGAAAGTCGTGGATAAAAATGTCGAGGAAGCAGGCTGCTGTCAAACATCGGCAAGGTTTCAAAAGAGAATTTAGAAACGAACCACGAACTAGAGAAAAGCAACATGGCCTCTACATTCCTCCCAAACCTTTCAGAGAGATACCGACACAAAGGAAAGCAGGATCTCCAAATTCACCCCTAGCTACCGCAACTGAAGAAAGAATGACGGTAAATTCTGTGAAGTCCACGGAAAAGCAAGGCATACTACGGACGAATGTCTCCATTTACAAAAGCAAAGAGAAGAAAGGAAGAAAGGAGCAATGATAGAGGAAGAAGAACAGCGGGGAAAAGTCAAATGATAAACCCCAAAAAAAAGCCTCAACACCACTTATAACAAAACAGAAGGCGAAAACACCCAACAAAGCGGAGGTAGCAGAAATACACAAACAATCAAACAGCGACATGGAAGATAAAATCAGAGCTCCAGCACGAAAAACGTAGTAGGGACGCTTATAAAAATCAATGGAGATGCGAATATCCCAACAGAAAAGAATAAAAGTCCAGATTCCATAACTTTCATAAGTAAAGGCTCAAAAAGCCCAAGTTAAAGCACAAAGTCAGGAGGCGAGCAGTTAAATATAATAAGAGGAATCAGCCACCAAAAAGATCCAAAAGACAAGTACAAGTGTTAAAAAGGCGCCTTACCACCTTAGAATAAATAGGTCACAGGAGGTCATGTGAAAAATAGCCAATATGAAAGACAAAGAAGAAGACTGGAACAAATCTCAGCCGTCCATAGGGCTAAAAGCATCCCCGTACTCGGAAGGCCCCACGAAAATTATTCCCAAAGAATCAAGGATACAAAGGCTACGGCTCAAATGGGTTTCGGGGAGCACAACATTCCGAAAAAGCAAGCAAAGAGTTGCGTCAGACACAAAACATAAATACCACAACGTGGGAAATAACAAAAATCAGGGGAAGGACGCGGTTTTGGGAAAGGAAAGCCCCCGATGACAACCATGCAATGGCGGAAACAAAAGGATAAACCTTATCCAAATGTTCAAAAAAGAAAGAAAATCTGAAAGTACAGATTTACATTCCTTCCCAAGAAATTTTATGTCAAATCCAGCAGGGTAAACAGGCGCTCAGGCTATGAACCTAGGCACGTGCCTACCTACCATATAGTAGATAAAAGTAAATGCTAGCGCGTGCAAGAACAGTAAAATCTTCGCTATAAATACTTGAAGTAAAAAAGGGGAAAGGCAGAAAAGGCAAAAAAAAAATCATTCTTTAGCACCGAGAAAATCCTAAAAGTCACTTGAAAGGAAGTTGAAGATGTTATTCAGAAGAAGAGTACAATGGCACATAGTACAGAAGGAATACAACCAGCCTTCAACAACAACAACACGTTACCTACATACGGTTGTTTCCAAAAAAACTCATGCACAACCCAAACCTTTACCCTCAAAACGAAAAAACGAATAGAAAACACAAAGCCCAAGCAAATGATGCAGCAACCAGAACCTGTTCTTAAATGACTACTAATATCAATTAGTCGTTCTAAAATGACGACTAATAACCCACCACCACAAACCCTCACACACATTCTGCTGGGACCATATAGCGTACCAAAGGTGGGAGTTTATACCAATTAGACTCTCATTAGCCATTTGGAATCTTGAAAGTGCAGGCAGTTCCTCGCTAACCTTGGTATTCACCAGGGGAAGAAGGAACTATATCAAGGGAATGGGGTCGAAGGGAGTTATAGAATGTGCAATAGGTGGGTCCCTAGGGAAGGGCAACAAAGGAGGTTAGGGGCAATGCAATGCATAAAGCGGCCCCTAATTAACAAGAAGCTTCTCTTACAACGGCAAGAAACAGAGGATGAAAACTATGCCTTCATTCTTCTATTGTTGCAGCCCGGCCCTCAAGCAAGTGTACGTCTACCAATTCAAGCAGATAGGGTTGGATAGACTGGGTTTAAGGTAAAGATGACCAGCTTGCGGGTGCGGGGATAAAATAAAAAACTGCGTGGGTGGAAAGGCTACCTCACTAAAAGCCTTACCACTACCACGCAGAGGGGCGGATTCAGACGGGAAGCCCCTTGAAAGGCCTTGCGCACTTGTTGTATGCCCTACAACATTGTAAGCTCGCTGCTAAAAAGAATAGCGCACGAGGCGAGCATTATAGCCCTTCAAGGAAAAATTACAAGCCCCACAATTCCGCAGGGAATCCCATCGGGAGAATACGGCAGCTCAAATGAGTAAGCAAGCTTGAGAAAATCCTTCAAGAAAAGGATATGCATGACAGAAGAAGGATTTCGGACTCAGAAGAGAAAGGTACAATACCTGCACCGGGAAAGCCAGCGGAAAATTACAACCACAAAGAAACACTCCGTAAGAAACCCCTTCGGAAAGACGTAAACAACTTCAGCAAAAGTACATCCCGCCAGGAAAATCCTTCAAGAACGAAAATTACAACTACTATAAGCAAGACAACCCATCACGGGTGATCCCTAAAGCAGATTTCCGCAAGAACAAATATCGCTGCAAGAAACTTTTAAGAGGCATAACTTTAAAGAAAAATGATGTCCGTCATAAAAAAAGTTTCGGAAGAGACACGGCTCAAGCAGCCATAAGACTCGGATAAAAAGGGTAAGAGCAATTGACAATAGAGAAAATGTATAATGTATTTGAATTTATCAATTTTTGTAATGTATTTTGAAATATGTAAAATCAATAAAAAAGTGAAGATTAGCTACATTCATTATTTTATTTTTTCAATAAATTTATTTTGATTAAGTGCATAAGACGCGCAAGCACATGACTGGGTACGACCCAGAGAATGTTATTCCCGGATAACAAAAAAAAGTTATCCCGTATAACGAAAAGGTGAACAACATAAATCACCAAAGTACATAAGAGGTATTTCAAGCCCAGTACTGGGAGAATAACCCAAAAGTATTCAACAAAGACTGTTACAAAGATGCATATCCGTATGACGTTAAGATAATAGCACTGCACAAATTAAAAACAACTTGCAGAAACAAAAAATAAAAAGAAAGGTTGCACGCAACCATCACAAACATTCAAGGACATAGTTCAAATAAGACTGAATATTGTTCAAGGAATTACAAACATCCAAACATAAAAGAAACTAGTTCTGCTCCAAACCAGCTCCACTCCCTTCAAGCAAAGCGGAAGAGGTCTCACTCACCTCAGGATGCGAATTATCCGCAACATTAATCAGAACACTAGTTCCACCAACATCATAATCATCGGTGGAAAGGGGCCTAGCAGGAACAACATGGACACTAGCAGGAATAGCAGGGACAACATGAACAAGCGCCAATGGCAAAGAAGTAGTAGAAACCAAAGCCAACTCACTGCTTGAAAGTCCTTCCGCACCCATAACATTCCGGGCAGATAAAGCATCAACTAAAGAATTATAAACTTCAGCAACGGTAGGTTGATGAGTAGTGAGACGCTTCCTAAACCGGTCAACCCTTCTCTGAAAAACTCTCAAAGAGCGGGACAATGAACCAGTACCAATAATAGCGCTAGTCTCCCTATCATAAACAGGAACCACAAGCTGCTCAAGTTCAGACTGTAACTCGGCAATCATAGGAGCATTCGCATGCGGCCCCTCAACCCGAAGAAGATCCATAATTTCCGAAATTCCAACATCCTTATTAAACTTAAGAGCGGAAAGCAAGGAAAACTCTACATCGGCAAGGGCGTGCACGGCGGAAAGATAATAAGCTTCCGCAGAAGGATTATACGCATCAAGATCCATAAGCTATTTTTTCTCCCTACCATGAATAATACCCGCCGCCAGACCAACTTGCATGCCTTTCTCAATGGCACGGCTGATAACTTCCGCCAGCGCTGTAGAATACCCTAGAGAATTCAAACACTTGAACACAACAAGGCTCATACCATTAGTTAACAACCGTACGCGGCTAGATAAAAGCGATAAGAAACGAGGATAAAACTCCTCATCAAGGTGAAGGGCTAATGCGGATATGTCGGAAACTACCGAATCAATCTTCTTCATAATCGCAGCCGATTTCACATCTTGAATTTTACAAAACTCTTCCTTCAAGGCATTAAAAGAAAGAATTTGGCTAGGAAGCTCGGAACATGAAGCCTCCAAAATATGTACCTACAAACGAGGAAGAAAGACACAACAATATCCCCAGATGAAGAGCTGGAGGTTGCATCATCAACAACACGGATATCCCCAACCGAGATATCGCAATCAGAAAAGTTGTTAATGATAGGACGAGCACCACCAGCAGAACGAGAACCACCGGGAAGGGAAGAAGGGTCGTCCACTTTGTCCTTCTCATTCTCAACAACAGAAAGGACAGTAGTCGCAACGACATCAGTCATTACCGGAACAGGAGATCTGTTGCAAAATAAAAAAAAAAGAAAAAACTAACACGACATATCATGCAAGAATCAAATAGAAAACCTGAAGGGAGAACCGTCAAGACGAAGGGAACTAGAAGTAGATTCCGAAGGCGTTTCAGCTTCACGAAAAGAAGAAATTGATAATGAAAGAGAAGCAGAGGAATGAGTGGGCAAAGCATTCAAACAAAATTCAGGACACTGAGTATTTTGAGCTAACAATCTCTGAATATATTCCGAAGACTTACCACCAGTGGAAGACCTACCGGAATCCATGTAATCACTCCTTAACTTCTTAGAAGGAAGGATGGGATCAGCAAGACCTTTCTTTTTCTTTCGACGAGAGCCTGAGGCCACATCACAAATAGGCGCTGAAAAAGTCCCAAAAGCAAGCTCAGACATTAGAAGATCAGCTTCGGTAGCAGAATGGACAGGTTCCACAACATTCACATCCACAGAATCATCACCTAAATGAGAAGCCCCGGCTTCGGAGTCAGCACCCATATTTTCATTAATCCCCAACTCATCACCAGAAGATGGAGGGGCAAGAGAAACAGTTCGGTCATTGGTAAGTTTCAACAACTGAGGCTCATTTTTACCTCGTGGTCGAGCACCAATCTTTAACTTCATAGGATCCTTCACTTGGACTAATGAGAGCAAATCCATCATTGAAAAAAGAAGAAGAGAAGAACTACGATTTAGAATACACAAAAACAAAATAACAAGTGAAGAGACACAAACATGGCGTACCCACCCCGATCATTATCATCATAAAACTCAGGATACGAATCCGCATTCAAAGTATAATTGCGGCTCAACCCAACCAAGCAAAGAAAGGGTTCTAGAAATTTGTGAAATGAAGAAGGATGGGAAACAAGGGAAGAAAAGTGCCCAGCATCAAATTCATTATCCCCAGGAGTAGCGTCCTTGGGAACGCTCTTGTCATCATGCCAGGGATAAATAACAGGACAAGCAAAGGAATCGACCCAAAAGAAATGATCATTCAAACTTTTAAGGGAATCAATGGGTTTGGTATAACAAACGTCAACACTATCAATTCGTTTACTAAAGGACAGCCAACCATTGTTTTTAAACTGAACATAAAAGCACCTAAATAACCCAACTGAGGGTTCAACACCAAGGGCAAAGCAAGGAATCTCAAACTGAGAAACCTTAGCAGATCTAATAACGGAAAGATGTGATATGTTGATGCGATAGTAATCAAGGATGGACACAAGGAATACAGACAAGCGAAGACGAAAATTAGCGTATTCAAAAAAGCGGGTATATACACCAATTTTCCATTCTGCGCCTCTTGAATGGTTTGGTCAGGTCCAAGAAACTCCGGGTGAACAAATTATGGAAACGAATATTTATCACAAAAACGATCAAGCGCCCCTTGTGAAAGCTTAGACTTAGCACGCACAATAGTACCCATAACGGAAGAAAAAAAGAATTAGACCCTAACCTGGAAAAAGAACCTGGAAGACAGGAGCAGTCCAAGGAAGATAGATCGAAAGGGGGAAGAAGTGTCTCTTACAAATGAAGAACAGTAAAAGGGAAAATGAGACAAAAGAAAAATGAAGAGTATTTATACAAAGGGAACGATGGCATCCAAAGAAAACCCTGAGGAAGGACACGCGTCAAAAAATAACCTGATCCAACGATCAACAGTCAAAAGGACGGAGATAAGGCTAGTAGAAGGGCGGATGGCTCACCGAGTCCAATCAGTCATAACATGCAAGGCCCAGAATTACCCACGCTACACAATACACAAAACAAGAAGGAAAGTGCCATAAAGACGTTTCAAAGGTACGAAAAATAAATTTCTCAATCAACTTAAGTCTAGTAATATTCACCGCACGCGACAAATATCCGCACGCAATGAATATACTAGACTGGGGGGACTTGATGACTGGTTAAACGTAAAAAGATAAGCGAGAATTGATGACGAAGCACTTCCTAAGAAAGGGGATAGTCAGAAAGACACTTCAAAAGTACGGAAAGGAAAATTGCTCAGTCAACTTAAGTCTAGTAACATTCACCGCACTCGACAAATACCCGCACGCAATGAATACACTAGACTGGGGGACTTGATGACGTATAACACGTATAACAGGCCTATTGGGCCTATTTAGTGGTATACACATACTGTGCCGAGGCCCAATAACGAGAACAACTACGAACACTGGACCAACAGTAAGTCCAATAACGAAATTGGCTATAGTCCAAACTAAAAGACGCACGCAGGATACTTAACGGACCGGACTTCTGGCCGCGGAAGGTATCCTGTGTCCGCATCCGCGATTACCTTGGAACCTTGTCCGACAAGGGTCCAACTCCGGCAGCTAAACTCTTATACGCGAGTAATCAGAAAACCCTAGCGGTAAACCTTGCCTATAAAAGGGGCTCTAATCCCCATACAAGGTACAACTTTCTCTCTCATAATAACACACACATACTCTCATTTCTCTGACAAGAATGTGTACTTACTCTCACGCCGGAGTCTAATCGTGGGGTCCGTCCTCACGGTAAGCTAACGATTTACTCTTTATTGTGCAGGGATTCAATCAAACTACTTGAATTAGTACAAAATCAGCCCACCAACAACTTGTTAGCCCAGTCCAACAGGCAATACTAACGCCCATCACAACCCGCCACACTTTTTATACTAACATATACATATCAGAAAATGACATTTTTGATAAAAAAATTTGGCTTCATGTCTTAAAATCGGTCAATTAAGTTCGCCTAAGTAAATACTATGTCAACTTGCTAGATATTTTAGTTTTTTTACCCCACACTTGTTTAAAACAATAAAAAGAAAAGTAAATTGCAAAAATCGTCCATGTGGTATGTCTAAATTGTAGTCACGGTCTTTACCATTTTGAAAGTGCACGCGTCGTCTTTGTGAGAAACTATTGGTGCGGATTTCGATCATACGCCAAAGTGAAATTACTAAAATACTCAATGTAAAATAGCAAAGTCTCGCTAAGAAAAATACATTTTAGTCATTTAACTTTAAGACAAGAACGATATAAGCCCCAAAAGTTTTAGAACGACACTTGCACTTTCGAAAAAGCAAAGACTTTGTAGGGAGGGTTTTTGCAATTCTTCTTATATACTAAAAAGCGTACAAGGTTACTCTAGTAAACCAAACATAACCAAACATTAAGTTTCCCAAGTTGGCAAAAACAGTCCTTGAGGTTTAAGTGGTCGTTGCAAAGTAAGTCCAAACATTAAATGCAAAGTTTCACAGCACGGCAAAAACAGTCCGAGGTTTTAAGTGGCGATCTGAAGTAAGTCCTGTAACATTAATTGCTATCTATAGCAACTTGGCAAAATTAGTCCCTAAAGTTTAAGTGTCGTTACAAAATAAGTCCTTTGAAGCTAATCCCGCTGCATCGCACGGGTTTCATACTCGTTTAGTCTAAAAAGGAAATAAGAAAGAAGGGAAGTAAAAAATAACTTTAATTTTGTTTGGAGAGCACGCATATGAAATTGAGCAAGACCTATAAATAGCAATCGGTGAGTTTTGTTTCCACTACAACCAACCAGGCTCACACACACGATTCTCTCGTGTGTCCGAACCAAACACCCCCTAATTCTCACAAATCCCTAATCCGCTCAATTTCTTACAACAACAAATTCATTTATAAAATCAAATTCTCAGATCAGCAGATTTTGGGGATTTCTTTCGCCGATTCAAATCTGGTACAACTAACTAACCGATCACTTTTTTATTTTTATTTTTTTTTTAATTATTTTGTAACATTATTCATTATTTGATCGATCATTTTTATTACTATTATCTGTGAAATTAGGTTATATAATTCTACTATATCTTTATTGATTGATTATTTTAGGGTTTTGATATGAATTTAGTAAATTAGTTGTGTTCTTTAAGTAGAAAATGACGCCTTAAGTGATTGCGTGTATGATGAAATTGTACCTTGCTGATGTATTGTTTGCGAGAATTCGATATGTAAGGAAATTTTAATGTGTTGGATGATACACGTAAAAACGAGGTACAAGTAACTTGAAATAGGTTAAATGATCATTTTTTTTTAATATAACTATTTATATTTTTTGAATCTGTCTGTATTTGATCGATCATTGTTATTACTATTATTTGTGAAATTAGGCGTATATGTTTAAGAGGTTAATTAGTTAAATTAGCTGTGCTCGTGTCATTTTGATGAGTAGAAGATGATCTGTTTGAGATGAATTTTACGATTTTATGATCCGTAACGACGTCCTTATATGTGATAGATTATTGATGAGAAAGGAGAGGCAAGTATTGTAGAATTTGAGTTTTTCGGATGATAGCGTAGTTTCTGTAAATGTTTAGTTGTTAGCATGTAGATGCAAATTGTAGCCTCGTACGTAAAAATAAGGTATACTTGAAAATTATAATGTCGGTACATAAAAACGAGGTATGTTTGAGCTGAATTAGGTTGAATGATGCGCTGAAAAGCGTTTTTTGCGTGTAACTGGGTATGAATGGGATGGTGTGATCGTTACGTTTCTTTTGCTGTTTCCAAGTAAAAAATAATGATGTTTAAGTGCGTGTATTTATTGATGTAATAACTGTGGATGGTGATTTTGGCTATAATTGTTGTTGATTTGAGACGATATCAGATGATATTACGTACGGTGATTTTGGCTTTAATTTAGTTGTTACTTGTTAGCCTGTAGATGAAAATGGTAACATAGACGTGTAAAAAGTACAGTATACTTGAGCTGAATTAGGTCACATAGGTGACGTCAAATACTGTGATATAAGCATAGAGATACGTTATGTTTGCGCCTAGTTATTAATATGTAACTCTGAATTAACTAATAGAGATACCGTACGTGTGAATTAGCCTATTAATAACTGTAGTGCGACTGTGTGAGGAGTAATGATTTTTCTATTTGTGGGTGTCTATGAGATTTATATAAAGACAACGACCGTAATATTTTTTTTGTACTTTTCTTATATTAATATATTCGTATGGAATCACCTGGGATGACTGTTGTGATGACTGTTGTAATCAATACATTTAGTATGATGCATCAAGTGCTTGTATGATGATATTTGTTTCCTACTGATGTAGTAATTGTGATGGTTATTTTGGCGTCTGTTTGAGAGGATCTCACTAATAAATGTTGTTGTTCCATAACGACATCTGGACATGTGATTGATGAGAAAGGAAATTGCAAATTTATAGAATATGAATTAGGTTGAATGATCCGCAAAAAAGGATATGCGTATCTGTAACTGGCTATTAATGTGACGGTGTAACATGATAAGTTAATAGAGATACATTGCGTGTGCGTTCTGGTATGTTCAAGATACATGTAGTATGTTGTTTAAGTAGAAGAATTTTTAAGTACTTGTACAATGAATGTATGTACCTACCTTATTGATGTGGTAATTGTGATGGTTATATTTTGGCCACTTTATGATCCGCGAAAACCTGACATGTGATTTGATGAGGAAGGATATGCAAGTTTATTAA
The DNA here is from genome assembly GCA_910596185.1 of Chrysanthemum makinoi. Lineage (NCBI taxonomy): Eukaryota > Viridiplantae > Streptophyta > Magnoliopsida > Asterales > Asteraceae > Chrysanthemum > Chrysanthemum makinoi. The sequence goes on along the minus strand of OU343217.1, from coordinate 46,960,709 downwards.
AGTTTGAATTTGTAGATGAAAATGGTAATGTATGTACGTAAAAACAAGCTACCCAAGCTGAGTTAGGTTGAATGATGTTTTCAAAAGCGTATGTACGTGTAATTTGCTATGAATGTGATGGCGTAACTATGTTAAGCTAATAGAGATACGTTACATGTGTGTTACCTTATTTATAACAGTAGCCTGAGGAGTGATGATTTTTCTATTTGTGATGTTCTAATTGAGATGTATACAAAGAGAAAGATCATAATAGTAATTTTGTTGGTAGATTAGTCATAGTTATGAAATTACGTGTGATGGCTATTGCAGTATATACTTTTAGTATGTTCTCTAAGTAGAAAATGGTTTAAGTGCTTGCGTGTATCGGTGTATGATATTATTTTGTACCTTACTGATGTAGTCATTGTTTTGCTATTTGCTACTTTGGCAAACTGTTCAAAAGGATTTTTTTTTTCTTTACTATAATTGTTCATCCGTGACGACATCCAGACATTTGTATCTTATTGATGTAGTCACTGTATTGCGTTAACTTTTCCATAACTGTAACCTGAGCACTGTGCTAATATTTTTACTGTAATCGTGATATTCTGAATGAGTTTCATATAAAGAAAATGATAATAGTGAGTGTGTTGGTAAGTTTATTTTTAATTATTGGGCTATTAAGCTATGTGGCATGTGGAAGTATATCAATGCATGTAAATAATTTTTTATGAATTTTTTAAATCTGTAATAATGACAAGTTTATGGTATGTATGTAGGTTGTTGATATGAGCTCTTACCAAGCTCGAGATAGAAGGCCAAGGTATTCTAATTCTAATCATCGTCAAGCATGGATTCAGAGAGGTCCGACAACTGCTGCTACTACTCCTACTGTTGTCACAACCACTGCCCGAGATGCTAATACTGCCCCATCTTCAAACTTAAACTCGCAAAATGTTAATAACAGAAGAAGAGATGATAGAGTTTCAAAAGAAGATTTACCACAGCTTGTACAAGAAATCCAAGAGAAACTCTTGAAAGGTACAATTGAGTGCATGATATGTTACGATATGGTGAGACGCTCGGCCCCTGTATGGTCTTGCTCAAGCTGTTTTTCGATCTTTCATTTGCATTGTACAAAGAAATGGGCTAGAGCACCTACTTCTATAGACTTATCTGCTGAGAAAAATCAAGGGTTTAATTGGCGATGCCCGGGGTGTCAGTCGGTCCAACTTACATCATTTAAAGAGATTCGATATGTATGTTTTTGTGGAAAAAGGCAGGATCCACCATCGGATCCATATCTTACACCTCATTCTTGCGGTGAGCCTTGTGGAAAGGCGCTTGACAAAGACCTTGCTGCTGCTGCTTCTTATGATGATGATGAGGGTGATCATTGTCGTCATAGTTGTGTTGTTCAATGCCACCCTGGTCCGTGTCCGCCTTGTAAGGCTTATGCTCCACCAAGGATTTGTCCTTGCGGTAAGAAAACGATTGCTTTAAGATGCTCTGATCAGAGTCAGAAGTCAAATATTACATGTGGTCAGCGTTGTGGTAAGCCGCTAAATTGTCAACGCCATTGTTGTTTCAAGACGTGTCATGTTGGTCCATGTGATTCTTGTGATGTTAAGATTAATGCATCTTGTTTCTGTAAAAAGAAGACCGATGAGGTGGTTGTTTGTGGTGACGTGGCTGTGAAGGGACATGTGAATGTAGTTAGAGATGGTCTCTTTTCGGGCAATTCGTCGGTGTGAAAAACTCTTGGGTGTGGAAACCATGTCTGCAAAGAAACGTGTCATCCTGGAGTTTGTGGGGACTGTGAATTGTTGCCAGGAAGGATCACATCATGCTATTGTGGTAAATCAAGCTTAGAAGAGGAGAGAAAAAGTTGTTTAGATCCAATCCCAACCTGCTCTAAGATATGTGACAAAACCCTCTCATGTGGGTTACATCGCTGTAAAGAGACATGTCATCCAGGGTCATGTGCACCGTGTAGGGTAATGGTTACTCAGAAATGTCGTTGTGGATCAACTTCTCGGACTGTGGAATGTTTTAACACCACCACTATGATGGAAGGAGATGCCACATTCAGATGTGATAAACCTTGTGGGCGAAAGAAGAGCTGTGGTAGACACCGTTGTAGTGACAAGTGCTGCCCGCTGTCAAATTCCAAGAATAATGCTCCCGTTCAGGGTCGGGACCCACACTTGTGTTCTATGCCTTGTGAAAAGAAGCGAAGATGTGGGCAACATGATTGTGAATCATTTTGTCACAGTGGTTATTGCCCTCCTTGCCAAGAGATGATTTTCACTGACCTCACTTGTGCTTGTGGGCGATCTTCAATTCCTCCGCCGCTACCATGTGGTACCCCGCCACCTTCTTGTCAATACCCATGTTCAGTTCCTCAACCATGTGGTCACGTGTCTTCTCACAGCTGCCACTTTGGGGATTGTCCACCATGTCCTGTTCCTATAGCCAAGGAATGCATTGGTGGACATTTTGTCCTCAGAAACATACCATGCGGCTCGAAGGATATTAGATGTAATAAAGTTTGTGGCAAGACAAGGCAGTGTGGGATGCACTCGTGTTCGAGGACTTGCCACCCGTCTCCATGTGATTCATCATCATCATCATCATCTGGTGGATCTACTTCTGCTGGTGCTGTAAAGCTTTCATGTGGTCAGACATGTGGAGCACCAAGGAGAGACTGCAGGCACACATGTACTAGTCTCTGTCACCCTCATAATACATGTCCAGATGTACGATGCGAGTTCCCTGTCACAATAACATGCTCTTGTGGTCGAATAACCGCAACTGTTCCGTGTGATGCCGGAGGCAACAACAATACTAGTGGTTACAATGCGGATACTGCTCTTGAAGCTTTTGCCATTCAGAAATTGCCTGCTCCACTTCAACCAGATGAAGCAAATGGTAAGAGGACCCCGCTTGGACAGAGAAAACTCGTATGTGACGATGAATGCTCAAAATTGGAACGTAAAAAAGTTCTCGCAGATGCTTTTGGCGTTAATACAAGTTTGGAGGCGCTCCATTTTGGTGAAAGTAGTGCAGTTTCTGATATGATAGGAGACTTGTTCAGACGTGATCCAAAGTGGGTACTGTCAATTGAAGAGAGATGCAAAATGTTGGTTCTTGGTAGGATTAGAGGTGCTGTCAAGGTTCATGTCTTCTGTCCGATGTTGAAAGAGAAGAGAGATGCAGTGAAACTAATTGCAGAAAGATGGAAACTGTCCATACGTGCTGTTGGCTGGGAGCCGAAACGATTCATTGTGGTTCATGTTACACCAAAGTCCAAGGCACCTAGTCGGATTCTTGGCTCTAAAGGACTGACCCCATCAAATTTGATACAACCTCCTGCTTTAGATCCTCTAGTAGACATGGATCCTAGGCTAGTTGTGGCTTTGTTTGATCTGCCAGGGGATGCAGATGTGAGTGCCTTGGTGTTGAGGTTTGGCGGGGAATGTGAATTGGTCTGGTTGAATGATAAAAATGCATTGGCTGTGTTCAGTGATCCGACTAGAGCTGCAACTGCTATGAGGCGGTTAGATCATGGGTCAGTTTATCATGGCGCAGCTGTAGTAAGCACCGCCAATGGTGGTACATCAACTGCTGGAGCTGCTAGTAATGTTTGGGGTGGGAGTGGTGCCCCGGCAACCAATCCGTGGAAGAAAGCTGTTGCTGCACCATCTGACTCATGGAGTGGTGCACCAGAGCCGGTTATCAACAACCCATGGAAGGTAAAAGAGAACCCTATAATTGCTAGTGCTACTGCATCATCAGCAAATAGATGGAGTGCTCTGGAATCTGAAGTTGCTCGTACTAATGTCACTACTCGAGAAGTATCAGGTAATGTTGTAGTTGCAACTAATGTGGCGTCGTCTAAGAATGAACCAGCTTCATCATCAGCTAGTTTATTAAAACAGGATGATGTTGTGGAGAATTGGGAAGAAGCATATGACTGAGTCATGACTGGTTGGCCTTTTAGCAATATGACCAAACTATCCATCCTTTTGAGTCACAGTATATGTACTTTTTATATTTTGAGCTACCAAACTAAGGATATGCTGTTTAAATGAAACATTCACATATGAATGAAGATAGCGACCATGCTTATTGGTTTCGCATGACTTCATCTTGGTTTATGTATTTTCCGTTCTACTTATGTTTATATTTTTGTTTAAGGTTGACTTATTACTTACTGGCCGCGCAACAATTTTATGGTGCAGTGGTATTTATTAAGATTTTGGTTTTGTTTTAACATTGTCATTTAGGTGTGTGGATTCCTGTTTTGCACAAAGCATGTATGTGGCGGAAGTATATGAATTTTCATGGCTTACATAATGTTATGGAACTTTGGTTGCATGGTTGTCAAGCTGTTGCTAATTTAGCACACCGTACTCGGTTTAAGGAAGTCCTGTGGAAACTTGCATTGGCGTGTCATTTTTTGTGTTGGTTCAACTGACTAGTCATCACTTTTAAACCAAAAGTTGCATTTAAAACATCATGAGAAATGTAAGCAGCCTGATATCATGTATGGGGTTAGTGCCCATCAAATTAGGCATTCTCGACTCTCACCTCTTTCAGGGAAGGGTACCATCAAGGCACCACAAATGGCAACTCCCGTTTTGAATATTTTGACCATTTGAGCTACTTTGTCATATTTTTTAAAAAGCAAATTACCAAAATAATCCATATCCAAAGTCATATTACCAAAGTGAACATTTTTCATATACTTTACCAAAGTGACCAAAAGATGTCACAATCACAATTTTGCTTTTCCATTCTCTCTAATTTTTGTCCGCCCCCATCATATACTTTACCATATACTTTACCAAACTTCATTTCCTATCTCATCAAAACCCAGATCTCATCTCAACACCATCCTTCATCATAACTTATCTCTCTCAACTGAAGACAGAGTCACCAAGCAAAGTTCTCTTCTTATGATAAACACGAAAACATAAACTCATTAGCCCCTGGTTATGCTAACACTCGAACAACAAATTCAAACAAAAGCGCAGCAATGACCACATCATTCATCATTATTTCCGTTGCTCGAACACCCATGTAACCCGTTAAGTTTCTCGTATCAGCTTCAAGATCAAGAGATTGGTCTCGGGTAGGTTTGTATTTTGTTGTTTTCAATTAATTTGAGCAAACCAAAGATAAGATTATAACAAGTTTGTTATTGATATTTTCTTTTAGTTTCGGATATAATTGAAGTGATAGCTTCACCATGGATCTGTGATGAAAATGGTTCGATAAAAAATCTTTGAAAGATTAAAAAAAATGAACTGGTTTTGAGATCTTGCTATTGTAATTTCTTAAACGAATTGTAATTCGCCTAGTCCACGCCACGCCGTAACCTCGCCTAGTCCACGCCTAGCCCACGCCCAGAACCTCGCCTAGTCCACGCCTAGCCCACGCCCAGGCCACGCCTAGAACCTCGCCTAGTCCACGCCTCACTTGTTACTCGTTTGTACCACGCCCAAACTTCTCGCCCTAGACACTCATTCGCCTAGGTTCTCGCCTCGCGCACGCCCAGGAATTGGTTATACACGTGTACGGTTTAAAACCTATTATCGTAAGAATCTAACGTATAATATTGAAAAGTTCATTTTAGAAAAATGTATAGGCGAGGTTTATATGTGTAAAGTAGGAGTAGAAAGTGTTCGTTTAAGAAATTTTCTCTTTTTTAAATGCAATTTAAATGTAACGATTAGTTTGCCTTAAACACTATATCACTCTATATAAACCCAAATATACAACCAGGTTTACAAACAATTACTTACTTTCCACCTTAATTCTCTCTATCATAACACCCATTCTCTAAACCAAAAATGAATTCGAATGAAGAATATGTTACCTTTTCTGACGTCGGCGATGAAACTGATATTTTCTTTATGACGAAACTTATCAGATCACCAATCATTGCAAACTCAAGCTCAAACTTCATTTACGCTTACGCTGATATACCGTGAACGTGAAGTTGCTGAACAACGTTCATGGGACAACTATTTTAGTTATCCGGAGTATTATTTTATGCGCCACTATCCAATGAGCTATAAACTATTTTTAAAAGTAGTAAAAGGTATTGAAATTTATATTGAAACCCACGATAAACTTCCTGATCATTTTGATTTCTTTGTAGTCAGACCCGATGTTGCGGTTCTAATGGGTAGTAATGTAATTACGAAATGCACTTTTGTCATACGCCAATTGGCGTACGACACAACACCCGATGCATCTGATGAATATTTATAAATGAGTCCATATTGTGCGCGCGATTTTCTAGATCATTTTACTAACTGCATTATTGAATTATACATACCTGAGTATTTAAGAAAACACGACTACAATGACATGCAAAATATATACGCATGTCATGAGAGGGTTTATGGGTTTCCGGATATGCTTGGAAGAATTGGTTGTATGCATTGGGAGTAGAAAAACTATCCAAAATCATTGCACAGTCAATTTCACAGAGGTGATAAAAAAACATCCAACTATAATGCTTGAAGTTGTTGTGTTGGGTTCAGTAAATACCCAAACCCCTTAATCTAGGATTTGAATAGAAAATAGCCCAAGTGTTTAGTCCGTTAAACACTAACAGGTCACTGAGTGCATAGTCTCTCTGAGTCCTCTTCAGGATACTCAAGACGGGCGAAGAAGAAGTCTCTCCACTCAGCAAGGCGGAACTTAAAGGGTGAAGACCGAGTCAAGAAGAAGATGATGGATTCAGTGAGTGATGACAATAACTCACTGAATCCCCAAGACTCTCTCCAACTGCTACATGAAGACAAACTGAAGGATGAAAAGACTGAAGAAAGAGCGGGACAAGGCGGGATAAGTTTGAATCAGATAAGACAATGTCCTTATCAACCAAAGTCAACTTTCCCTGAATGGCAAAGATCAGGCTCAGTGTCATCACTGACCTTAGGAAAGTAGTCTTGTCTCTTACCTAGAATAGTCTTTAAATGCAGAGACAAAATACATCAAGATTTTTGTCTTCGTATGATGTCAGTTTGTTACTTAGGAAAGAGTTAAAACTCATACATGTATAAATAACATAAGAGATGGAGTGAAAAGGTTAAGCTTGTGAATTGTAAAAACACACACACGCAAACCATCTTTTCACTCCTCCAAATACAACTTAGTTCCTGAGATAGCTCAGTGAGCTCTAAGAGTTGTGCTCAGACTTAGCCTGAGCTTAGAGAGGAGTCACCCAACTTTGTCATTTCAATCCCAAGTACTATTCCGCAAGTACTTGGGTAACATATTTGTCACAATTCTCAATTTCTGGTCATTTTTCAAATTTACTATTCATCCCCGGGGAAAAATTTATATTTGCGACCATTATCTGCATATTAGTTCATGCATAGTTTTGCATATTTCATTAAATGTATATTTTCCTATTAAATAAACGCTATCGCGTAATCATTTATTTTGAATATTTGATCCGACACTTTCAAAAATTATCCTGATATATTTTTATACTCATTTTAAGGCTATAAAAATTATATTATTAGTTTACCCGATGTTTTCAATTTATTTTGTATATAAATTGTTATGTATAAATATTTACGACGGTTTTCGTAAATCCAACTCGATAATTATTTATTTACTCAATTCTTGTGAGAAATGCATTTTTATAATTTTTATGACTTCAGTATATTTTATTTTGTTCCGCTAAAATCGATTTCTAGCCAACGCTACAATTAATAAATAATTACATGTACAAATCATCTCCCATATTTTTTTATACAAAATATCTAGTTAGAAGAAAATATACATCTCTCTTTGTCCATCCATTTGTGTACGTGTATCACCAACATCATAGCAAAATTCATTATTTTATTTTCTAGATAATATCTTGTATGTAAAATATCCTAATAAAAAAATCTAAAGAGTTACACTTCATTTTTCATCTTGCAACTTTCATCTCTTTTCTCTCTATATTTTGCCGAACCAAAGATCACCCTAAACTCTACCATACAGTTTTTTTATTTTGCTAACTCTTTACATATCTAGTTGAAGCTTTAGGTTTCTAGCTTGAATCTTTGGTTTATTCCACTTAAACTACACTTTAACCTCATCACTATACTAGTAAGCATTTCATGATCATTTTTAATCTTGCATATTCATACTTTGGTTATTTTTATTATGCTTGAAAGAAAACATGCAAGTTATATGAGTATCTATACCACTTTTAATGTTTTTAGTACTTATAATTAGTATATATCGTCCTATAATTAATCCCTTGAAACATATCATTTTTGATGATGTTTAGGAACCCATGACGCCCTAAGAAGGTGTATGGTAGGTTTAGAATAACTTTGGCGTTGATTTGAAGTGGTTAGAATAAGTATTACGCGAGAGAAATCATTTTCGAAAACCTAAAAATAGGGTCTGATCATTTTTGCTAAGTCTGGAAATTTCGACAGTTTATAAAATATTTTGGGCTAGATATTCAGAAAGGAAAATGATTGGCATGCCTAAATGGCATGACTAATTTTATGACTAATCCACTCAACATATAACAAGTGTAGTATGATGTTTCTCTCTCTTCATGATAGCCTTTGATCACTCCAAGTGTTGTAATCTAATAGTTAGGCATGAAATTAGGCATGCCAATTAGACATGCCAATCACTACTCATTCAGAAAATATACTTTAAAACGAAAACGTGGTCGCTTGAACGGGTTAAAACGGATTTATAACGAAGAAGTTATGCTATTTTCAAGTTTAACGACGAAAACTATATTTTTCCGGAAAACAGCATGCTGTCCAGATTTTGTAAGGGTCAAAAATGAGTCTTAAACGTTATCTAAATGAGTCGATTTATCAAAAATATATTAGTATACTTTAACACGAAGCTAAGGACATATAAAACGTAGAAAACGGACTTATAACGACTAAATTACACGCGTTTAAATAAGGTTGACGTAACTATTTTCACAAGTAGAACACTAATATATTTTCTAATAGCCAAAACTAGTTGTCGCTGGAGACCATGTTGGGAGTCGTTTTTAACATCGATAGAATACTTTTTAGAAAACGATGTCTTTTAGTAAAAGTAAGTTCACCTAGCCTATTTTCCAAAATGTTCAACCGTTCGTCAAACGGAGTTGTAACGAATAAAATACGGTCACTCAAACTTTGCGAAAACTACCCTTAAGCAATATTTTTGGTACAAGTACCCTACTTTACCTATGTTTTTCTCCATGATCGAGACCTCTATTATAAAATTTTAAAAGCTAAGACTTTGAGATAATGTTACAAACTTTCCAAAACAGTCGAGTTTGTTTCCTAACACTCGATATTCACTATTTTACGACTAGCTTTTCGAGGCCATTTAGTCACTTTCATGAATTGTCAAATCATATTGTTTTACGACGAAAAGCTATAATTTCTTAATAAATCACTAAACGACTACGTAGGATGTTGTTTCAACGTAAGTACTTGTAAAGTATTTTATAACATGACGAGATGTCATAAACGTGTATTTCGACGATAAACTTCATTTTCAAAAATGTACAAGTGGATGGATATCATATGAGTTTGCATGCACGACATTGTTTCATAAATTACATTAGGACACATCATTCATATTAGGTTGCGGATAGAGATCACACCTCATTTCAGTGTATCTACTTTTGTCATCATAACCATTGCATCAGGTGAGTTCGTAGCCCCACTTTTACTCGTTTAATTGTTTTATAAACTCTTTGGGGGAGATACATGCTCAACTACTTGCTTTTACTTTACCCTTATATGAACTTAAATAATTGTTGTTTCACTACATATGCTAGTAAGTAGATTGTGCCCGAACTAAATTGATTACTATGTTATGAACACTATTATTTGAAACACTTTCCTTGATTTTGAGCCCTTCGACATATATATTTGAACTCTTTTAACTTGATAGGAACATATTGGCATAGATTTGAACACTTTAACTTGATTTAATTCTTTTGACATATAAATAATCTCTTTTAACTTGATTTAATTCTTTTGACATATAAATAATCTCTTTTAACTTGATTTAATCATTTTGACATATAATTAATCTATTTTAACTTGATTTAAAACACTTTGACATACAATTAATCTCATTTAACTTGATTTAAAACATTTTGACATATAATTAATCTATTTTAACTTGATTTAAAACACTTTGACATATAATTAATCTCTTTTAACTTGATTTAAAACATTTTGACATATGATTAATCTCTTTTAACTTAATATTGAACCTTTTGACTACTTTGAACTTGTTTGACTTTATATTGAACCCATTGACTATTTTGAACTTGTTTGACTTAATATTGAACCCTTTGACTATTTTGAACCTTTTGATATGTTTTGAGCTCTTTGACTGTTTTGAACTTTTGAACTCGACTTAAACTCTTGAATTTAATTACGAACTTTTGAATGGAACATTTGAACTTAAGTACGAACTTTTGAATGGAACCCTTGAACTTAAATACGAACTTATGAATTGTTTGAACTTATTGAACCGTACGTGCTATGACCTTGACCTAAAGTCTCCCATGATCGGAGCATCACTATAAAGTCTCCCATGTTCGGAGCATCACTATAAAGTCTCCCTATGTGAACGGAGCAATACTAAGTCTCCCCTGTTCGGAGCAGTGCAAATTCTCCCATGTTCGGAGTGTTCTTAATTGTATATTAATAGTTGTATGATGTACCGTTCGTACATTTGCATTGTTAGTCTCCTATTAGTAGGTAGTATGGATACCGCTATTAGAGGTCGGCCAACCTCTCGTCCACTATGTTACGGGACGCATATTATTTATTCTAGGGGCTTTGCCTGGCATACATTATTATATACGTGATTCTATATGGTGAACTATTATGACAGCGTATACTCGACCACTAGACACACTATATTTTGTGCAATGGGTTGTGAACACACAGGTTGCAAATTTTGTATGGGCGGAACTTGGAACTGAGTGGATTTACAATGCCTTTGCTTTGTGAACTCTTATGATAGCGTGCACTTGACTTCTAGACATACTACTTTTGGCAGTGGGTTGTGAACACACAGGTTGCAAGTTTTGTATGGGCGGAACTTGGAACTGAGTGGATTTGCAATGCCTTTGCTTTATGGACTATTCTAAATGACCAAAACTTTGCCTTTGTTGCATGAGCGTTCTTTAAAAGCTTTACTTGTTAAACAAACTCTATGAACTCACTCAACCATTGTGTTGACACTTTTAGCGTGTTTTATCTCAGGTATCTAAGGCATTCACTTCATGGCATGCATGTGGACTTATCATAGAGTCGCGATGACGACGCGTCTCACATATATTTTATGCACTTAACTATCATTTGATTGTAACAAACTCATTTTGGTACTTTGGTAATCTATTGGGACATATGTTTTGTAAACTCTGATTATTTTACTTAATCAAACGATATTTTCAAAACGATACTTTAGGTCGTTCGATATAACTGTAACTTCGATGCTATGACAGTCCTCCCCAAGGTATTCCATTCCGCTGTAAAACATGTAATTTGGGGGTGTGACAGATTGGTATCAGAGCATCGGTTATAGAGAACTAGGTTGCATCATTGACCCTAGACTATAACCACATCATCATAGCATCCCATCATATCATTATAAGTGCATACTCATTATACATGAGGGTTTATGACTCAACACCAAACATCATATGAGTCGATTAGTCCAAGCATTGCATAGTTACTCCTAAATTATACATAGCCTGATCACCTATGTCTAATTTAGGAAGAATCATGCAATGAAGGGAGTAGTAGTCTCATATGTGTAAGCAATTCCGTAATCGAGCCAAATTTTCAAAAGATTTTTTTCAAACCACTTGTTTCCAGTTTGATCCGAGTGACAGTTCTTGTTTGATGAGTTGCAAAGATCAAGCTAGAAACAAGTTGTTACTTAAACCGATTTAGCCTAATTGTATGACAGTTCTTGTTTGATGAGTTGTGGGATTAAGTAAAAATCGGTTACCTAAAAGTCTTTTGAGGGTTTTGCTCGAGAATTGGAAAGCTTGCCTCGTCAAACATAAGAGAGCATGTCTTTAGAATGGGATATAGTCACGATAGCACAAGAACGTACGTAGTTGGATGAGGAACCCATATGCATGAGCATTGACATGATCATTTAGACTATACACGAGCATGAACTTTTAGAACCCTTGTCGAGGTTCGGACTATAGTTATCATTAATTGAATCACGAGGACGTGATTCCTCTAACCGGGGAAAAATGTCACAATTCTCAATTTCTGGTCATTTTTCAAATTTACTATTCATCCCCGGAGAAAAATTTATATTTACGACCATTATCTGCATATTAGTTCATGCATAGTTTTGCATATTTCATTAAACGTATATTTTCCTATTAAATAAACGCTATCGCGTAATCATTTATTTTTAATATTTGATCCGACACTTTCAAAAATTATCCTGATATATTTTTATACTCATTTTAAGACTATAAAAATTATATTATTAGTTTACCCGATGTTTTCAATTTATTTTGTATATAAATTGTTATGTATAAATATTTACGACGGTTTTCGTAAATCCAACTCGATAATTATTTATTCACTCAATTCTTGTGAGAAATGCATTTTTATAATTTTTATGACTTCAGAGCAATGTCGACAGTGGTGCGGTGGTGTAGACACCTACGATGGGGACAAGTGGGTGTAACAACTGCGGGGGAGGTAGGTTTACCGGTAATGATTGAATAATGGTGGTTAGATGGTTGTGTATGTGTAAAAAAGGTCCAGGCAAAACAAAGTGAAAGAAAAAGAAGTTGAAGGTAAAAAAAAAAAAAAAAAAAAAAAAAAGTTGGAGGTGTTTGTCTACTCGTAGATGATGGGCTTATATGCTTATAAGCTTATATGTGTTAAATAAGGCTAAACATTTGTTTGGCTAAGCATATATGAGTAAGATTTTTAAAGGGGTTGTGCTTATATAACATTCTCAATTACAAATTACAACTTTATATTTAATTATACCTAATCTAATATTTCTATTTTTTAGGCCATGTCTTTTTTGGTCATTTACCAACCTAAGCTAAACCAAACACTGAACTTATTAGCTTATTAAACGTATGTTAATCCAAACACTTAACATGAGTTTATAAGTTTATAATATATTAGTAATAAGGTGATTATCCCATTTAGAAGAGAATGATGATTTTTGTATGATGATGTTTAAGATGGTGAGGTTTTTGTGAGTGTGAAAGGGAATAACATAATGATGAATACTTTTGGGTTTTTGTCTAACTCTAGGAAAACTTTGAGGGATTGTGGTGTGAAGTTTTCAACCTTTAGGCAATGTATCTAATCGTTGTAGAGTAGTATAGGCAAGTACCTAAAGGAAGTTCGTTCTCTACGAGAATAGCGAAGAGAAAATGGAGATGGATTTGTAATGTCCTAACAAGTGGAACTTTTTTTGGTATTTTGGCGTTTAATAAAAATGCGTAAAGTCTCAAGCTTTTGAAGATCAGATGACGGGAAAATAGAAATGACAATAAAATAAATGGATGAACTACCATGGGAAATAAAGGCAATTACTTAAAGAAAATCTACCTAGACGTCAAGCGAACTAACAACTACCTAATCTTGCAAGTACGAGAATGATCTTACTCGTGAATGCCTCGACCTGGATGGCCGAGGAACACCACCTATGGAACCTAACCTTTCTTAGACATGCATTAAGCCTAATTCACCAATTCAAGTAAAATCAAACCTCGAACGAATAGTGGTTCACCAAACACGATAATTAAGCCCTATATCCTTAATCGCTAGCTCGGGTGTCACTGCTAGCTTAAATCCACTAAAAACCATTAGCAAACCTAATCAGTCTTAAGACATATACGTTTGATTATATGAACTACAATAAGTCTCTTACCATTTTAAATCTGTAACATAGATCGACCTAGGTTTTAAAAGAATGACCAATTAAAGAATTAGTTGTGACCAACCTTTTGAAGCAATCAATCTCAAATTTACATACATTAGTATTGATAAAATAGTAAAAGACAAGTAATTGCAGAGATTAAGTTGTCATTGGTAGTTAATTCATCATAATCTACATTTCATGCATCATAAGTGATTACTAACAAGTTGAGTTGAGCATATTAATGATGACGACACAAGTAAACATAGCAAACATGGAAGTAAAAGTCACATTAATCAAACTGATAACTTAATTGAAAAACAAGTGTTATAGGAAGATCATATGATGTTTGCACTTGATAAAAACACAAGAAAAAGCTTAAAAAACCTTAAAACACTGACAATGTTTCTTCCTCTAACCATAACTCTCAAAGTGTAAAATAAAAAATACCTAGGCTTGTATATATATATTTTGCCTTGGCGACGACGATACTAGCCGATTAGGGTTCATATGTATAATAGGGTTTTGATCAGCGACGACGTCTATTATTTTTGCAACGGCGTCTTGAATCTGGCAATGATGTCTTAAAGTTAGGTGACGACATCGTGATCATATGGCGTGGCTTGTCGCCAAATACGATGATGACGTCTTGGGAAGGCGTCACTTTTTATCTCATCCCCTGAAACCCCCGTCACTAAATGGCAACTGCTTCGTGGGGCGTCCCCAACAAAACTCGTAAAAAATAGACTAACTAAAGAATTGGGCCGTCGTGACTTTGACGATGAAGTCTGCTCCGAGTCTCCAAACACATTTATTTCATTGCTTTCATTTTTTAACCGTTTTTTAGCATAGTTACATTGTTAGGCCAGGAATCATAAACTCCCTGCAATGATAAATAAATGAACAAGTAAACTAGAAACGAACCAAAAACTGTATAAAATTCCACGAAATCGAAATTTAGTACATTTTGGGAGTTAGGGTTAAATATGAGGCTAGTTGTCATTACGCTTCGGTCACTTTCAAAGTTGTAGGGACTATACCTATAAGTTTTTCACATAGATGATGAGTGCACTTTCGAAGTTGTAAGGACAAAACCTTCAATTTGGCTAAGCCATAACAATGATTTTTGCCCTTTACTTTTTAGATAATTACTAAATTAAACGACTCAAATTTAGGATATCAAAATTAATCTTTTACAAACCCTCCATTGATCAAATTCATTTAACTTCATCTTTGACGTCTCATATTCAACGATAAATCGATAATCACATGATTCAGCGCACTTATAACGCCGCTCTCACAACCGAGACATCTTGTATAACGTCGAAATATTATTTCATGCAATTTCTTCCAAGTCATCATTTAAAATAACGGGTCAAAAAGTCATTTTAATTAAAAAAAAAATCCGAAAACCAAGAAATTTCGCAACATAGAGCTAGCTGATTGCCGTTCAAAGAAAAAAAGAAGCTAAGTTGGGAATATAAAATAGAAACAACAATGATAGAGAGACCTTACATATATGCCTAAACTCATGCATAAACTATTAATAATTTAACACACCACTCTTGCATATTCTCACTTCAAATATTCACTTTTGATTATTGCACTTTCATCATTTTATTTTTAGGCATATCTTTAGTCATGTACTTTAGGCATTACAATCATTTTCCAAATAAAAATCAGAATTATCATGCAATTTTATGCAACAAAAACAAGGTTGGCTTTCAAATACAAAGTCATCAAAAAATAAAAAGGCTAAAAAGTCATTTAGCATTTGACAAATGCCCCTCTTCTTTTTAATTCAACTTGTCAGGAGTAAAATGGTCATTTTATTAATTTTTTGCTTTTCACCATTGAACTTCAGACGCACATAACTTTTAAATGATTAATTTTTAGAAAATATGATGTCACCATAATTTCTAAAATTTAATTCTATTTAATTTGCTATAAATATTGTTAGATATTTTGAAACTTTTATTTTACATATCAAATGAGTCTTGATTTTTTTTTAGCATTTTCAACCCTATTTGTGACCTTAATAACTACCGAATTATAAAAAACTTAAAACATGACAGTTATAGAGTTTGGTTCACTTTTTACACAGGTTTTTAAATCACTCAAATTCGATGCCATATGAGTGAGATTTGACATGTTAAAGATGATGTTTTAGTCATATTTATTGCACACAAGGTGTTTGATGAAATGTCTAGCTTAAATTTTTTAGTGTTAAATGCACTAATTTTAGTACCATATTAATGTAAGACTCAAAAAGTGTTTTTTTTAATTGTTACTTTTGAAAAAAAAATGTACGTATTGTGATTTAATGACCATAAATTTGACCAATGCAAAATTCGAAATAGAAAAATTGTAAAACATAAAAGTTATAGATTTTAGGTCAATCTTTACTCAAGTTTTTGAAACACTCAAATCCGATGTCATATGAGTGAGATATCACACATTAAAGATGACGTTTAAGTCATATTTGTATATGAAAAATATGACTTATGAAAAACATGGATTATGATAAACACTGATGAACGTGGATTAAGACTGATGAACTGATGAACAAGACTAACTGATGAACAAGACAACATCATTCTGCATGTTGTTCACCGTTAGTCTTGTTCATCGGTTCATTAATCTTGTTAATGAACTGATGAAAAAGACTAACTAATGAATAAGATAACATCAATCTATATGTTGTTTATAAGTCTTCATCAGTCTTGTTGTTGAACTGATGAACAACACAAACTGGTGAACAACACTAACTGAGGAACAAGATTAAGTGATGAATAAGACTACTCATTAATAAGACAACATCAATTTACATGTTGTTCATAAGTGTTTATCAATTGGTATTGTTCATCAGTTCATCCGTCTTTTTGATGAACAACACTAACTGATGAACAAGATTAACTAATGAACAAGACTAATTGATGAACAAAATAACATCAATCTACATGTTGTTCATCAATAATAAGTATTATTCATCAATAAAAAACAGTTGTTCATAAATAGAAAGTCTTGTTCATCATTTCATCAAATAACTAAAAATGGTGAAAACGTATTGTGGTACGCTAATTAGTGCATTTAAATATACTTTTATAAGGAAAATCTCTTTTAGACATTTTATCACACACCTTGTCTGTACTAAATATGTTTTAAACATCATTTCAAAGTGCGATATCTCACTCATATCATATTGGATTTGACTAGTTCAAATTTATGGGTAAAGAATGGCCAAAAGGCTACAATTTTCATGCTTTAAGTTTTATGTAATTTAGCCTTTAAGTTAGACAAAATTAGGGCCAAATATGCGGAAAATTTTAAGAAAATCACAACCCACTTAAAAAAAATATCGTGATTTATAAATCAAAATTTATACAAATTTAAAGAGAATTAAATTCTGAAAATTATGTTAAAATTGTGTTTTTGTAAATTTTTATCGTTTAAGAGTTATATGCGTTTGAAGTTTGATGGTGAAATAAAAAATAAACTCTAATGTGGAAAACTAGAAGGGGGGGTTGAATAGTTTTACCAATTTAAAACTTCCTTTTAAATATTTAGATCGACTTATGTCAATCCATTAGATTGTTTATGTTGGACGTTGATAGATGGATATATATAAACGTGAAATGAAATATAAAGAGTAAGAAGCACATCACCACAACACAAGTTATTTATAGTGGTTCGGCTACAAGGACACCTTCCTTGCCCTACTCCACTCCCCGAGTCACCTACTCGAGAGTTCGTAAGCACTACACCAACTCCTTGTGGCGGAGAAGCCTTCACAACGTCGCTTAACCTTTTTCCGGTACAAAGCTAAATACCGAGTTCTTTCACACCAAGGCGAACCACACCTAACACAACGTCGCCTACCCTTTATTAGGTGCTAGGCTAAGCACCTTAGTTCTTTCACACCTTAGGTGAACTACACCTTCACGACACAACACCTAATCTCAAGGAGATATACTCCTTGTTACAACACCATCAAGGATATCACCATCCTTGTAGATAAACAAATACATATATGTATAACGATGCACCTCATCGATTATACAACCTAAGCATTCTCCCCAAATGCTACTTGATTTGATCCTTTGGCATCCTTCACTAATGCCTTTGACACAACGCTTGGCACCCTTCACTAATGCCTTCGTCTTGACACCTTTAGCATCCTTCACTAATGCTTTTGACACAACGTTTGGCACCCTTCACTAATGCCTTCGTCTTGACACCTTTAGCATCCTTCAATAATGCTTTGACACGGATGATGAGCACCTTTCACTAATGCTTTCATCTTGACACTTTCGGCATTCTTCACTAATGCCTTCAACCCAACATCTATGGAGAAAGGAAGAACTATCAACAAGAGAACCTTAGTAGTCTTGATGATGACGAAGCATGGCAACTCATGGACTTGAGCTTGCACGTCTTCAAGAGGTGGTGATCTCTCCTTTAAGAGGAACATAGTAGATCACACAAAAACAAAAGACAAACTACATAGATCACTTAGATCTGAGGTTAGAAGGTTAGAATACTTTGGGGAAGTATGTGTGAAAAACCATGTGTAAAGAGAAAGAAATGGCTCTCTATTTATAGAGAAAATTCTCTTCTGTTCCCCGGATCCCTACCACAAGGGATCCGGCTAGCACAAAGCTAGGGATCCGTGGTCCGCTCCTCTTTGCCCATGGGTATTTTTGGTTATGGGTCATGGGTCATGTGTTATGGGTTGATCCATGGTTTTCTTTCTAGATACAATGAACTTGGTTAAGTGGTATATATAAAACCATGGGTTATGGGTCAAAACCATTTGCTAGTATTTTACCCATTTAGTATATACTTGTATTTACCCATTTTAGCATACACTTAGTTTTTACCCATTTTAGTATACTTAGTTTAAGTATATGTTTAACCCAATATGTAAACACTAGTTGTTGTACATATGTATCTAAATCATAAAATCACTTATACTTGTTTTAGTGTTTTATGTGACAACTTAATTGTGTTAGAAAACTATTAACTCAAACTATTTACGTACTCTATTTGTTTCGTTAAAATGATTTTACTTTTGTTATCGACAAAACATTAGAAGATCGTAAAATATAAATAAACGTTTTTACGGCATATTTGTACTAACATCTAATTTATAGCCCCTAGTCAAATGGAAGAAGCACTAGAGGTATATTTTCAATCCTGACCGTAGGATTGGTTTGATGGGAGATCGGACGAATGTAAACACTTTTTAGGCTTTATAATTAATTATGTCTTTGTATAGGATCACAACTCTCGCAAATAAAGTTGAACAAAAAGTGAGGTAAAACGTCAAAATTTAAAAACATTTTTCACAACTTTTTCACCTTCCAAGTTCCTTTTTATCTTGCGAAAAATTTTAAGAATCTACAATTTATTTTGTTTCGGCTCCTAATTATTTTCTTAACACAAAACATCTTTTTATTTTGGATCTATGTGACAAAATAGCAACACACATATTTTAAACTCTTTTTTTTTTTTTTATGGTATGTGAACTATAAAATGTATCATCAAATGCAACGAACTTTTATAAAGCGTTTCAATATGTATATTTTGATGTATTGTTATATAAGAAAATCACATGTGCCACTCTATTTAACATGACAATACATCAAAATGTGCATACTGAAACACCTTATAAAAGTTCGTTCCATTTAATGGTACTTTTTTACGGTTCACGTATCAATAAAAAACAGTTGTTCATAAATAGAAAGTCGTGTTCATCCGTTAGTGTTGTTCATCATTTCATCAAATAACTAAGAAACTTGAAAATATATTGTGGTACATTAGTTAGTTCATTTAAATGTATTTTTATAAGGAAATCTCTCTTAGGCATTTTATCACACACCTTGTGTGTACTAAATATGTTTTAAATATCATTTCAAAGTGCAATATCTCACTTATATTATATCAGATTTGACTGGTTCAAATTTATGGGAAAAGAATGGCCAAAATGCCTACAATTTTCATGTTTTAAGTTTTATGTAATTTAGCCTTTAAGTTAGACAAAATTAGGGTCAAATATACAAAAAATTTCAAGAAAATCACAACCCACTTAAATAACAATAAAAAATCGCAATTTATATATCAAAATTTATACAAATTTAAAGAGAATTAAATTCTGAAAATTATGGTAAAATTGTTTTTTTGTAAAATTTTATTGTTTAAGAGTTATATGCGTTTGAAGTTTGATGGTAAAATAAATATAAACTCGAAATTATAAATTTAGCCCTTAGTCAAATGGAAGAAGCACTAGAGGGATATTTTTAATCCTGACCGTAAGATTGGTTTGATGGGAGATCGGACTAATGTAAACACTTTTTAGGCTTTATAATTAATTATGTCTTTGTATAGATCATAACTCTCGCAAATAAAGTTGAACAAAAAGTAACGTAAAACGTCAAAATCTCAAAACATTTTTCACAACTTTTTCACCGTCCAACTTCCTTTTTTTCTTGCAAAACTTTTTAAGAATCTATCTACAATTTCTTTTGTTTCGGCTCCTAATTATTTTCTTAACACAAAACATCTTTTTTACTTTGGATCTATGTCACAAAATAGCAATAAACATATTTTAAACTCTTTTTTTTTATGGTATGTGAACTATAAAATGTATCATCAAATGCAACAAATTTTTATAAAGTGTTTCAATATGTATATTTTGATGTGTTGTCATATAAGAAAATTACATGTGTCACTCTTTTTAACGTGACAATACATCAAAATGTGCATATTGGAACACCTTATAAAAGTTCGTTCCATTTAATTACTTTTTACAGTTCACGTATTAAGACGGAATTTTGAAAAAAATTTGTTGCTATTTTGTGACCTAAACCCTATTTTATTTTTCTTAGAGGCTTCATTTATCTAATTTCAGCTGTAATAGAAACACAAACTCTCTACTACAGATAAATTTGTTGCCTAGTAGAAATGGAAGAATTTGATACTTCTCCAACTAAAACATTAAACAATGTATGTTCAAGTAACCAAAAGTGACTATCAGTTTGAACTATATTTTAGCTTTATTGTTTAATCAATAAGCTATGTTAAGTTCTTGTCACGATATTCTTAGCAAATCGTGCACATTTGCCACAAATAACCATAAAATGATAAGTTTATATGATTATCAATCTTTTTATTCCGTGGCACATTATCACATTTTATAAAGGACTTCCAAATATTAATAAAAAACAATTGTATCTAAATCTTCTATTTACAGTTACCTGATATATTGTTTTCATTCTTTCATTTTTTTAAAAAGGTTTGCTAACATAGTGTAAAACCAAAAAAATTATTTGGACAGTGGCTTTCCTTCAATAGAAGCGGAGGACTCTGTGTAATGATAAGTGCAGTCTTGTGTATCCCTTCTAGCTTTTGTATGTACTCGAGTAGAAGGTTGAATTCCAGGTTAGTTGTTTTGGGTCAATTTATTGTCGTTGCTCCGCTTGTTTAGAAAATGTCAGTTTTTTAATTTGATATTTGTAGGTTCCCACATGTTATGGCTGGTAATTTGAACACTGGTTTCACTCTAGTCGGGAGTACAAACTACTTAAAACCAGGTGTCATGTACAACGTAAACCTTGTCTTCAAACATAGTAAAATGAATATTTCTAAGCATATACCATTCAAGTACAGAGTGAATTCGAATGTCATCATGGATTCAACTGGTACATATTTGAGAGAAGATGGCTGGCTGATGACCCGACTGGACCAATTTACTAGCCAAAGACAGTGTTATCCTAATTTCAAGATTGAATTCTTTCCTATATATGAAAGACCAAGTAAGGTAATGTTGTGTTTCTATTGTGAAGGCATTGAATTTCAGCCTGTAGAGCACTGATCTACAAACTTAGCTAGTGTGTCATAAAACTTTATGTACTACGATATTGCTTAAACCTATTACACTTTATCATGTATTCATGTTTCTACAAAACTCTGAGCTAAACTATACTATCATCATCACCGTTCTCATTGAAATTTCCTTTGACCTTACTTCAATTAATGTTCCATGCTGTAAAAAATTACTAAACTACACAGCATTGCCAAAACCAAAAAGTCTTTGCCCTGTTATCCAAGGTATATCAAATGTGACTTCCCATCCAAAGAAACAATTTCACAGATTTAAATGTAACAAATCATATATTTTATCCAAGAATATTGTGTTAACAAAGAATGATCTCGATTTCCTTAGTAACCACCCACGGCTACAATGTTTCATGAAAACCTACGGTTCTAAACCCATATGACCATAAAATGGTATGATCTTAGTTTACAAGTATGTATTTCACTCTGTCTATTCCGGACCACCCAAATCGAAATCATAGCTTCCCCTCCAATGAGATGTTGGAACTCTATCTAGCTAATACTTCTGGACTTCTGGTTGTCTTTTAATGATTATGAAATGGTGATCCAACCCAGCAACAGTCCTGAGTCATTAAGGACCAAGTGAAACCAGTATTTATAGTCCGTTGTATGCACAAGTCTCACATGATTCTAACACCGTGGGATATACATGAGGATTATCACTTGATTAGATTACCTTCTCCGAGACAAAAAAAAATGGGGTATTATATGGAAACATCAAGAGACCCAACGTCCTATTTGATGAGCACAGGGATACTAGAATTTTCCTATATAAGCTTCTAAAAATTAAACCGATTAAAACTTAAACTGAGATGTAGTCCCATCACAATATAAGCCGAAAAGAGTTTATATGCAAATTTAGAGTCTAACCCCTTATTACAGCAGCAACTGAACCCTCACCCTTAATACCCTACACCAAGCAGAGTTTTTAAAGTGTTCCGATTCTTTTTAATCTGAAAAGTTTCTTGATGATCAAATGCAAAATCAAGCGAAACAGGTAATCAGGAACAGAGATTAAAAGGAAAATAGTCACTAAAAAGCATAAAATTAAGCTCACGGTGCAAGAAGGCTAATTACAAAGGCGGAGATTAAAAGAGAGAAAAAACAAATCCATTGATTTCACCTAAACAATAATCTAATCCAAAGCTTTAAACCACGAGTTAGAACACTCAAAACAACATTAAACAGTGCGTCCAAGCTTTCTCAGCAACCACTTTTTCCTATATGAAGCGTCCAATGCCAAAAAAGTCTTGGCTTTCTTTTCATCTTCAAGAATATCACAGCCGTCCAACAAAAGCTCGTCATCGATGTCAGGTATTGCTTGAAGGGCATCGACTGCTTTTTCGATCACACCATTGTTCTTGTCCGGTTTATTATTTACCAACTTTGAAACTACATTTGCCATATCAGTAAAAGCTTCCTTCATATCATCATTTTTATTTTTTTGCACTTTACCACCACGTCCTGAACTTATTGGTGTCTTTTTTAACCGTTTTCTCTTGTTTGATGTCTCTGTTTCTTTTTTAACCGTCTTTTTAACCTTTGGAGTATCTACATATGCTTTTAACTTTTCAGAATACGAGCCTCCAAAAATCTTTGACAAATCTTTATGGTGTCTCAAGACTGTACCCTTGTATGCAATTGCAAAAGTGTGTTCCTATTTTGATCGTCACATATTTTTAGTAAATTGCGTAATTATTTAGGATCAATCATTTAAATAAAAATATACAAGTTATAGATGAAATAATGGTTCTTTACCTTGCTACAAGCCTCCCATGACTCATCACTAGCTTTGACCATCTGGCAAGTGGCATCCCATGAAAAACCATCTCGAGTAATAAGACTTTCGACTTCGTTAAACTGTTTCATGAAGTATGATAGTCTGTCTTGTAAATCCCGCTTTTCATATTGTAGTTTACATCTCCCATTAAATGATGGTATAATCACACTCCAAATCTCGTCATCAAAACCATGATCAATTTTAAACCCTTTGTGATGCTCCAGCATTAGTTCAATGAAGCACTCATCCATTTCGGATGTCCATTTGTTTTTTGCTTCCAAGAATAACTGACTACTGCTACATTCATCTACAACAACAAAATAAAACAGGTGTAAAGGCTTAATTGAGAATGCAATTAATTAAAGGTAAAATTACAAATCTGGCCCATTTGGTGTGGGAACGGATTAAAATATGGACTCTTTTTTTTTACTGTAATGACCCCATATCTCGCAAAACAAATTTTGCAATACACGAAAATTTCACAAACCACCATAAATTGGGTATAACTTTGATTTTTTCCCCAAATTTTCCACACAAGTTCAAATAAAAACTGCGAAAAATTGCAAATTTCAAATTTGCAAATTGAGTTATTTTATCAGGAAAAATATGTGTACATTTTCGAACATTTTTACATATATTACGTACTTTCTGACATTGCGAAATATGATACTCTTTCAGCATAACTTAATAAAAAGTCAAAAAGTGTACTTTCTGACATTCGAAAAAGTCAAATATGTAAATTTCCCTTCACTAAGAAGGGTAAAATAAAGGATTTCTCAAGAACAATATAACAAAAAAAAAAGGTCATTTAATACTCTCAAACCAAGAATACCAAAATGTTGAAGTTAAAATTGTAACATAAGTCCATATTCTTTTCAAAACTCGCAAAGAAAATATAAGTTGACCATGAAGTGAAATAAAGAACATGCATACCAATACTTGAGACGGCAGCAACATCTGGAGCAACCTTGCGAGCTAAACTAATATACTGTCTCTTAGAACTATCTAGGTCATAAATAGTACACAACTTATGGTAATTAGGCAAAGTTTTATCTCTGTAGGATCTTGCATCAGGTTGTGCCTGCATACATATTAAAGTAATTAAGGAACAAAACTCAACATTAGCCCCTAAAAAGTAGAAAATAAAATTTTGTGACCTCAATGTAAGCATCCCAAACATGATCTTTGGCTACCACCATTTCCCGTTTATCATCCCAATAAAAGCCTTTCTGCCCCAAAATGGTTGTCATGTCGTCAAACTGCCTCTTCAACTGTTTGTACCGATTCTTCAAGACATCTTTGTCACGTCTAATCCCAAAATTGGAATTAAATGATCTAATCATATCAAGCCAGGCTTGAGCAACAAATGATTTCCCATTTCTGTTTCCTTTATTCACCTGTACTACCAATAAATCAACCAAATAACGGTCCATTGGTGGTGTCCAGTGTGTTCTAGGGGCACCTACCAAAATGTTAAATAATGAATTAACAGTTGTCCATATAAATTTAACAAAGTAAAGTAAAGTAACGCCCAATGCCGTCTTCCACGGGTTATGGGTACCCAATACCGTTTCCGGTGTATGGGGGAGGTTAAGATGTAGACAGCCTTACCCCTACCTAAGGTAGAGAGGCTGCTTCCAGTTCTACCAAAGGTAGAAAGGACCTCCGGCCTTTTGTAGGGAGTGAGGATCGAACCCCTGACCTCTCGGTTGAGAGGCAAGGGGTTTTCCAACTGATCCAACCCTACTTGTTATAAAAATTTAACGAGGCAAGGGGTTTTCCAACTGATCCAACCCTACCAAAGGGGTTTTCCATATAAGTTTAACGATTATAAAAAATAAAAGATCAATAAATAAACAATCATGCACCGAGCCTGAGTCCCATAAATCCATCATCATCAGGGCACTTATCCAAGAGATTACTTGATTCATCAATGATATCACTTCCAAATATCAATTCCAAATCTTTATAACTTGGCATAGATATTGTTCTATACGCTCGTGCTTGTGGGTGTACCTGAAAATAAGAATCACCACGCTACATATATATACCAATAAAAACAAATAATAATACAGAATGTGAAATCATGAAAGCAATACCTGTATGTACGCCTCCCAAACATCATCATTAGCAACTACCATTAGTTCCTTCTCATCCCATGAAAAACCATCTTGTTTAAGCAAAACCATTATATCAGTATAATACTTCAACAATTTCTTGTACCGGTGCCTTAAACCCCTTTTATTATGGTGGCACCCGAATTTAGCATTGAATAAATTCAGCATTTCAGTCCATGCTTCTTTGGTATACGAATTATCAAGTTTATTGCCTTTTTCTCGTTGTTCGAATAGTAACTCAGCAAAATATTGATCCATGGCTAACGTCCAGTCCGTCTTTGAACGGTCAGCAGTGGAAGGAGTCGGACTTCCTAATCCGTCACCTGAAGAACAGTAAAAAAATGTTACATATGATTAGTGTGTTAGATTTAATTACAAATTTTTTGTTATTTCAGGGACTTCTGACCCAATTGACCCGTGTTCTAATTAGTCAATTTTTCTACTTCACCAATTTAATCTGATTTAACCTGTAGGAACTAAATTATAACCGAAATCAACCCATTTACCAATAAAGTTGTTGACATGATAAAATCCCAAATCTTTACATAGGTTTAGGAAAAGAAGCAAACAAACCTAAATTCAGTGCATGGATTTCATCATCAACATCCATATCATGACTAGAACGACTATATCGTCCATCAGCAGTTGTATAACCATATATTAAACATAAATCACTGAAGTTCTGCACTGCTTTCGTTTTATATGATCGTGTATCCGGGTGAGCCTGCAATATTCGCCATAGCAAGAACGTAAACAATTATCCTGTTAAAGAATTCTAAGTATTTTTGCATAAAAAATGTACCAACATTCTTCACTTATCCTATTTTAGTCAGTGAACTTTCTTTGTACATCCAAGTCATTAGAAAATGGTTGTGTCCCGGTTGGCTCATTTGTAACAAGTAGTCTGTATATTTAGCATTTTTTTAACAAACATAATATTATTGATAGATCTAATTTTTTTTACACATAAAGTTAACATTTAGAAAAATACTCAGTTATGAAAGGTGGTATTTAAGCGTTTATTGACTACAAAAATGACTCAAACAGGACAGTAAGTCATAAAAAGTAAACCTTTAGAATAATAACGTGTACCTTGACATAAGTTTCCCATACATAATCATCGGCAACCACCATATGTCGAGTGGCGTCCCAAGAGAATCCACCATGGCCGAGCATATTCTTAACATCATTGAATTGCTTCCACAAACTTGTGTAACGACTTTTTAATACATCTTTATCATACTGTGATCCGAATTTTGTATTAAAGTCAGCAAGCATATCATTCCAAGCTTGTTTGCTGAATGTATGTCCAGACCTATTTCCTTTTTGCATATGTTCCAGCATCATGTCGACAAAGTAGCGCTCCATTGCTGGAGTCCAGTAAGTTCTGTGACGCTCTCTGGAACGGGGAGTTTCACTACCCGGTCGGGGAGTTTCACTACCCATTGTACCAATCAACAGTGCTATCAAACCATATATCTGCAAAAAAAATAAAACAAAACAAAAAAACTAAGTTAACCATATTGTGTCGAAAAAACAAAGAAAAATCAGCACTAACTCGAAGTTATGAGTATCATTCATCCTCCTTAACGATTGACACTTTATACATGCACTTCTAAAACAAGATATCACACACATGTTAAGAGCGTGAACCTTGCATAACAGCTTAATATTATAAAAAGTGAAAACTTTTCTTTCTTAGATTTGACTTTCTTTTAGCCCGTCTTACTTTGAAGGCTTAAACGGTTCAAATATAAAAAATTTTACTTATTATGTAGTGGGTGTTTGTGATTGCTAATTGAAACTGTTTATGCCTATTGCAACAAGAACAAACAATCACCAGTAACAAAACATAATGTAGAAGATCGAGTTCGGATTTGCAAATACGTAACAGAACACAATAATCAAATAAACAATTGATCGAGTGTTTGGCCATTCGGCTAAATTCAAGCACGGAAACACACTTAAGGTGTGTTATGGAAACAAACTTCATAATCCTTCAAAAACCAATAAGCATTTTTTGGAAATTGTTTGGATAAGCTTATTGTGTTTGGATAACATAATATGCTTAGCCAAACACCCCTTAAGCAACTCCTAAACTGCTTATTTCATTCTAAAACAGGCAGACAATCATAGGCCATTTACTTGTCACCAAACACACAAACTAATTATATCAAAACCCAGTAACCAAAATAACCAGTTTTAACCACAATCCCAAACACCCCTGAGCTTTTCTAGTGATGAAAAAACCTTAAAGTTTCAAACTTTACACAAAATTCACAGTAACAACACTCCTTGCTACTCACTCGCATCATATAAAAACATAATCAAATTATAAAACCCCGATTATATAAATCACGTCATCTTTTGTTTGACTATTCTGCTAAATTTAAGCACAGAATTAAATAAGAAGTTTGAAAACCGCGTATTCACCGCAAAATAAGCAGTTTGCTTCTAACCAAACAATCAAAACAACTTATATCAATACCCAATAAACAAAATAACCAGTTTTAAACCCCAATCCCAAACACCCCTTAAGCTGTTTCATCCATCAATTAGCATAAAGTTTAAAACTTTACAAAAAATTCACAGTAAAGAATACTTCTTAGAGGGTGTTCGTTTAAGCTTATACATGGCTTATGAGCTTATTTATTTTTCGGCTTATATTTAATAAGCCTTAATTTTTCTGGCTTATTTTGAGACTTGTGGGCTTATATAAATTTATTACGATATGATAAACTTATATAAGCCCATAAGTTTCAAAGTAAGCTGGAAAATTAGGGCTTGTGAAATATAAGCCGAAATAAAACAAACACCCCCTAATCTTTTAAGGGGTGTCTGCTTCACCACAAAACACATAAACATATCAAATAAATACCCAAAATTTATATAAAATTATAAACCATCAAATGCATATAATAATTTCTTTAACAAATTCCATACTCTAATCTTTTAACTCAGTTCCAAACACCCTTAAATTTTGAAAATTTTATAAAATAATAACTTAAATTACAATTCTTTAATTAAAACCAAAAAAAGTACTAATTCACTTACCACAAAATTAGGGAAAATATTAAAATTTATAAAACTGGATCATTTTCATGCAGATAAGTTACTGAAAATAAACAATTTTATATAATCCAATTAAACAACAAAATGCAGCATAATTAACAATTAATTACCCAATTAGCTAAATAACACTCCTGATTAACACAATTACAAAATTAACACTTTTTTTTATACAATTGGATCATTTTTATAAATGATGATAAATTACAGTAGTGATGAAAAAGAGGACTTACATATAAAATTAAGGTGGTGTTTGGATTTGTGAATTAGAGATCAAAGATTGGGGAAATGGTTGTTAACCCTAGTCTGGAATAATTGGGGATGATCGACTGTGTTTGGATACGAATTAGGTTGTTGTTTGGTATGGGCTATAGTTAGTTAGGTGACTGTTTGGAATACAGATTAGGATCAGTTTGGGCTAACTTTGGCGAGTGTTTGGATAGAGGTCTGTTTGGGCTACTTTTTTAAATTAAACCCAATAAGAATGAAAATGTTTTTATTACTTTGACATAGAGCTGGCAATCTATACCTAACGGGGTCTAGATGGGTTTATATGGAAAAGTGAAACTTATGCGTTAATGTTCGTCTAAATACCTCATGAGTCTAATTGGGTCACTTCTAAAGTTAAAAGAATAAGTGTGTTGGGTTTAGCTGGTTTGTTAAACTAACGTCAATGTACAAATTATTACTTTTTGTATATACCCATCTAAACCCGTTGGATCTTTAACACATCAATTTGTAATGTACTTTTATAAATGTTTATTAGGGGACATTTCTTTTTTTGTTAGATGGTCTGAGCAGTAATATGAGTGAGGCTCAAGAAATTTAATAATGTTTCTTTTTTAAACGGTGCTTACTAATTTCTTATGTTTCATCTATATGCACAAGGCATCAAATATCCAGTCCTCCCCAATAAGTGATAGAACCAAACGTGGACTCACATGTAGGACCTACATATTTATAAGCCACTTAAAAAATAAACATGCCTTTAGTCATGTTTCACATTACTAGTGGTATCAAAACATTCATTTGATTTTTTAAAAATGACTTATAGAGATATATGTCATGAGTTCGATATTAACTCTTGGCTAAAAGTCATTGGAGTATCATTGCATCAAAATAGGTCTTATGAGAAGGTCAGATGGTAACTAAAACGAATGCACGGGGTCAGGGTTTCTAGCCAATGTAAACCTTTTCGAAACATTATGTGATAATAATGCTTATGGTTGCTACTTGGATGTATAGATGATGTTTGATAAACGTTTATGTGAAATGTACAGTTTTTACAAATGACTTTTGGTTGAGTGATAGACCCGCCGTAATGCCTCGGTCGTGAGAGACGGTCGACTCCATACCCGGCGCGTCCCACCCATTACAACCCCCTTGCGACGCGTGTTGTACCAAAAAAATAAGTCGGTCTGAAATGATTATATTGAGCCGTGTGGAAGAAAAACACCCCAATGGCTAGTTTTTTGACTCTTTGGTCATTTGTTTTTAAAAAATATTTAAAATTTTAATTAAACGTACCCTATAAATACCCTAATACTTTTTCATTTTTATATATAATTTAAACTCGGTCTTTATATACAGTCTTCTCAAATCAAACAAACTGGTTCCGATCAATTTTTTTATGTACATCCTCGAACAAATTTAAACTCTAGAGTTTTTAAAAGATGTCGTTATGCTTGCTCATGCTAACATTTCTACAATCCCAAAAATCCGACGAAACACGATAGATAGAGATCGTTACGGTGCTCATGACCGTCTAGTGGCCGCTTACTTGAAAACTCAATGTTGACGAAAAATTATTCCATAAGCGGTTCTTAATGAGCCGATCACTATTCACACTCAATGTAATGTTTTTAAATTATTAATAAAATTTTAATTTTAGTGTTTAAGAAAAATGAAAGTGGAAAAAAAAATGGTGACTGTAGTCATTATTACGGTTAGTTGATCATGAAAATGTTGTAGAGAGAAAAAATTGTTATGTCATTGATATGACAATGATGAGTGATAACAGCGGTCATTCGTAGTCACCGCCACACTTACTCTAATAAGCGGGCTTTAACATGGTTGGTCAAGTAAGTTAGATTGTAATGTTTGACCCATTTGGCTCATTTCACCTTTCTAGAGCCTGTACAGCAGACTGAGCAAACAGAAGGAAGTTCAAAAAGAGTTGTTGAAGAGTCTGAATCTTCAAAGAGTTCTAAGAAACAGAAGACAGTTGAAGCTGAAGCTAAAGGAAAAGAGGATCTGTCAACAGAAGAGCTGCAAAAGATGATGATCATGGTTCCAGAATTTGGTATGAATGTGGAAGCCTTTGCAAACCAAATATCCTAGTATTGATTAGGAGGTTTACATTGAAGACAACAGAAAGTACTAGAAGATCATTAGAGTAGGCAACAACAAAGCAGCATATCAGTTATTTGTTGATATGCTAAAGGCTTTTGACAGAGATGACTTGGTAAAGCTTTGGATATTAGTTAAGGAGAAGTTCACTACAACAGAACCTACTGATGATATGGAGAAGGTGTTGTGGGTTGAACTTAAGAGATTATTTGAACCAGATGATACAAATGCTTTATGAAAATTTAAGAGTGGTCTAAACACTTTAACCTGGAGATTGTATGACTCATGTGGAGTACAATATGTGTCTACAATGTATGGAGGAGACATTTTTATGCTAGTGGAGAAGGATTATCCCTTGGATAATACAACTCTTCTATTGATGATGTGCAATAAGCTTCGGGTTGAAGAAGATAGTAAATGGCATTTACTTTCCTTCAAAAGATCTTCATGAAAGGAAACAGACCTAGAAGGTGAGTATCTGGAAGAATCCTCTAAGGTATAATTCAGAAACTTGTAATTTGGAGGTAAATCACAAGTTTAGAAGAGGATTGTTGGGAATTAAGGGTCTGCACACTTAATACTGCTAAGACATTTTCAGTTTACACTAACAGTACTAACTGAAGTTAGTACTGCCAGGTTTAAAGTTAAGACTACTGAAGATGTTTGTACTGTTGCATGAAGATAGGAACTGCCAGAAGATAAAGACGCGTTAAGAGATTTGTAAGATATTTAGAGTATATCTTATGTATTTAGAAGATACGTATATTTTGTAACAATATAGGAGATACGTACTTATCTTGTAAAGGACTCCTTAGTCTATAAAAGGAGATCCTAGGTTATACGTTTAGAATACGAATTGCATAGAGTTTGATATAGCTTCAAGGTTGTAAACCCTAGTACTAGAAAGAGTACTCATATTATTAACATTAATAATATTGAATCGTTTTGGTGATATTGTTGTTTGATCATAATTACTGTTCCATTGATCATAGTCTTTTAAATGTTATTGAGTAGATTCCGCATACTCATTGAACATTAAACAAAGTTTCTACCTTTATTATCTTGAATTTATTCAAAGTAACATATACTACCTCCGTCCCTAAATAAATGTCCACGTTTGACTTTCAAAGTCTTACTTATTCAACTTTGACCTTAAATATTTGTGTTTATCTTATATAATACTTGATACAAAATATATGAATGAATTGTGTTTTAAATGTACTTTAAGTTGGTATAATTTTTATCAAGTATTATATAACACAAATAAAAATATTTAAGGTCAAAGTTGTACAAGAAAGACTTTAAAAGTCAAAAGTGGACATTTATTTAGGGACGGATGGAGTACTAAACAAGCTAGTGAATCGATCTGTAGTTTGGGATTCCACAATATTTACAAGAAATTAGTGGGAAACCGAGATACTATATGGGATCTCATTCCTATAGCTATAGAAAAACAAATCCTACTAAAGATATGAGTAGCAGCACGTGCCCTAATGTCTTTAGTCACCGAGAACTTTCGGATCCGCTTCAATAAGGTCACCGCATCCTTCTCAAGTTCTCCAAAAGAAGAAAATGAGAAGGGGAGAAACTGTATCTAATATCCGCGCACTTAGCCTCATACTTGACGCGTTTACGCTATGCAGCCTCAATCACCGCATGACCATGTGCAAAATCAACCAGACCAGTTTGCGTAAGAAGCGATGACTCTGTTAGATCGACACATACATCAAGCCCTTAGTTCCACGAGTAGAGCAACATATCAGTTGGACTTAAGGGTTTGTCCCTTTCTCCACTAAGCCCAATATCGACTTATTTACGAATCAAAATCCCCGACCGAGAACAGATATCAACAAGGGCGTCGCCCACCATGTTATGCCAATGTTTAATGCAAACAATACCAGCGCATGATACAATATGATCTTCATAAATATCCTCCATAAAGACCTTGGAACAAGCTAAACACGACATCAAATTAAAGAATATGGGAGCACCTAGCTGATAACATAACACGACGGCAGGTCCTAACATTTATAGTTTGTCCCAACCCAGAGATCGGAACCACCCTAAGCCAATCCAAAGTATAGTCCTTCCTTTAAGATTTTCATAGCGCCGTATGTGGAGTAGATAGGGAAAAAGTGGATTCAGTTATTTGGGTAACACGTGTGAAATATATATCTGCCAGTTTCTTCATGAGTTTGGGGGCAACAATCTCATTTGGATTACTCAAAAGGTCAATCTTCATTTTCGCTTTAAAAGCACATAAGGAATCATCAAAGGAAGGCCCAAAAGTTACAATACTAGAATGTCGGAGCAGCTTAGTTTGCAAGCTAGCAGATTGGAGTCTAGACGCAAGGAATGCATAATTCAAGACATCACCGACAGAGTAAATATCTAGCCCCCCCAAACGCAAAGGGTAAGGTGGCAAGCCTTCATTGCTAATCACCAAAAATAGGTCCAGAAGTAGTGACAATATGCTCTAAAGAAGAACGAAGTGCTGCATCAAATGAACTCTAAGCACGCTCAAAGACCCAAAGAGAGCATGTGCACATAGAAAAATATAATTTGGAAATACCGGCGCAAGCACGAAAGAGCAACAAATCACACTGAAGGTCATTAATTTTAGCAACAACATTCATAAGCTCAATGGTTTCGACAACTCTTTTCATAACAAGCTCACTACTATTTGTCAAGGAATGAATCTATGGGTTACAATATCACTTTTTGATTCCATTTCAGATCACCAAACAACAACAATGAATATCATATCTATTCCTCGATTTCGAAATCCACGTACCAAACAGACCCTCAGAGACAGAGAATGAATTATATGGTGTTCAAGGGAAGAGAAAATAAGAGAAAGTTCATCATTTGATAATAAAACAAAAGTAGGTCCGTCAAAATTCTCTTTCTAGTACATGTACTTTCTCGACATTTGTCTAGCACTCTAGCTTGACTAAATTGAGAAAAGACTTGGGTTGTGTTATTTAGACCCCTACCCCCTTAACCCCACTTTTTACCACCTTTACCCTTTTTGGCCCACTGTATTTTGATAGTACAACACAGTTTTTTTTTATCAGTTTATGTTTCCTACTTTTAACCAGTTTAATACTTTTAACTTGTTAAACTTTATATTTTTTGTTTCGTACTTTTAGTTTCACAGTTTTATAACGAAAATATTATTGGAAAAACTCTAAAAAAAAAGAAAAGAAAAAGGTATTACTTAATTTTTGGAAGGTAGATATAACTTATCATTTTTTAAGCATTTTCTAGACCATGAGGGACCAAATTAACCATATATGATGTCAATGTCATGATTGTCATTCCTCTTGCGCTAGGTGTAATAACATTTAAAAAAAATGCCGCCAGATCACTTCGACATCAAAACATATAACACCAAAAAATCATAACACCCATAACATCACTTTCGGGACCCATCATTTTTTTTTCTTTTCCATTTATTTAAACAAACTAATATCGAGTATCAAATTAAAATACAAAATAACAATTTTTTTTAAAAGTTACAAAACTTAAATTATTATTATTATTATTATTTTTACTTTTGCAAGCCCACAAAACAAAAGAAAACCACAAAGACTAAAACTGTAAATAAAGAAAACTACAAGGACTAAACAAAAGAAAACCACAATAATCTTTGCTTCTTCCTCCTCGACAACCTGCAAAAGAAAACACAGACCAAACACCACTATAAAAACAGACAAACACACATTTAAATAAAGTAAAAACAAAAGAAAAAAAACACAAAAAATAAATCGGCGTTGTAACTTACGTTTTTGTGGTAACTTGAAGCATAATGCCGTTGGCCACGTCGGCATACCGGTATCATAATGGCCCCTAACGCAGCGCCACGTTAGCATAAGGCCGATGCCTGCATTATAGTACCTTGTGCTCTTATATTCATGCAACACCTTAAAAATATGCACCTTTTTGTGGACTATAAGAGACCAAATTAACCATATCTTGATCATTGAACATACAGTTTGTATTCATGTAAAAGCATCACAATGGGTAAAGTTGTAAAAGACTTTTCACTATTTCAAATTTTTTTTTTGTATTGCAATAAAAAAAATTTTGAAAAACTTTTTACAAAAAATTGATAAACCTTAAGTATTTTATAAAAGCCTTACTCGATCACCTCTCTTCTTCATAAGGCTATGCAGAATGGAGGTTGTCAAGTTTGGTCGACCGATCGATCGTTCATGGTCGGCCTATTGTGGAGCTTCGATCGTGGTCGGTCACCAAAGGAAGATTCGCAAGACTCGGTCAAATTTTCGACCGAGTGTTTACTCACAAAGAAACAAACAAATCACCTTTTAATATGAGATTGTATAGCGTGTTTAGTGTGTATTTTAAAGGTTTATTTGTGTTTGCAGCTGCTTAACGAAGAAGAAAAAGAGAAAATATATATTTTACCTTTTTTTTGTTGCTATAATTACATGTTCAGTTCTTGTATATTATTTTTTTCTTATAAATGACATTGGTTAATATAAAATTTGGTTTAATTTTCATTCTTTATTTATTAGTACATAAGTTATATAATGTGTTAATAAATATGTGTTTTTTTAATGTAATTTGTAGTTTTATTTAATGAATGAAAAATAATGAAGTTTAAGTTTGTTGTTTAAAAAAATTTAATTTATAAAAATAAAAATAAGAAGGTCGCTGTTATGAATACTAAATCGTTTAAATGTCGCTGAAAAAAAAAGATGATGTGACAGATAAAGTCAAAGTTATCTTGAGTCACCGTTACGCATATCTTAACGGTAGTAGGTGTATTTAATTCCACAAGTATAAAATATGATCTATGATCCCACTTCTGAAGTCACCGACCCACCCACTTACTAAGAGCATAAGGTATAATGGCTATTATTTTTTAGCTATTTGGGCCCCATCACATGTCACCTCATTTCAACACTCCAACCTCAAAATACATCTCTCTCACAACTAACTTCAACACAACCAGTTGGGCTCTACCCACCTCCATTATTTTCAAATTGTTGAAAATCATAAATGATTTTTTTTGTGTCTTTTGTGTGTTGAAGAAGTGGCTAAAATGAAAGTGGCTAGCCATGATGGTATAATGATTAAGATTTGGCATAGCCAAAACTATATCCATGTCATTTTGGCTAGAGATATAGCCACTATACCCAAGGCTCTAAACTATCCTAGATTCCAAGGACAACTTATTAAACTATTTGTACAATTTATACTACATACTAATGCATTTAGGACTTCCTATAAAATGAAGTCTTAAAAATGTAAGTCTACACATGTTACTATAATTAGTAATTCATATAATTAAATTCTACACTCTAATAATTGTATTATAATATACACTAATGACACATTAAATTTTAGTATTAAAATGGATGTTACAAACTTACAATAATACAAATTTATAGTTGTAATTTTTTCATAAACATTCAAGTTTTACAAAGTTCAAAAGAGTATAACTATGAATATCTATATTTGTATTAAAATACTTTACGAAAATTCAAACACGTATCTACTCTTTTCGAACTATCAAACAGGTAAACCGACTCTCATTGCATACCGGTTTAAAGTTTAAGGTACGAGAAAAATTAACATGTTGGGTACCGCCGCTGCTTTGCGCGGGTACTATGCTAGTTATGTCATATAGAATAGAAACTAGATATTATTATAAGGGTTATCTTATTGCTAGCGCTTCTGGCTCATTTACTTTATATTTTTTATATCTTCCACTTCTCTAATCCACTCTGTTTAAATTAAAACACAGTTTTATTAGTTTTTGTTCGTATTTTTTATATGTTTAATACTTTTTACTTATTAAACTTTATATTTTTAATTTCGAACTTTTAATTTTATATTTTTTAATATAAACAAAGTAAAAAAAGTAAAAAAAGAATTAAAATAAAATAAAAAAAAAACTGAAAAAGTATCACTCGTAAGAAAAAGGAAGAGTACATATAACGTATCCCTATTAGAGCGGAGGGTATGGGCATATCGTGGCTCGCCATGAGCCTATGTGGCATTTCGCCGCCACAGATCCTTCGCAGTGGAGCTCCTCACCATCGTGACGACGAATGTAAAAAACCTGACAAGTGGGACTGCTAACAACGGATATATTTGAAAATCAAAATATATCCGTTATTAAACGGATACAACT
Source organism: Chrysanthemum makinoi (assembly GCA_910596185.1). Taxonomy (NCBI): domain Eukaryota; kingdom Viridiplantae; phylum Streptophyta; class Magnoliopsida; order Asterales; family Asteraceae; genus Chrysanthemum; species Chrysanthemum makinoi. The sequence continues at coordinate 46,923,424 of OU343217.1, read as the reverse complement.
TTTTTTATTTTATTTTATTTTATTTTATTTTTGAAAAAAAAAAAAACTCACCACTCCTATAAATAACATATCATATCCACCATTTTATCATCTTCATCTCCTCCATCTTCAATCAAAATACTAAACCATTTCAATCAATATAAACATGAGTTACACGAGTGAATCATCTTATTCCGGTGAAAGTCGACATTGAAGAGTTAGCAGAGCTAGAAATGTTTATTCAAGAGTTTGAGGCAGAGTAAACGTTGCAAGAACAAGAAGCCGATCCTTCAAAGCATCGTCGATACGTCCCCCGTGAACGTGAAGTTGCTGAAGCACGTCTACTTGCTGACTATTTTGGTCACAACCCAAAATATACGGATGATAATTTTAGGCGTCGCTTTCGTATGAGCCGTGGTCTATTTTTACAAATAGTACGGGGTATTGAAACATATATTGAAACTCATCATCCTCTTCCTAAGCATTTTGATTTCTTTAGAGTGCGACCAGATTGTAGGGGTGTAATGAGTTTTAGTGTGATTATGAAATGCACATGTGCTCTACGCCAATTGGCTTACGGGGTAACACCTGATGCGTTAGATGAGTATTTACAAATAGGTGAACACTGTGCACGCGATTGCCTAGATTTTTTTACTATGTGCATAATCCATCTATATATTAAGGAGTTTTTAAGAAAACTAGATGAGGATGACATTCGTCACTTATACCATGCACATAACACTGTTCATAAGCTTCTGGGGAATGTTGGGGAGCATCGATTGTATGCACTGGGAATGGAAAAACTGTCCGAAAGAATGGCAAGACCAATTTCACAGAGGTGATAAAAAATATCCAACTATAATGCTTGAAGCCGTTGCTTCATACGATTTGTGGATTTGACATGCATTTTTTGGGGTAGCGGGTGCGAATAACGATATAACGGTTTTAAATAATTCTCCGTTATTTGACGACCTGCTTGATGACATCGCCCCTGAGGTTGAGTTTGAAGTATACGGGTCTAAATTTAAGCAAGGGTATTATCTAGTGACGAATTTACCTGAGTGGGCATCTTTGTTAAGTCATTTACAGGTTGCAACTAACCCAAAAATGCCGCATTCAAAGCGAAGCAAGAAAGTGCTCGAAAAGATATCGAAAGAGCTTTTGGTGTCCTCCTAGGACGTTGGCATATCATTGCTTGCAACCGGCGCGACAATTTACTATTGGCAAGTTACGGAGAATCATGTACTCGTGCATCATATTGCATAACATGATTTTGAAAGATCAACAATTTGCGATATCCGACATTCTTTGAAATGTATATTTCTCCGACACCAAATTTACAACGGACATGGATTGAACGTTGCGAATTGCAAAGGAAAAAAACCAAAGAACTACATGATAAACGCAAACACGCAAAGCTTCAATGATGTCTCATCGAGCATGTTTGGCAACAACTTCAATGGGAACAATTTCAACAACAGAATCCAAATAATTAGTTTCGTTATAATTTGATGTATTTCTTAAGTTGCGTATGTTTTTTTTACAGTATCTTTATTTTACGTTTCGTATGTTTTTTATTATGTTATGTATTGTATTTTTATTTTTAATGAAATGAATTTAGTTTATTTGGAAAATTGAATAAAAAAAAATAAAGTGGTAGTGGTGAGCCTCAATTGAAGAGGTTGAGGTTTGTTATGAGGGAAGGGAGTTTGTTGTGATTACTGTGGAGGTTTGTTATGCTGAGGTGACAGTGATAAAGAGTTTGAGCTCAATCACCACACCCACCCCTCTTATAATACTGATGGATCTATATGTATTTTCGAGGTGAATTGTTCCCAGGTATTGTGTGTTATTATATGCTTTTCTCATGTTTGGTATATATCTTTTACCAAGCAAATCGTGTTCAACTCACATCCTATTGAATATAGGAAAATATATCGTTTACATTTTTGCAACACATGGAAAGTTCAAACATGGCTAAAACAAAACGCTAAGATGACCAAATCTATCATATCATATGTTACAAGTACAATTCCTACTCACATCCTATTCCAAACATCCTATTGAATATAGGAAAAGTTATCGTTTACATTTTTGCTTCACATGGAAAGTTCAAACGTGGCTAAAATGAAACCTAAAATGTCCAAATATATCATATCATATGTTACAACTTACAAGTACAATTCCTCCTTTTATGTATACCTTTTCAAACATATAAAGATAAAATAATCAAATTTGAATTTTGTTTAAAAACTTATAAAATAAGTAGTGATGTCTGACTAAAATATTTATACGTATAAAAGACAATACAATCTATTAATTATTTAAAGGGTTAATGGTCTAGAAAATATACAAACTTTCCACTTTTTACTATTGTGATAATAAACTTTTTTTTTTCCTATTGTAACAAAATAACTTGTTAATGACTACTATTATAACCAAATGGCACAGTTAATTACCACTTAAGTTGGCAGTTAATTACCACAGTTAATTACCATTTGGTTACAATAATAGTCATTAAAAAGTTATTTTGTTACAATAGGAAGAAAAAAAAGTTTATTGTCACAATAGTAAAAAGTGAAAAGTTTGTATATTTTCTAGACCATTAACCCTTATTTAAATGCTTATTACAACTTAATTCAAAAACTTTCTCCATTCCCACTTAAACATATTTATAAAAAAAAAATTAAAATAAATGCGCACATAAATTGATATTATTATAAACTGTCGTAGCTATGTGCGATTAATCGTCTAATTTGAAGTATATATACATGTACGTATAGCCCAGGTACACTCACCATTCTTTCTATACTTATTTTGAAAAATGCAACGATACAAATAGCTGACACAAAATTATATTATTGACTTACCTACAACTTTGCTTTTACATGAAGAGTTGGAATACTTTGTTCATTCCTGAAAAATTTATCGGGATCGACCTTTGTCTTCACCTTCACCAATCTATGAAAATTCGATTTAAAATACTTCGCCATATACCTTACGAGTTGTAGCTACTCTAGCGTTTCCCATCGGTGTTCCAATGTCTAAATCTCGTAACACAAAACGAACACCTAGGATTCTTCGACACAAACCTAGTCATAAACGCGTACAAGGCCCTCGTTTGAGTCATATAAATCCCTTCAAGTTTCGGATCATCATCAACCCAATTAAGTCGAATCGAATCTTGAACAAGTTACCCGCTCGATGAGGAAATGGGACAGCGTCCTCCGAGATTTCACACATTTTCCCTCCATAAGGATTTAAAAATAAACCAACTTGGCCTAATTCCATCATCTTTTCAAAAATAGCTCCCCACCCTGATTTCGTTATCGGGCTTTGCACGTAATCAGACTTACGTATTAAGTAATTAACTGTATCCGAATGTCGGTCTAAGAGGATTTTGTTGGAATTAGATATCAAGACATTCAAATAAATAATCACCAAAACATCAAAGTAATATTGCGGAAGCGTATAGGATGTATTAATGAATAATTAATTAACATAAAGAATATGCGTACCTTTGTTGATTCTAGCCGAACAAGAATCAAATCCACAAACTAGCAACGGATGCACCCTAATTTGATTTAGTTAGGATTATATGAATTACCCCTTACCGTTTTGTAATTCAATCCAAGATAATAACAATAGTGTGTTATTACTATGTTCTTGTACACACGCATCTAAACGAATTAAAGTAATGCTAGTTTTTATAAAACAAATAACTTGGTTTAGTGGAAAAGACTTGGATCGACCCTATAGGGTGTCGACCGGTTTTGGAGAGCAAAGAAACACACAAAACAATTTTAGGTTTAGCTTGTGTATACAATAGGTGCAAAAACAAGACCCCTAGCCTTGTTTATATACCCAAGCAAGCTTGGTGAACAAGTTTTGGCTTTTGTTTCCTTATCCCTAGCCGATCGGTTCATAACCTCCACAAGGGGTTCCGGAATCTTCCAAACTTTGCAATTAAGTCCTTTTCCAAATACCTTTAACGACCGTTAGTCCATTACATTAATTACTTAACGTCCGTTAGTTATTTCGTTTAATAAATAAATAAATATAACATTTATATTTAATTATTAACTTTAAATTCTCATACGTAAAGTGTGCAATCCCATAGTCTCGAGTTCGATCCTAACTCACGTCTACTAATTTATATCCATAAAACCAACAGCTCCCACTTGGATATATCTTAATAGAGTGATCACATTCGGTTAGCGTCTAGCAACACGTCGATGCCTCTAGTACAACTCGAGCAAGGCTCCTGGAAAACCTTTTAATGATTTCTCATTATTATTATCCTTTTGTTTCTAATACCACGTTAAATAAAGACATGGAATTAAGTCATTCTTTATATAACTATTCTGTTTCTCGTTTGTAAGTGATTGACCAAGATTACCGAATCATCTAAACATATTTAGGGAGATTTGGGTGCGGCGCACAAACATCTTGTCAACCCTACGAGGGGCCCAGCAGTATTAAACTCCAAATAAATTTGAATGAACAAATTCTATCTTGACTACAAGAATAACCCACAAACTTTGTAACATTTCTGAAAACAACCCTTATGACTACCAGTTACGTATAGCGTTAAGTTGCTTCACAGAAATGCACTACATTCATGACACTTATCAGGTATCTCAAGTCTGAGGATAACTATTCACAATTTACTTATAACAATATCCACAAAGTAAATTATGTAGTTGGGATAAGTCCTATATTCAATTCATTGAATATCATCTGAAATTGGTATGCATTCTCATCAATATACTTTCAAGTATATTCTACCACATCTCTCAGATTTGTCTTAATTTAATGATACTCCCATATCATTAATCGACAACGGACATTTTGAATAACTTAGTTATTCACGGATTAAACATGCAAATATAGGACAACAATATTATAAATGAAAATAAACATAATCCAAACTTTATTTCATTAAAATAATAAATGTTTTACAATATCCTTTATCCAAATACTAATCACAGTTATGCATGAAACTTTTAGCTAAACGAATTCCAATTCCATTGGCAAGTCCTACAAGCTTGTCTTTAGCTAAAGCCTTAGTGAACGGATCAGCTAAGTTATCATCTGTGTGAACTTTCAATAGATTTATTTCACCTTCTTGGACTTGTTCCCGAACATAGTGATACTTCCGTAGAAAATGTCTGGTGCCCTTCATGACTCCAGGTTCATTGGCAAATATGATTGCAACAGAATTGTCACAATACATATCAATAGGCGATTCAATTGAAGGCATAACACCAAGCCATGAAATGAATTTCCTAATCCAAACACCTCCATTGCACTTCCGAAGCAGCTATGTATTCGCTTCTGTCGCAGACATCGCAATCGTACTCTGCTTCTTGCTCTTCCAGTCAACTGCTCCTCCATTTATGACAAAGACATAACCCGTCTGAGACTTCGTATCATCTTTATCACATTGCCGGGGCGCATCACGGTAACCTGTAACACCAAGCTCTGTGTCTGGATTTCCACCATACACTAAAAACATATCTTTAGTATTTCTGAGATACTTCAGAATATGCTTAACAATCGTGAAGTTCACCCGGATTCTGTTGATATCGACCGGTCATGTTTTGAGCGAACGCCACATCTGGCCTTGTGCATCTCACAGCATACATAATAGATCCTACAGTAGAAGCATATGGAACATTCTGCATGCGTGCCACCTCAGCAAGTGTTGAAGCACACATATCGCTACATAAGCCATGCTTCACTTCCATCGGCAAATATCCTTTCTTGGAATTTTGCATATTGAATCTCTTCAATATTTTATCAATGTAAGCGCTTTGACTTAAACCAATTAACCGCTTTGACCTATCTCGGTAGATCTTAATTCCCAGAATGTATGCAGCTTCTCCTAAATCCTTCATGGAAAAACACTTCCCAAGATATGCCTTATCATTTTGCATTCTTGGAATGTCTTTTCCCATAATTAATATGTCATCAACATAAAGAATTAGGAAAATTACATCACTCCCACTAACTTTGTGATATACACATGGCTCATCAAGATTTTGAATAAATCCATACCTTTTGATTTCTTCATCAAATCTTTTATTCCATTGCCTTGATGCTTGCTTCAATCCATAAATGGACCTTTGAAGTTTGCATACACGGTTTGGAAATTGTGGATTCACGAACCCCTCAGTTTGCTTCATATAGATGTCTTCATCTAAGCGACCATTTAAGAAGGCGGTTTTGACATCCATTTGCCATATCTCATAGTCATAGTATGCCGCTATAGCTATGAGAATTCTAATAGCTCTAATGTCCGCTACAGGAGAAAAGGTCTCCTCGTAATCAATGCCATAAGTTTGAGTAAAACCTTGCGCAACTAGACGAGCTTTATAGACGTGTACATTGCCATCCATATCAGTCTTAATCTTATAGAGCCACTTACTCCCAACCACCGAGGCGTTTGGAGGTAAGTCAACCTCTATCCAGACTTCATTTTCTCTCATGGATTGCATTTCCCCATTCATTGCAACCTGCCATTTAGCCTTGTCAGGACTTGCCATGGCAGCTTTATAACTAGTAGGCTCTCCAAGATCTCCTAACATAGTTTCCTCAACCTCTACGTTAAGACATAGACGTTCAGTGCACGTATATTCCTTACGGATCTACGAACGGAATCACTTCAACTTCGGTGGAGGACCCGACTATCGGGTTCTACCGGAAGTACGTTAGTATTTTGAAGGTAATGCATCTTCATGATCATCTTCCGGATCATAAACTCTCCCACTGAATTCTTGAGATACGAGATCTCTTTCAAGAAAATCTCCATACCTAGCAACAATTACTTTATTTTTAGTTGGATAGTAAAAGTAGTAACCCATAGTTTCCTTAGGGTATCCTACGAAGATACACTTCTGATCTTTGTTGGAGTTTATCTGTGAGTCACGTTTAACATACGCCTCGCAACCTGGACCTTTAAATAAGACAATTTAGGAGCTTTACCATGCCATATTTCATATGGTGTCTTATCAACCTTCTTTGTGGGAACCATATTTAGAATACTGAACATCGATTCTAAAGCATAATACCAAAAGGATAAAGGTAGAGTGGTAAGATTAAACATAGATCGTATCATGTCCAACAATGTACGATTTCTTCTCTCGGATACACCATTTTGTTGTGGAGTATATGGAGAAGTGAGATTCTGGACAATTCCATTCTCACCTAAGTAATCTTTAAACTCTTGGCTTAGATACTCACCTCCTCTATCGGATCGAAGAGCTTTAATCTTCTTTCCCAATTGCAGTTCTACTTCACCTTTGAAAACCTTAAATGTTTCAAACACCTCATGTTTATGCTTAAGTAAATAAACATAACCATAACGGCTGAAATCATCAGTAAAGGTTAAGAAGTAGCTAGCACCTCTCTTTGACACATGTCTAAGTGGTCCACACACATCAGTATGAATAAGACCAAGTAGATCGGAAGCCCTCTCCATATTGCTATGAAAAGGTTTCTTAGTCATCTTCCCGGATATGCATGACTCACATTTATCAAATGATTCATCATTGATATTTTGCAAAAGCCCTTCTTGTTGCGGCTTATGCATGCGAGCCTTGCCTATATGAGCAAGTCTACAATGCCAAAGATAAGAAGAATTCACGTCCTGACTTTATCTTCTTGTTAATGCTAAACATCGAATTATTATTATTGTTAGATTCATTTCCAATCATATCAATTTCAAACACACCATTCACAGTAATTGCTTTAAAATAAAATACACCATTTAAAGAAACATCAATTCCATTACTTGAAATAGTATGAGTAAAACCATCATCCAACAAACTTGAAAAGGAAACAACACCTCTAATTATAGAAGGTGCGTAATGACAATTGTTCAATAACGTTACTAAGCCGAAGGCAATACTAAACTAAACGTTCCTACTGGCTTCAACATGTTGCATGTGCGCCATTTCTCACGTGCAGATATTGCTCCACATAGGCCAGCTTCCTTTCCACTCTAAATCCTGCAGGTGTATTACAAATGTGAATACCACAGCCCGTATCATATACCAAGGAATTATTATGATTTAGAGTAAATAATTCAATGACAAATAAATTACCGAAGTAAGAGCATGGACCTTCATACTTCATCTTATGTGCCCGCAATTCATCAAGATAGAGAGCACAGTTTCTCTTCCAATGCCCAACGCTTTTACAGTGATGGCATGCTTGATCCTTTTAAGGATTTTCCTTCCTAGGAGTAGGGTTCTTCTTGGGTTGTGGTTGATAGGCCATCACCTGTTTGCCTTTGTCAACCTTGCCCTTACCCTTCCCCTTCTTGTTGTTCGCATGCTGCGGTTTTGGCTTATTAATCCTTCCACCACTGAATAGCAAGTACCTGGTCGGTAGGAACCTTTTGAGGCAACCCCTTCTCATAGTCAATTAGCAATGCGTGTAGGTCGATGCTCTTCCCACGCAGTGCATAATGAAATTTCTGACAAAACCATTAAAATCCTTGTTAAGGGATCGATTAATCAGATTCACAGCCATGTCATCATCATAAGTTTTGCCAAGTGCTTTGAGTTGGTCCATGTAACCTTTCATTTCCAGTACATGAGCACTCACGGGTTTACCCTCACCTTGCCTACGTATGTAACGCGTCGGTCAAGTCATAAATCTCGACGGCTGGTTTCTCAAACATAGTCCGAAGTTCATTGAGCATATTAAATGGGAAATAATGTTCAAACTGCTTTTGAAGAGCAGATTCCATTGTTCCCAACATAAGACAAGCCACATCATTATGACGCTTATACTCAAGTTGCCAAGCATCAATTTGAGCTTGAGTAGCATCAGGACCAGTTGGTTGTTCAGGGCAAGGTTCATAAAGATATTTCAACGGTCGACAACTCTGAGACAATTCTCAAAGAGCGGTGCCAATCATTGAAATTCTTAGAGCTGATCAACTTTTCTCGATCAAAAAAGCTTTTGAACGCAGAATTTAGAGCAGTGTTAGTGTTATCGGTGTTTTGAGCCATTTCTACAGAAAAAGTTCAAGTATTAGTATTTTCGATAATACACTTTTCAAGAAAATAAATACACCCAACGGTAATATAGACATATAACCATATAATTTTCTCGAAAACTAGGATCCAAATTATCATAGGTTCATTACATCAGTTGATCTGCTAGCAATGAACGCATATAATAAGGTAATTTGTCGAACATTAATTGGCAAACAATTTCCAACTCCTAGATCATTATGGGATTTATATTTTCCAACGCTATTGCAAATATAAACATGTTTTATCCCATCTTATGCCATTGAGTCCAAGATCTCACTTCCTACTCAACTTAAGTGTCTAACTTAAAGAACTGCAAATATGTCCATGCAAGATCTCACTTTACATAGAGATTTACCTCTCCATCACAATCTAGCCAAGTACTCTCATGACATAAATTGCAACTTCAAGTGTTCCTTTTAATTAGATGGCATATTCTTAATTTAAAAAAGGGTACTAGTTTTGATTTTATGTGGTCAAATCAAATATGTACAAAGATGTCATGCATTCATCTTGTAGCATAATTTTAATAAAAACTTTTAATTCATAAAGATCAATTTATCAAAGTTTTGATTGAGGTATTGGGTTCACCAATCAAGGAATTTAGTGTCAATTATCGTCCATTATACCGTACTTTTGCATAAGTTTAAACACTTAGTGTTTCGGATAATTACCACCGAAGTGGCGCATGGAATTAACACTAATTCGCCCTTAAGATGAGCTTGTACATTATATGGCTTACTAAGTAGCTCCACTCGAACTTACAGGGGGGTGGAGGACCAGTGCAGCTAAAGCACAACCTTGGACATCCATTCAGTGTGACTATGCGCACTTCTTTAAACCCCTTTTATTAGTTCATTCTCATGGGTGAGCCGTTCAGACCATTTGTACCAAAGTCACCAATCAATTAAACTATTGAAAACTTAACTCTTCTAAAACAAATCAAATTTCGCTATTGTTTAGTCCGTATTATTTTTCTATTCAAAATTACCCTTTGCTTAAAAGCTGTGCATAATAAACAAACAAGTAATACCAATAAAAATAAACTACTAAAAAACAATGCGCACATAATAAACAATTTATACGTGTAAACAAGTAGCCACATGCAACTTATTGATAAAACCTATTAATAATCAATATCTAGGTTAAATTAATGTATATATTAATTAGGGCTTTCACTCCAGTGATAGAAAGTGAGCCACATACATCGACGAATCGATTGCGTAAACCCATAATTAATAGTATACCAAATTGCACATAATTGATTCATTAATATATATATAATTGGAGTCTTCCCCAATTCAAGATTTATCGTAAATAAATATGTCATAACAATTAAACAATTTATCAAAGCAACTTATCCATGACTAACATGCATGTATAGTCATGGACATCATAACAATTTATACAAGTAAGTCACAAGATCGCATATAAAAATTCCATGACACATAACAAATTATTCATGAATTAATCACGTAATCAATATTAATTCTAGGTTTTAATAAGGTTAGCAAACAATTTTCAAAACCCTAAAATTTATACATGTGTCGATCTAAAAAATTAGGGAAGCGCCATGAATAAAAAATCGACCCAAACATGAATAAAACATAAACCCTAGATAAACATAGCAAACAACATACAAGTATTTATTTTGTTTTATTAGCGTTTATGTAATTAATTACTCATTAAAACCAATGACTCGTGATGCCACTGTTGGAATTAAATATCAAGACATTCAAATAAATAATCACCAAAACATCAAAGTAATATTGCGGAAGCGTATAGGATGTATTAACGAATAATTAATTAACATAAAGAATATGCGTACCTTTGTTGATTCTAGCCGAACAAGAATCAAATCCACAAACTAGCAACGGATGAACCCTAATTTGATTTAGTTAGGATTATATGAATTACCCCTTACCGTTTTGTAATTCAATCCAAGATAATAACAATAGTGTGTTATTACTATGTTCTTGTACACACGTACTAAACCGAATTAAAGTAATGCTAGTTTTTATAAAACAAATAACTTGGTTTAGTGGAAAAGACTTGGATCGACCCTATAGGGTGTCGACCGGTTTTGGAGAGCAAAGAAACACACAAAACAATTTTAGGTTTAGCTTGTGTATACAATAGGTGCAAAAACAAGACCCCTAGCCTTGTTTATATACCCAAGCAAGCTTGGTGAACAAGTTTTGGCTTTTGTTTCCTTATCCCTAGCCGATCGGTTCATAACCTCCACAAGGGGTTCCGGAATCTTCCAAACTTTGCAATTAAGTCCTTTTCCAAATACCTTTAACGACCGTTAGTCCATTACATTAATTACTTAACGTCCGTTAGTTATTTCGTTTAATAAATAAATAAATATAACATTTATATTTAATTATTAACTTTAAATTCTCATACGTAAAGTGTGCAATCCCATAGTCCCGAGTTCGATCCTAACTCACGTCTACTAATTTATATCCATAAAACCAATTTCATGAGCAACGTATGATCAAGATTAGCCCAATATAGTGACGTGCCCAACTCCTTCGAGACAATCTTCTTTTTCACGCGCAATTGAAACTTTTCGCATTACACTTAGCAATCGACCGAATCACCTAAAATGTGCTACAAATGTAGCTTGGTGCGTTTTCATTATTATGATGTAGCGTTATCATAGCTCGTATGAATGAATTGGCACATCGATTATGAGCGACTAACGCCATTTATAAACTAAATCTATCGCGTTTTCTTCTATTTGTTTTGTTATCTTAAACACAGTGCTAATCTCGGGTATCCGAACTATTTTCACCGTGTACGATAATACAACACCAAAACTTCGCACCACCCCGAATAGCCCAAAACAAATCCTCACCCATAGATTTTCGTCCAAAACCGACCATGAACATCGACAATGCGAGCATCGATAACTTGATCTACCGATGTCCCAAATTTTCGAGCATGGTACCATAACCTCAGCTAAGTGTCCCCCACCCCCACGGTGGTACACACCTGTGGGAAACCGTGGAAATTACTCTTTTTGAAATATGATAATATAATGTGCCTAGTTGAGCTCCAGCTTCAACAAATGCCGTTCACGTATTCGATATCGACATGCACATTATTTAGCTTTTGCATGTCGAGTACAATGTAGTTTTTTTCGTTTGATACGTAGGATAATCCATCATAGTCGTGGCCCCTCGTATTTTGAGCTGCAGGCCGAGCTTTTTAGCACTTAGGACCGCGGCTTGTACATGGGAGTATTTAGTCGGGTGACTATTATCTGGGGTTTTGGTGTGGATGTGGTGTTGAAACGATGGTTTCTAATGGACGATTTTAGGACCTCTGTGTAGGATTTTACGATGGAAGGCTGGTATGTATACAGGTAGTGTGTGAGATTGGGGTTGGTCCGTGTTCAGAAAACATTGGAGAAATGTTTCGTACATTAGTATTGTTAAGGACCTTGAAAGGACACTATAGGAAAAAAAAGAATGTGAGCGAGGATAGTATTCTTGAAGCTAGGTTTTTATAGTATGATATACAAATGTTTGTAGTAGCTAAATGGTGGATAACCGTATATCTTGCTATTTATAAAGAGCTTTTTTTTCCTTGAAATTTGAATATTAAAATCTTAAAATTTAAATTAATTTAGTTTGTCTAAATTATTTTTAAATATTTTTTTAAACTTTATAACTTTAAAAACTTGACAACTTTTTTAAAAACACACATTATATAAATTTTAAAACTCGCTTTGTATTTAAAAAGCACGCTTTCATGAGTTGAAACAGGAAATCATAATTTCGCATATATAATCATTTATCGCTATAAACTATCGCTTTGTTCGGGTATTTGTCTAGTATTTTTGCCGTTAAAAAAAATAAAAATAAAAATCGTCTAACACTATATTTGACTACATATCAAAATAGACTCCGACTACACAAAAGGTGCCATGACTTATTTTCAAACTAGGTTAGAAAGAGTGTGTTATACTCTTGAAGTAAATTCTCCTATCAACTTGTATAGTGAAGCAAACACTCCTTCCAACTTGTCTTCCAATATAGATATGGCATACCCTTCAACTAAAAAATGAATAGAAACAATATGAGTAATGATCTGAACATAGGAGTGTTGATGACATCGATGAATGGCGTAAAATGACATTTGTTGGCTGTTATTTGGAAGATCAAAATAAGGTTGGTTTAACTTTTGATGTAAGGCCTAAACCTAATATAAAAAGTATGTGGTATTCCTATTGGAGGCATGATTTTAGAGGCGGTGTTTATTGCGCGGTGAGAAGGTGGTGGTGTAGGAGCTGTAAGTGGTGGTGTTATAGGCTAAGGTGTTAGAATGGGAAACATAACTAGAGGAGGTGGTGCATGGGGTAGTGGAGATGGAAGTGGGACAAGAACACCACCTAAAGATTGGGAAGAAGAATGTATTGAAGTAGACGATTGTAGATCTCCCCAACCTAGTGAGAGTAGCGAAGAAGAAGAAAGTGTAGGAGCAAGTCAACAAAAAGAAGCAAGAAACTTCATTAAAAAAACCAAGAAGACCGCATGTAGGTTCAATCCATGATTATTTAATGGTTGTTGGATTTTGATGAATGTGTGTTACTGTTTTTGTTGGTTTTATTAGATAAATAAAATGCTTATTCCATTGTTGATCATTTATCTATAATATTTACACGCTTACCCATCCTATGAAATCTTTGATACAACCAACAAGTATGCGAGACAATCGATATGCAAAGAATAGGGAAAATAACAAATTTAACCAAACCAAGTTGCATTACTAATATGATATGAAAGATAAAACTATACAACAAGCATTCTAAATACATAATTGATTAAAAACAACCTAATACAACCATATCATAAAGTTAGCAGGAAAGGTTTCATTTTTACTTTCGTCCTTTCAAGAACAACGAGATAGTTGTGATTGCTTGTCCACATGAAGTCGCCTCTTCCTTAAACAGCATTTCCTCCAAAACTGAAATGTGTTTTGGCAGAATGAGAGGAATGTGGTTTTGGCATTAGTCGAAGTGGTAGTTCAGGGCGGCGGGTATGATACCAGAGATAAGAGCCTAGTACGGTTCTTTTGATACCATAAGGGTCTGTTTGTGATTTTGTAGATTGTGCATAAGGTTGTGTTTTTGAGTTTGAGGATTGTGCATCCATGGTGACTGAATTTGATGAGCAAGGTTTATGAGATGAGAGTTGAGGATGTAAGTGTGATGTGGTGAATATAAAGGGAGAGACCTTTGACTAGTCAATGGGCAGGTTTGTGTGAATGTGTGTGAGAATTTAATGATGCCATTATAAAGTTGCTAAGTGAATGGTTAAGTTTTGGTATCCGTTGACTTCTAAAAGTCAAAATGGGTAAATCAAACACTACTAAAATTATCATATTGAATAGAAGCCAAATGAGTAACAAACGTTTTTGTAATGTTTTGGAATGAACATAGTTCATTTTGTGATCACATGTGATGATTTGGTATTAGTTGACTTTTAAAAGTCAAAATGGTTAATCAAAACACCCTATATACTACATATTCAAACAGAAGAAAAATGAGTAACAAAACTATTTTTGTACCGTTATTGAAATTAAAAGAGTGTTCATTTGTGTGATCACATAAGTATTTGGTATATATTGAATTTTAAAACTCAAAATGGATAAATACAAACACCCACATATACATACATATTCAAGAAGCAAAATGGGTTACAAACATTTTCTTGTAATATTTTTGGAATGAACATCATGCCCATTTTGTGATCACATGAGTATATGATATCTTTTGACTTTTAAAAGTCAAAATAGATAAATCCAAACACCTCCAAAACTGCATATGTAAATGCATATGCAAAATGCAAATACCACACATCGCAAAATGCAAATTAATAATTAAAATAGACCGATTAAATTAAGAATATACAAGAAAAAAGGATATCTTAAAAAGTTAAATATACAAATACATAAACAGTCTTAAATATCCATTACATAAACAAAAGGACATCACACAACAAGGACCAGATTGATGCATTTAGTTTCTCTTTTTGGAATGCAATGAACAACACTTAGAACCTCTTTTGGAGTTAGTTCTTTCGATTTTCTCTTAGACCAAGGCTATTTGGTTACACTCGAAGCCTTACCTTCCTCTTCACTAGTACTCTCTCGGCACGGTCTTCATCTACATTTTACCATCAACTTCCTTCCTCACCTTCTTGGTACCCTCGGTTACCTTCCTTCCTCACTTACATGTATCCTCATAGAAGACGATAGAGTGTCATCATCGTGTTGAAATTACCAAAGGACACAATATCACTATCAAATGAAGCAGAAGAGTGTCATCATCGGATATCTTGATCACTTCTGGTTGACTTGCCTTTGGAATTGATAATTGCAAAGATCTAGGCCTTAAATACAAAGCGTAATATAACTTCAAAAATAGTATTTAAATCACTTGGCATCTATAAAGTAGAAAGAAATTCCAAAAACCCCTTTAATAGCTTGATTATATTTACCTTCTAATATTTTCTTCTTTCTGCTGATAAACAGGTCACAAAGAAGTTCTGCAGTCACTTTTTCATTTCCCTTGTCATCTATAAAGATAGCCAAAATGAAATAAATAAGACTATTTGCCTTTCCAAATAACCTTTTAAAAGGTTGAATACTTTTACCTATCATTTCAATCTTTGTCTTGATAATTCACATGAAGAAGTGATTTTGTTTACTTTACGTGAAGTGTCTCCAAAATTTTGTCAGGTCATCATGGAGTTAAATGATGAAGAGTTTTTGCGAAAGCCAATATATACTGACATTGAAAAACTCTATACTTATCACTTTCAAAGGCATCGGTTTCCTTGGATGATAGAAAGCATTAATTGTATGATTGGCCAATGGGCCCAGCCTTTAGCTTAATTTTCTAGTGGTGATCACGGGCTAGATTCATTCATTTTATTTGAAGCGATCACCTCTCAAGATTTATGGATTTGGCATGCTGATGACATCAAATAAGTGCATATTATTAGCATCATTTATCCTATTTATATTGCTTGTTTTATATCATTATGTATAAGAATTGATACTTAATAGCTTAAATATTCATATTGCAGTTATTTACTAGTAATTGGTGAAAGTTAGCTATTATGGATACGTTTTGAAGCTAAATGGATCAAGTTAGAGAAAGTCCACAAAGCAGACAAAAATATGCCGTATCATTCTAGATAGATACGTGATTTCGATAAAAATCAATAATAGAAGAAGTGTGTAGTATACGGGTAACTCAAACGTGTTAGGTTTGAGCACCGAGATCGTTCCGAACGAGGGTTGAATGGAATTTCCAACTCACGTCAGCGTATTATGGGCTTTGAATGGGAAAAGGGGATAATTTGAAGTTTTCTAAACTACGGGGCAAGGGAAGCATAAAGGAAATTACACTACTGGGAATCCAAAACAGCGAATTATACTAAAAACGTATTAAATGAAACGTAAATAAAATGCAACTACGTCTATTCTAAGTCCTAAAAATAATCTAAAATTACTTTATACTAAAAATGATATTTAAAAACTATTTAAAATTAAAACTAATTTTTAGGTTTTTAGGAATTTATTTGAATTTAAGACTAATTTTAAACTAATAAAACAAATTTAAAATACTAAAAATTATGAAAACAAAAGTGAAAATTATGAAACTATTTTAAAAAAATCTAAAATAACTCAAAAGACTTTTCAAAACTATTTTTGTATTTTCTGAACTTTTCTCTATTTTCTATGAATTAAAAACTATTGAAAACTAATTTAAATGCTAAAAATTACCAATTAAACTAGGAAAAATATGGAAAAATTATTTTTTTGCTTTTTATATTTATCTTAATCTATGAAAATTGAAAACTTATTTTTAGAAACTTTTTACGATTATTTATTTATTAAAAGTACTAAATAAGCCTTAAAAACTGATTTAAATCAAGAAAAATAGTAACCAGTAACTAAAAATTATGAAATATTTATGAAAAGTCTAAAATATTATTAGGAAACTAGGAAAAATGGTAAAATCTATGCTAGTGTAATTTGGGCGCAAAATTTGCTATGCAAGTGAACTAATTAAGCTATTAATAACAAGCTACAAGGCTGCAATTATGATCGAAAACTACCGGGACTAGAATAAAGCTACAATTTAGTGAAATGAACCTAGAACAACTGAATTCTACCTCTGAACTATAAACTACAAGCACATGATTGGTTTCAACTTAGAACTAAACAAGCCCTGATGATGCTACTTGTAGTCCAATAATAGCGACCTAGATAAGCTACTTATCAAAAAGAAGTTGAAACCGGAATAGACCTAGCAAAGAAACTATGGACCAAAATTAAGCCTTGGACAAACTATTGAACTATATAAGCTATGTGAAATGTTACACACTCAAATTCAAGAGTGTGTGTGAAGGCATTTATATAAGCAAAATAATGAGCTTATTTGAGTGGCTTTAGAAAATTCACAAAAATATTTAAAATATCCTTGATAAGCTCCACCAACAGAAGTTTTAAATCCCAAAAACTCACTAAGTTTAGACCAGAAATGAGTGAGTTACAAATTCAGAAAGAATTGTACAAAACATGAAAACTCAATTTTGACTTTTAGACACAAACTCTGATTTTGACTAATTTGAAATTCAATCTTCAAAAACAGATTGCAGCTAATGATTTTAGATGTAATATGACCAAATTATGCTATCTTATATGAGTTTTCACCCAAAATGTAAGCTATGAAGATTATACTATATCAGATATGCAAATAAAAGCAGGTTTAATATGAATTTGACTTGTATAGTAAATGCATTTGCAACTTAGACTAAAATGAGTATAATAAACCTACTTAAATCTACAGTAATGATACTAACTCACTATGCTAACCTGGTCTCAAATAATCCTTTATATCCAAACACTCCTATATCCTAATAACAAGCAAATCTCCACAGCAAATCCTCAAAACTAAACCATAACTAACATCTAATGATATTAAGTGACCTATGTAACAGTAATGATAATCAAATAACTACTACTGCTAATATGCAAATGAGATCAGCTGATGCAAAATTATAACAGATTCAATAGTAAGCTTACAATGGGTCTAACCACTATGGCTTGCCAAACAAAACTTAATACCATAATCATACCCTGATCTCAACCCAAAATGAACATAATCAAACCAAATCATATTCCATTCCAGCAATTCTGAGACTAATCTGCCGTGTTGACTTTAGTTGACCAAAGAGAAAGTTGAGAGTAGAACTAAGTAGGATCTGAGTAAAGTTTTTCAAACACTTTATGAAAAACTTATAAAACAGTAATATGAGATTTATGAGAAACTGAAACTGAAAATACTTTCATTAATTGAAAATGGAGTACAATATTTGAATTGAAATACAAGAATTTTAAAATTAATAGCGAAAATTTAAATGATTAACTCTACTCGAAATTAAAACCTACCTACACTCTTGAATCCCAACGTGAAAGAATGAAGAATGGCCTATAGGCGATAGACCTTGAGAAAGGATCCGGAAGGCGGTTGTGTGTTTCTTTTGGTTCGTTTTGAGCCCTTGGATCAATCCCACATGTCACCAATCAATATCAACCCTTGGATGAGACTCACCACGTATCAATGACCAATCAGAGAGCAGCTTTTGAGTGGATTGACACACGGATTGCCAGCGTGGCATCCGTGTGTCAGAAGGTGTCAGTAGAAAGTACGGATATACCCTCAATTGTACCAATTTTGTTTAATTAGAACAAGGGTGTTTTAGGGTTTATGTGTACCTGGGTTTGGGATGAAAAGGGGGAAATTGGGTAAACTTTTGGCGCGTGGTTTTATTTTTAATAGTATTTTGTTTGTTGTTGACCGGGTTTTTGGGTGGGTTGACCTGGGTATATTAAACGGGAAAGGGAAAACGGGTATAGGATTGCATGGACCGGGTAAAGTGATGTGGATTGGGCTTTGGACATAAATTTGGGCCAAGGCTTAATATACTTGGATTAGGATAGTATTTGGATCCACTTAGTAACTTAGGGACCAAAAGTGTTAAATCTGAAAATCCAGGGATCAAAAGTGTAAATCTAAAATCATCTTCCAAGGGTCATTCTTGTCATTCTTCAAATAAGCAAGGACCAAATTTGCCAACTTTGAAAATTCCAAGGACTAAACATGACAATTCTCGAATCTTGGGACTAAAGCGCCATTTTGAGAATTGATTGTCCAAACTTGCAAATTCCCTCTCTAGCCTCGACTTTTGCACTCTTCTCTCTCGTCTTAGTTTCTTCGGTTTTGGCTTTCTTTGTCGGTTTGTCATATCCGGTACTGCGTGTACTTGAAAAACAACATAAATGTTAGCAATAAACAGCTCTTTCTTGGTTATTTTGGGTCAGTTTTGATAATGAAAAGGTATGTGTTTAAGCACATATCAAAATACCTGAACGAGACCATTGTCGTGTCCCCGCATAATCAATCAACTCACGCTTCTAAAACCAAGGTTTTCAATCTCTTTCTACAAAATGAAGAAGTAGCAAAGAGATTCCTCAAAAGAGATTAAGAACCCTAATTCTTAAAGCGCACGTTATTTTAATTCACATATAGATATTATGATTAAGCACTTATCATTATGAGTGACGGTTTGTTGAACTTTCATGTCGATCAATAACTCCAACATTTTTCAAACGACATGTTAGGATCAGGGTAAAACACAACCACGGTAAAGTGACCATCTGGATAGAATACATCGTCCCCGATTTTTCACAAGTCCCAAACTAAGCGTAAAATCGAAATCATTGTTAAATATGATTCTAGATGCTAACACTACCAATGGAAGTTACTTATGTAATTACCGTTTGCTCCATTTTCTATTTTCCTCTAGATTTTTTTATTTTTGTGAGAAATGAATTTCTTCAATTTCTCGTTTCGATAACTTTTATTCCGATAAAGATATGAAGCTAAGTCGCTAATTAGTTATCCATCTTCCCTCAAAACCATTGCAGAATGAGGTCCACATCAAGGTCCTAATTTCACACGATTTAGGGAGAATATCCTTTTTATGGCGGCCAGAGACAACTCATCTGAGTCCGGAGACGTAAGCTTCATTTAGACATCTCGGATCCGAAATTTGGCTTAACACTATTTCGACATTTTTGCATTTTGCAATTTAGGCTCTTGGTCTTTTTAAACTACTAACTCAACGGGATTACCGGCACGTAAAGTCTTATTATGACGTTGGATTTTCCTCTGCTTTTATAGAAGTCTATGACAACTTTTATAGCTTTGGATTTTTTTAATTTTAAAACATTTGGGCTTATTTCATGTTAATTTTTGTGCCAAACTCCAAACCCTACGGCTTTTATAACAATAGAAACAATAGCGCAAACTATCGAGAATCGGTTGTCTATTACAGTGCAGCCGACAAGACTCGATGTGTACCCAACTCTCATGGGCAAAGATTCTCTAAAGATGACAAAGAACCTAACTATCGCCAAAACTCAACATCTCTAATTATTATTATGGATATGGGGTGAAACAATTTTGTGGGAACAAAAGCCATAAGTACCTTCGATGGGCTCTAAAGAGAACCAACTACTCCACGCTTAGCATCTAAACTCATAAGTAACTCTATCATTTCTCGATCTCCGCAAATTTAAAATCCCAAATAATGAGATCCGCGGATCTTGGCCAGATAATTTTTAGGTTATCTATGGTTAAGGGAACAAGCTTTGGCTCAACCGCCCGGTCAGTGAGTATTCTACTCTCTCACTGATGGAAAGTCAACAAGGTGTCAAAATTATATTAATTTAGCAAATGCTTAGGTCTAATGAAATTAAGTCATGCATATTTAAAATCACTTTCGAGCTTGCAAAATCTTGGCCTTGTGAGCTAAAAATTGCATTTTATAGCTTCTTTATGCAAGTATGAGCAAACTTTTCAATCAAAAAGACTTAACAAAAGCTTAAAAATTTTAAATTTTCTCATATATAGCACAAATTTTTCATTTCTAAGGAAAACGAGTTCAGAGTACCGACAAAGAATAAGCAAGTCGGTCAAATCAAATCGAATTACCCTACTACTAAAACGAAAACATTGTCCTCAATGTTTAAAAGTAAAGGTATCAACGAAAATCTAAAAGCCGTTTATTAAGTATGCTCAAAGATAAGCGTTAGTCGAATGAATTTCGGATATCGGTTTCCATCGCATGATCATGAAACTCGGTAGAAAATGACAAACTTAGACGCGAGAGTCATATCGGAAAAATCTGAACACAACATCACAAACAACCAAACACGGAATCGAAAAGGCTAACCCCTTCCGCGTCACTTATTAGAAAATAGAAAGAAGGGGTAGCATGGGGGTGCCTCCCCATGGCGCTATTTGTTTTTGGTCACCAGTCGCTATTTGGACTGTCCCAGTTCATTTGTCCTTGGGGAAGAAAGTGGTAGAGATACGGGTCAAAAGCGGTGTCCTCATTCTGAAAGAATGAGATGGGTTGGGAGGGAAAGAAAATGTCCATCAAACATAAAGGATAATTCCTCCAAACTCACATAAGGCATATGAAAGAGCGATCCATCATCAAAGGCGGTTTTGCGGGTGGGCGTCGGGATAACGGTTCAACATGAGAAAACTCAAGAAAGCGGGAGCTCATGGTAAGGATAAGAGATTTAGGCTCATAAATGAAGGCATCCAAGAGGATCCTTTTCTCCGAAATGATTTTAACAAAAGGCTCATCAATGCATATCAGGGTTTTAAAATTTTGTCTTCATGTGAAGCTCAGCGGGATAAAGGATGGTGGACTCGTCCAGAAGAAAAGTCAATAAAACCATCAAGAACAACCATATCCTCATCGGATCATTCACAATCCTCAATAGGT